>CM032065.1:29179596-29848919 GCA_018831715.1 Matsumurasca onukii
TTAGTTACCCAAATCAATGGATATTTTCGGTATTTGATCACAAATTACAACACACGTAAATTATTTAACTTGGATATTTTCTTCCTTTGAAGTGTTTGGCTGCAAACTAATTGGATGGTTTACTCAAAGGTTCAAGCACTTACAAAGGAAACCAGGAGATTCCGATGTTACTGTAGCTCACTTGATAAACTCAATAACAAATGAAACCAGCTAAACCTTTGAAGAAAATAAACCTTTCAAACATGGTTTTTCGTCATATAAAAATTGTACCGTTTTTATAAAATATAAATTCAGAAAGCAATTGTAAAGTTGGAGTTTGCATTTGAAAGCAATTTTGGTACTTTTAACGATTTCAAACTAAATTCAATTGTTGAATCGTTTTTGTCATGCTACGCTTTTGTAAATCGTACTGTTTGTTATGACGCTATTTTAAATAATAACTCATTTCAAATAGCTATTATAGAGCAAACGAATAGTTCAAGAAACCCTAATACGTTGGCACATGATAAAACGTATCGTTCATTATTCGTTTTAAAGTACACTTCTTTCGACCCTCCCTTTCTTAACGTCCTTGGCTTCGCCTTAGACCGGACCGACAAAAACTTGACTTTAAGACAAACACTTGAACCTTTTGCCCAAGTCTTTGCTTTGTTAAATAAGACAAGTTTTTAATAAACATCTTAGTAGGATATATTTTAAGAACGAACGTAGTAATAATAATAAAAACGTTATTAACGTGGATCATAATAATAACATCACTAAAGAGAAGTACAATAATGCAATCTAATTCACGAACAAAGGTAAAAAAGCTCAGGAACAAAGTGTTGTTTTTATTTGTGTAAGAGGAGTTTGAATGTTTGGGACAAAGTTGTTAAACACACATTTGCAATGCTTCTTGGCATATTTTCTTTTCCATTTTGCTGCCAAAATGAAAAGTAAACATACAAGTACGGTTAATGTAGCTGTACTACGTAAAGCTTTGTAAATATTTATGTAGATATTTTAAATGTTGTGTTTATCTCTGAAAACGCGAATATATTTTAGATCCCAATAGTCGTGTTCCTTAATAAATTATAGACACAATAATCTGAATCCTCTCTCAACCAAATTAAAATTTAATTGTTTTGCGTGTTCCGACAATTTTTAAATAAAAACCCGCAGACATTTTTAAACTCTCGCTTAGTCGGCTTAGGACTTTTGGGCTGCTAAAGCTATTTACCATTCTATCAAAACAATTTATATTTTCCACCCAAACTTGGAACTAAATCTACATGCATAGGTTATAACTACTTGGATGTACTTGGTAAGTTAGAATTAAGTGTTTGATAAAACATGTTCACTTATTCAAGTTTGAATAATTTTACGACGAGCTGATAATAAATTGAGCTGAACTAATCAACCAAGGAACTGAGGAGTTACAAGTCTGCCGCAATCTGTGTTTGAAACTTGGCAGAATATTCAATTACCAACTTCACCTTTGAAGTTGCGGTATGTTACGATACGTAATAAAGTAACATTTCCCGTAAAGTTGAATATTACGTAGGCCTGGTGGCATCACAAGTATAATAATGTGTTTAGTAAATTTGCCTAGTTTTCTTTCTATTAGAAAGGTACTTTCATGTCCTTATTATATACAGTTTATACCAATAATAATCCTTGTTTAGCCATTAACTTTGAAAACCTTGTAGTACCATTCTTAAATAGGATATATGGATACAATGAAAGTAGGCTATGTAACTTATCTTCAACTATTTGGTTTCGTCAAGCAAGCAGATGCTTGGCTATAAACATTTTGCTTTAAATAAACGTAGCTGACTCATGGTGATAACTCGGAGAGTTCAAAGCTTGGTTACACCTTTTTCACTTGTCTAATTGAAGATTATGTTATACAGGGTGTGTTTTTTTTTAAACGCAACCCAACCTTCAAACTATAGAAAGTCATTTTTTACGAGCGTTATATGGTCATAAATTGTATCATTGGTTTGTTCACATCAATATCTACCAGATGGTATGTATTGTTGCAGTAATATAGTTGTTTTTATTTCTTAATTTGATGTTTTTAAACGCAATCGTGACTTTTAGCAAAAATCAAAGAGGCACAAAACCCCTCTCACGCAACGGCTTTCCCTTTCTGTATTTCATGTCAGTGACAAAATAAGACCAAATTGTGTGATTTTCTCGTGTGTGTTGTCTCTTGTTTATTAATGAAGAATACTTAAGAGAAAGATATTTTTTTGTGTCAAAAGGTGATTAAGATCAAGTTTGCAGGCACAATTAGGTTATTTGCTTTTGTTATTTTTAAAGTTCTGAAAGAGTTTTTAGGAGGTTTTTCTAAGCTAACCCTAACATCCTCCATCACTTCTTCATTCAGTACAGTCCGCCTTCTGTTATTTTTCTGTTCCCTACGGAATCTGTTTCAATAAACCTTTTTACAAATCTGTGAATTTTAGATTTGTTTGGAATACACCTGTAAACTTGACCCCAAATGCCTCTTGACAAAACAAATTATCTTGCATCATTGGTTTTCTTCAACAATAAACAATCATTGGTTGAAGTTTTCTTCAACAATAAACACCCTTTAATCTTTGTTTAAAACCATGATTGCTAAAACCATTTCTTTAACAATATTATCAAATTAGGAAATAAAAACCACTACATTACTGCAACAATACGTACATCTGATAGATATTGAAATGAACAAACCAATGATACAATGTACGACCATATAGCGCTCGTAAAAATGACTTGCTATAGTTTGAAAGTTGGGTCGCGTTAAAAAAAAAAACACACACACCCTGTAGTAGGTAGCTGGTGCCATATATAGCTGAGGCAAGACAACTAACGTAGTTGCCGCAGCCCGAGCACAGGTAGTGCTGCGAGCGCTGCTGTCTCTCGCCTTCATTCTTTCCCTCGGCAGTCGGCATCACATGCTCGAGTTTGTCTGATGTCGATTATTTCATGTCAGTGACAAAATAAGACCAAATTGTGTGATTTTCTTGAATGAGTGATGAAACTGATGGATCACGAAACTACACCACTCAGTTTAAAATTAGAGTACAAAATGACTCCAAGTGCATTTTTGCGTCTTATTTTAATTTTTCAGGAGAGAGGTGACAGATTAGATCTCAAGTTGGAAGAAGAACCCCACCTTAACACCACCTTAATAACGCTTACGTTATCAATAGTAAGATTTCTTTAGCACAAATAACGGCGTGTTATTCTTTAGAAACTGAAAGAGATATTGCAATATGCAAATGAAGCTCTCGAGGAAGTCGACATTATTGTAATTCTGAAAAGAAATAGAAACGACAAAACACGAGGTTTTGGCAAGATCCCTTTCAGTTACAAACCAAACAATTTCTCTTTTACTGAATTTTACTCAGACTGTATTTTGGCAGTAGAAACTCTTAGTGAGTAAAAGTTATACACAGTTTTTCCCTAAAACCTTATTAGATGTAAGATTAACATAGGAATTTTCTACTGGTTATTGGGTTTAAAACTACACAACGTTTTCATCTCAAGTGAAATTTAACAGAAATCATTTTCTAATCCTTAAAACTAGTACAATTTCAAACAGGTCGCATGATTAGTTTTCTGACTAGTTTAATCTCAATGGTTCTAAGTTCTAAATTCCAAGATGTAAGAGTTAAAATACGAGTAGTATAATGCAACATCAAGAGAGCCTGGATTCATGTTTATATAGTTTTAAACTTATTCATTTATAATATTGTAGTAAATAAAAATGTGGTCAATTTTAGCAAATACCTTTGTAATATATATAAATGAATAAAACTATTTCTTTCAACCAAAAATTACCATTAATGGAACGAGGCTTTGTCCAGTGAGAATAAATTGAACCTATTTACATTCAGATTACTAAAAGTGTACACAATGTTGTGAAGCTTACCTAAAGAGACAAGTCAAGTTTTAAAATTGCGTACATCTTTGTTAATTTATGTATATTTGGGTAATTCATCAACTTGAGTTAAATAAATCTATTACGTGCGGTCATTATTTACGTAATAGCTCAATTATAACCAATACGACAAACAACAAAAAAACACCAAATAACTTAATAACCAACAGGTACAGTTTGTAATACGATAAAATATATTGTTAAAGCTTTAAACGTTTAACCACGTACTGAGACATGTTAAGAAAAGCATCGCAACGTTGGTTTTCTGCACTGGCGGGAAACGAGGACTTGTATGTTTACGACTGCAGATATAAACTCTGCTCTGATTGGTGAAGAGTTGATGAGTTCCTCACTCATTCTTATCTCCTCTCTTCCGGAACTGTAGATAAGGTTCTGCTGCAAAACTCGCTCGCGTACGACGCATGAAACTGCTTCATGTTGATATGTTTCATATTGAATGTGTTTAAATTTAGCTAGTTTTGGAAGAATGCTTGGAATTGAGAAAATACTCGTAAGAACAAATGTCATTAAAACACTAACGACCCTGCTATACGCACACGTACAACCTTGGATCTTTTATATCCTAGCTTGAAAAGGTGTTAGGAAAACGTAATAATAATTTTAAATTGCATCAAACTTAAATAGTCAGTATGTTTATGTTGAGGACCTGAAGATAATATGCTTGACATTGAAAGGCTCGTCCTAAAAGTAATTAATTATTGGTTCCTGAATGCCTAAATTAATTATTTCTTTACATCAAACTGTTAAATAAAGAACCCCCGAACAATCATTTGAAACAAGTTTTCGATCATACAGTACTAAAAAAATGTTATTGATACTAGACACCCGCTATATTTAGCCAAGATTGATATCACGCACAACACATTTCTCTTATCTACTCTGTGTGCTCTAGCTGCTAAATATATGATGTCATAACATTAGCACAATGTCCGGTAAAGGGCAATACTACAACACAGATACGCGCAATAGTTGAAGTGTTTATGAAGGATATACTTCATGCGGTAACGTGAAATACTGATATTGTTAAGTAAACTATTCATGCGTGTGAAACATTAGTCAGAAAACACGTAGCAATCAGAAGTTATACCATTGTTTTCCTTTTATGTTAACTATTCCAGTGACGTTTATGTTGTCGTCATGTATGATTTCATTACTTTCCCATGGTTATAATTGAAATATAAACTAAACATAGTAAATATTGCAAACTATTGTAACATTTAGTGATTTACGTTATCACGTACGTGAGTTAATTTATTTTGTATTAAGACACAGATCTGGTGTTGTAAGTAACAAAAGTACGTTACAAGGTACAATTGTCTGTTGTACTAACGTTACAGTACCTATACGTAGGCGGAAGTTTAAAGCGTTCAAATCAAATCTTTACCTCGTTAAAAAAACATTAAGCTTAAATTCACTTTTAAAATCAAACCAGTTTTTATTTGGTCTAGGCCTTTAATTATGTTGAAAGGAAAGAAGTTTCTATCAAACCTTGTATAATTTTACCAAACAGTTTTTAAATAGTAATTTAATGTAAGGAGCTGAACTTTAACGATAAGAACAAACAAAAAGCGTATATTTGTTAGAAATCGCTTTTCCTATCGTTGTATAAATAGAAGGATGAAATAAGATTTCTTCGTAACTAGGACACTAGTGATTTACATTTAAATAAGGGACTTGGCTCAGTGGACAGCCTGTGAATACAAAAACCTCAACAACTCCTTTGACGTTACCTCCACGTTCACTAGATAATAAAGGTGTTGTATTACTGTAATTACGTAATAGGGCTCTGGTTTCTAATGTAAATATGGTAATTTCATTAATACTTAAAGTATTGCCAATTAGGAGGAAAATGTAAGGTTATGTTAAACTGGTAATAGATGTCAAAACCAATAAAAGATACAATTTTCTTTTTATGTAGTTTCGTTTTGATAAAGTACTTGTTAGACAAAAAATAACAATGTTAAAAATGTTATTGTTGGACAACTCAACTTTTCGAAGAATATTATTGTAATGTTCGCCTTATCTAAGCTTAATTTACATATCGAAATGTTTCTCACAGTTTGTGAGTAGATCTTTGTAAAGCTCTGGCTTTTATTTCAAACTACCTAAAGTTTGGCAGGGTTCTACTAAAATGACACAAACATTATGGCACAAGAAACTTCTTTTGGAAATAGTGTTCCACCTTTTATATTACTATACAAGGTGAATTTAGCTTATAATCGACTTACCATCTCTGGGTAATTTAATGGGTGAAATTAAGTGATTGTGCGTTAATTTATAATAGTTTACCAATATCATTATCTGAATGTAGTGTTTACCACACTGTGTTTTGTATACTTGTAGTAGTATTAAATCCCCAACTTCAATTTCAACACTAAACAGTAAAAGAAGTACATAAGAGCTTACACATTGTTTCCAATACAAGTTTTAAACTTCTTCCCATAAAAACGGTGATAAATTATTTAAATACTGTAACTATAAGCTAAAGAATCGAAATCGTAATGGCTTGTTCAATTATCTTATCGTAATAGAATTTTGAGGCTAGAAACGAACAAACTTCTGACCCGATCTCTTTCACTCGTAAATGATGATATTTATTTTAACTTTTTTTACTTTTTGTTACTATTTTACGAATTTGTATGCGTTGGTATGATTAAATACAATATCTATTTGAAAGAAAACTAAATTTCACATTTGAAATGACTGACTACAATATTTCAAGTCAGCACTCTATACAATGTAAGAGTTTCAGATCACCTGTTCACGTACAGTTTTCAAAGCAACAAGGTACTTTGGTATGGGACACTTTTTAAAACACTCTTTCTAAAATGGTTTTTCTAATTTTTCAATTTTCTAAGTCAAATTTTTTTTCCAAAAACATGTTTCAAAATAACTTATTCATAATGGCACTTGTTTTAATTAATATGTTATTTGGTTACATTATATAGTGTGATAAAGTAAGTAAGTAAGTAAATATATCACCATTTGCAATGTACTCTTCGTAATTTGATACTACCGAAAAGTTCTTTCTTCTGCTTGCTTTTTATTGTTGTCAGTTTTGCTTTATTCTGGGATCCAACTCTAGTTGTTCTAACATTGTAGTTGTGTCACTTAGCCCCTTTTTCAGTTCACTTAAAAACGCACACATACTTAGATGTTTTTTTTCATAATCACTTGAAGTCACATTCACTCTTATCTTCTAGCAATGCATAGACATACAGTAATGCGAAAGCTTTATCATATTGAGACGCTAAACTCACTATGGCAAATAACTGATGAAAAATAGTAGAGTAACTTTGAAAGTACCATCAGCAATTTTAAATAAAAATACCATTAGAAAAACAACATTTTAGAAAAAACTACAATCAGAAAACATTATTTTAGAAAAAAAAATTTAGAAATCAGTCTTGGTAGAAAACTTGTTTTAGAAAAACTGCCAATCAGGTCCTTTAATTATGTAGACGACGATGCTCCAGCCACTGTTTCCTTCTTCAAAACTCAAAACATATTAATTTCAACATTGCGCAAGTTCGTATGAGGAAAGTGATTCAGTTACTGTTCGATAGAAACTTGGAAAAGTAACACAATCCTGAATAGATTGGTGAAAGATAGAGTTACCAGAAACAACACATAACTGCTCTTGACGTCTTGAAGAAACACATATACCGGTGTTCTGTTACTGTCTGTACGGATTAATGTTAGGAGCGCCTGTATTCTTTACTTCATTTAGCTTTCTCTCCCTTAGATTTAATCATACAAGTGATATATTTTATCCCAAAGTGGAGGACTTTTCTTTTATTCCTACACCTACCGTAATGTTTGTGAGCGTTTTTTCTGTTTAAAGTGTTTTGTCTAGCAGCTCTTAACCAAGATAAAAATGTTTTTTTACAGTTCTTAGTCTTGAACTGTAGAGGAAAAACTAAACGTTAGTTAGTTTAGCGGTTTAGAAGTTGTAAGAAAGTAAGTAAAATAGCAAGTTAGTAGTTGAAACAAGTTTTGTAATTTTAAAATTGACAAAACGTCGTTGGGCTAAAAATCCACGTTTATAAACAAAAAGTTTGACAGTAAATGCATGACGATTTTGTTCAAACATTCACAAACAACAGCTTAATTGTATTAAACAAATGAAATACACTTGGACGAAAGCGTTTCAAACTGTAGTTTTCCCGGTTCTAT
The DNA here is from genome assembly GCA_018831715.1 of Matsumurasca onukii. Classification (NCBI taxonomy): domain Eukaryota; kingdom Metazoa; phylum Arthropoda; class Insecta; order Hemiptera; family Cicadellidae; genus Matsumurasca; species Matsumurasca onukii. The sequence continues at coordinate 29,187,710 of CM032065.1, forward strand.
ATGCGTTCAACAACAAACCTCAAAGCAAACCACTGACCTAAACCTAGTGGCTTGCAAATACTAAATCAACTCTAACTTTGTGGCCATTGTGGTTTGATCAATTATTCCAGTGTTTGATGTGTTTTCTATTCCCTTGGCTAGGAATGGTTTCCAGTTAAATTCAAACTTTACAGAAGCGTAGTAGGTTTTGGCGTTTGGTTGAGTGTGAGTTATTTAGTTAGGAAAAAGCATGTCTAGCCGTAACATTAATTACTACTTGAAACAACTACTTGGAAGTGCCTGTTGCTGAGATTGAGGTGGACCTTGACTTTCTCCGCTATCCACTAGACGACAGATGTGTGATGCCGTTTCTCCTATGGAAGCTGCTAAATGGTGTGACTGACTGTCCTGAACTGCTAAGCCAAATAGAGTTCCGAGTTTAGACCAACTCGTCCCAGTTCCTGTTCTTCTGTCGCTCACATCCCACGAACTACGTCATGTTTGGTCCGATTCCGCGTCTCCACCGTCTGGGAAACCATCTATGCCTGCAACAGTTCGACTTCTTCAGCAGTAGCTTGACCGTCCTCAAGAATATTCTAGAACTGAGCCAAATCACTTTGTTATTGTAGTCTAAAATACTGTATATTATTATTTATTGTAGATTAAGTATAGATATAATATTATATTATCGTTATTTAACTATAGATTGTTCAAATTATGTGCATGTTTCCTATTTATAGCTATTTTTCATACATTTATCCATGTTATCATTCATATTTATCCATGTTATTAAATTATATATTTAACTCTGTTATTATTTACAAATTTATTATTATTTATTATATATTTATGTTACTATTTACTATTTATGTTACTATTTAATATCGCTTATCACCTAAGTTACCATCGTACAGCACTGTCTATATCCTTTATTCTATTTACGTCTGTCCATATTTTTGTATCTGTCCATATGTTGTTACTTATTTTACTATTTATGTTACTATTTATTATCGCTTTCACCTAAGTTACCTTCTTACAGCACTGTCTATATCCATATTCCTATTTACGTCTGTCCATATTTTTGTATATCTTGTGTTTTAATCAGCTTACCAACTCAACCAGCAATTTAGTCAAAACGTCGTTGGGTCTTATCTCGTTTATACATTTGTTTTAGGTTAAAGTCACCAGCAGCCGTTTTTCCACTTTTGTCTACACCATAACCACCCCGAACATTAAATCTTTTCTTTCTCCAAAAGCGTACAACAAAATCAAAGTACCACAAAAGTAGGGTGGATTGGATGAACCTCCCAATAACTTTTACAATTTTCATATTACAAGAAAGTGTTTGTTTGTTGTTTTCTTTTTCTTTTCAACTCTAGATTATTCAAACTTTGTATTGATATTTGTGCGTTTTATTGTAAAATGGTGTTTACCGTGAATGAATAAATAAATAAATAATAAACATTTACTCAGTGGAAACTGAGTTAACTGTTTAAATGCTACAGCACACTACAGCTGTGTAAGTTGCTACAGCACATTTCAGGTAGAGCAAACCTTATGAGATAACATTCTGTTTGGCAAAACAAAATTCATACACTATTTTCAAACAAGTATATCGCAACTATTGATAGTATCCAGAGGCTTTAATATAACATTGCAAACATTTTGAGAAAATCGCACTGATGCCAAAAGAATCCGAAAAAGGCTGTATCCAAATGTTGTTTCAAAGATGTAAAGTTAACTTTAATTCCCCATAATTTTGTCAGAGATTATCTGAAAAGAGTATTGCACCGATTCCGATTAGAAGTACTTTTATTTTCAGCCCACTTAAAAAAGGGGGTTGCCTATTTAAACTGATTCTTGCATGTATTTTCATAATGTTGCATGATGAGATATGACGAGGCATGGTTTTCTTAACGAATTTGGCCTTCTACTTTAAGGCAGCTACTTCATGATAAAACAAAACCGACCTTTGTTTTTAGAAGACCTTTAAGATTATGGTAGATGAAAATATATACATAATTAATATATAATTTGAAGACGAATGCCTAAAAATTAAGACTAATAACAAAAGGGTTTTTGTTATTAGTTTGATCACAAAATTTACATGATTAAGTCTTTTTTTCATCTAGCTGGGTTAAAAGCATTGATGCTGCTAAATAAAGAATTATGTTGCTACGGTCTTGATGGTTATAGTAAAAATGTTCACATCGAGGCCAAACATTCATTGGCACAAAACTCACTATGAGTCCGATTTCCTAATGTACCACTCATAACTAAAAGCCATCATACATAGGCAGAAAAATCTGCAATTTACTACCAAATGACATTATGAAGTTGCTGCAAATATAACAGCTGACGACGCTAAAGAAATGGCTTCTAGGTAGGCTGTTTTACTCTCTGACAAAACTCCTGGACTGATGACACCAAAAAAGAAACTTTGTTTAAGAAGCTAAATATCATTGTTTAAAGTAACTTGATGTCCGTGATATCCTTAATGCAATTGTAATACACATTTTAATTTAATATTAAAGATGTATAAAAGCTTGATTATTCACTAATGTAATAATCAAGTCACTAATGGCTTGATTATTATTCACGAATGTATTAAGAGATCATACACACTCTAGAATAAACAGCAGTTTAGTCCATCCACTAAAATCCACTTAGTTTTCATTTGCACAATGATACGAGCTGGATTTGAGCAGATACAAAAATCGTACGACCACTACCGTGTAAGCCTTGGTGTTTAATTTTCCAAGTTGTTGTTTTTTCGTATAATGTCGTATCTCTGATTGACTCGGGGCGTTTTTTCAATTCCAAGGTTGAAAATTCCAAAAGACCGGAAGTCCGTTTTTTCAATTCCAAGTTTAAGTTTAATCTCCAACTAATCTCTTTATGGAATATTGAAGATTTTAAACTTAATAAGGCTGTTCTTTAAATATTTAACACCCATTAATACTTCTAAGTTCTAACACAATAATAACACGTTTTCACAAAATGCTTAATTAAAACAGATTAAGTATCTTTACGTTACCTCAACGCATTTTCTGCGTTCCTATTGGTTGACTGTTCCAGTATTCCTTAATATCAGATTAAACGTGAATTGAAAGGGCCGTTTTTCAATTCATGTTTCATTCTAACTTTACATTGCAGATGTTTTGTATCTACTCTTGCTCGTAGAGTAATAATTGTTTAAATTGGGTTATTTGGTATTTTAAGGTAATCTCATTCTTTAACCTGATATATTATTTTTTAAGTTACTAAAATTAATAGTATTCCTAGCAATGTGTAACTACGTTAATTCTTTGCAGCAGAAATCATATTCCCTCGTTTGGCCGCTCAACAAAACACCCTGAACAATTTAAATATTTAAAGCTTGAAATGAAACGTGTTTCTCAGTATTATTCAAAATGAATGTTACAACAGGGATGAGTCTGATATCTAGAGTGAACACTCACGAGGATTTCCATAACCAATACTGTATATATAATATACATTTCTCTTAGATTCACTTACTCTGCGAGTTACCTAGTAACACGTATGTGTTAAATTTGTTACTTTACTGCGGTTTATTACAAATTAATGTATAATCTTACAACGATTTTCGTACTGAAATTATAACTTTAAAAAACGTTGTATTAATCTAAAGAGTTAAAACATGGGTTTAAGCACGAAAAAAATACCATTACGTACAAATCCTTCTTCAAAAATAAAAGGTGTTCTAGAGTATAATACATGTTAATTGTTAAACTTCTGTTGTTCATATTTAAAATCGACTTATTTGGAAATGAAAGTTTTTTTGCAAGAAAAGTTCCTCTAGAAGAGCATTTCTGATGTAAATTATGACCCGTTCGCAGATATTCACGGTAACTTTTGTGGCTGCGCGTCGGCTAAGTTTTGTACCGTTTTTACAAACGTCAGTGATTAGTTATAAACAAATAATATTACCGATAAATTGAACAGCTTTAGTATGTATACAACTGTCATTATACACAAGTTGGTATATTAATTATTTTGAAAATAAAAAATATTCGAAGTTGTTGTGTTTTTCCCATACAACCAAAAGAACGTAGAAACACCGCTGTGAAGAAGGGATTTATTATTGCCCAATGAAAGGATGAGTTAGTACTGGGCTCTAAACCACAGTTCGAACAAAAAGTTCAGAGGCAAGCCAAAGATTCTTGGCAATGTGCCAAACCAAAATGTTCAGTTGAAAAGTTTTTCATCCGGTTTATGTTCTAAATATATCGTTCTTTACTGTAGGCGTGTATCTTTAGATACCTCGATTTACAATAAAATAAAGTATTTTTAACTTCCCTATGTAAAGTATTGGTATCAGTCAGTTATAAGATTTTAAAGGAGAGATTATTTTGTTAGAGATTTCGGGTTTAAACTTTACACATTGGAACAACTATAAATCATGTACCAACGATTAAAAATATAATCTTAAATGATTTTCTCATCAATATTTAATGTACACCGTGTCCAAAAAACTGAACAACTTTGTTGCAGTGTAAACCTTTTAATATTTAATTTTAATTTGTTTCATGATATTTTGCGATGCTTGTATACTGCTACCACATACAAGTAATAATTATTTAAAAATAATAATAATATTTACTATGCCACATAATTTTTATGGACATTATTCGTTTCTTAGTTATTTAAATGCAATGCACTTTCAGTAGCCATCATTTTGAAAAAAAAACAATGTTTTACATTTTTAATTTTTTCTATTTTAAATACTTTTTGAGATAAAAGTATTTAGTTAAAACACAAAATGCTGGCTAGTGGACAAATAAAAGACTATAGACCCCATCTTATGAGGTGAATTATGTTTTTTACCTAACTAACAAATCTACCAAAAACTCCTGTTTGTTCCATGACGCCCTGTATTTTTTTAAGTATATGCAAGTAACTAAAGGTTCTACGGTTGGTTGTTTAAAACACACAGTAAATTTGGTCCTACTAGACAAAATTTATTGTCAGACGATTAGTCTTAAAAAGCTGTATGAAAAAACTACAAAACAAACGTTCGACTTTAAGTTAGGTTAGCAGTTTAAACTTATCACATGATCGAAAGCTTGATAACAGTTTTGTTACCATGAAATGGGACTCAATCACATCTACATATCGGTTTATAAGTCCACCAGTGTATAGAACTCTGTGGATTGTACAGCACAGACAGAGTAATGCTGGCTTAGACTGTACACAGTATACAGTATACAGACCACATCCATAATCCTGATGTGTTTTCAACCATTGTCCGCTCTGTGTCTATAAACATCAAGCTGAAGCTGTATTCATTTGATCTGCACTATGTCAGTGCATTTGACAGTACTTGGCATTACATATATTAGGCAGAACTACAATCTAGACATTATTTATTTACGGGTTGATGGAAACACTTCAACAGAACCAGGATTCGTTTGAACGAAATGTGTATTTTAAATTTATGTGGTTAATCATAATAATTTAAATGTGTGTTTCTACAGACACAACACGTTTTGACTACTCTATGATAGTCATCAACAGTTAAAATGGAATAAAGAATATAAATAAAACTAGTTATGTACTTAAAACATTGTAGAAGACAATAATAATTTTGAATCGCTTATTTATTTACAACTTTAAACCTATTATTTGTTTCTACAACATTCCTTTATTGTACATCATTATTTTGTCTTCTTTTCCTTTTTCTATTTCAACTGATAATGACTACCATAGAGTCAAAACATTTTGCGTCTGTAGAAACGGTTCAACCAAAAGTTTTTAAATAATTAAATGTGTTTTAATACTATAATTATGTTTTATTCACTGTACTGATTCTTGTTACGGAAATATAAAACAGTTTGATAATATATGCCAAATGAACCATTTAATATAAATAATTAGTCAATTTTGAAAACTTGACGAACAATTTTGAAAACTTGATAAATTAAGATTTTAAAAGAAACACGGTATTTATACATATTTGAACAATAAGATAGAAATGGTAAAGTATAACAAAACATACTACTATCGATGGCCTAATACTATGAAAAAATAGTTTAATATATCACTGGACAAAAAATATAAATGGTGAACTATTATTAACTACCCATCGTGACAGATTTTTATTTTAACTCGTTTAAACCGAACAACAATGATTCGCCCCAGTAAATACTTTACCATGAACGTTTCCGCAACCTCAGTTCAAGTTTCCTCTAAAGATGACGTTTAATTGTTTGTAAATCCAAATAGAAATCAAGTCAAGTACTTACATTTACAGCCTCTCAGGTTTACATAAAGCTCCTCTAACAACCCTGCTATCTTTATAGCCCTTCCAGACAAAGAAGTCATATTTCCAGGACATTTCACTAACATGCAAGTTCTATAAAGTCTTGGCCACTGCAGTACTTACTATCTTCTGACTATCTTTCTACTATCCTTTATCGTAGTTTTTATGATATTACTTACTTCACTTAGCCTTTAAAGGGGTAACCGAAAGTTTCTCTGTGAAAAATATACAGTGATATGTAACTTAATGATAGTACGAGTATATCAGTGTCCAATTAACTGAGATTACTATAAACATACTCATAACTAAAAAATTGAAAAGTGAAACTACGTAAAGAGAAAAATTATCTATGATTGTGTCTCAAACTGAGTTTTAATTTTAGATCGTTATCATGAGGCTTGATTAGATACTGTGGTATTTATTTTGTTACCCAATGCAATATATTATAGATTTTAAAACAAATATATATTATTCTGTTTGATCATTTTAAAATACCTTTGCTACTTTTTTTTGTGTGAAAATAATTAAAATATAAGAAGGTCAATAAAATGATTTTTAATTTACAATACTGTCATAATCAGGCAAACGTGTTACATGGAAATTAATTTGGATGTATCTTTCCAGTAAAAAACCGTAAGTCTGAGGCCGAAGGCCGAAGCTGATACTGTTTGTTGTAAGTGCAGCAAACAGCCTCGAACCACTCATGGTAATACAGAAAGCCGAAGCGAAATTGTGAGCGTAGCAAACAACCTCGTAACACTCGTCGTAATCGAACATAAAACTGAGGCCGAAGGCCGAAGTGAGACTGCGAGTGGAGCAAATTAGAGAAACACATTTCAAAGGAATAACATTCACTCATTCCATCGGTGCTTTAGCACTTAGTTGCGTGTCGGCCTGGTTATTTAATTTTTGGTGTACGTTTTTATTCTTATGCAGATAAGGTACATTGAAAATATCCTGTAAGTAAACAATAACTATAGCGGCTATATTGGGTTCTTCCTTTCAAACTGGCTTGAAAATAGTATTCTTATCTTTAATGTTAAGTTACTCATTAACAACGCAAATCTCCATTGTGGTTGTAAAACCTTCATTGATGTAAATAAACTTCACAATAAGAATTACTTTTGATGAATCGTGAATGATTTGATCTTGTAAGGTTAGAGTTTATGTGTTTGGTAGAGGCTCATCTTTTAGTAATTGTATAAATTATTTAAACCACTAAACTTCCTATCTTTTGGAATTTTCAAACTATTACAGTCGAACTGAATTTGAAACAAATTAAATAAATGTGATAATCAGAAGCCTTTTGCAATTTAAAAGAACATTCGGAGGTCATATTTCTCACATAAATCTGTTACGTGTTGAAAGTGAAGTTAGTAATTCAATTTTGCCAGAAGGCCAAAGCAATATTGTGAGCGTAGCGAACAACCTCGTAACACTCATTGTAATAGAACATGAAACTGAGGCCGAAGGCCGAATTAGGAAGCGAATTAGAGTAAAAATTGCAAAGGAAATTAAATTCACTCATGCCATCGGTGCTTTAGCACTTAGCTACGTGTCGGCCTGGTTTTTAATGTTTGGTGTACGTTTTCATACATATGAAAATAAGGTATACGGAAAACATCCTGTACAAATATCTATAGCGGCTATAATGATTTATCCCTTTAAGATTGGCTTGTACATAGTATTCTTATCTTTTATACCGTTGTGGTTGAAAAAGAACTGTTTTGTTTCCTACTGACCTTTATTGGGTCTAAATAAAACTTCAGAATAAAATTATTTTCGATGAATCGTGAATGAGTTGGTCTTGTAGGGTTGTAGAGTTTGGTATAGGCTCGGCTTGTTAGTAATTTCATAAATTAAAACCACTATGCTTCCTATCTTTTGGCACTTTCAAATTATTACAGTTGAACTGTATTTGAAACAAATTACATACATGTGCACACATAATTATAAGCTTTTACATTATACAGTAAATTTTCGGAGGTCATATTTCTCACATAACTCTGTTACGTGTTGAAAGTGAAGTTGGTAATTCAATTTTGCCAGGAGTTTGCACACGCAGTGCGGTAGACCTGAACCCTCGTACTTATCCTCTATGCTTCATGAGTAGTTTGTCGATTATGCACCGAGTGCTAATCTAATATTCAATCTGTGATTCGCGATTAAATCTTGATGTACAATGAAATTAGCTCTCCATTTTGTCCGTTGGATGAAAAGCCATCCAAACGAGATGTCTGGTGTGATATGTGTTTTATGTAAACTACTGAAATATTTAAAACCTGACCGACCCGCAGTTAAGCGCAAAAGCGCCTCTGGCGTGACTGAAGCGAATTTTCTTTGCACTTTTCTTTCTAGTTAACTCATTGTAAGTCTAGTTCAGCTTTAGCTTTACTACTCTATTCCCATTGGTGTAGGTCACATCCTCGCTTCAGATTTAGGCCTCGGACTTTCGTTTTATTTTACTGACGTTTTTACTACATATGCATTGCATTTCAGATTTCATTAAACTGGACTACTCACTCCACCGATAAACGAAAAGCTTTTTGTCGCCGACTTGAAAGGACTGACTCTATAGGGGTTTTAATGTTTGTACTTTGATGGATAACAAAAAAATACAAACTCATTTAAACTTTATACGGAGTTTTCGTTTTTAGAAGATTAAAACCTAAAAAGGGGATTTCCGGTCGTCCGATTGTGTTGGATAACGAATTTGACCGAGACTTTAAAGAAACATTTGTGACAAATACCATGAACACCTGACAACAAAGCTACCTGTAGAGTGGATCTTCATGTACACATTTGTAGCCTACATAGTAAAAGAAAATGCTCGAAACTTATTCTTAGGCTTTATGATCGGTGCTCATTTTATGGTTTCAAAACTGGTTCTTTACCATGCTGATGGCATGAGTATCTCATTTTTCCTTTGATATATTAAAATAAATAGTCCGTTTCTTCAGCAGTCACATAAACTTTAAATAAAAATATCCAGTAAGGTTCGGCCCGAAAGATCATAATTAAGAAGCATTTCGTTATTTCATATTTTTATTTGAAACCAGTACATGTTTAAAAATACTGAAGATCTGCTAGGAAAAACAATAATATTTTATTAAAAAGACTTCAATGCCAAGGAATAGGAAAAACAAAACACATTCGAGAAATTTTAAACCTGTTCTAAAAAAACAGCCATTGTCATAATTTGTCTCAATGCGTAATGCTTTTGTAACAAAAGAAAGAAAGTTGCCAGAATGAAGGTTATTTAAGATAAAGTAAGACAAAGATTTGGCAAGAACTGTTTTGGAACTGTGAAGAAACATTAGAATATGTAAATGAAGCTCAGAGAAAGCCGACATTATGATAATTCTTAGAGAAGTGGAAACATTGGAGCGAAGATTTGTTAAATATGACTTGATTTTGGCTAGTTTTCAACAACTTATACAAGCCTTGTCGGAAGCTCTATAGGTTCAACAAGGACCTTCCTTTTCAGTTTTAATTATCTCTTTAAACATTTTTGAGATATTAAAGTTAGTGACAATTTAGGGTTATACTTAATAAAGTACCGTTCAAGTAGAAGCATAATGTAGAAGATATTAAACAGTGTTAATAAACTCCATACGGTTTGAAATGTTGTCCTTATATATAAAAAACCGAAATTAGATTTTGAATGAAAATGTCAAAATAAAATGGACTTCAGAGCCTTTTGTTTAGAACTAAGGTCGATTTCAGTTGAATATATAATGATACAAGTGAATAAAAAGGGTTGAGTGTTCAATGGCCTCTAGAGAATCGTTAGAGATAGAGGTAGGCCTACGTTGACATCCCCCAGTGCAGGCCTCTATCAAAGTGAAGCACGTCTCCACAAATCACACAACAGGAAATTATACAATCACGACTGGGACTCGTGGCGTGGTCCCAATCCAGCTTCATGGAGGTCAGGTTTTGAGGATGATATAGGTCTAAAGCGGCTCGATAGTCTCGTGATCATCTGATGATACCCGCATCAACTCCCACCATGTTTAGACATACAGACCATCACCCGGGGTTCGAAGTCACGTTAAACCGTTGGTCCTTGTATTTCATTGGTAATTTCTATAATTAATGACCCACTCTAAGTAAGTGTCGGTCTTAGTTTGTAACAAGACTACACCTCATAACTACACACCACTCATCACACTCATCGCTCACCACATATTTGCCTTAAAATACCTCTCATGAGAGTATTCCATCTCAAATAGCGATTTAATGACATCATTCTGGATTTCACTTAGCATTTTAAGAAATTTGGTATACTTTGTGATAGTTTCACTGGATAGTACCAACACATGGGACCAAATAGTAAAACAACACTCTGATAGTTTTAGTTGACTTAATTATGAACAACTTTCCTTTCTTTAAATTGGATGTATAATATAAAGAATTGATACAAATGACAAGAAACACTTCAGAGTTGACAGTGATCAAAGAAAACTGTCATACAGTTTCAATATACGTTTGCTGTTCATTATTTAAATTCACAATTAATACATTTGCCTACTTAAAATTGCCCTAAAACCTTCATAGATCCAAGATACCTATCTTGATCTGATTTCACGTCATGTATCTTCCAGTATAACCACTCACGTGTTAAATATTCGTGACCGTTAACATGTCTATTCAATGTAAACCTATCGCGAGCAAAGGGAATAGTAACACATCAAACGCTGGAATAATTTATCAAACCTCAATGAACACAACGTTAGTATTTGTATCAACTGACAAGCTTAGGCCAAGGATTTGCTTTGAGGTTTGTTGTTGAAACCAAATTAAATGAGGACAAACTACATTTTAAACCTTCACTTTTAAAACAATTTACCAGTGATAAACTATAATATGCAAAACAATCCCTGACAAAGATGTAGAATATATATAAAGGGTCCCACATGACGTGAATTTGGTCTCTGACTCAGCTGATGAACTTAACCCATGTGTGATGGCAACTCTACGCAGATTCTTAAGCTTTATCCGTTCAATATTTTTAAAAGGACTGGAAGGAAGGTCGTGCTCTCTTTCTGGTCAATAAACCAAAAAAGCAGAAATTTTAACAGTTTAAGATCGCCTTTATCTATTTGGTTAGCCTATGTTAGCTTCTTCCCACCACTGTCCTACTGCCCTACTGCCTGTACACCTTTTTCCTTTCGGTAAGACATGGCTCCCTTATCGGATGACTTATAATTCTTTGAATAACTAGATTAGTAGTACGCAGCCTTTGTATTATGCCAAAAACGGAATTTCTTCTTCAAAACCGAAACTTAAGTGTTTTGTTTAATACTAGCTTGTTATCTTTTTTGTTATACAAGCTGGCATGATGTCGAAATTGATTAATTTGGATGTTTACGTCAGTAAAATGGCCAACACAACATAATGAATCTATGTAATCTAGTGTAGTATATGTATTAGAGATAAAATACCAAAATGTTTACCAACATTTAGCTAATTTTTGTTTGATTATAATCAAAAAGCACTGGACAATTTGTGTTAGTATTTAAAACAAAAGTATTATAACGACATCACACACAATGAATCTGGTAAACATAACTGGTGACAATACACGTGCACTACGAGCATACAAGTACATTTCCATGTGTTCAATGTAATAGCCTTCCATGCTTTATATGCAAGACATTGCTTGAGCCTTAACACACGGTTCGCTCTGTTCCCACCCCTTAATTAAATGCTCCAAGACGTGGATTGCGTTATTAATTAGGTTAAACGAATTTTAAAACTTCATTTCTTAAATGAGTTTGGAATTAAATTACTATTTCTGAGAAGAACACACAAACTGTAATAAGATGAAAGCAACGCATGATTTAGCAATGTGTTGATTCGCAACAATTCAATAGAACTGTTAAATTCGTGCCTACCCAGATTGCCACTATTACCTCCCCAGAGTTGTTTTAGTGTCATTTTAAGCAATACTTTTACTTTACATTTAAAACTTTTATTTGAGACACCGACCACTCCTAGGAGGTATTTCAAGGTAAATGGGATGGTGAGTGCAAATTGGTGTATATTATTCCAATTTTTAAAATTAGGGCCGACTGTTCCCCAAATTGGGTAATTAATTAATAGCCCAACAAATGGAATGGATCAACGGCTTAACATGATTTCCGAAGCACGAGGAGGTCATCGTGAAAGTTATCACTGCGCCCGGGAATCGAACCCGGGCTGTTTCGATGCGAAGCATGCACAATACCACTGAGCTATGACTACCCCCATACCATATAACTTTAGGCTGTTACTCTGTGGATGAGATTAAGGATGGGGAAGAAATTTAAAGTTGTGAACTTGATGTTTTTGGAGAATAGGAACTAATAAATATGTTTCTAAAAGGGTGAATGGTTTTCAGCCTAATATTGTAATTGTATGCATGTCGTATTGTGAGTAAATATCTTTTTTATCTTGGCTTTTGCAATAGATTGTACAGTTTTAACGTAATAAACATTATTCTATTATATTCTAATTGATAAGATGTTTTAAATCACTGACAATTCTAATTAAAGTACTTTAAAACTAAATCCACTTTAGAAACGTAACTGGAAGTGGTTTTAAAGTTTATGTTAGGTTTTTAAAGTGGTTTTACTATTTTAAAGTATTATGATAAGAATTTTACAGGGCTTTAAAACATTTTATCAGTGGTCATGAATGTGATGTGTTAATATGATGAATCTGCAATTTTAACAGAGAATAATGAAGACAATATTAAATTCAATTGGATGAATATTTTTATTATGAATTATTTGGATGACTAAACTTGGCTTCCTGACACAGAACTGAGGAAGGTTTTACAAATCCGAAATCTAGATATTCTATAAACAAGAACTACTCGATTGCTCAAGTGAGTTAATATAATAATTTATATAATATACAAGCAATCTGATGCCAACTTTGACTTATTTATACTCTATAAAACATTTTCACGAATCTGCACCTTATAGTAACACTAATTTTACACCTTTTAACTTATTTGCAGTGTTGTCATAAACGAATACTCATTTGAATTAGCTTAACCCTAAGGTAAAAGTACCAATTAGATTAATTGAACTTGAAACTTTTATTTTCCATCAGTTTATTAAATAAAGACAGTAACGTACAACAATATTTACTTAATGAATCAACCTCATTTAAATCAATCATGCAATAAATGCACATTTAAGTTTATAAAATCATTGAACAAATTAATTATACATGGAATGCTAAAAGTTAAAGTAAGATGAAGTTTGTTTTATCAAAGTTGCAAGTAGAGTTTTATCAAAGTTGCTAGTAGAGTTGGTTGCTCGGTTTGTATAAACTAACTGGTTTCTAGATAGTTAGGTACACATTCAAGTTTGTTAAACGAGGCGACTGTGTTGAAAAGAGCAGAGATGAGAAGTGAAAAAGAATCTTTCAAGTACTCTAACATATTTGGTACTAAAGTAGGATAAATTTATCTAATTGGGTTTACATGAACTCCCTCCAACAGTTTAAATTTGGTAATTGAATTCTGGGTTGCTACAAGCTTCGACTACATGTCATCGTCAGGCAGTGAAAATCGACTTGAAATTTCCATGTGGAGTTTAATCATATATACCTGCACATCACGAAAAATAGTCAAACAAATGATTACGAACGATCAGTTTGTGGTCGACATACACACAAACACGTACTAAGGGACAGTGCGGCGATAAGCAGCAGACTCAATCTTCACATTTTCATGTAACTTTAGTACAAAAGTTCCTGTTGTAAATCCCTAGATTAGGTTCGTTAACCAGCTAAATTAAAGTGGCCTTTGAAAAGTATTTCCCAAAATGGGGGTTTAGCCAATAACAAGTTTGATTTATCTGATTTTAATAAAACGTTGTTTAACTATTTATAAGACCAAAAACATAAGTACCAAAAATCAAAGAAATCCGTTCAGGCAAACCTAGATAGCAGCGGAAAGATATTTTTCTTTGAATATATTCAAAGATATTTGCACTTGCTCTGGCTGAACGAATTCTGTTGTTGTTTATTACACAAGTTGGGTAAGGTGTCATAAGTGTTTGTACTCAGTTTAAATGAAGTCGGTTCTGAAATACAGTTTTATTTGTCCCCCGTTAAAAGAGGTTCACTAGGGTTCATGATAACGTGTGTGGTTTGTCGGCTATATTTGATTTCTAAGTTTTCATTAATAAAATCCCCAGACTAGTTTCTATTTGTGCAACCTCCCCAGAAGGTCAATTTGTAAGATAGGTATGGGTATGCAGTCATGAGTTGGGCAGTATTCGGACAGTTTACTTAAAACATAAATTCCTGAGGATTGTTTAGAGCAAACGTGGAACTAAGGAGTGTTCCAAGTCAAACCTCGATCAAAATGTATTCCAAGGAATTAAGTTGAGTAGACTTCTTGGATGTTAATGACATCCAACATTACTGTGAGGATATCTGAGTGTTTCCCGTAAACAAAACTGATTGAAGTTTGATTTCGTTGAACAGATGGGCTCGTTGAAAAGTTGAATTATTCTGTTCTGCTCATAGAAATTCATTGTTTCGAGTTTTTGGTAAATATGTTATATAGCCTGTTTGATTTGATATTTATTTTTGGTAAATGTTGAGAAATTATAGGGATATACTCTTTTACGAGCGTAAATCTATTTGCAGAATTGATGTGATTAGTTTGAAAGTCAGAGTTGCAATTAAACGTTAAACGACTGGTTACTGTTTTATATTATGTTTTGTAATATAAGTTCGAATAAATAAAAATGTATGTACTGTTAGTTGCGATATAAGATGAGTTTTTACCTCCATACAGAGTGTTTGACTTACATTACTAATGCAGAGTTAAATATTTCAAACAACTTGCCAAAGTTAAGGTTTAGAGTTTCCTCTTGCCTAATTAACCCAGAAACTTTGAACCAACAAGATTAAAGTTGGATATTAAAGCCAAAGTTAGTTTAGCATTTACTTCGCAAAATGAAAATAAAATAAAATACGTAGTTAACATCTAACATGAAACTTTGCTTGGGCAGATGTTGTTAAAACAGCTGTTAATATACAAATGTACATTAATCAAGTACGTGCTGTCTATTGGTAATTAAAATTATACTCTTTTATTATTTTGATAGACAGCTTACAATACAGGTAAACATATTAACTAAGGGTCAACAAGTAAATCCTTCAAGTAAATCTTTTAAATAAGTCGACAAGAGTTCCTTAGTCCAATAATAAGTTGGGGAGACAGTACTAAAATTAAAAGGTAACTTTTGAAACACCCTGAACTGATCAGTCACATTTTTGAAACTTAAATTTGCATTAAACATTATTCTTTAGAACTAAATATTTGTTTGGTTGAATTTGCCCTTCATTAAACATATTTGGATTGTCTACCTTTTCCCTCTTCTTATAGGCTGTGAGAAAGAAGATATAATACTCGTAGAATTTGTGAGTATTGTTACGAGATCAATTTTCTATTGGACTATGAAGGTCAGGTACTTATCTTTCGTGATTCAGCTGTAGGGAGTTTTCTTAAGTCTTGTTAGTCGCTTGAACTCCTTTGTTATGAAAACCTTATTCATTCATTAAACCTCTAACAAATTTCCTCTCTATTAGCTTTGCATGGATATGATTCACCGTGCAGGGCATCTTTCTATAGGTTGTTAGTCAATTTAAATCAATTTTGATTCATGACTGTGATTGGTTGTCCGCTGCTCCAAGACAGCCGATGTGGCTGTCTGGTGGTTAGTCAATGGGCAGCTGTCACAGGCCGTGGACATGTATGATTTCTCTATTTGTCCTTTTAATTTACTGGTCAGCACTGGTTACTAAAACTGGAGCCTAAAGCTAGCTCATTTCCTAATTTGCTAAAACAAAAAGTAAAAGCTTTTCAATTATTATTTTAATTTAAAACACAATTCCAAAAACATTGTACTGACAGTCAACCATAAACGAAAACGTTTAAAATTAAGGATCTTACTTTCATTTCAATCGATGTGCTAAAATAATGTAACATGATAATTGTAACTACAACAATCATGTTATTTGTTATACACCTGATTGACATCGTATAAACAATCTGCTCAAGTTTCCAATTTTGCAGCGAAAATAAGGAATACACCCTCGAGTGCAATTTGTTTGAAATAACAAGAGACTGTGTTGTTTTGTCTTTAGCAAATTTACTCTGGAAGTAATGATATATTCAAGCCGTTAGCACGGTAAGACCTAGGCCCGGGACTATGAAATAAGCACCAACCTTGACTCTAGGTTACGTTTTGATATTTAATTAGGTTACTTTTCACCTGAAGACGGGATCAGCTTCCAGACCCCGAAACGTCATGTTCTTCTTGTACACTATAAATTATGGACCACGTACGTAACACTATTTCAAACTCAGAAAATCTAACATTGTCAACAACTTCAAATAATGAATAGTTTCCACATACATAGAAAAGTGTCCACATTTACCTGACACAGTTGATTTTTGAAACTTGCCGCATCTGTTACACTAAGTCTCGTCCGATCATTTTTGCGGTAGCTTAAAATCCTGTCATTTGCCTTAATGTATTGAACTTGAGCTATAACTAAAAATAAAATAATGTCATTTCAAGTTGAACGCTTAGCTAGAAGAGTGTCATATGCTCAACCTGAATAAGTCAATTCAAGTGCAAACTATCCATGGAAACGACAGTAGAATAATCAGGTACACATTCACTATCTGTACAGCTCCAAGGCTCTTGAATCATGGTAGCAGAAACGTATGTTTTCAAAATGTTTGACAGTATATTTTTAATATATCCTAAATTTAATAACTAAGCAAAGATGCGGACCAGGACTAAATGTTTGATAACGGCACTTTTGCTCTTTGCCTCTCTGCTGATTGGATTCAATGTTCTGCAAATGGATGTGGTCGATCTTCCATCGTTTCATCGAAAAGTTCACTTTGTCCTCGCTTTGCAATCTACCATCAGCATTGGCTGGGCTGTGATAAATCCAAACAATCGAGACGTTCTTGTACTTGAAGAACTTAGAAAAGTAGACGATATATTAAAATCAAACGTTGGATCTGAGTTTAGCTTATTTTTGTTAGTGGTGATGATCAGCTGTTTTCTTTTTCCTGCAAGGTTTCTTTCAATATTTTTAGATGCATTTACTTTCACTGCATCCGTCAGTTTCACTATAAACCATATCATCTTGAATTTAGCATCTTCGGCAAATTTTGTTATTTCCAGAAGATTGAAGGTCTTGATCAACCATCCTAACTATGATGAAAGGTTGCACTATTACTTCAGAAAATTGTTGAGGTTGGGGAAGGACGTAGAAAGTTCGTATTCGAGACAAATTCTGTTTGGTCTTTGTCAGATGATAAATATGTTTCTTCATGTTTCAATTGTACGATGGAAAGTCCATGGGTTGGGCCAGCAATATAACTCTTTTGATTAAACACCCCATTTTGGCACTAATGTTTCAGTTTCAATTGGTGTTGGAAACTGTCCTCCTCTCGTATTCGTCGACACAACTCTCATGTCTTAAACAGAAGTGTATACGTCGACTGGATCGGCAGATAAGCTGTCATAAACTTGAATTCCAGCGCAAGCGAAAGTTGAGCATAACTATGTTGGAACTTTATCATACATCTGAAGACTTCAAATTGCTGGATTTGTTCTCGATGAACAATGAAACGTTTGCTCAGGCAGTTGGATTTTTTATCTCAATATCCATGGTCTACGTGCAATTGAAAAAGTAATTATTCTATAGACAAGTTAAGTTGCGTAGTAGAAACGGAGCATTTTCTACGTTTCCAATTTATTTTGATTTGACATATAAACGGCACATATTTGTGTCACACGAAAGTTTAGAGTCCTGTAACAAACTTAGGTTACTGTTTACACTTTCTTTAGATATAATTTCTGTTATTACTTATTCTAAATTATATATCAATTAGATAGACTCGTTTTTAAACGTATTGCTGCACTGCACTAGGAAAGAAGTACAGTTACTTTTATCTGCAGCATTGTGTTCACTGACAGATTCCCGTAAGCAAACAATTTTCAAATGTCAAAATGCTCATTTCTTCGACAAACACATTTTCACGTAAGTAATAATTGTATTAGAAACATTCAACAAACTGATGCTATATACGCAAATTATGTAATTACTTAACGATATATATGCTTACAACGGTTACAACAATATATCAGAGTAGTTTTAATTTTTAATTGCCGAACAAAAGAAGCAGTTTATATCTTTAAATTGTATTTTATATGGAAAATCTATTTCTATTATTGAGGTAAAGTTGTCTAGAAAGTTTTGTTACGTCTGCTTTAAAGAAGTCGTTATTAAACTTTATGAGAAGAGCCAGTTTTTAAAACAAGTATCTTTATAGGTTTGTTGTAAGTGTTATGTTGTATGACGATAGTTCAGCCGTTCTTGTAATGTTTGAAGTACTTTTAGTTCATTATAGTTATAAAGTTTTACACAAGCTTTTGAAATCTAACACGCATGAAAAGCCAGACCGACACGTAGCTAAGTGCTAAAGCGCCACTGGCGAATGAAGCGGATTTTCTTTTCAATTTGCAACTCCGATTCGCTCCGCTCACATCCTCACTTTGGTCTTTAGCATCAGCGTTTCGTCCTGTATTATCATGGGTGTATATCCAGTCTGTCAGTCTCCACTGTCCTCACTTGTATGGTATTTAAAATCAATCAGTTGTTTTACAAAAGCCTGGCTGTATTTTATAACGTAAACTTTGTTTTCACCACTAGATTTCAACGAAAATATTTTAGCACATAAACTTGTAGGCACGTGAATTCATAAGAATAAGAAAATATTTTCAAAGCAATCCGTCAAACTTACATACCATTATACATTTTGAACAAACCTCATAGTAGAGCTTTAAATACAAACAATTTCAAACCCTAGCGCTATACTTGATTAAAACCTCTTCTAGTTAATGAGTTTATCTTGAAACCCGCAAGTTGCGCTCAAGTCTGCAGAAACTGGGATTGGAAAGGAGCTGTGAACAAACTTTCCTTTTAAGCAGTTAACCTCACTCAGCGTTTCATTAGAGCCCAGTGCGCCACACACCTCTCCTGAAATATTGTCTGATTCGTAATTGAATCAGTGGTTACCCTACGACCACCTTAGTTGTATGTGCTTCTCCTTGTTTTACATGGGATGTTTATAAGATTCAATCAAAGTTTTCCTGCTGGCTCTAG
Source organism: Matsumurasca onukii (assembly GCA_018831715.1). Classification (NCBI taxonomy): domain Eukaryota; kingdom Metazoa; phylum Arthropoda; class Insecta; order Hemiptera; family Cicadellidae; genus Matsumurasca; species Matsumurasca onukii. Next base: position 29,207,178 of record CM032065.1, read on the forward strand.
CAAATTGTAGACGAACCAAAGCCTTGACCAGTAGATTACGGACGAAAACTGACTTTTCTTAGTGGATTTATTTAATTTTGTCGGTTTTTAGTGATGAATAACTTGAGGTTTCACTTTTACCTATATTTAATAAATTATCAAAATCACCCTAAGACTTTAAATAAAATGATAAGGTGACAAAGAGTTTTTGAATACATCAACGTCTCATTTATTCATTTGAATTGAGTGATGATCCTCACAAAATGCACTTTGGGCCTCCTCCTCGAACACTGACACGCTAGAGATATTAACTTTTGTTATATTTTTACTTAAGGAGGTCCCTTCACAGTCAGGAGAAAAAAGTAAAAATACATAAGTTATCCTACTCACTTGTTTTCTTAACTGGTCAACAAATCTCCTTCTGAATAAGAAAACTCAACGATGATAAAACTTGACTCTTAACGGTAAATTAAAATTAAAACGCTCATGCATTTTTTATTTTTATTAATTTCATAATTTGTAACGAATATGTTATATGACAAAATATCGTGTTTAGGTTTGAAAATATCGTTCAAAACTGGTTGTAGATGTTAGGAGATATTGCCTCTTCAGCGCACGTAAAGTAACAGTAAATCTTGCAGCAGATGTTGACTGCTAGTGGTGACACTCTTGCACCCTTTATCTCTTTAGCATGCGATATATTGAATATATGCCTGACGGTATTCTAACTGTCACTGTACCAGTATAATATAAGATTACTAAAAAGGTATTAGGATTAGGAAAAAGGAAAGGAGTTATCAAGGTTTCAGGTATTTAAGTGAAAAAGTGACATTTCTCAAAAGTATTTTCAATACAAAAGGTACAGAAAATAAATAAATCATAGCTTCATATTTCGGGGTTCTAAAATAGTAAAAATGCCAAAATTCATATAAATTAAATGTTTATTTTAATTCCAGTATCTTTGTGGACATTTTTGAAAAGTAATTAGCCGTTTCAAATGGCGGCCATAAACAACATTTATAGTTTTTACGGAACACTCTGTATGTATTTTATGAACGCATCAAACTCAAATCTAGTTGGAACTAATGGATCAATGTTATCTAAGCTTTTCACTGGTGGGTCACAAATGGATATTTCTAAAGTGTCTAAACCCCAGAACATCCAAAAATTTTCAACTTTCAAGAGAACCACTATTGAAAACTATCATATAAGTAAGGTAAACTGAATGGGTTTGTATTTTATGATATAACATAAAATAGGGATTACAGTAGTGGGGTATACATGGAAGGAAACATACAACATCTGGCGGTGACAATTGGTACTAGAGTTACAACCCCTGCCACGCCCCTGTGAGGGATGGATACTTGTAACCCCTGAAGTGAATTGCATCCATAAACCATTTTTCATATACCATACCGTATCAAAGCCATTTTACCATACTTGCTCTCTTTCGTGGCCTCATATACTTACTTAATTAAACGTCGTACCTTTTTACTTTGGATAAATTCGTAGTAACACGAGCAGTTTAAGGCCACATAAATAGTTTTTAGTACAGCCTCGTAACTCTTATGGTAATATGGATATCCGCTCCAGTCAACGGCGCTTTAGCGCTTAGCTGCGTGTCAGCCTGGTTTAACTTTAGATGAAATTTAAAAGATAGTTTAACATGATGTAATTAGTCGTCAGCCAAAAAGTTGTCATTTGTCCCTTAAACAGTTTGGATGCACTTTTCTAAGACACAAATTAAAATGTAAATGTAAGAAAAGCTTGCATTAATGCAGACTGTTGAGTGTTTATGCAGCATAATGTCTTCAGTTGTCTAAGCATATCTGTTTTCCTAGTTCTGTGATGATATCTACAGCTGAAGCTGTTTCAATCGAACCAAACTTTAATATAACAATGTCTTTGACCGTTAAAACTTATTGAGATACTTGAAAATACCCAGTTTTATATCTTTACCATGAGGAATATTTAAGGAAACCCGTACAAGAAAGTTGAACTGTTCTGAGATAGGTGAAGTTACCTTGTAATTTTTAGATTACACGTATAATTATTTGTTATAACTAATATGGTCATAAATAAGTTTTATAAAGTATTCCATTTTAGGTGAGGTCTTTCAGAAACAATGTTTCTATTGTCAGACCTAACCTAATATTTTGAACCTTCTTATAGATCTTTAGTTGGTGTTTGGTCCAAAGATAGAAACATCGTTTCTGAAAGGTCTCACCCAAAATTTAAAATTGGGATAGATCATTTGATCAACTTATGACAAATTCAAAATTTCAATGAAAAACTGTTTCCTGATGGACTTTATTAAGTTTTCCATCTTTTACATGGTCAACTAAAATTGGATTACTGGATCCTAACTTCAGAGAAACCTTTAAGCATAAGGGTCCATGAATTCTAATTTATGACATCAAATTGTATTGTTTCTATTGACGATAACATTAATAATTCCTGTATGTAAGAATTTCGTTATCTGCTTTACAACAAGAGAACCAATTCAGACCTGTCTATTCAGTGGAGGATAAACAAATGCTCCACTTTATCGGCTTTTGTTTTCAAAGAGCTCTCAACACAAAACCTAGCAGATCTTGACAAAACTCTGCAAACCATTGTTTTAAGCTTAATACTTGTTGTATCGAGTATTCCCAGGGTTTCATTTCTATCCTGGCAAGTTTTTTTATGAAGGTATTCTAGTTAAGTGTGATAAAAACTGGTTGAGGATGTTAGGAGATGTTAGTTTATCTTTAGCACGTAAAGTAACAGTAAATCTTGCAGCAGATGTTGGCTAGTAGAGGCGACACTCTTCATCTCTTTATCGTGCATATTGAAGTAGAAGTTGTAAGTCTCTAAGTTGCTCGTCAATAATAGTCTGCTAACATATGTTTTAGTTAAATAACATATTCAGCAACTAAATACTAACATTCAACGTTTAGTTGAAATCTGTAACATAATAAAATGCAGTAGTATAAAGTTCTAAGGCTATAAGATGCACATACACGTTCTGAAACACAAACGTTCTAACTAACACTGTTCAAAGCTTATAATAGCTACTACTACTCATTCGAAGCAATTTTCGTTTTGTAAGAGGCTACAGTTAGTCAAGGTTAGTATATACTCTGACAGTACCACACCTTGTGTTTATACGACAATCTTCAGTTGTTTATTTACACAGAGCTAACATATTTTAATATGTTAACCCATATGCCCAGTTCTTGGCGTCTCACCTTGATAAACAAAACATAAGAACCACGTCGTCATTTTACTAACACTGTTTATCTATACGCAATAACAAACATTTCTGTTTATGAATTCAACTCACTTGTACAAATGATTGCACGGAAATATCAGATGTTACGATCCCAGTTATTCACTAGTCAAGAGTTAGCCTATACTTATTAACCAGGAATGGATGGTCAAGCTGCTGACCTGGATTGTAGTTTAGTAATCCCGCCAGGAGTTATGGACGTTATCAGCTTACTAGAGCAAGCCCATGATGCTAGCTTCTTTTTGAATTGCAATCGAATGGACGTAAATAGTAAATAGATGCTTTGTGAAAGAACTATCAATGATTGATTTTGAACATATAACTATTCCAACAATCAGCTAGACGTTAGGGTACCACTGGAATGAATAAAGCGCATTTCCTTTGTGAGTCATGTTTCTATTTCGCTAACTAGTCAGCTACGACCAGAGCCTAGTTTTGGCTCGGCCTCAGATTTGTATGCTTTATTTGTACCATAGCTAATAAAGCACTGCACCCACAGCCTTACTTCAGCCTTCAGCCTCAGAGCTACGGAGCCTTTGAGTGCAAGTTGTTCTAAATATCAAGAAAGGAAAACGCATTTTTACTAGAATCTACTAATTCTGCTTTTTAGCGAAACATTACATTTTGGGATTTTTCAAGGACTTGATAGATCTTCGAGGTTTTAACACACTTTGTAAAACATAAAAGTACACACTTTATTTAAATCAAATTAAAGTCGCATGAAATTAACCATTTTAGGTAACTAAACTTGTTTTTAGTGAAAACAAACCCCCTCAACCATTGGGGACTTTCAGTATACTGCATTTTTCCTGGCTTCCAATTTTGACCGAAATATAAAAAGAAACATTAGGAACATATTGTATGCAAATCGGTAAAAAATATGACCTGTAGAATGGATTCTCATTCATACCAGTTTCGAAACATTTCCCAAAACGTGTTATGGGTATCAGGGTTAGTGCTACAATTTCATGGTTCCGGGCCTAAATCGTACTACGATATGAATAGCTCATTTTCCCAAAATAAACTGGTTATTAACAATTTACTAAATTATATTATATGGTGTTATAAAATTATTAGATGTTGTTGTGGAAAATAAACAAGCCTAAAAATTTCATGTTTCGTGGATAAGATATTATTGTATCGTCAAACCAAATTGTCACAACTAATAACGTCAGATAACTTTGAGTTTTGGGCTAAGTTAGTTTCAGGAATTCATTTCGATAATATTCTGATTCCTTTTAAAGATTAGGGCCTAACCGAGAGAGTCCAGGTCCCTTACTCAGCATACAGCTCCTGCCTCAGCATCTATTCCAACATTACAAACCAATCTTTGCCTCGTATTCCGCATATCGACCGAACCTTTTGAGGCTGACTAACTCCAGATTTATCAAGAAAATTTACCCTTGAGTACGTGTATTTCGTGAACGTTTGCTACTTGTGTACTAACAATTTGTTACCATCAGTGCACCTGAAAACTAGTTATAGTCCTGAAGAAAGAAATTGCTACACATTCCATTAAGGTAATGCCAGAGGAAGTTAACTTGAAACACCGGGCAGTGAGCAATATTGTTTCAGAATCATGTTTATGTGTTGGACTGTTCTGAGTTGAATTCAGTATTGGGGAGGTCTTTGGCCCCAAGGAACGCAAATCCACTAGGTTTGAACTCACTGCCTGCATACTTGTGCAAAAACAGTAGCTATTGAAACTTTGTGTATCGCTTCTTCCTTTTTCCAATTGACTTTGCAAGGCGTGATAAATAAATAAATAGTCTTTGATTTGGGGGACCTTTTTATCTGAATCTAGAGACGTTTGACCAAACTACGAGTACAACTGACGAGAAGAATGATCAAAACACACCTTTATAATATGTATAAACGCGTGCGCAAAACACGGAATAATGTAATTTCCAACAGCAGACTAAGATAGTCAAAGGACCAGAGGGAAATCAAGAATGACCGGGGTCTGATCCCCAGAGACTCCGTGTAACGAGATAATGTTCTCAAACTTGTGAGCTTGGCCACTTGCGTGGTTGTTTTGTTAACTATTATATTGGGTTTTTATAAGTTCTTTTCACTTTAACTTTGGAATGACTGGAAATGAGCAAATATCACTGTCGGCACAAAATGTTAGGGTAATCTACTTTTCGGCGTTATCGGGCTTGTAAATTAGAAATTAGTACTTACAAAAGCTCCTATCGTAAGACCTTTTTTTAAAGCAAAAATGTTTTTAAACTACTAAAAGATCATCGACATTTTTAACGCTTTATTTACGAGTGGCAGTCAGAAACGTGCACCGTTATCGCTTCAACTGTTATGTTGAGCTGCAAACGTAAAAAGCGATTACTGCTATCTTTTACTTGAGTACTAGACGATTATTTCTTTCATCTATTAACTTGAGATTAAATAAACAAATTAATTAATTAACATTTTATAATGATGCGTGTAGTACCTGTAAACATAAACGTATTTTTCTCAGTATATTGCAAACTGGACCACTGACAGCAACTGAACTGATCAAATAGTTACACACTTCAGTCTCCCAAAGAGGAATGAAACATGTGAAAGGTTTTTTGAGGCTATCATTGATTTTGTATATTGATGAGTTTTTAAATTAGGGTCTCATGGTAGGGGTTCTAAACAAAGTTTCAGGCTAACAAAAATCCTGACCAAACTAAATAGTAATTTAAATAGGTTTTGAAGCACATTTTGATTAAGTTCAGCCACGTAAAGCCAAGATAGGTAGGGAGAGGAACATAGTTAAGTAATGATTGACCCTTTAGTAGGTTTTGAGGATGATATAGGTCCAAAGTGGCTCATATAGTCTCAGTGATCATCTGATGATACCCGCATCATATCCCACCATCGTTTAGACATATCAGACTATCACCTGCATGGTTCGGAAGTCACGTTAAGCCTTTGGTCCTTGTACCTTGTATTTCCATTGGTCATTGGGCTACTAATTAATGACCCATTCTATAGAAGAGTCGGCCTTAGTTTGTAACAAGACTACACCTCATAACCCGTTACTAACACTCATCACACTCATCTTCACCACATATTTGTGTTAAAATACCCTCATGAGAGTGGTCGGCATCTCAAAAGAGATTTAGTGATTTAGAGTTATCAGTAGTATACAAGTCATACGCTATTAAATTAGCCGCCTATACGTATTTAAAATATAGTATAATGCATCACGAGATATTTTAAAACTCCTTTTCTGTTGAGTTTTCATGATCATAACTCCTAGTGGAATCACTGAACTGCAATCAGATCACTTTGCTCGACATAACTCTTCATAACTCTAGATTCATATACACTGAAACAGGTAACGACTGGGATAATATCATTAGAAACGTTACTAGGAAATAATAGCCACAGGAAATATACCTTTGTTGCTTTTAATTAATGATCTGAATAATAAAATTGTTATTTTCCTGGCTGGTTCTTAGTGCTGATCCGTTCTATTGGTTTGATTATTATGATCGCAACTTAATTTCAATTTGCTGTACAGTACTTGATATGAGATATTGTTATAGACAATTTGGTAGCAGAACAATATTAAAGTCGAATACTGAATTCAAGTAGTATTAGTATTAGCTTAAAGAAATGGTTTATAAAGTTTTGCTACATTTTGTGTTAAAGGCTTTTGAAAGTACCAAAGCAGGTGCAGTTTAACAGCTGTTTATTTCATAACCTAAATCGCTGTTTACACAGGATCTAATAGATTTTCTTATTGTAAAGCGAACCAAAACCATCAAGATATAATAGAGAATATAAAAACGATTGACGTATTTATAAGCAGCACAAAAATCTACAAATATATATTATTCAAACTATTTAAAATTAAACCAGTTAGCGTAATCGTGCCCTTCGTTCACAGGGGCTACGCCCCAACTCGTATTTTAGAGGCATTCTGCAATCATTTTGCCGCTATGATGCGAAATAGTTAACTTTCTCTAATTTCGAATCAAATACAACTATAACAGCTGTTCTTTATTTTGAAATATAAGGCAGATTTCTAGACGCCATCTTTTTGGGGCCACCAACTTGACAGAGCCTTTAAAAAGATCAAATCAAATCAAATCAAATCAAATAATCTTTATTCAAAAAAATGTACAACATATTTCAATACATACAAATTTCTGCAGAATAAATTCCCCACAAGGACTATACGTCTGTGTGTGGGGAAGAGTCATTAGCAATTTGTACAGCTCTTTACAAACATAATTATATATCAACTAAATTTAAGAACAAAATATTATATTAAATCATAATTATTAAAAGTAAATATCTAACTAAAAAATAATGATTACAAGTCTAGGATGTAGCTAAATAGTACACAGTATTGCACATCAGAACACATTGAGATAACATGATTGTGCTCGCCCCCCGGACCAAGGCACCCAAGCGTTCCTGGGCTGGACGCCAACACAGACACTGTCATCAAAATAAAAGACAGTCGGCTTTTCGCCAGCCCGTACTGAACAAGAGTACCAAGAACCAGAGAAGCGAGCACAAAGCTTAAAAATAACTTACATACGAGAAAAACTAATGGCTAAGTTAATAAAATCAATGATTAAATAACACATTATATTTACTAACTATAGTGAATTTGTCACCCGACAAATACTAAATTTAGATAATATCACCCTGTTTTGTCTGAGCTAGTGATTGTATGGTGAATGTAAAAGCGCGTCCGCACCAGGACCACCAATACTAAGCAGCCAGTTATTTAAAGTTTTCTTGTAACAAGCGAGGCTACCAGTCTCTGCCTCCACAATATGAGCTGGCAGACTACGATACACGTTATGTGCCAAGATGAAAGAACTTGTGTTATCCATACCACTTCGGATCCTTGGAGTTCCAAAGCCGAAATGTAAACGGTGTCTAGTTTGATAATGGTGTTGTAATTCAGAAAAAATATATGCTTTGTTTGTACGGATAAACAGTAATAGATTTTTGATAAAAGTTGCCGAATATTTAGTACTTTAAAATCTTGAAATAATAAAACTGATGGATAGCGACGATCCTTTTTCAAAAGAACTTTAATTAAAGAACGTTGAGCGACAGCAAGAGGTTCGAGAACAGAGAGGGACACTCCCCCCCACGCGACAACACCGTACTCCAGTAAAGACTGCACGTATGCAAAGTAAGCAGTCCTGCAATGCTCCACGGACAGCACCTGACCCAGCTGTGAAAATGCATACATGAGTTTTCTCAAACGCTGTTGTAAATATCGGACGTGGACCCCATCGCAGGTTACTGTCCAAAACTACTCCTAGATAAGTGAATTGCTCCACACGTTCGATCACCTCACAGCCACAAATGCCCGACCGTGAATCATCACAGGAGTGCATTTTCAGAATCCTCGGACCTGGTGCACTAAGAGCTCTAGAAAAGATAGGAAGATATTTGGTTTTTTAGCATTTACAGAGAGAATGGGACCACTATGGGTTAAGATCTACCAATCAAAGCAAACTGGGTGTAAACGGTGCCCGCGTTCAAAAGTAATTCGTGAACAGACATAAAAAATCGCCCAAAGTCAACTATTAACCTCCTCGTTTCACTGAAGTCGGTCAAAATATGGACGTTATCGATGAACTTATTGAATCATAACAACAACAGTGAAACTTCACAACAAATTGATGATAACTATTTGCCTACATGAAGGTGAATCTTTCTATTATTTCTAAATTTCACAGCATGACTATACAACCAGTAGACAAAATTCTACCCCAATTGTATTTTCGCTATTTTTAAATTTTAATTAGAGAGGTTGGAGTTTAATCTTGAGGATTGCACAAAATAACAGCTACACAGTTTTAATGATCGTGTTTAAAAAAACTTTTTTTTTAATTTCTATTTGACGTAATTTGTAACCAAGTGAGAGCAACTTTCGAAAGGAAAACGAAGGGAATTCCTGTGTATTTATTAAACCTATATTACAAGTATTTACAAGATATTACGAAAAACAAAATCACTATTGTATTTTTACTTGTACCATACATATTTGTATGTTTTCAGAAGTATAATTATGAAATACAGTGTATCCACTCAAGGAATTATGTTTGAGTTGTTAATATAATGAAATAAGAACAGTAATGCACTAAATTCAACATCTTTACATTGTAACTGTTGTGTTAGATAATTATTTCGTAGTTGTGTAGATTTAAGTGGTTGGAATAAAACACGTGTAATCATTCTATTTATAAGCATTATATTTCAAAGTAACATTTAAGCATTTTCCGATACGGTCTTGTTTTGGATAACGTAGTGTTAATTAAATGACATGAAAACAAGCCCTTTGCTAAAAGCTGCCTTCAACTCAGCAAATAAAGATGCTATCTGGAGTTCTATGAAGTGCGATACTGACCTCTCTCACGAAACTGTTTTTGCCTTTGTCTACTATTCATTGAAGCGACAATTCGTAGTTAATTCAAAAAAATAATAGATACTTTTGCTTTATGTAACATTGATATTATTCCATTAGAAATTAACAATAGTTATGACTCTTGAGTAATTTGTTAATAAAATATTTGAGTGTTAGATTTTATATGTTAACAAATTGTTATACGTTTGATACATATTTTAGTACCGAACTGTCTAGATTATTTCTTTATTTCATTTCCATAGATATTCATTGGTGTTTCAACCTGATATTAGCATGAAGTTCGGACCAAAAACGTGACCCCTTCAGTGGTCTTAAGGGCTATAAAACGTACTTCACGTTTAATTTTTATCCCGTTAAAGTAATTTATTTCAACTAGCCATATCTATAATAAAAGAATGTTTACAACAGGTTTACAGCTGTTATCAACACACGGTATTTAAGTACCTTCTTTTAATGTTATCAAACAGTTCGGTTTCTTGAAGAGGTTTATAGTCTGACTCTTTAATAATCTGACAAATTTGATTCCAACGAAAGCAACTATACATGTGTAGACCCATACTAATAATCCATCTCTATACTTCAGCTATTATAATATCAGACACGTAATGTAATTCTACGCATTAAGCAAGATAGACGCTGTTAATATACTGGTAGTACAGAAGTGTTATTTTATTAGTGAGGAATCAAAGAGATAAATGATTCAAGCTATGCACGCCGGGCGAGAAGCCAGAAAACCATGTACGAGAGTGTTTGCTATTCAGATATACATAGATTTTATTTTGGCTCTTAGCCAGTTGAAACCCCTATTTGTCAGTGTTATATAATCAAATAGTTATTAACTTACATAAATGGAAGTTGGATCTTCCTAAGATACCTTTGAAGCATAATAATTAAGCTTCACAATAAAAATATATTGTTAGGAAATTTTCATAAGAAATACAGACATTCATTTGCATCGTCAAAGAGAACGAAAGGTCGCAAACACAACGGCTTGCAGATTTGAGCTCGCCAACACCTTCTGAGTCAAATGAAACTGTTAATATATACTGTATAATGTGTGTATAAGCATGTGTTTGACCGCTCTACATGTCGCATTTTGTGTTGAGTTTCCACTTAACTTAAATACAATTGTTCCTTTTGGAAATCTCTAGGTTAGGTTCAATATCAGCAAAATAGTTCAGTGAAAGTGACCTTTGCAAGAGCATTTCCACCGCCATCTTAGTTCGCATCATTGGATTTTGTTGATCTCAAGTACATGATTTATGTTGGTTACGGTTAATTAAATGTTTACACCGAGTGTCATAAAAATCAGATAAAAAATGCAGTTTTTATAGTATAAACCCCATTTCAAAGGGGCAGCGTCCTGCAAATGGGAACTTTCAGTGAACAAATTATCCCCGGTTACAGTTAATTCGCCAGGTTTCACGGTAGCGCTTGTGGCTACGTGACAGTTTGTAAAAACGCTCAAACCTGCTCCTAACCAGTGTTTGTAGTTTTCAGAAGCTTATAGGATCAACTTTCAGCAGGCAAAAAGGATCCAGTTATAAATAATTGCATCTTACTTAAAGCCGTTTATGCAAAGCCCTACTTGCTATGAATATCTATACTCAAATCTTATTCAACTTGCTTTAGAAATACAGATCTTATCTCTAATAACCTCGCTAGCTAACCGTGTTTCACAAGATAAGTCTTTCGTATAAGATGTCTCCTTAACTCTACACGTGGAGGACAATTTATCTATGGAACCAAATGTTTTTAAGGTTTCAGTTGTAAACCTACTCGGTGACATTGATGTGAAAATCAGTGACAAACCTAAAATTGATGTGACATATTAGTTTGTTGCTGAAAAACGCCAAGCAAGTGGTCATGACATTATTTTCGGTCTTACAAAAAGTGTTTCTTGAGAGGCTAGTCAGTAAGTACAGTTCTGGATTGGTTTGAAATTAGGAAGTAACTTGAAATTAAATATAAAGTTTTGATGGAAGAAATCAAAGTTTCTTATTACTTGAACAAGAAAGTACCCAAAACAAAGATAAAACTAAATCTATCAACTTCAAAAAGGCTTTAGTGATTGGGAAGATAAGTTCAATAAAATAACAGAGATAGATGATATTGAAGGTTAAACCGACAAATGAATGAGTTTACAGTCTTTTTTGGCTTCTGCTGTAATTATCTTCCAGGACCAAAACATCCACAATGAAATATTATAATTTGAGGAAATCAAAGTTAAGTGTGAATAATAAAAAACGTATACAAGCTCAAAGCAATCAATGCAAACCTCAAAAACAGAAAACTAGAGACAAGAAAAATATTTGTATGAAAAAATTACAATATCTGTATTACAATCAAAGAAAAGCATGCAGGATGGTTATGGGATCAGGAGATGTATCTTGTAAAATATCATCAAATGATATATACACAGAGTTTTATGATCGTTTTGCTAAGCAAAATACATCAGTTAGAGATCACTATGAAAGTACTGGATCAGCTGTACGTGACGAAGAAGACATAGAAGTAATAAATATTACTGCTGAAAGTTATGACTGCTATGAAATCTATAGCTATAGATACTTCTCCTGGTGTAGATAAAGTAATTATGAGTCATAAAGTGTAAAAAATCCCATGATATTGTCAAATATGTACAATCATGCTGTTAAAAGGATGGGTTCCTGAGTGTTTTAAACTTGCAAGAACAGTTTGATTTACAAGGAGGTGATGTTAAGGACGCAACGAACTGGAGACCAATATCTATACTCAATTACGCAGAAGCATTGAAGAGTTTTAGATAAAAATTAAGAAATTTGGTACATTTCAATAAAATCAGAGGTTTTACAAAACTCCAGGAACTAAAGTAAATGTGGAAATAGTCAACTCCATCTTGACAAAAGCTAAGACTAAACATGATGACATCCTCACACATTCCCTGACATCCTCACATTAGTTTTCCTGGATATAAATAAAGCGTATGATTGTGGGCATGACCATTTAGTTGGACGTTGGACTCTTACAATATTCAAGAAAACTCAAAACATTGATTTCAAATCTCCAGACTAACAATAAAACTACCATTGAAGCAGGAGGTGCTAAAACTAAACCAATTCCTTTTTAAAGGGTTTACTTCAAGGTGCACATTGTCTCCCTTATACAATTTATCTACTGATTTCATTCTAAATGAACTAAGTGAAAGAGAAGTTCAATCATCATATGGTTATGCGCTCTCAGATGACTTAGATAAACTAACAGTAATGGGATTCGCTGATGACTTAGTAATTATTGGAAAAATAAGATCAGTGCTTCTACTCTTACAACAATGACCATTAATTTAAATATGATTGGATTAAATATAAACCTAGAAATGCCAATGCATCATTGTTGAAAAAGTCAATTGGTTAAAGGAAATGTGGTGATAGATGAAAATACGAATATTGCAAGTATAAATGAAGAAGAAACTATAAAATATCTCGGTGTTAATTTTTCCCAAGGAATAGTTTTAATCATGAGAATATAATAAAAAAGTTTAAAACAGAACTAGAAAAATTAACATCAACAACATTACTTTTGTCAAGCCAGAAATTCAACATAATCAACCAATGTTTATGGCCCACCTTAATCTACCCATTTCAAAACGCTCCCTCATAAACTACCAATGTTATTCTTGACGGACCTAGATAAATTGGTTAGAGTAGTTAGTGTCAAAGAAATATTAAGTTTGCCTACAGATACTCCAGATTGTATGCTATATAGCCCAAAAAAGTACAAGGGACTTGGTTTAGTTAAGGCTCAATGGGAAGCGTACATACAACAATTGAATTCTATTCAAATACTTAAAGAGTTAAAAATGAATACCTTACAGATCAAGATAAATTTAAGAGAATAGTGACTGTCTGTTTAAAAATTAGGAGTAGAAGAGATTATGGGTGAATTAGGTGCACAAAAAGTTAGAAACCATCTCAGAGAAAAAGAATTTGATACCTGGAAAATTGAAACAAAAAGGCAAAGGAGTCGAACTTTTCACTGAATATACCCCAGGAACAAAAAGTGTTATCACAGGCTGAAGAAGGCAAAAAGTCTTGTGAATCTGAATGGAGACTGCATTAAAATGATAGCGAATGTGGTGCCTGTACGTGTTCTCACGGCAGAAGTCAGGGCAACAACCGCTGCAGGCGTGCGTGGTGAAACCCTGCTCATGTCCTGGCTTCTGTCCGTTTGGAGAACTTCTGCGTAACACGAGGCACCACACAATAAATATAACAACAAACTCCTTCAGACAGCGGTACTCAGCCTGGGAGGTACACGAAGAGGTTCACTGCCTGTCCAGTGTTGAAGCTTCGAAGGGTCATTCTGCTAATTGACAGATCAAAAAATTGCGGCATAGTGCTTGATCCACAATCAGGTTTGAAGTGGACAAGAACCAAGCCATGGCAGTAAATGAAGAGAAACAAAAATTTATGAACCCATTTCAAAGAACATTTCAAAATTACAAATTAGAAGTTATTGGTTTGTTTATTGGTTCAAGAAACGTTGACACAGTTTTTGTGGATTTTGGAAAAAATTTAATTTGGACAAACATATTTTAAAATTATTATTTGTGAGACTTTAAAAGGTTCTACTGGAATAATTAGAAACCATTTATAAGAACTAACAAAATTTTCTGTGTCAAAATTGTATTACATACTAGTTTGTTTATATTTGTTCCGTTATTATTAACAACCCCAAAGGGCGGATAATTTTTTATTTTATGTACGTAAATACTAGGATTCACGGTACCAACTGTGGCTATTCGTTGTTTTGATTTGTTTTTAAGTTATTAGATCTTCAAAACGAAGCTGCATCCATCAATCTGCCAGACCTAAATGTATCTTTTATTTATTACTATTTACTTTAACAATCTGACGATTGTCTAAAAGTAATATAATTTCTATTATTACTTTAGTCACGGTTAAGATTAAACGCCAAACTGGATGGCGTGCAAGTTTGTAATAAACAGTGGGCAAGTATAAGAAACCTCTATCTTTATGGTAAGGAGCATCGTGATGCTTACTTTCATGTTGATAGCAGATAGATTTCAGATTCCACATTTAGTGAGTGTGGCTCAAACGTTCTTAAGACACCATTTTCAACCATTTTCATTCAGATAAAATGCTTTCCATCGTTCGATGATTTCTTTTCGTTGCAAACAGCCCAGTAATTCATCGTGAAAAGGTAAGTCAGAAGGCATAAAGTTCTTATGATTTAGCATTCCAGCTACTACTTTGTTCAAATGACAAAGACTAGCTGTACAAAACGTATTGTAATCCATAACAATGTTATAGTGCTTTTAACTGGCATGACTCCAGAGCAAACGCTATGTATATATCTGAACCAGCAAACGTACATGGCTTCTTGGCGTCTTGCCTGGCGTCATTACATATGCATAGGTTCACTCATTTGTCTCTCTCATTTGTCACTAATTCACCAGAACTAGGGTAAAATATAGTGTGAAATTGAACTTTGTTAAGTTGTTAAAAAACAGGTTATACGATTTTATGGTATCTCTGAACCACAGGGCACTTTAGGTGTCATCAGTTTGTCAGTTTCAAACCTATTTCATCCAAGTACATTTTTTGAAATGATGTTATTCAGCAACAATAATGTATGAATCTTTTTGTGCTCAAAATAATTTGTAATTAAACTATTTACAGTAAAAATGATTTTGTAACCAAGGTAACAAATTATCTGATATTTTAACACAAAACAACACAAGATGTGTTACACTAGGTTGATACAACTATGCTACAACTGAGCAAGTATATATGACAGAGCTGCAGGTTACAAGATATGATTACACACTCAGTGTACGCCAGCAGACAGATATATCTAGCTAATCTCTCTCTGATGTACAGTCAACTGCTATTAGTCAAACTGTGAAGTGTGTGTGTACTCTAGACAAGGTATAACACTAGATGTATAACACTAGGTTGATACAACTATGCTACAACTGAGCAAGTTATATGACAGAGCTGCAGGTTACAAGATAATTACAACTCAGTGTACATGACAGCAGGCAGATATATCTAGCTAATCTCTCTGATGTACAGTCAACTGCTATTAGTCAAACTGTGAAGTGTGTGTACTCTAGACAGGTATAACACTAGATGATGTAGGTTGATACAACTATGCTACAACTGAGCAAGTTATATGACAGAGCTGCAGGTTACAAGATAATTACAACTCAGTGTACATGACAGCAGGCAGATATATCTAGCTAATCTC
This sequence comes from Matsumurasca onukii, assembly GCA_018831715.1. Taxonomy (NCBI): domain Eukaryota; kingdom Metazoa; phylum Arthropoda; class Insecta; order Hemiptera; family Cicadellidae; genus Matsumurasca; species Matsumurasca onukii. The sequence continues at coordinate 29,223,071 of CM032065.1, forward strand.
TCTCTGATGTATAGTCAACTGCTATTAGTCAAACTGTGAAGTGTGTTTACTCTAGACAAGGTATAACACTAGATGTATAATACTAGGTTGATACAACTATGCTACAACTGAGCAAGTTATATGACAGAGCTGCAGGTTACAAGATAATTACAACTCAGTGTACATGACAGCAGGCAGATATATCTAGCTAATCTCTCTCTGATGTACAGTCAACTGCTATTAGTCAAAGTGTGAACTCTAGACAAGGTATAACACTAGATGTATAACACTAGGTTGATACAACTATGCTACAACTGAGCAAGTTATATGACAGAGCTGCAGGTTACAAGATAATTACAACTCAGTGTACATGACAGCAGGCAGATATATCTAGCTAATCTCTCTCTGATGTACAGTCAACTGCTATTAGTCAAACTGTGAAGTGTGTGTACTCTAGACAAGGTAACAAGGTATAACACTAGATGTATAACACTAGGTTGATACAACTATGCTACAACTGAGCAAGTTATATGACAGAGCTGCAGGTTACAAGATAATTACAACTCAGTGTACATGATGCCAGGCAGATATATCTAGCTAATCTCTCTGATGTACAGTCAACTGCTATTAGTCAAACTGTGAAGTGTGTGTACTCTAGACAAGGTAACAAGGTATAACACTAGATGTATAACACTAGGTTGATACAACTATGCTACAACTGAGCAAGTTATATGACAGAGCTGCAGGTTACAAGATAATTACAACTCAGTGTACATGACAGCAGGCAGATATATCTAGCTAATCTCTCTCTGATGTACAGTCAACTGCTATTAGTCAAACTGTGAAGTGTGTGTACTCTAGACAAGGTACAAGGTATAACACTAGATGTATAACACTAGGTTGATACAACTATGCTACAACTGAGCAAGTTTATGACAGAGCTGCAGGTTACAAGATAATTACAACTCAGTGTACATGACAGCAGGCAGATATATCTAGCTAATCTCTCTCTGATGTACAGTCAACTGCTATTAGTCAAACTGTGAAGTGTGTGTACTCTAGACAAGGTATAACACTAGATGTATAACACTAGGTTGATACAACTATGCTACAACTGAGCAAGTTATATGACAGAGCTGCAGGTTACAAGATAATTACAACTCAGTGTACATGACAGCAGGCAGATATATCTAGCTAATCTCTCTCTGATGTACAGTCAACTGCTATTAGTCAAACTGTGAAGTGTGTGTACTCTAGACAAGGTATAACACTAGATGTATAACACTAGGTTGATACAACTATGCTACAACTGAGCAAGTTATATGACAGAGCTGCAGGTTACAAGATAATTACAACTCAGTGTACATGACAGCAGGCAGATATATCTAGCTAATCTCTCTCTGATGTACAGTCAACTGCTATTAGTCAAACTGTGAAGTGTGTGTACTCTAGACAAGGTATAACACTAGATGTATAACACTAGGTTGATACAACTATGCTACAACTGAGCAAGTTATATGACAGAGCTGCAGGTTACAAGATAATTACAACTCAGTGTACATGACAGCAGGCAGATATATCTAGCTAATCTCTCTCTGATGTACAGTCAACTGCTATTAGTCAAACTGTGAAGTGTGTGTACTCTAGACAAGGTATAACACTAGATGTATAACACTAGGTTGATACAACCATGCTACAACTGAGCAAGTTATATGACAGAGCTGCAGGTTACAAGATAATTACAACTCAGTGTACATGACAGCAGGCAGATATATCTAGCTAATCTCTCTCTGATGTACAGTCAACTGCTATTAGTCAAACTGTGAAGTGTGTGTACTCTAGACAAGGTATAACACTAGATGTATAACACTAGGTTGATACAACCATGCTACAACTGAGCAAGTTATATGACAGAGCTGCAGGTTACAAGATAATTACAACTCAGTGTACATGACAGCAGGCAGATATATCTAGCTAATCTCTCTCTGATGCTATTAGTCTAACTGTGTGGGCAAGGTGTTCATATATAACTATTCTAAGAAGTTATGGTCTGATTATAGTTTACAAATATAACTTATACAGAATTGAACATTGTTTCTTGTTATTGGCAGTTAGCATCAAATCATCATTCATACCATCAGTCTTAACATGAATGTTTACACCTGATATTATGTATACTAATCAAGAAGTACGTAAACATAGTGTGTGTTACACACAAGTTGGTTGTTATGGCATATTTTATCAACCATAGTTCACGCATCACACATACTCTAGGAAACGTATTAGAATTTATAGCCTCTGATTATAATTGTACCTGATTTAACCTGGTTTCCTTCATACAGTTGGCGATGCATCATTCATAACACAGCCTCAACATGATTCAAAATGTTTGTACTTGGTACTTGATAGATACTTTGATAGTTGCTTTGATACACCGATCACTCAGACAGTATTTTAAGGTGATGGTTGAGTGTAATAGGTGTTTGATGGTGAGGTGTAGTCTTGTTACAAACTAGGGCAGACTGTTTCCTAGAATGGGTCATTAATTAATAGCACAACGACCAATGGAATGGACCAACGGGTTTCATCCTAGTTTTGATGTTAAATTTGCGATAAATGGGCAGAGGGAACGCTATGTATGAGTATACATCTATAGAAGCAAACGTACATGGTTTCTTGGCTTGTTGCCTGATGTCACCACGTGTTCACAGTTTTAGTCCCTAGAACAGTAACAAGTACATAACAAGTGACGATCTTGGTTAATTTAACAAAAAGATAAGTTTTTAATATTATCACCCCTTGCATTTCATGTGTATATTAAGTTATTTGGTTAAACACGCATAAATGATTATTTCTTAAGAAATCTTACCTACGTTCTTTGGTATTTAGAAATGTGTTTCAAAACATTCAAAAGTAAGATAGCAAATTCGTCCTCAAAATCTATATACAACAGTTCAAACAAGGTGGCAAAACACAGTATTACATTGAAATAGTTTACAAAATCTCGTCTATACACTAAGTTTAAAGTCTTTGAATGCTATTCATACATTACAAATAAATCAGATTTTTTTGCCAGCAATGCCACTTATATAAAAAAGAACCATGAAGAGAGGCAAAACAGCTGCAGTAATAGCGTTTCTAAGTTGGGCACACTGTTCTGAGCAACGGTACACTGGACCTTTGTGGACAAAGACATAGCACCCTTACCTATCATGCTATGACACTTTTAGACGTAGTGTTCAACGTTCAAATATAATATAAACTCAGCTAGATAAAACACACAATCGGAGGAAAAGGCTCGCCATGAATTGCTATGGGGCCATCCGAATAGCCAGAATGAGTGTGAGAAGAGCGAGGAAGAAATTTAGTTTAAGATAATAAAGAATGTATCAGGGTTTGGATGGGTTTATTTCGTTTCGTATAATGATACTCGTAATATGATATCAACTATAAATCACTAAATCACTATTTGAGATGCCGACCACACTCATGAGGGTATTTTAAAGCAATATGTGGTGAAGGATGAGTGTGATGAGTGTTAGTAATGAGTTATGAGGTGTAGTCTTGTTTCAAAGTAAGGTCGACTCTCCTTAGAATGGGCCATTAATTAATAGCCCAATGACCAATGGAAATACAAGGACCAACGGCTTAACGTCACTTCCGAACCACGTAGTTGATGGTCTGATATGTCTAAACGATGGTGGGAGTTGATGCGGGTATTATCAGATGATCACTGAGACTATCTGAGCCGCTTTAGACCTATATCATCCTCAAAACCTGACCTCCATGAAGCTGGATTACAGGACCACGCCACGAGTCCCAGTCAATAAACTATATGAAATTTGAAATTTCCCAGTTTATTGCACAAATTTTGTGCAATAAACAAAACAACTACTACATAGTCTCTCACGGCTAAAAAACTGCAGAACAGCCATAAAATGGTACCTCTGAGCCAACAAAACCCAAACTATGGGTCAGGATAATAGTACAAAACATTCCGTGATGTAAATTTTTTATTTGATCTTGGTATTGGATCCGACATGAAATCGTATGACGTGAGTCACGCTCAACCCCGAGGTTATCAAAGATAAGCTCTGTTTGCAGAAGCTAGTTGAATTAAGTCTCAAGATGGGTGATTACTTAAAGCAGGGTCTTGCATGCTCTGCATTATGTAAAATTGCATCCAATCCATCTTTTTATCTTACTTTTGACCCAATTTTTATTTTCAAGCACGACAAAGAATCTACTGATGTACGTTTGCTTTAGAACGTTAAAATTATACGTGATGAAACCAATGAACTGTTTTCCCTTAGTAGAACACCACTGAGTTAAAATCAAGACTGAATGGCGTGCAGGTCTGTAGTAAACACTGAGCAAGCTTGAGAAACCTCTATCTTTATGGTAAGGAGTATCGTGATGCTTTCATCGTGATAGTTGGTAGCTTTCTGTGCAGATAACACGTATTCTGGGTCAATAACGTTGTGTTACAAGCTAAGCTCTACTTTCGGATATACTGATTATAGCACAGCTGTTGTTAACATATTGTATAAATTGTGCGTTAAAAAGCTACGAAATCTACTCACTTGACTAGAAACTACATGTTCAAAATATCACATTTTGTGATTAATTGAAGATATTTGTTGTGGAAATGTTTGGAAATAGTTATTTTATATTAACTTTATCGCGTCTAACAGTTTTAACTCATTTGAGACCAATGTAATAAATTCAACTTCTATTGACCATTGTTAGCCCTCTACTGTTTAACTGTGGAAAATAATATATTTTTCCATAATCAATACATTTCAGACTAAGCTGTTTATGTTTGTTTATTTCTTTAATATACAATAACATAATCACAAACATATAACTCAATATGAAGAATACTCCCCTAAAAACATGGTTGTGGTTGGGGGTAGGCTAAGTTCAAAGCACTAGCTCTAACACTTAACACAACAGAAGAGATATACGCAAAATATGTTGGTGTATTTATTGCTGTTATTGTGTATAGTTAATTTGTGTATAATTAATAACAACAATTTTGACTATACAACAAACTTAATAATGTGCTAAGCTAGGCCTACCTTTCCAACAACTTTTACTATCATCTAAATAACATCAAACCACAATGATTTATTTGTATTATATTTCGATTGTGTAATATAAAACCAAAAAGAAATAGTTCGATCGGAAAATATTTCATACCTTAACCTTATAACATGCCTTAACTCTTTTACCCTCTACAAGCCATCCGCATTAATTCTAATTAAGTACCCCTTTTACCTTTGAAAGCTAAAGGGCTGTCTAATACCCGCAATCCCCACCACAAAAACCGGCTTAGAGAGAAACCGGCCCAAATAAAAGAAGCCAGGCGTGCTCGGCTACGCTAGTAATAAAACGAATAAACCTTTGAAACGCCGGCGAAAGGGAAGTGGAATTCGCAGGTACATAAAAGCGGGCTTTGTGACTGAATGAACGCATAGCCCTCCCCACCACCAACAACCCCCTCTCCCGCACCCCGCGTGGTTAAAAACAAACAATGAATTACATCGGAGCGCGGAGAGTATAATACAAATAAATAAAACGCGCCGGATGGCGGCAACTGCAGGGGGTGTTGATAGGAGGGAAATGGAGGGGGAAGAGGGGAAGTAGGGGTAAAAGATGAACACGTGACTCTGATACGGGGAAGAATTGGGAAAGAGATTGCGAATACAGGCCAGACTGTCAGACTGGTGTGGTGGCGTTTGATAGAATAGTTGTTGTTGTAATTGATAATATTTTTCTAAAATCTATCGTTATATTACATTTCTATTTTTAGTCACAAGAAAATACGTTATCAATGCGAGTCATTAATACACTTCACATGCATTAAGAAAAATTAGCTTAAGAGTGGTTGTTGAGATATAACTTTTTTGAGCCAATATCACTCTTCCAGAACTCTGCAGAGGATCATGTTTTCCATATCTCAACTTAGAATATTCTTTCATATTTGTACAATACATTTCAGACTTGCCTTAAAAACCAGTTAACTGCAGTCTTGGAGTTAATAACCAGTTTCTTAGGTTTTAACTTTTCGAAAATTACACATAAAATATTATTTTTATTTAGATTTATTTATGTTTATAGAGAGTAGTTTGTTTAGCTGTTACGAGCTTGATATTATATCTAACAGACAAAGATTAAGCTCAACTATAACACTCATAACGATGTTTTAGAAAGATAATGAAAGGGCTTAAGTATGCCTATATTCAAATTAAGACGTGAATTGACTGACTATTTTATTGAAATAAAACTAACTTAATAGTTCTTGGTATTACAGCGCATCCTATTTGGCCAAAAGTTATTTTTCTAGCCATAAACTTAGGACCATCCAAGTTTCTGGCTTTCTGCAATGGTTAACATTCTTTGTTGCCACGAAATGTAATCGATAACTGTCAAGCGTATTAATACATAAATAGTACTTGGCAGTTTCCAGTGTCAGTTATAAACAACCGCGGTTTTATAACAACAGACACCGCCCATCTTATGACGTCAGTGCTCCAATCTTTCCGTTGTCTCAGCCCTTTTATTTTTATTTACCCTCAAGTGGTTTTGTTGTGACGTCATTAGGTAACATGACACTGGCTATTGTCAGAGATTGCCAATCTGTCGTCAATATTGTCCTTTTTATTACTACTAGTAACTTAAACCGTTTAAACTGAAATAACAGCTTAAAAAGATATTTGGAATTTTACTAAAAACACACATGTTTTTGACACATTCGATGACGTGTTTAAGTTGCAATTTCTGTTTCGGGCAATAAAAGGTTGGGTTTGATAATTATTTACTCGCTATTTAGAAAATATAGGTTTATGATTTTCAAATTGCAGCTGTTTCAACGAGTTTGGTTCGATTGTTATATTTCGATCTAACAATTTAAAAAAAATTAAATACCTAGAACAAAATTAAAATTTTTAGTATTTAAAATTAATAATTAAAATGATTCTACTAACAGTCTTTTAGTAAATATTAGGTACTTATTAGTTTGATAAGGATTTTACGCTCGAAAAGCTATACAAAAAATGTATAATTTAATACAGCTCGCTCCTAAATTAACACTGTCTACAAAAAAAATCATGGACATAAGCAAAAATACGGTTTGAGGGAGGTTTGAGGTAGGTTTTTGGTCTCCTCCAAGGAAGGCTAGTGCGAGGAGATTTTACACGTTGGAGGAGTGTTCAAAAATAACGTTTTAGGTTGGAGGGGAATGTGAGGTCTCCTCAAACTTTGAGGAGCGTTCAAGAATACCGCCCCAAGGCTAGGACAGCGTAGTCAACGGAGGAAGCGAAGAAAAATAGCGGAGAAATTAAACGTTGAAATAATATATACACATATGTTTATAAAGCTTTGAAAAAATTCTCAAAATGTGTTCTGGGGGTCAAAATTGATGCACGTTTCTTGGTCCCTAGCCTGGGTCTTATACCATAAAGACGGCATAAATATCTCATTTTTCCAAAGGAAATTTACTAAAAATAAACTTGTTACTATGAAAGAATGAGTTGTGAGGATATAGAACGTGAATTAGTTGGGTAACAGTAATGATTAAAGGAGTTTCATTCGTGTGTTTTTATTTAACCGAAGTAATCTGCATTGCAAATGACTTCGACTTTGCAGTAACGAAGTAGGCTGGGGTTGAAACTTTCTAACTTCATTTAAATTTGTTTCACATCGTGTTTCCTGTAACATAAACTATGTGAGTTTGAATATTCAAAGGCTGGTTACTCACATTCAGAAGAATCTTGTACGTGTTTATAGTTTAATATACTTTTAATATGCTTTAAAAAGAAATGCCAATTGGGGTTTCTATTAAATATATAAAAGGGTTTGACAAACACCTGGGATAAATATTTTATATTAGAAATTTAATATTTAAAATGTATAGTAATCAAAATTTAAATAAGAATGCAAGTTCCAAAAGATATTAGATAATTACCAATATAAAAAGACAAGTACTCTGACAATATTCTATTCGACTAAACAATACAGGTTGAGAGATATATTGAGACGGGCAGTCACTAAAACAAACTCAATATGATTAAACTCAATTTTTCTTTTTAAAATTTAAAAGTCAGAATATAACCAAGGCCTTGCCTTGGGCCAGTAAGACGTTGAGCGGTCTACTCTAAGAGCCCTACTCGATCCGTAACACGAACTGACTCAGTTATAGGAAAGTTTATTAGTAAACAGTCAGCCAACAACTGCTGATGCTGTTGACATCACTGAGCTACTTAATCATTGTTATCCCATGGTCTAATTTGGAAAATTACTTTAGTTACTTAAATGCAATGAATTTTAGTGACTGAATGTCACAATATGATAGAAAGTAATAAGGTATAAAGAAAGCAAGAAGGTATAACCAAATATTTTCTCTATATTTCGTAAAAAAAAACTCTTTTAAGATAAAAGGAAGAAACCTATACAACATTATAAATACAGTAGTGTAGCTTAATACAACTACCTTCAATAAAGTTATACTGCTCTAAATATTCTGAGTGGTAACGCTCTATGGGCTTAGTAGCTTCGTACAAACCACTCAAAATAAATTATACAATCTACAGCTGTTGGTAATCATTATCAATGTGAAAAGTCAGTAAAGTTACCTAAAACGCTTAGGCTACTTTTATTCCCTCAAACTTTGTCTTGATCTTAATTGGAAATGAGTTATCGGGTAGAAGTGAACATAATGATGTAATTTACTTTTGCTTTCAATTATATAGGAGACAACAATATGTTTTATAATAAACCATACATTTTTAAATGACTACATTTATTTATAAATGGTTAACGTTCATGAAATATTCCTTTTGAGTAAATCTAGTTATATTTCAATTATATTACAATGAATATACAGGGTACTCAACAGTCGCTGTCCATCTGTTTGAATTTACCACGATTAAGATATGTACTGATATGAACATCAGAGTGTATAACAGTACAATGAAAAATATGTTAAGCCTTTATTATTTAGCAAAATAAATAAAACACTATTAGTATTCAGTTTGTCATGTATTCACTACTCTTGTTTTTGACTCAAGAATCTCGGTCCCTCTTTATGAAAGTTGAAAGGTATTGATTATCTTGCTTCAATAGGCGAAGTTTAGTCTAAGAAGTCCTTTTTATTTTGGGACACTCTGTATACTCTATATTTATAACTCTATATTTATTGAGTTAAAACTAAAACATCATATGAGTTGTTTATCCTACCCATAATACTTAACACTTGCGTTAAGCATTGTTTAGTGAAGTTTGTCATAAAATATGCAAAACAAAATCCAATTGCAGACCAGACGAGTGCAGTTGCAGCACTGACCACTGCTTTCCACTTAACGGGTTTCTACGCTGTGCGACGCTGCAGAGACAGACTGTCAGGGGGCGGGGAGGGAGCGACTGTGGGGTGCGCTCGATATCTGCGTGGCTGGAGCGTTGCCATGGTTACCGGAGAGCGGGAGAGCATCAGTCGCCGTGCTAACGTGGTACTGACAGCATCGCCTCTCAGCTGGCTTGAGGGGGGTTCGGAGAAACGCTGTGAGTGTTAGTTCGTGGAATCAAGATGACGTTTCTTAAACATGCTGTGTTACGTAGTCCATCTTTTGTAATCTAAGGAAAGTGGTTAGCAAAATGTTTTGTTAAGTGATTAATGGTTATTTTAGAAACAGAAATGTGTGCCTAGTTTAACGGATGCTGTGTACTGTTAGTTGCGGAGTGTTGGTTGTGGTGATGTTAACGCATTTTTGTCGTTTGTGGTGATTATGTGATTCGCCCATCATGCTTCTGAGATTTCCTTCCTTCCCTTGGATATACCTGTCCACAGCTTTCTTCAGTCTACTGTTACCGCCATGTGAGTTTCATTTTTTATCAAACACTTTTACTTGTTGTTGATATTTGTGTTTATTATAATGTGAAAATTTAATCTTTTATGATCCAACAATTCAATTTTATCAATAAGAATCAAGAAAATGCAGATTTGGCAGCAGAGCAACTATTTAACAATTGAATAAGTATTTACTTTATTTATACAGCCGTTTTGTTTTTTAAAGACTTTCAAGAAGTTTGATGTCAAAATATGTGTAACAAATAAAAGTATTTTCTGCTGTCATATAATTGAGGCGTGTTTATGGTTTTAATGTATATCTATTTGATTCTTAACTATAAGTTTGAGTTATATCATATGGTATCCTATATGATCAGGTGCATATGTCAATGACTGACTTAAGAACTCTCCATTTATTCAATGCACAACTGATTAAAAAGAGCAAGGTTTTTGAAAATGAAAAGATTTCTACACAAATTGGAAAATAGTTTTGTACTATTAGTAGTTTATGCCCAGAAGTTTTCCTTCTATTCCAAGGGAAATTTGGCAAAAGATGTCTCTACTATCCTGCTAGTTTATTGCTTCATCGCTTGGCACTGATCCTAAATTTATCGAATAGTTTAGAAAATACATTTACCTGATTTGAAGTAGTATACTTTTTTATTTTTGTCCTAATTGTTTTACCATATATGAGGAATCAGAGCGATAAACAACAAAAGCACTATTACTCTAATACCTTTATATGGAAACCAATATTTTCATCAATTGGGGAGATTTTGCACCTTCCGTTAAACGCAACCGCTAAACGCCATCCGATATTTTGAACGCATTAGAGTATAGTATACCAAATACTGCATTACGGCGGTATTTATCCGTGTTTATCGTACTCTGTTAAAGTCAACTGTTTACAAATAATCATAACCCAAAATGTCAGCCCCAAAACCTTGTATTATTTTTTCAAAGCGTTCTTTTACACTTCTTTTCAACATAAGCAAGCTAAGACTGAATTGTACTGTTAGTGGTTACATTGTCTTAAACATAGAAAAACTCTAGGTAAGATACATTTTCCACAAATAAAATGTTTTGTCATTCTGCTTTGAAAACAGCTGCTTTAGATAGATGTATTGACGTGTTAAAAGTGTCAGTTTTACACCCAGGTAAATAAAGTATTGTTTTAATGATCTTTTTGTAGTATGCTGGTTCAACGAGTTTGTTTGCATGTCAACACTGATTTTCTTCAATACATTATAATTCAGACTGCTGAGCTCAAAACAATGTTTACTTAATAATCATTTTTTTATAATGTTAAAACATTTGCTTGTTGTTATTAGCATCACGACAAAAAGTATTGTTCATCACTCGGTCCGAAAGTAATCTTTTAAACCTCGGCCATTTAATCTCTTGTTAAAGAGTGCCACTTAAGGACCCAGTGACGAAATATACCATTACGGATCGTTGAACTAGGTATCATGCTCAACACTAGGTATAATACTAAGTTGTACTAGGAGGAGATTTGTGATCAATTCAAAAATTCAAATAATCGAACGGCAAATTGAAAAAAAGAATTATAATATGATTAAACTATATAACAACCTTCCAAATTCTATGAAAGAAGAAACAAATATAAGCAAATTCAAAAAGAAATTAAAATCAAAACTACAAGCTATACTACAATTTCGAAGATTTTTGGAGACAAATTCAAGATTAGATAAGACATAATTCAGAGTGTTTAGTTATTTTTATTTAGCCTTATAAATTGTAATTGCAATTTCTTTTTCATGGCAATAAAACATTATTATTATTATCAGTTTTACAAGTATGAAACTCTCAATGAACGTTTATCGTTAGTTTAGTTACGACCAAACTAGTTATAATGAGTTACGTATTGATTTGAAAATTAATTTAGGTTTGGTTTATGCCTATTCTGATAATACAAACAAAGTAACACAATGTTAAGTTTACTGAGCAGTACATTTTATTTATACACAAAACTATATTTTCATAACATGTATATTCATAATACTAATTACTTTCATACCACATTCAATACAAGTATTTTTTAACCTCACTGTGTCAATTCTTAAATATCATCCATTTCCACTGCAAATTCAACCAACGATTCAGATAAAACACAATAACAAGGTAAGGACTTGTTAGTAAGCAGTATTTGTTTTACGTTGCAGCAGGGACGTTAACATTTTGCGGCAACTAAGATGCGCAAAAACTCATCAAAACAAGGTTCAACGATAAACGTTAAGTTTATAAGTTAACGTACACATATTTAGTTTGCAAAACTCCCTTATATCAAACTGTTTTGTCAAATTTCTAATTTTTTGAACTTCCTATGTCATTGGGCTTCGGAGACTTTTCAAGTAAAGCTCTAAGCCTTTTCATGATGCCGGAAATTGCTGTGGTAGGAAATCGTCTCGAAACATTAAAGGCATATTGGTTCAACTCATTTTGCAAGATTCTGAACTATCGACAGCATTTCAATGGGCTTATTTGGTGTAGAAAAATGGTTAAAAGTTACACTTCACTTGGTTTTCAATATTAGACTATTAACGTAACATTGTAACCATTTGCTTTGTTTACAAGAAAATAACATAAAATTAAGATTTCCTCCCCCTATTTCAATTTCAATAGTTCAAATTTTCACGCAAGGGTTGCTTCCACGATGCTAATATTAAACTGCCTTTCCCAAACCTAAGTCAATAAATGTATAGCTGTTTTAGACTGTTTAAGGTACTGTATATTCTTAATATATTTACACAGATTCTTCGTTCGTGTTATCAAACACTTATCTTCTAAGGCACCATACACTGTTCACCATGCTTTTATTACAGTTACATATTTTTTCAATCCTCAAAGACGGATTTTTCCTAATTTTAAACTTACCACAATTTTGTGTACAGATTTTATAGATCTTATCAATTTGCACATATTGTTAACTATAACTATTAAATTAATAGAGAAAGCTAGTAAAATACGCTTTTGCTGCTGTTTTAGGATGCCAGCTTAGCACACTGCTTACTTTTGGAGAGAAATTACGGGAGTTTATTCCAGAAAAACTGTAGGCTAATAGATCTCCCCCCATGAAACCCTTTTTCATAAAACACGATATGAAGTATGATATACTGGACTCATTTCAAGGTTTTCGAAACGGCGTCGTTGTCAAACGTAACATTTTAAGTTTTGATTTTTTTTATTTGGGTCCCTTTTTTATCATAGGTCAGTCGATACGATAGCTAGTAGGAGAGTTGCCCTTTCAATATGGCTATCCTCACCACACGTGTCGCAGCTCTTTTAAAACTTCAAGTCGTTTCAAAGTTAAAGAAGGAGATAACTCCTTCCTAAGGCAGTTGATGTAATTTGGATTACTTTTTCCTAAAAGAAAAGTCAAATGTGATGCCAAGTATCTCTTTTTATACATGTTTCCACTGCCATGTTGTTGATTTATATCATGGAATAAGCATAACTTAAAAAGGAAACTCTTAAGTGTTATCTTTCTGTTTAAAGATGGAAACATATTGCGAGTTTCGTACTATGGATGTTCTTCTATAATAGTAAAAGACAAAATGTAGTTTGTAATATTTCCTCATAATATTTTATCGATTTAAGTTGCCCCGATTAGTATTTTACTGAACATTGCAGTCAATATTACAATATAATGTAGTTCTTTAGCTGTAGGTATATCTTATGAAGTTCTATAATTGTTTCATCGCGTATACTTCTGCTTTTTGTTTAATTATAGTGCTATAATACTCTGCACCTGTTGATGGAATTAACTCCGAAACGGCCGTAGTGCTAAAGAACTGCATACAATTGTGATAATTAGTGTAATTAGCAATTTTCGTTTGATAACCCCAATATGCAAAATTCTTATCATAACGTTGAATGATTGAAAGTCACTTGCATCTTTCGAATTCAAACTAAAAATTTAAACTCAGTTTATCTAATCACCGTTTTACTTTAGATGCTATGTCGGTGAGTTTTGAATCCCCGTCCATAAATTCCAGAAATAATTAGTTTAAAATCAAATGTCCAAGATAATTTGTGTTTTAAAGTATACATATAGTATTTTTAATAATTTAAATACGCTACGTGATTTGTATCTACATTGATTTTATAGGTAAATACATGTGTGGAAAAATGGCATGGCGTGTTAAGCTCAGCGGAAACAATGTGTAGAGATTTCCATTTAACACATTTGTTATATTACAACGATTTGTCACATATTTAATTAACGAGAATGAACGTCATATATAATCACACATTGGTTGACATACAAAAATCCTTTAAATTATTTTGTTAGTACATCCTTCAGCCTAAAAAGTTCTTATTTAGTAATTTTCATGCTTGCCGTATAAGAAAATAATAAGCATTATTCTCCGAGAAACACATGTAAAAATAAAAACGATTTAAACCAAAGCAACGTTTTTAAATATGGCAAGTTTTCAAATAGAAGATATAAAATTGAATACAGCCATTGCACACTTTTACTGCTATGTACAGCGAATACACTTAAAAGTAAATATACCTAAGATTAACTGCTGGTGTACAAAATGCAAATAATAAAAGTAATTCAAAATACATTTTCTTACTAAGTACCTAATCTAACAATGCAGTAAAACTAGTAGCCTACTAGAGAACATTTTAATTTTTACCATAAATCTCTTAGACTCCAAATAGCTGTGGGTTCTTGTACTGTAACAAAGGAGGAAATGCCACGGGTGTGGTGTGGCGGAGGGAGGGAGGGGGTGAAGAATGGCAAGAGGGTGCGGATGAATCCAGATATTGTGGCAGATTCTGCGTTAGAGGGCGAGGGAGAAGAGGGAACTGAAAACAGCGGATATTGTCGTATGAAACTAGTTTCCGATCCGTTTATTGCTCAATATTGGGCTGTCTCTTTCCTTTCTTTGAAGTGCAAAATTACTAAAAAGGAATAAGATTACATATTCATTCATGATAAACTGCGTTAAACCTGTAGTGCATAATGATCTAGTAGAATCGCGTTAAGAAAGGGGATGAAATTCAATGGCATACAGGCCAAAAGGCCTGTCAATTTTGAATATACTCTCAGTTTTTAGAACGTTGATATCCTATTTGCCAATAGAATTACTTATTTAAATGATCTAAAATCAATTGAAACAACAAACCTTACTCTACAAAGTTCGGTCAACTTACATGGGTACGTTTGTGAGTGAATTTCAAAAATGTGTAGAAGAAATAACAGCCTTATTAACAAACTGTTTTAACGTGAGGAAAGTTCTTCTCCTTTAAACAATTATACGTTGCTTGTAAGTATCGAATACAAATATGTACTCTTGTTTTGTTAATGTGCATTCAATATAACCCAGTGTATGGAGAAGATTGTTTTGGGTGATGAAAAACCCCATCATCACCATTAATTTTTCACCTTCTAACTGTAGTACAACTAAGTTACTAAGTTGAGCCAAAATCGTATTCAACAAATCAAAACACTAATCAATGTCTTCTATTTTTGGTAAAATATAACAGAAATCTTAATTTTGAAAATTTAGTGATGAAATGATGTCGGCAGTTTAAAATTGACAAATCAATAATACTTTGTCACTCTTAACGCTCCAAGTACGTTGAATTGTAAATGTGTATTTTCTTAAAAGTGTATTTTCGTAAGTGCGCTTTGGTTGTTACCTGGAGTAACAATAATCTTATTAATGGATAATACTACTTACTTATTTGTTATTAACAAGAAAGATAATAGTGTTTGTTTTTTTACGATGGGAGAGTTTAAACGATTATTGTGGACATTTTCCATCGTTAGTGAAGAAGATGATCACGGCGTTTCAGGATCTGCAATCTGATCCCGTCTTCAGGTGAAAAGTAACCTAAAACATAACACAGAGCATAAGAAAACGAACTAGTCTAAAGAAATCAGCGTAAGCTGATCAGTCAAGCGCAATCAAACCATATGTAGCTGTTAAAAATAAATGACCAAAACTGAAAAAAAACTTTGACTGGCAGCTTACGCTGATTACTTTAGGCTTGCTCGTTTTATTATGATCTGTGTTATATTTTAGGTTACTTTCCACATGAAGCCAAGATCAGACTGCAGATTCCGAAACGTAGTAAAATGGGAAATGTCCGCAATAATAGTGTGAAGTACTTACTTAACATCAACACTTAATTACTTAATTACACACTGTCAATGATTATATTAATTCAAACTACTTATACTCTTGATTCAAAATTTAATATCCAAAATGTAATGTATAGCTTCGCATATATCACTTTTTTGTTAAATCCAAATTGTACATAAATTATACCATCATTATTTAATTAGAAACCTTAGAAAATAATTGCACAATCAAAATTATAAAATTATATTTTAATACAGACTGACAAACCCTCCCTCACACAGGTAATTTTACCCATGAGGGAGGCTATTTCCATAGTAATAAATTTAAAACAATGTTATTAGGCTATATTAATTTATAAGATATTTTAAAAATTTTATTGTAAATATCAATTGGAAATAAATGATTTATTATTATTATTTATTTAATTAGATTTTTTACGGCGAACCTTTTTCAAAGCTATAATAATTCATTTCCAATGTATTTCCTTTCATTATCTGAAATGTTTAAGAAACACGTCAAGACAACAGCTCATGCTAGAGACAAGAAAGACATGTTATTCACATGAGAATGCGCAGTTGAAAAGGACCGGGTGAATAGCAGTGAGCAGGGTAAGGAAGGAGATAAGCCATGTTGTGTGGCAGCACTGGGAATGAAAGAAGGGCGACTACAAACCTCTTGATTTCAAGGATCCTTTATCCTTCTCTATTACACAATAGCTTCGTCAGACCTTTTGTTGATTCATGAGGGTCCTTGGCTGCAGTGCATTGTTGATACTATCTTGGTGCAACATGTTTTGTAAAATGTGGTGCTCTATTCGTAGACAAATGTCAAATGGGCTTTCGGCTAATAAATCACTAAATCACTATTTGAGATGCCGACCACTCTCATTAGGGTATTTAAAGGCAAATGTGTGATGAAGGATGAGTGTGATGAGTGACAGTAATGAGTTATGAGGTGTGGTCTTGTTACAAAGTAAGGCCGACTCATCCTTAGAATGGGTCATTAATTAATAGCCCAATGGAAATACAAGGACCAACGGCTTAACGTGACTTCCGAACCGCGCAGGTGATGGTCTGATATGTCTAAATGATGGTGAAAGGGAGTTAATGCGGGTATCATCAGATGATCATTGAGACTATCTGAGCCGCTTTTGACCTATATCATCATCAAAACCTGACCTCCATGAAGCTGGATTACAAGACCACGTCAAAGAAATCGATCGAAGAAAGAAACAAGCCAGGACTTTATTTTACTCGGTAATTTATGGAACGAGACTGGCTGCAAGAAAGCTTGTTGTAATTTAACAGCTGGTATTAAAATAACAATTTAATTCATTTACAATTGAATTTTACTTATTGCTATCAAATATTCTTTACCCCAAAGATAAATTTCGTAACTATGAAAATCTTATGCTGCGCATGGTGCTTTTTTATAATCATACTCTTGATGTTCCCTGATGAGATAACCTAAACATATTTAAACAAGTATGTATACTCGTACAGGTTTATTTCTGCTGTTATCACATCATTACGACTTATGGCATCGTATTCCAGAATCACCGCACAGAAGATAATGGAATATTTCTTCTTCAAAAACGGATAGTCATAAGAATTAATAGAGAAACCTTAGAGCATATTGTTGACCGATATTTAAAAACTTAAATATTATAACTTTTACTTCAGACTTGATTTTGGGCTTAGTCACTTTGAGAAGAATAAAACAGAAATATTTTACAACAAATCAAGAAATCCACGGTTAGTCAAGACCAGTCAATCAAGAGATAGTCATATGCAACAAACTAAACCAACGCTGATTAAAATATTACAACACAGCAAAGCTGTTGAATAAAACACTAGAGAACAACAAAAAATATCCAAGAAGTTTAAAGAAAATTAATGTGAACTGCAGTTGAAAAATGCCCAGTATTCGACAGTAGGTACTTAGTATCAAGTAAGTAAGTATCCTTTTACCACCGAACTTAAGGACCAATAATTTCAATATCTTTACACGCCTATTTAGGGTTAAATGAGTCCCTTAACTATGTACAATTCTTTAAAGTGGGTGACATTAGGACTGTTAATTTAATAGCTTAACTCTTCAAACGTCTATGTGCCGAGTTCAAAATTTAGTTCCAAATTTAACATACAATTCATCTATCACTAATTATCAATTTAGTTTCAAATTTAACAAACAGTTTTATCTATGATTGCTTAAAGTGTTTGATAACATTTCGATACACATGGGCAACGGTAGAAGCAGAACGAAAGAGCCTATACATAAATCTGAGGAGGTGTGGTGAAATCATCCACGAAGACAAATGGGGTGTCATGATAAACTAGAGGGAGCCAACTAAAATTGCGGGAAACAGGACGAGGGGAAATAGAGGTGTCGAGTTTCGTGAGGGTTGACAAACCTTATTGATGTTCTATCGAAAATCTCAACCTTCTTCACTCTGTTGGAGGCTCTGTACCTAATACATCAATGTGTAAAGTGCTTTTGTATTAATCAAACGAGTAATTTTATATTACCTAGTTGATATTTAATGTAATGAAACCTGTAGTCTTTGCTAAGAGCTAACGTCTCACTAAAATAGACCTACATTTTTAACTTGATATGGCAATGGATATTTAGTTGTTAGGTTTAGAAATTCAAACAACAAATTTTATTTATTTGTTAAGAAAGGCATTAAATTTACAAATGGGTCCTGAAGAAGAGTTTTTATTCACCAACTACAAAACAACTTTGAGCATTAGAAAGGTTTTCTACCAAAAGGAGGTATCCAATTTATACCAAAAGACTACCAGCTGAAAATAACTTTGACCATCGCAAATACTCTCATTGAAATAATACTCCTAAAATATAAAGCTAAATTAAAATTTTTATTCCCACTAAAATGCTATTTAAAAGCTCAGTTGAAGAATCATGGGGTAGTGTCTTTTATAAAACGTTTACAAGCAATTTAAAAAGAAAGAAGGCAATTGCTGAAACGGATGTTTTGACGAAGGGGAATCGGATGAAAGAGCGCAGTGAAGTGGAAACTGTAGACTCCGTAGCCTATAATAGAGGGTGATGGAAGACTTGGGGATGATTGAGAGTGGGAGGGTGAAGTAGATGGAGTAGAATTAAAGAATAAGGAAGTATCAAAAGATTCACGGGGACATTGAAGGATACGCTTGTATTGGAGTAGTTTTAAGAACAGTATAACATGTTATTAAACTCTATATTTATACACGCTAACTACCAAGGGATTAAAATGGTTGACGACCGTTACAAACATAAGTCTTACCGTGTCTGTCTTAAAGGTGAATGAAGATTTTATATAGGACTGGTATATTTGAGATATTTTAAATTACTTCAATTTCCCCCATCCAACCACAAGCAAAAATAATTTTATTTTTCATGTCTCGCGTTTTTTTTATCTTCAGAATTGAAGTTTGAAATTGATACAACTAAATCAGATCACGCAGCTGGCTCACGATAAGTACTATAGTATATCGGTAAATGAAAGTTTAAGGAAACCCCATGAACAGCTAAGATCAAGCTTTCAATTTTTCTCATATAGCTGTTAATTGTCATTCTTTTCCGATGGTCGCAATGTAAAATTAATCAAAGGTTTGTTTTTGTGTTACAAATTCTTTTACAAACTTTCTATATGACATTAGCACCCACCATGTTTAAACTGGCCACCATCATGAAACGATAGTCAAATACAACTTGTTTTAGCCCTTTCTCAGTAACATGCAACTAATTTAACATTTAAAAAAAATAACACTGCATTAAACTCGCAATTAAATTCCATACGGCCAACAAAGACCAGTTGTATTTTTTGCACTCGTTGGTTACGAAAAGCAAGTTAAAGTTTCCGCCGATAAACAAAATAAAATAAATAAAAACGTGAGGCTGCTAGATAATCACTAAGCGTGTTTTCATCTGTTAATATTTTTGTACTTAAAAAGTATAAATTCCATGTTGTTTAAATTTTGGTGAGCCGATACAATTTCGTACGATTTGCACTCAAAGCTCTTATATACATATGAATCACGTACATAATTATGTAAACCTAATTTCTTTAAACACACCAAAAGTTGTCCACAGCTCCTCGAGTTGAAGGAAAGGCGAGTGCGTCTGCATGTTAATACCCAAGGAGAGGAGGCGTCGTGATGTATTAGAGGGATGTGGGGAAAACGTAGACTTCACAAGGGGAGAGTCTGGCGTCGCCTCGCTCATTTTGGGGGAGAAAATGGGCAAATCCGACAGTAAAATAAGTTACGTGTATTATCAAGTTTTGAAGGAAAACGTTGATTCAAAAGTTGCGAGTTTGTCTAACAAAGCAAGACTTTCCCCCGACAATGCTAACGTGTCCTTAAATATTTAAAAAATTGTTATTGATTTAAGGATATTACGATATTTTAGTGTGTGAGTATGAAACAGCATGAATAAAGAACAAACATGTTTAAAACGTTACATCCTATATCTAGTCCCTTTAGGTAGTAAAAAGGGTAAAACGTTATCACGAAAATATGTAAAAGGCTCACTATTTTAAACTACAGACCATAAAAGTGCAGACCTAACCTTCGTACGTTGCATGTACGAATGTTGCACCCAGCAGAAATGTACCACTCAAGATAACAAGTTTGTTTTGTTCGGTCAAAGTGAAATGTGTAAACATGTTTTAGTGAACGAAAATAACTTATTTTACTCAGCAGTAATAACAGGCTATTCGGATTGGTTCACTTATGTTGTTTCTGTTTTAGAACAACCAAATACATGGAAATAGTTTAATTTAAAGAAAGGATTTATTAAGGACTATTTTAAAGGATTAACTTACATTTTTCTATGTAAAATCCTGTTCTGCATAGCACGCTACACATTATTGTAACACCCTGTATATTCCTAAAAATATAAGGTAACTTTTAAGATTTAGTTAATTATCTAACCATTAACCAATGAAACGATCTAAACGATGAGATTATAACGATTTTCTACGAGCAATTTACCTTCCAGTTTATGTGATATTTTATGGTTTGATCTCATAAAAAGGAGGTCGTAATGGATTTTACTTCCTTCTCCAAGATACGCTCTTCCTTAGGGACGTGGATAGATTGTTACAGTTAACCTTATTTAAAGTTAGAACAATAACTTGTCAAAATAAAGCTGAAAACTGTGCTTACTTAAATAATACAGGCATCCTGTAGCTTTAACCATCTTGCATATATTACTTATTAATCACTTATATCACATAAGAAAAATTAGCCTAGGCCTAAGTTTTAACAAAAATTATACTAATTAATTTATATTAAGAAATATCATTGTAGAGAGATTTATTCGCTCGTAAGGTCATCATTCTTGTATTATTAATCTTAATCGTAGGTGTTACTTATTTACTGGCACAACCAGTTGTTGATTTATGAACCAAGAACATCAATTGCTTCCTGCATGAACGTTAAAACGTGAAAACTCAAATATATAAACTATTCTTAACGTTTAATAAACAATACCTCTTCTATAAAAAGAATTACTACAAAACATGAGAAAATTATTATCTTGGATTGTTAAATATTGCTACAATTATCTGAAGTATTTTGTGAGTAAAGAATAGTCAACTTAAAGCTTCCAAACAAGTTCTTGTGCTTCTCAGACGTGCACGTTGCTTATCCTATCAAAATACTTTACCAATCAAAAAGGTAATTTTTCGTTTGAAGTTTCTGGTTGACGTGGTAGAGGTTGGAATATTACGAAAAAAACACAAAACAAAAATGAACAATACAATTAAACAAAAAGGTCATGTTATTTTGCGGGGGACAGCTTGCGCTTTTAGTTTTAGGCTTGTTAATCTCTCATTGTTTTTGTTATATGTGAATTTTCTTTGAACAAAGAGCTATTCATTTCTCTTGCCAAATGAAACGAAATGTCGTATACACCCCGACACATGTGGTTATATGAGCGGGTTGCAGTTTTTTGCTTCCCAACACCTCCTGAGTCAAATGGACAAACTGTATATGTGTATGACCACTCAACAGGTAGAATTGTGTGTCCAATTTTCACGAAATTCGGGACAAAACTTGCTTTTGCAAATATCTAAGTTAAGTTCGTTAACCAGCTAGATCGAATAGTCCGTTTCAAAATTGTGCCCAATCAAAGTTTTGTTTACCCTATAAAGCTTTAGTGATACCATAAATGAACACAAAATTCACTCCGTATATTAGGGTTGTTTTTACTCTCTCAATCGAACAAAACCACTCCCGTTGTTCTAGAACCTACCGTTTTAAAGTAATCAATGTTTAATTATTTAATCCTACTTTCTGCACTCTGACATTCAGAGCACTGAGCATAAATTAAGCTATGCGCATCATTTACTAGCCCATGTTTCCTTGGATACAGAAAGTAAAATGGTAAAGTTTGTCTTGTTTAACAAGGTGAAGTTAGGACTTCAAAGTCCTCTCTACCGCTCAACCTCCACCTTACCCAGCGTTACCGTAGAGTCACATTACAAATGAAAGTGCTGACTGCGGGGAATAGTGTATACAGGAATTTCATCTAATTTTAAATAGACAAATGAAAACTTGTTCTGTTTTATTGGAAATTCACTAAGAATTATTGTAGCGCTTATGGCTACATGTCGACTATGTTGTTGCTTGTGGTTACTTTTCATCTGAAGACAGAATCTTTTCAGACTGGGACTCGTGGCGTGGCCCTGTAATCCAGCTTCATGGAGGTCAGGTTTTGAGGAAGATATAGGTCTAAGGTGGCTCAGATAGTCTCAGTAATCATCTGATGATACCCGCATCAACCTCCACCATCGTTTAGACATATCAGACCATTATCTGCGTGGTTCGGAAGTCACGTTAAGCCGTTGGTCCTTGTATTTCAATTGGTCATTGGGCTGGGCTATTAATTAATGACCCATTATAAGGGAAAGTCGGCCTTAGTTTGTAACAAGACTACACCACATAACTCATTACTACCACTCATCACAGTCACTCTTCCCCACATATTTGCCTTAAAATACCCTCATGAGAGTGGTCGGCATCTGAAATGCCGTTATCAAGAAGTGAAGGATCAGTAATAACATTATAGACTAGAAGCTCAGCTATGTTAGACTGGGATGACTCAGTGTAAGAGTCTCTGATTCATGTCCCCTCGCCCCGCGTATCTGATTGGGCTCATTGTATAAGGACCCTTCAGCCTTCTCAATCTCTAGCCTTGTCAATATCCTATCTCCTAAGCACTCCCGGCAGATATCATCTCGCTAACGCACTTGCCGGATTCAATACTGAATTGCTGTCTTTCATTCGTGTTTAGAACTAATGTAGCTTTAAAATATAATAGGAAACAACGGGTATATCTTAGGGGAACAGGAATTTAGAAATATCGTTTAATCTGAATATAAAATATAAATACCTAGCGATGGCTTACTATTACCAGTTTATTGTAGTGTGATACACATAACGACAGTGCTTTTATTCATTACGTTGATGGTTCAGTTCATTCAGGGGGTTTTAACATTCCACTTCTTGAGAATATGAATTGTTTTAAAATATTCGTTGGCTTATGTGTCTTTGATGTAATCGAGCGTTTTCACCTCACTAAAGTTTTTTGGGATAACACCGAAATTTCAATGAGAAATTCTTATTGAGTGACTACTTGTTTTAAAAGTCATAAAACGACAACTAAAACTTTAAGAACGGTTTCTTACATTTCCTTTCCGAAAATAAGTTAAACTTGATTTAGAAATTAGCACAAAGAAAGTTATTGATTGTAAACAGTTGGGATTGAAAGATATCAGAGCAGAAATATTATTTTGGGTTTAAAGTTGTCAAGAGCTTCACAAAAATGTACTACTCGATAGTTTTCAGATACATTCGTACTTCAAATGTATCTGTATGTTAACCAAATACGGTGAAAACACGGAGTGTTGTGTTTTGGTGATTTCAAGATTAATGTCAGTTTTTTGAAAACAACCTAAAACTAGTTCACTGAAGCAGATTGACCAGGTGTTGGTAAAAGGTTTAGGATGGATGACGCCTTGATACTCAATCTTCTTTGAGTGATGGACGGTTTGATTACAAAAGTATATTTTATCACTTGAAATTATTTGTTGCTTATGATTGAAATTTGAAGACGCATAATTGATTGAAACAGTTCAGGGAAGTGTTTTTATTCCTCGTATGCAGAAAATTAAACAACTACTTATTTTTAAAAGGTAATGAGACTACTTACGACAATTTTGAAATATATAAGTATACAACAGTTTTTGTAACGGTTAGGGTAGTACTTGTACCTTTTGGAGATGTGTTTTATTTTATTTTAGTCAGAAAACAGTTAATTGAAATTGTGTTGACTAGTATGAAATGAATGGGTAAATAACAAACAGTGACAAATTAATGAAGCCACTGGTAAGAACAATATTTATAATCTAAAAAAAAACTGTACAACTATCCCTATACATTATTAGGAACTAAGGAAAAAAATAAAATCGAAACAACCCCCCAATAAAAGTATTTAATTTATGTACTGAAGATAAAATAATAAAATACAATTATACCTTTATGTATGTTCCATAAATTCTTCTACAGAGTAAGGAGCCAGTTGCAATAAATGTTTTCTTGATTTATTTTAAATAAAGCTGAATCCGGCAAGGTCTTTTATTTCTTTTGGAAGTTTATCTAAAAATTTGATATCTGCTTGTATTGGCAATTTTTCGAATATTTGCAATCTGTGGCTTTCATGTCTGTACAATACATTTGATTTTGTATTGTGACAGTAAACATTATAACTTTAGGATTGTTCCTTGGATCAACGGAAACATGTTCAAACATAGGCCTCCTATGTTTCTTTAACCTCTAAAATGTATTGAAAGAAATCAAATATTAAACAAACATATTAGTTCCATTTAACAACAAGAATAAACATAAACTAAAACCCATATGTTTTATGCAACAATAGTAATTATCTTCATATGCCAATGAATCATAGTTTCTTGTGGTCGGCAATACTATATCACACCTCCTCACTAGGCTGAGCTCCTTCACTGATGTTGGTTAGTTTGGCTCGGATTTGGTTAGCATGTTTTTTGAAGATTCTTCCGTCAGCTGTGATTTGCCAAACGTTCTTGCCCAGCCGTTTTTTTTTGATGATTCCTAATTTCCAGATAATTTTTCCATTCTTGTAGTCTGCCCAGTTAACATGTTGGTTCAGTTTGAAATTCTTCATTGAGGCAGAACTATTTTCTGAAACTTGAAAAGTGCCATTTTCTGTGTTACCGGTACTTTCCAGGTTTACTGTTTTTTACTTGGGTTTTTGCCTTACAAATCTTTGTAATGTGTGATTTACTCCCACATTTGTAACAAACTGGTGATTTTATACGGCAATCCCTTTTCAAATGATTTCCTCCACAAATGTAACAAGGTCCCTTATGCACTAGATTACAATCTTGTTCAAATGCTGATTTTGAAGATGCTACTTGGATAGAATTAAGGGTATTAGCTAATTCTACTACCTCTGATAAAGATTCGTGGTCTTTTTTCATCAAACTTTCCTTAATATTAGGACTGTTAACACCCATGACAAAGGCTGTGATCAAAGCTTGCTGATAAAACTGATACGGAAAATTACAATAATTAGCTGACTGTCTCAAAATATTGGCAAATTCATTTATGGTTTCATAGTTTTGTTTTAAAGAAAACAACTTAACTCGCTCTGCAATCGCTATCTTTGTTATTTTGTAATTACTTTTTAACTTTTCATACAACTCGTTGTAAGTAAAATCATTGAGTTGATTCGGTTTGCAAATATTTACAAGAGTTTCTAGCACTTTAGTATTCAAGCAGTTGATGAGAAATGATCGTTTAGTACAATCTTCTTTTACCTGGCTTAGTTGAAGATGTTTTCAAACTTGATATGCCATACACCAATGTCCATGCTTTCTGGATCAAAATTTTCACAACTGAATTTAACTAAAGAGTTATTACAGTTTTCGTCAGGTTTCAATGCTGCACACCTTTCTTGCCTTGGCATTTTATAATTAGGTTCGTGATACCTCGTCGCCAATAAAATGTATTGAAAGAAATCAAATATTAAACAAAATTTTACTTCCAGTTAACAACAAGAATAAACATAAACTAAAACCCATATGTTTTATGCAACAATAATAATTTTCTTCACATGCTAACGAATCATAGTTTCTTGTGGTCGGCAATACTATATCACAACCTCCATTATTAATCTAATTATCGTAAAAGTCCGTAAGGCTTCAGGATATCAAAAATAGGTTGTAAAACACTCAGTTTGACCGAATACTTTGTTTCAAAGTTATGGCCGTTTGTAAGGTTTAAAATTAAATAGCGGCAATACTATAAGTTGAAATATACAACGAAAGAAATTAACTTTTGTTAGTACATTGATTTTCATTCAAAACTATAACTTTAACATCGATTTTCAATTAACTTAGTGACATCTGAGTTGGTTCAATTATTAGTTTATCTTTTAAGACAGTATTTGTCAGAAATCAAAGTATAAAGGATTGATAAATACAATAAAAGGACTTGGAATTAATAACTAATCTGCTACATTACTAAATTACGGCTCACATAATATGTTTGACCCCTGCTTTTAAGCTGAAATTTAAAGGTTGTTACAGACGGGTCGTAGATATTTAGTGACATATTTTGTAGGCTACGTCTGTTAAAACAATGACAAAATAGAAATTTAAAAATCACAATATATTTCGATACCTAATGAAATTCTGGTATCTTCATCAGTTAGAAATTTTTCTTTAGCTTTTTGTCTTTATATATTTACTATTGTATTTAAAATTTCTCATATGGTTTTTGTATCTGTTCATGTTTATTATTATTTATGTTTCTAACTGATGAAGATACCAGAATTTCATTAGGTATCGAAATATATTGTGATTTTTAAATTTCTATTTTGTCATTGTTTTAACAGACGTAGCCTACAAAATATGTCACTAAATATCTGCTTTTAAGGTGCATTAAGTTTGTTTACCTAAGAAACATTCCTCTTAATGATGTCTAAAGGTTCAAAACGTTCCTTACACTTGCAAATAATATGTTTAATAACAAATACGCGTTTTGTGGCAACCCAGTAAAGTGTATAGAAGGGTATTCATTTTATCTAAACATCATTTCAACCTTTTTAAGACTAAGTATAGGGCTATTTATCATAAAGACATTGTAGTAATCTATACATTCGAGTAAAACTTTAATAATTAAATTTACTCGCATAAAAAGGGTACACAGAGAAAAAACAATATTGACCATTCAAACAATGTGATTGAACAGCGTCAATTTTGATGATTACAATTTTAACTTGAAGAAGAGTTTGTTAACTTTCATTATGAAGTGTACTCGTTTCAAAGGGTAATTACTGAATGCATAAAACGTGAACTTGGCTGAAGACATAAAACCAGCGGTTGTTGGGAACTTAACTGCTTCTGTGACAGTTTTATGTCCTGGCTTCAGCTCAAACCCACTTTTGCAGTTTACTGGACTTCTTTTAGTATGCATTTAATGTACGTAATTATTGTAGCTAAGTAAAGGGCAATGGTTGAAGCTTACTTAAATTTTATAATTTTTAGATAATAATATGTATCACGCCAAAACAGACGTGAAAGTGCTGTAGTTATTACATTACTTTAAATACAGGGTCATCGAAAAAGGTGTACGGGATTTGAAAGTAAAATAAAAATGTTAATATTGGTAATTAAATTGGTAGAATTTTGATTTTTACATCAAAAGACACGGCGAATCTTAATTTTTTTATGTAATTAAAAAGATTTCAATGTGAGCTTTGAACGCTTTGCAAAGGGGGTCGTTGCATG
The DNA here is from genome assembly GCA_018831715.1 of Matsumurasca onukii. NCBI lineage: Eukaryota > Metazoa > Arthropoda > Insecta > Hemiptera > Cicadellidae > Matsumurasca > Matsumurasca onukii. The sequence continues at coordinate 29,250,858 of CM032065.1, forward strand.
TGAGACATCTAGCCGATGGTCAACCTCCCGCCAGGTGTTTTGGAGCATTCCAGGAGTCACCGTTGAAAAGGCTACGTTGATTCTTCTTCTTTTCTCTTCCCTCAAGTTGAAGAAATTGAAAGGGGAAAGGGCTTTAATGTCATTTTCTAGCAGGATGAAGCTCCATGTCACAACAGTCTAATCGTCCAAGAAGCTCTCAACAACAGATTTCCTGATCGTTGGATTGGGAGGAATGGTCTTGTTTTGTGGCCACCTAGGAGGCTTGATTTGACGTTTTTAGATGCTTTCTTTTGGGATTACATTTGAAACTTAGTTTATGCTGAGAAAATACGTGATCTACAGCACCTGAGAAGAAGAATCAACGTAGCCACTTCAATGGTAACTCTTGAAATGCTCCAAAACGCCTGGCAAAGGTTGACTATCGGCTATATGTCTGTCGTGCAATCGGGGGAGCTCTCATTGAAACGTTTTAAATACATCAAAAATTTAAGCCTTTCTGTGTCTTTTGATATAAAAATCAAAATTCTACCAATTATATTAACATTTTATTTCACTTTCAAATCCCGTACACCTTTTCGATTACCCTGTATAAGAAATTTAATATTTAAATGTACAATATTAATGTAAAGTGTAAAACAGAACAGTTTTGACACCAGAACAGAGCTACCAAAGGAAACATATCCAATCAAAATGAATCACACGCAACAGTTTAAAGAAAAACTTCCGCCATCTTGGTCTGGGTGAACTAATTTTATTTATTCTTGGTACAAAAAGGTGGTCCCAATTCAAAGGGGAAACCACTCCTTCCCACCCAAAAGTCTCTTCCAGTGTATCGACTTTGCAAGTTAACAAACCTTACCTAGTAATTCACAAAAGGAACGTTTGCATTCAATTTCCTGCAAATCAGACAACAATGCGATCTGTAGAGCACATAATGAAATAAAATGTGTTGCCATTTAACTCAGGAGATGTTGAAAATCTCAAATTTGCACACTATTTTGTTCTGCGACGTGTTGTTATCTTCTGCAAAATAACATATGGATAGTTATACCACCTTAAGAAATTCACTTACAACAACACAAACAATTTCAACAACAATTATATAAATAACAAGATTCATTTTTGATGAAACTCGTGAACTTTCTATGAATCTATAATGCTATTTACTCTTCATGGTTGTAAACAGTTCGTTTAAATAACTTTAATTTATGACTAAATTCTAATTCGGCTTTTGATGTGCCAGTTACGTGAACATGTTTAAATAATTAAATTCTTGATGTTTTCTCCATTTACATTGTGGTAATCGAAACCATACAATGAAAGCATCTCGTACCTTTTACCACTTAAATTTATAAGTGTTTACAGACATGATAATTTTTCTTTAATGTATGTAAAAAATTATAAAATTAAGTGGTAAAAAGTACAAGATGCTTTAATTGTATAAATAATTAAACTCTTGAAAATCATCGTATTTTCTAAACACTGTTATTAAAATATATTTCCCTTTTATTGCTGCAATTATTAAATAACTAAAAGCCTAATGTGTTGTTTCTGGTAAACCGCGATGAACGAAACCCTAAAGTGTCGAGGGTTATTTGTGTAGGGGTTGATAGGGATAATTAATCGATGCGGAAATCCCTCAAGATTTATTGTCTGTGTTGCAAAACCTAATACGTTAGAGTGATCGGAGATTGTTTGGCTTTAGAGAATACCTTCACCCACATGTACAATATAAATCCTTAGAGCTGTAACCAGATTACAAGTTTAATAGTTATGTGAAACATGTTAAATTTGAAAACATGTTCTATTTTAAAATGTAAGGGGCCCTCACCCTCTTGTTTTTGGTTGAAGGTTAGTGGCACAAAGTATGTCAAAACAAAATTTGGGCCCCTAAAAACATTTTTAAAAGGGTTTTATAAAACCTCTCCTCTGTCTAAAGTTTGGCGGGAAGAGAACATTAGAAATTCGTCTTGTACTCGTATACTCACAGTAACTGCAGCCGTAAAATTCACTCTAAAGCCATAAGTGTTAGTGTTTTCAATTCAAAACTCTTCGTATCATGTCACCTCTGTATTACAGACAATTAATCAACAGGTAGTAATTTAAAACAGTTTATTTTTAAACGAAGGTTACTTGATTTTAGACTTAAAATCAGGCCAACCAGTCTTTCAGAGTAGTGTTTTCAATAATTAAATAAATTAAACTAAACTGTATAAGGCTGATATTCAAACGGATTCCAAATCTCATTAGTTACGCCTTGAAACAATCGATTTAACAAATAATAAATAATTTAAATAGAAATTTAAACTTTAAAGGCAGGTAAAATTGTACAATTTAATATTTATTGTGAGCTAAGCACTGATTTACCATAATTGGATGAGCGGCCAGCTCTCCAATCAAAGCCTCTCCCAATGACTTGGAAACTAATTGGCGGCTGAAGTCAAAGCATGTCTAATTGGTAGCTCGTTAGTCAGCTCATCCAGTTTCTTCCTCTTGTTTTCGAGTGATATTATCAATATTTAAACTGCATTTATATGATTCAGTTCGCTATTAAACCGATATAGAAGTAAATGTTTTTTGTGAGCTAGTAGTTTTTAAGTCATGGCTAAAACAGTTATTTTGCATAATATATAGTCTAAAAGCTTAACAAAATAAATCCGGTAGTTTTAGGTACATGCACGTGAATCTGTAACAGCTATATACACCTGTATTATAGCAAACAGGCGGAGTTGCTGAAGGCTTAATTCGAAGGCTGTTGAATGGGTGCAATACATATGTTCTATGAAGAATAAACTTCACTGTATCAAATTGAATCTGAGTATTTTCGTAAGCTGTTGATCTAACCATGAGATTTATATTTTTAATTTAGTTATCAAGCTTATTTATTACTGAAGAAATTTGAAGGCAAAATGTGTGGGCCGAATTAGTACTCAAACCCAACCTAACCGCTATACCATGTCTTCAAATTTTGCTATTGACAGTCACATGGGTTGATAAACATTCAGAGTTATGTACTTCTAAATTTAAAGGCATAAATAGGTGGCCGAATGGTGTAGTGGTTAACTTAATCACCCAGCAAGTGAGAGACCCGGGTTCAAGTTCGGTTCGGTCCACAAAATTTCTTCAAATTTCTTTAGTTAATAATAATTGATGTATTTGGCATAACAGTTCGCTTTCTGATGTGATCTAAGCCCCTATATTTACGTCGGAAATTGAACGCAAGTCATTTTACTCCGCAAGCCCTGACACTGTCTTTTAAGTCACGGACGTGCGTCTTTTCTCTGACAAAATGTACTAATTTAACCGTTTTAACATGTTTAATTGTTACTAAACGAAACCATTCTATGATGTTAAACTACAAACCATACACACTAAATACTTACAAATCTAGGCTGACAACCAACCTTAAAAAATGATCAAAACTATATTTATTTGCATAAAAATCTCAGTTTCTTATAAATGTTATAACAGCAAAAGCATTATTATGAGGACCTTAACACTTCCTGTTTACTTAACCGGCATAGTTTTGTTGAAGCTATGAACATTACTAATGATTTACTATAAGTCTATTAATTATTTGGCACCTTAAACTGTAAACTGCTTAAATTGCAGTGCATTAGCTTCCTCACGATGTATAATTTCTTCCTTCACTGTAGCACTCAAAGTGTTTCCCAAGTTGCTGCAAAGGTTGGGCAAAGTGAGGAGATTAGTACGATGCTGACAGAACTTGGATTATGATTGATGGTAGTTGATAACTTTGAACTTGAGCAGCTTGGACTGAGAACTTGGAGAGCGCAATGTGCTGACTTGAATCCAACGTAATGGTAAACTCAATATTACTGTTTTTTACCTTTTCTAGGGAGTATAACTTTAAACTTTAAATGTATCTGATTGAGTGTATGTATGGTGTTGTGTTGCGTATGTTGTAGAAAATAATAATGTGTAATAATGTTGCACTGGGAAAGTAAATATTCTTAAAAATAGTGGTCGTCGCAGTTTTTATCTACCAAATAAAATAAGTTCTAAAGCAATTTTGTAGAAATGCACAATGTTTCTCTAGAAGTAAATTTTTATTTTACGTGCTCTCTGATAGGTTTTAACATATAAAACCTACTCGAATTCAATTTTGAAAGTAGTTTGGATTTTAATAAAAATATTTTACCAAATCTATTGAGTGACCTATCGTTTCGAAGCTTTTACTTTGCCGTAATGTTTTTATTGCAAACTGCAAAACACCATACAAAATAATACTAGTACGTACTTTAACTAAAGATATATTGAAAATAAAAAGAATAAATAACCTTACAGTAAACTAAAAATAATTTAACTGTTGAACTCAACAAGAGTTTATAGAGTTCATGACATTCAAAGATAAACAGAACCGCTCTGATTAGGCAGAACACAATTACTTGTCTATAAAATTCTGTATCTAATAGGAGCGTGAGTAAATCCTGTTCGACTTATGACTTACTAGACAGAATTAACTAAGTGAAAGGTGTAACGTCAAAAATAGGGGGTGGTCTAGCTCCGTAGTACAGTGTGTGCTTCGCACCAAATCAGCTCGGGTTCGATTCCCGGGTGCAGTGATATCTTTTCACGATGGCCACTCCCCGTGGAGTAAAGCCGTTGGTTCATTCCATTGGTCGTTAGGCTATTAACTAATGACCCATTCTTGGGAACAGTCGGCCCTAGTTTGTAACAAGACTACATCTCATCATCCATCAAAAACACTCATCACAGTCACCCTTCATTCCATATTCACCTTAAAATACCCTCTAAGAGTGGTCGGTGTCTCAAACCAAAGTATCAAAGTAAAGTAAAGTATTTAAATAGTTTCGTAAAAACTAAAGTATGTACAGATTGTCTGTTCAAACTAAACTGTATCGTGGGTGTTGACCTTATAATTACTAAACTCGTATTTCTTATTTCGTATTTAGTTCACGAATAAATGTATGACTTTTTGTAATATTGTTATTTTATATGAGAATGTGGTTTCATTTTTAACCGACGTCAGAGAAATGAGAAGCTTATACAAGTTGACTTGCGACGTTTTTTTTAATTATTTCACGGTTTGTTATTATTTAACGGCTTTTAAAATGTTGGAAAATCACTATGTATGTATATAGATATCACAATATAAAACTATATTACAATACACACGAAGGTAGTTCAAATATTTAGGCAACCAAAGATAGGCCTTATTTTTCTTAGAATGTCCATCCTGGTTTCACAAGGAAAGTCCAATAGACTCTATCTTATTGAAAGTCAATATCGCTTTTGTTTAGAAAGGTCAACTTTTCATCGGAGGAGAATTTGCATCGTTGTCGAATATTGGGAAAACTTTGTTTTACCGTCGAATTCCTCCCTTGTTACATCGTACAAATGCTAAGGAAATGAGGTAAATCTTCTTGTTATTGCAAACTTATCTATATCATTATAACATGGGACTTATATTATAAGCTCTTTCCATTATGAAATTATCACTTTTACATTCCACGAATAGCAACGTTCAAACTTTTGAAAAGTTACATGAAATGCTATTACATTTATCCCCAACTTAATAAAGGAAACAAAATGCTCAGCTATAACTGATGGATTTATTTATACGAATTCCATTTCATCACTGGGGAACCCCGAAGATTGGGTACAAGTCATGCGGTTATAGTTAGAAACTTTAGACAAATAACCAAAATAATTTATCAGCAGAAATCGAAAAATATCCTAATATTATATCAAATATTGAAACTGCTTTACAACAGAAAGAAGGCTCACTCATTTTTGTAAGAAACTCATCGGTTGAAGAAAAGAATGGAGCGGGCAAACATACGAACAAACACATTGGCAGATTTATTGCTTCCCAGTTTATACTCGCAATTCACTTCTTTAAACATTTTTGTTTAATATAAGACAACGTTTTAGGATAAAAGTATCTTTGGGATTCAATAGAGGTTATCGTGGAACTTTAGAACGAAACCAATCAAGATCGTATCTTATGAAGCATCTCAAGAATCGATTTAACTCAAGAGGCGCTTCAATGGTTTTAAACGTTGTGCTTCTTTTATCGTCCTGAACTCCATAATATAGGCATTAGAACATCTTCAAACTTAAATAGTTATATTAGCTTATTATTCAGTTGGTTTATACTTGCAAACCAACTGTCCTTAAGTGTTATTAAGGTATGGATGAACTAGTGGGATAAGACTAAAAAAAGGTTATTCTTCCATGTTTAACTGTTATTTAAGTTTATCGTTTACCAGACCGTGTATTTTGAAAACGTTAAACATCTGCTTTGTTGTTTTATTAGGTTAAAAATGTCCTACGCGTAATTACTGTACGTGTTATACCATTAAAAAGTAATACTTAACATATACTGAAATACGTAATAGTATTTAATTAATTACACGTATATGAATTATTTAAATAGCGACTGTATGAAAAGGGTGATAGGCTGTATTAACCCTCGAAAAAAATTCTCAATGACAGTAATGCAAATCAAAATATCTTTTGATAACCACTATACACTCTAAATGTTAAATTTTATTATCTTACCTATAAGTTGGTGAAATTGTAAAAATTCACCCTATTACCATGCCAGGTTGTTTTAGCCCTTCCAGTTGAAGAGACACTTATGAAAGCTCCCAGAAAAGCTTATTATTTTAGTCCAAACAATGCGTTGGTCAAGAGATCATTAATTTAGGATTTTTACATATTTTAATAATTATTATAGATAATATGTACTTTGCCAAAAGCCACGGGGTTGATAAAGTATAAATATACATAATTATAGAACTCTAAGAAGAAACATTTAACACACGCATGGTAAGTCTTGAAGCTACAGTATTACGTTTTAGTTTTCGTTGTTCAAACTAAAGCAAAATTATAATTCAACATGTGTGACAGTTTTATTGTTCACACTGTACCTTAGAAAGTGAGTTTTAATTCATTTTATATAATATTCTGAACAAAATGGGATGTAGCAAATAAAAACAATACTTAGATGAATATACCCTGGGGTTATCTATCTTTACATACGACACCTCGTGTACCACAATGCCAAACCTGAAGCTGAATACTCAGTTCGAGGAAAATCTGTAAATATTATTTTTAAAAACCCTTGAGAGCAAAGCGCAATACGTCACAAACTGAATGGTTGATCTGAAAGCCACAGGATTGATGAAGTTATTCCAGGCGCTGATCAATATTGGAGTGTACTTAGCAAATACAACATCAACATCAAGGGGAGCTCTGGAAGAGGGGATGTTTCAGCAGAATCTACCCTCTCAATCCTCTCTTGGCCGAGCTGTAACTGTGGAATAATCACGAGAGTAAAATAATCCACGTTTACAGGGAAATACGTGTTCTTATTAATTCAAAATCAGTTAAACTGCCCAAGAAATAAATTTACTATGACTAAAGCGTTTCGTGAACTATGTTCACATATTCAAAGTCTCTAGACTGAAGGAATAGTAAAAAAATCAATACAAAATTTCGATAGAAAACCTCAATTGAAATGTTTTATTGAAGCTTTTTGTTATTTCTTCAGTCCAGGTCCTTTGAAGATGTGAACCTAGTTCACAACATGCTTTAGGCATAGTAAACTCATTCGTTAGACAGTTTGACTGATTTTAAATTAATATCATTCCAATAATATCAGCCTCAAGACAATGAACGAGGTCTTATAATACCTTAAAATGTCGATTCATGTCTATAATTATAGTTTACATATTTATGCCCCAGTTGAATTATTACTTTAACCATGTACGAGTATAAACTGTGGTCGTAGTGTTTAGTCTTTGCTCATATTGAAACTTATATTTGTATAGTTCTGCTGCTTTCATTCATACCGGATCATGTTTTTTCCTTGTTTGCATATCTGAAATGATTTAACAACTATTGTGTTATCTAATTATTTGTTACTAGTTTTCTATGTAGTTGTGCCTTAGTCAGTATATGATGTTGGTTGTTATAACGGTTTGTCTGAATTAGCATTTTCGAAAATTAACTCTTATAATTGCCTTTATTGAATACATGATGTATTTAAGTGCTACTATTTTACCAAAGCCGATAACTCTGCTTGAATAGTTTTAAATATTCTGTATTTATTTGTAGCTCTCGACCACCTGGAGATGAACCAGATCAAAGGTTTCAAAAAGACGAAACTAAACGATATTTTTAAATATTTGTTTTTTGCATGTATACATTATCTTCCTAATTTTATTCCTATACAACTAAATGTAAATATTCCAAGTCAAGACTTTTTTTAGTTTTAAATTAAACAGTATTTCAAGTGGTTCTCATACAAGTTTTTTACCATTTAATATGTCGCCACTCTAATTAAAAGTAAAAAAATTAACAATGTATTGAATTTGGTTTTGAACGGATTCCTTGCTGAATCAATTACGACACTTTTTTATACTATCCCAATTTTACAAAACTAAAAGGTTTGAATAGTATTTAAAGACCTACTAAATAGAGTTTTGTGAAACAGTCGCTTCTGCCCACAACAGTGGATTGTGAGAGAGTGTTTCCCAGCTATTGATGTAAGCCTACAATGCACATTGGTGTTTGCTATTCGTAAAACCGCTTATCGGAACACATATGAGTTTGTAGTCTCTACTGAAAGCTGCACACTGTCACAGTGTTAAAGCAACCACTCACAACCTAGCTTACTAACTATGCATCTTATATCAGTCTTGAACCGTTGTTGGATTTAAATAACGTGCATGTTTATCGGATCAATATATTTTAATGTCGATACGCTTTAAAAATGAAGAAGTGGAGGCTACTCAGAAATATAGAATTTTCGCTCTTTTGGGTGTTAAAACCCAGCCCCTACCATTAAAGAGTGGTTTGAGTTTCTTTTGAGAGTGGTTTTCACTCTTTTATATTTAGACTGTAACAGATAAGGTTTGCATTGCGTTCTCATGCAACAATTTGGTTAGATTTATAGCATTGATACCTGACTAAGTTTACAAGCTTTCTAATTTAAAGTAGGTTACTAATAAATGTGATGTTGCAGATTTGATTATAAATTACGAGTATTGTTCAGGTATAGGTTTCGACCGTTCCGTAAGACAACACTGTCCTGTAAAGTCGACTTTTCTTTTTACCTAGACTAATTTCTTTGTCCTTTCAAAATGAGCTCATTTTAATTGTTGAACATTCTTAAGGCCGTCGTTGTTACATAACAATGGAAATGAATGGACTTTTCTACCGGTTATTGTGTCCAAGTTACAACACGTTGTGAGGGGTATGACAACTCCTTTCGTTGTCAAGTGAATCTTAGCGTATATCATAATCTAATTCTTAAAACTATAGAAACAATATACATTTTCTAAGTTGATTGTATATTGTTTCTAGAATTAGAAACAAGTCGGTGTTTTAAGAATTAGAACATGATTAAGGCTAAGGTTCACTTGATAACGAGATGAGTTTTCATACCTCTCGAAGCGTTGTGTAGTATTTAACACATTAACCGGTAGACAAATCCATCCATTTCGATGTTAAAAAGCACATTTTCTTTTATCAGTTCAGAGCCTTCTTTTAGACACTTCCTTCTATCCAACTTTAAAAACGAACCATTTTAGTCCAAATGTGTTTCTTTCATTAATGTTCATTAGCGTGATACCTGTCGCGTTTAGATCCACATTAACTGCTGCGATCAATTTAATTGTTACCACTTTTACCTTACTTCGAGTTTCCGTACTTCGTAAAACTATAAAATTCACTTTATTTATCTGAAAGGTTGCACTTTTTTATACTTAAATAGCCAATGAACTTCAATCTACGTTACTTAATGTCTGAATATGAGTCAACGTCTCTTATTTTCTTATATTTCAAGTCTCTTAAATTCTTGTTAATAGGAAATTTGTTTGTTTGTGCTTAAGTGACTATTTGATCAAATATTTGTTCCCTACTTTATAAGGTTTGGTATGATTCCGACGTTCTCTTAAGAACTAAGATATCGGTTGTGTACAGAAATTCTGGGTTGATTTAAGTGTCGCGTAAAGTCTGAGATACAGATTGAGCATTTATAAAAAGTAAAAGTTTATTATTGTTCAATGTGTTTAGTTTAATCTAAAACATTTTTGGAGTCTGAAATGATTACGTTCTACACTTATCGGTAGAAGAAAGTGACACAACCGGTAATGGACAATAATGGTTGTGGCCACCCTCCCCGCACCAATACAGGAAAATCCACTTTGTTTCTTATGCATATAGGACCGGATGTCCGGACCATTTTTATTGCAAGCCTTACGTGTTTTGTAGTAGATGCATTTTACCATTATTTTACACATTTATTCATTTCATAAATATTTTAAGACGAATGACACATTGGTTTAGCCTACAGTTCATTATTAGGATAAACATATATACTGCTTCAAGTAGACGCTGACGATGTTTAACGTGAAATAACAGTGTCAGTGTCTAAGTAAGAGACATTTATGTCACGAGGAATACAATATAGATTCATCACTGTCGTGTAAACACCTTACGTCACCTTAACACATTGAGTCGTGTCATCTCCTCTCTTGCTCCTTATATACACCTTCAACCCCACCCTCTTGGCAAACATAAATGCTGTATGAATAGTATATGAAAATAATTATATGGTGTACAAGTATTTTCCCATTTTATTTTAACATTTTTAAAGAAACATAACTCTTATTATACATTTTGAACAAATTCCAGATTTTGGTGAGGGTAATATTTAAAGCTACGAGTATGTAAAGTCTTTAATCACATTTAGTTTCTTATTGAAAATTGAGTTTTTAATCTTAAAACTAGCATTAGAAAAGTAGTAGTTTTAAATGACAGTCCTATTAGGTAGTTTAAGCTTTCGAAATCGCAAAACCACAATTTGACAGTTCCAGTTCAATAGCTTTCTATTAAAGTTCTTGTATTAAAAGCAAATTCCACTATAAAGTTTCGCCCTGCGTTGAAAATTGATTTAGCTTTTACTGATTATGAACTACAAATTTACAAGGAATATTCTGTTGCAATGAAATCAATGTTTGAGAGGTCTACACACACGGCCGTAGAGAGAACTGCACAGAAACAATAGGCTTAGGCGGACTGGCTTTGTGAGGGTCAAACGAGGTTGAAAGGTCGCAATTAATTTTGATGAAGAGCTTTTGAGCAGTCAAACCAAACAAGCAACCTCTCACCCCACCAAGTTACAATTTATATACTTAGCAGAAGTACACGCTTTTTCAAGCTGATTTGCGTTGTGTTTTGTATTTTCTAATTTAATCAGAACCTCCTGTGATTAAATTACAATTTAGAGTCATTCCAAGAAAATGCAAAAGTCCTACATATACAATTATTTATAATCTGTAACTACATTGTCTAGGTAAAAAAGAATCGTCAAAACTAACAGTAGAAAAAACCTTAACAACAATCATCAAATAAACATCCGTATTTAAACCCTTATAGACGTAAAACAACTCTGACTTAAAAACATATTTTAATATGAAACGCCAAACCTCCAAACTAAAACGACAGATAGTTTTATCCCAAAAAGAGATGTTTTAAAGAAATAATATTTTAAACCTCGTAATATTGATGTGTTTGCTAAAGTATAGGTGTGTATGTAGTATCAAGAAAATGTCATTTAAACTTTCCATCAGAACCCGTCGTTAAGTCGGTAGAACAATTTTGTAACTATAAAATGGCTTTAAGACTTTCAAAGTATTGCAAACAGGACACAGGTTTAATTACTGAAAATCAAATTCAGGTTTGTAGGGCGAGTGTAGTGTAGTGTTCCACGCCCAAGTTTCCCTGGAGTCTAACAAACATAAAACTGCCGTTTATTATCTCGCCCACAAATTGGCGCTCGTCCAACTTTCCACGCCAGCTCTAAATCACGATAAAACTTTGTTCTGACATTTTCTAAGGATATACAATTTTGTATCGTGTTATCTTAAACTTTTATACTAATTGAACTTCAAAGCTGAGTAAATTTTGTAACTGAACTTTGTTTATTCAATGAATTATGCATTCTAAAACTGCGTATTTTGCTTGCTTTTTACTCGAATTTTACTAAATGCAAAATAAACCTTAGGTGAACGTTTCATTACATTTTACATCTTCTCTTTATAAACTATAAACGCATTAATTATACAAGCTTCTGCCTGAACCCAAATAGTAGCATAAACTTACAAATTTGTAATTCCAACTAATTAAGATGTAGTTATAAATTTCCATGTCCAATAAAATATAAATGTTTTAAACTCCAAGGCTTTTGTAAACAATCAATTGCTTGTCTAATAATGTGCTTCCTTAACACGATTGCCTCCTCTTTTGAGAGATGTTATCTTCAAAAATATGGCTTTAAAAATCTTTTAATGATGATTACTATCCGGCTTTTATACATTCCGAGTATACATGCATTTCAGTGTTAACAATTATTATTACAAGTATGACAATCCGCTGAAACATTTTTAAAAAGCGGCAATATAAATTAACTATTACGCCTTTTAACAGCTACTACAACAGGATTAGTTGTCTGATTTCAATTGATAATACTCGTGGTGAAAGGAGGACACCTAAATCGAATGATGTGAGCGAAGCAAACGGCCCCAGTATGCATAGCTTCAGGCTGAAATGATGTTGAACGCGTAGTGAATAGCCTTGTAACGAAATGGTTACAGAGTGCGTACATCAGAGCAAGTTTTCACGCTTAGAGGTATAAATTGCAGTGCAATAGCCTTCAGCTGCGTGTCGGCAAGGTTTTCAAATACACTTGCCTGGAGCACTGCTAGGGAATGAGAAAAAGCAATATAAAAGATGAACTAATATGAAAGAGAAGTGGAGAGTTCTTGTGCCGCTTTGTAATATTCTTCTTGGATGGATGAAAGGAGCTCTTGTCTGTTGTCATCTCTCACCTTCTCTCTTTCATATCGTGCTTCACCTTAAACCTGTTTCATTATATTACATTCCTCAACACAACTCAGTGGTCGGGGTAGTGCAGTCGGGTTGTATAAAAGCACTCGGAAACAAACTAAAGCTTAAGTTCGTTTAATAAAACGACACACTGAAGAACCCAACATTTTGTTTAAAGTTTAAACATTAAGATTATGTTGTAAAACTATTGAACTACTATGTTGGGTCATCATACTCGATGGTGGGTTCTTTATGTCCAGTTTGAATTTGAATAATACTAGCAGTCAATAAGAAATAAAAATTAATATTATAAGCTGAGCATTGTTGGACAGAAATAAATCTTGTTATAGGCAAAGCTAAATAAGGATTATTATAAAATGACTTTAAATAAGTGTAAGACAACTTCAACGGCAAAGGCCGAGCATACAGTTTTTTGTTGTAAAAATTAAGAGAACATGAACATGGGCCCTACCTTCCCAGGGACAACATCTTGAAGAGGGATCTTGACACCAAGGTACTAGTAGAAAACCGAACCCACAAGAGCTATGCCAATACTTTTTCATACTTGCTCAGCAGAATCTTCATTATCAAGGCAATCTTACCATTATTGTTTTGATAACAGCAAGCAGTCAGCACAACCTTGTGACACTAATATTAAGAGAAAGAATATACTTCAAATTCTTAAACCATAAAACGATAATTATTTCGACTAATTCTTAGTTTAGAGTTTAGTCTTATGTTTGCAATGGATTCATAGTTTATCAATGCATGAGTAAGTTGTAGGCTATGTTTTTATATAAAAAAGAAATGAAAAAATACACGTTTTTTGCTAAGTAGAAATCAATCTTCAAACTAAATATTTTAAACTAAAGTGTTGGCAACGTAATAGAAAATGTAATAGTTACAGATAGTAGTGACATGTATAAACAGGTAAATTAATGTCATAACTAAAAATCCAATTTATTTATTTAGTAATGTTTACCATACGATTTTACAACAATACAACTGTCACGGGTAAAACACGGTCAAATGATTTTTCCAGCCTGAAGAGTAAATTTGATGAACGTTTCCTGGCGATGACATTTAAAATGTACCATATTTCTAATGCGAATTTTATAGTTATAAGAAAGAGGCCAACATAAGAATTTCGGAAAACAAAAAATTCTCGTTTCGATTATGAAAAGGACAGTAACGTTTAAACTATTTTAAAAGACAAGAGCAATACAACAGGTTTTTTTAAAATATATTTGGCGCTATTAAATTATTCCCCACAATTGTCCTCCATCCTTTATAAATAGTAAACCTTTAGAACTGCGTATTTGTAACACCACAATAACTTTCCTAGCATTAAAATAAATCGCACCAATGTTGAAAAGCTGACAGTGACATGTATGGGACAAAGTTAGACACTATTATACCGGTTGGCCGCGCTGGAACTGCCTGGAGGGATTCAGAGTTTGCAAACTTAGATAGTCCTGGGCTTCAAAGCTCCTTTGTTCTGTCATTCAACTACACGTGGTCTGATCAATGAAGCTCACTTTACCTCACTTAGTCATCATCCTGTTTAGCCTTAAAATATACTGAAAACCCCACAGTTATTTCTAACGGTATATCACAAAAGCTTAACGAAATATGACAATACTTCAAAAATATGAGACAATACAGTACTAAATTGACATGTTATAAAACAGTTAAATGTATACTTTTCACCGAGAAAATCCCAACACAGTGTGAAGCGTTTGCTAAAGCCCGGTGTCTGGGACAAGATTGATGTCGGCTTGTAACCCAAGCTTTCCTTGTCTTTTCAAGTGCCAGTGAAGAGTTATAAGAAATAGATTAAAGTAAAAATAAGAAAATAACACAACAAACCATATTAATTTAGTTGAAACATAGTTGGTTCTTGGTATGACCGTCATTTGTACAGGTCATATCAAACCGCATTTTAACCCTGTCCCTAAGATCAGATCAAACTGTCGACTATAATCAAACACTACTTATGATTCCAAAACTTTTGGTGTTTATATTTTCAAACGACTTTAAAAGAAGCAGTTCACATCGACATGCGACCTTTTCTGAATGCTTGCTAGCATATAGCCTTTGAACGTGGTGTGCGTTGTTTTGTAGAGCTCAACTCCATGATGGCCTGATATGAAATTTTCTGAGTCCAACCAAAGACTGAAAAAAACACTAAAAGCTAACCAAAAAAACTGTATTTGGTCTCATGTTTTGACCGTTGAGTCGCTATTATTAATTAACGATGATTCATAAGGTAAAAACTGTCCAATATTGATATACAATTGAATTTTCAACAAAATGGTAACTTTGAATTTTCCCAACCAATTACCAACCCAGGGTAGGCTAAATTGATTTGTTTTTAGAAAATATACTCTGTTAGTACAAACTTATTTATATGTATTGCGATATGCCCTCTTTCATACTAAAACACGTCTCGAAGTTTTAAGCTTTTTACGCAGGATTGGGGGTTTTTTGTTGATTTTCGAGAGTACTATCAGGTTATTTACTTGACCCTATATACATCCCAATGTTATTTATGTCGAAAATTTTATATTTGTTAGCTATAATAGTTACTTCATTGCCTAGCATACATTTTGATATTTCGATTTACTTATTTAATTACATTTACCTGTACTTGTGTATTGAAATCGTAATAGAAACAACTAGTTTAATCTACGAAACCTAACTACAGGCTGGTTGATAAATAAGCAGGCAAAACATAACTGTAATAATTCTTAAAACAATTATTTAATCGTATCAAAATACCGTAAAAATACGCTTAACTACATACGAAACTTAAAGACAGTTTTAAATTTCCGGTGTTGTTCGCCAAATCCTCCAAACAGCCGGAGATACAATTAACTCTTTTTGAAGGAAGTCAATTGGAAAACTAATAATATTTTCTTAAATGATAATATCTTCTAGAATGATTCTTAAATTTTTTCCAATTTATCCACTGTTAGCGCTTGCACTTGTACTCTTATTTCTTACAGAATCCCCGTAGGAAAAATGACACTACGTTACACCTGGGCTTCTTGTAGGCCATTTGTGGCGTCCACGCCGTCCCGGTCAACGTCCAGGAAACATTCCGTATAACCAGTCTTTAGCAAAACACGTACGACAATGAACCAATATTAGATATCAAAGGAATCTGTATTGAATACTTAATATTTTGACATAATTGCTAACACGAATTTCGTAATTTTGCAGAATGTATATGCTATTATTATCTAGTTACTTTTCACCCAGTAGTTTAAAAACTCCAACTTTATATCAAGGTTTAAAATTACTCTTCTGTGCCAGAAACACGAAAATAGCGCTTTGTCTTTGTTTGAAAGGGTCAACTTCAATAGATGAAAGGATGTACTTGACACTGAAGGGTCTTTGGCAAGAAGTCTATCTGGGGCGCAGAATATCAAACACTTTTTTCTTTGAAACAAGTTATTTTGGAAGTAAACGCATAATTAAAGAGTGTTTGACTTAATTGTGTAATGCATTAATACTATTCTATTTTGCAAACAATTGTTGAACATTAAAGAAGTTTCTTAAATGAAAGATGGTAAAGTTGTCTTTTTTAATATGATGAAGTTAGGACAAGAAAGTCCTCTCTAACACTCAACCTAGACCTTTATCTAGTGCTGCTGCGTAGTCACTTCACAAATGTAAGTGATGACGGCGGGTATCGAACCCATTGGATCGCCATGGGAGTGATAAACCCCGTAGTAGAGCACGATTCCATCCCACTACGGACTCTTGACACGTAGCATGAAACGGTTTCGTAACATCAAAATAGTCTTATTTTTTATTTACAATGTGAAGTGTTTTAAAAATATCAATGACGGTATTTTCAAAGATGTAATAGTTTCAGCAACCAAGCACTGAACATTTAACCATGTAATTGTGTAACGTTTCTTGTTAATAACTATTCGAGAAATGTTATGTCATTGAAGTCAATGAACCCTTTTACGTAGAGCTATTAAACTCACAATTTACCAACCACACGAGCGTTAAATTGGGCTTCTTTATAAGTGTGGATTTTTCTAGGTCAAAATATGTTTTCTAGAATCTAGAGTATGTATTCTTACATATTGCTGTACGCACATAGTAACTTTTCAACTTGGGGTAGAAAATAACAGAATACGATGGTAGTATCTATAAATGTGTAAATATAACGTATTAAGTTTTCATTGAAGTTACACACACATGTGTGCGCTACATGTAATGTGTTGTATGGCGTGTAATTACCTACTTGAGTTTGATCGGCTTAGCAGTTCATCAACGCTAATTAATTTGAAACAGTTACAGTATAGTACCTACATAATTGAATCTCTCCTTTAGGAGTTATTAAACAATGTGGGTACATTTTAATTAACATTTCAGTAGCTCTTTTTTTACCTACAAAGATACATTTTAATTGCGTAATTTTTCATAGCAGATATACGAGTATTATATAGAAAACATACATTACTGTGAATCCGTTATTTCCCCAAGGTCTATATTTTTATAACACTTCCTAATTAGCTGCAACACAATGTAAGAAAACTCTTAGGAAAGTCCTAGGAAAAACCTGACAGCATTTCACAGAGACAATTATTAAATCGTCTAAGTTGGCTGCAGTCTAATCGAAATGTAATTCCCTAACCAGTCTTGGACTCGTAGAAGTGGAGCAATAGTTTAATGGATTACGCCAGGAACTGACTCTCTATTGGCCCTTGTATCTGATTGAGCTTATTGTATGAGAGCCTCTCCTCTTTCTCAACTACGGATCTTGTCAATGCTCATCTTCTCACCCTCTATCAGAGACCCTTTCATTCATTGAATCTCGGATTGTAGCAGTGTATGATGCTGATTTAGGGATCTACATAAGCCTCAGTTGATAACTGGTGGGTTAGTATGAGTAACGTCAATCTAAACAAAAGGAATATTCTTATCTTGTCAATGTTATGAAATGCTATTAAAGCTCTTATTTATCCTTTTCTTAGTTTGGTCACAGCAGCGTATTAGGCAAAAAAGGGCAAATTGGCAACTTGTCTTCTACATTGTCTCGAAGAACCAGTAAAAACTAAGTACAGCTGTAATAATATCATTATATCAGATACTCTATTTTTTATTAAATGGGGCTAAATCACAACGGCTAGTACATAGTTTGAAAACACTAAGAATGAACTAGGAACGAACTATACATATAATTGGTACGGTTTGACTTAAATAACGGATAAGTCTTATATATTTGATTTTAAATGTTTTAGAACGTTCTACTAACTTCAAGTACTCGTAGTTAAGAACAAAAGCTGCATATACATATCTTTTTAAAAGTTAGAACTATTAGCAACTAGTTGCAATGGCTAGTTGAATTATACCTTATGAAGCATATTACTAAACTATTTATCGTTATTCAGCCTAATTTGATATACTAAAATTGATAACATGGTAGGGTCTCCTAAAAAATTCAAATATTCTGTGGTATTAAATCAACACTTGATAATTAAGTGAAGTATTGAACAAAATGTTTGTGTAGCCAATTGCTCGTGTTACAAAAACTACTAGTAAAAGTATTACAAAAGTACTGCATTGAGTAAGGAGAAACTTAAGGAAGTTTCCAAATTTTGTTTTATTTTACCGAAATTAATTCGAGTAAAACGGTAATAACTCGATGCACGTGGAAAACATGCTTGGAAACGTGAACTTGTCTGGAGCATAAAACCAGCGGTTGTTGGGGACTTAACGGCTTCTGTGACAGTTTTATGTCCTGGTTTTAACTTTAATTTCACCAGTTTACTGTCAAAGCTTGCTTCTTTGAACATTTACTAACTTACCATCTTTTTTATTAATGTTGATTAATATAACAGAGGAACTATTTGAATTTTGTATAGTCAAACTATTTAAGTCAAAATTTAAACTCGATAAAAGTCATAGCAAATACGGTGATTTACTGTTTACAATTCATCACTAAATAATTCATATTAATGTTAATACAAGTTGTTTGAAACAACTTCCCCCTCAGTGGGTTTAAATTTACTTAGCCTATACATTGATATGCTTAAAACAAGTTGGTAGCTTCTTATACAATTTGATACAGGCCTACTGGGTCTGTTTCCGGTTAAATGAGGTCTTGTGACTAAAAAGTGCTAGGATATAAGGATGTCTCAAAAGATGGTTTGGGTTTGGCCGGTTTGAAAAAAGGTGTAGTATTTTACAACACAAATTTCACACACTCAAGAATATTAAGGCTTGAAATGACAATATCTTGTTTGCTTTCAAAGATACCTCTACAAGACTCACACGATGCTAACTGCCTTCTTCTAAAAACTGAAGAACCACTTTACTAAACCATTTTATTGCTCGTATTAAACTTTTCCTGTATCTAAATAATAATGGCCACCAGAAAATTAGACTTAACCGTCAAAGAATTGCAGTAAAGCATGTTTTCACATTGTTTGTGGTATAAGATGTGTTGATTGTCATACTGAAAATCTACCATAATCGGACCAGCGAAAATTCCAATTTGACAAGATGAGGCTTTATTGATTTGAAGTAGGTAACCAAAACCTTCAAAACAATACCCGCAAGGAAAATATTTGAATATAATAATGCAAGGACTGATTTAATTTAACATAATGACAACATAGTGTTAAATATGAATTAAAATCATTGTTTGAAATTGATTAATTGCTAAATGCTAACAATACCAACGAAGATATTGTGCTCTGTTCTTAGGTACTTTGTTCAAACATAGTTTAGTTTATAACATACAATCATATGGCAAGCTGTAGATACGACGCCCTATACAGAAGTATAACCGGACTCGCAAGTTTTGTTTTCTGCTTTAACTAATATTCAATTTTATTTCACCTTACTTTTTACCAAATATGATTTTACTTTAGGTACCAAATACAATTCCCAGTATTTCCTCTAGATAAAGACATAAAAGAAAAGTGATTCATCCTACGTACAACAGGAAGCCGATGCTCGATGCTGGTTCTGATGCGTAGGAAACTCATTTGCTGAAGACAGAATGGAGCGGGCAAACATGGGAACAAACACATTGGCAGATTTATTGCTTCCCAGTTTACTCTCGCACTTCACTTCCTTTCCACACAGACTCTTAAAAGATATGAAAACTGTCTAGAAATATCCAAAATACCGTTCATTGATTGTGTTGATCACATTAATATGCCTATTTTGATAACGGAAAACCTCACTGTAGGAAACAGGGAAAGTCTATTTTAAAGAAACTGATTTCCAAAACCAAGCCTTACCGAACATTTTTTAAATAATGTTTAAAAACTAGATTATTTTTGATTGGATCTGTTTGTGATGAAGTTATTTTTTTAATATTTTCATTTTGTAGCTTGTGTCATAATAAAACAATCTTTTTTTGGGAACAAAGCACTAAAAATATTTTGATTCTAATTTATACAACAACGGAACGTTTTGCTTAATCTGTGGTAGAGATCCACAGTTGTACACACAGAAGAGTATAAATAATAAATGTATAACATGTAAAAAAAAAAACATATACAAATAGTTCCTATTAATTTTTATATTATTGCTTTTTACATTTTAACATGTATTATTTATACTTAATATTTGTATTATTTGTCTGAAACATAAGATGTATACCAAAGAATAGACAAAACGTTTTGCTTTTGTTTTTTATACAATTACAAATACTTTTGGTTGTTTGTTTCGAAATATGGCTTTTTCATTAATTGATATGATGTTATGATGAGCAACAATATACGAGTACAATGAGTTTCTTTCTGCTGGTATTAAATTAATTAATCATACCTTAAGTTCTGAACGACTAAAGGTCGAGACTAAAACATTGCTCAGTAAATAAAGGTTAATTACGAGTATATAAAATCAGGCGGTAAGAATAGCTGTTTTAATATACTTTCAACACATTTACAACAAGTCTTATATTAAGCCCGTTTTTTTAAATTTTATAACATTAGTGTTAAGGAAGATTTAATCGACCATGACTATTTATTTACGATAAGTCAACTTGTCTTTGAAACTTACTTGGAATACGAGTTGTATAAAACACCATATATCCAATCCGTATTGTGACAGTGTATTATTGTGGAGGAAAACAAATTGATTATTATAATAAACTTTCAACCTGGTCTCCCACCTTAAATAGAACAAGAACTAAAACAAGAAAATTTTTATGGATGAAAATTGGTTGGGTATAGAGCGAATATACTTTTACGGCCGGTTTTGAAACTGTTGACATAAACGTATGCGAAGCATAGTCAACAGCTCTGTATACAACAAACACAGTGTTTCTGCCTTTTGTTACACGGGCCTTTGTTGCTTTGTACTTCAGGATCATGTATAAGCTCGTACAATGTTTGCATGATACACTCATTAGTATACAGAGAAGTCCGTTCAATATGTAACAATCTTTTGTGATATCGAACATTTTAATAAATCTTTAGTTGTAAAATAAGTAAATGTCATCAGCCAAATAGGAAAATAGAACCTATTTTGAATATCTTGTAACATACATTTTTAGTACTCAAGTTTCTCTCTGAAGCTCTTCCTTTGACAGAAAAGTTGGCCATCAGGAACCCCTTAACGCGTAATATTTAAGCTTTGTCATTAATTGGAAAATACGGCCTAATTTAAAATTTAAAACGCTGGCACTTTAAAAAGGTAATTTGTAGAAACCCTTTAGGCTACGTCTGTTAGTAATAAAAATGTATGCACTTAAAATTGCACTTAAAATATTTAAAAGAAGGGTTTTATAAGTTTTGGCGCAATTATAAAATACATTTCTTATCAAAACCTAACCTTTTTTAAACTTGTGTAAAATAACAGCAGTAAATGGTCAATGTTAGTCAGTATTAGTTGCATTTCTTTGATACCCAATACAAAAATACTCCTATTAAATATACAATAACACAATACAATGATGTGAATCTACATTAAAGTGATGTTTTGCAGGGAAACCGATCAAGATTGTATCTCTTGGAGTGGCTAAGGAATCGATTACACTCGGGTCTTTCACGAGGAGATTTTCATAACAGTTTTATCTCAAGTATTTGGTTAATGATATTGAAATATACTTATTAACCATTGGATAAAGTACGAGTATATTAGCTTAAATCATTATACCATGCTTTTCCTCTAACGAAAATAATAGATAAGAATATGTGTATAATAAATATGGTATTTAAAAGTGGTGTAAATTTACTATGGTGCTAATTTAAGTAATATTAAACTATTTAAACTGCACGCGGCAGAAAGATTAATACTCTTTTTTTCAATTGATTTTTACGTATTATATAACATACTCTAGAGTTTGATTTTAAACTTAATTCATCAACTTTCTCTAAATAAACTCTTTAGATTACGTTGCGTTATTAGGTTCTTAAGGTCCTTACCTTTATTACTTTGTATTTTGTTGTATTTTTCAAAAATGAAAGAAAAATCGGCTCTTAAAACGTTTAAATAAGTAAATGAAATGATCAGGAATGATACAGGAATGATCAATGGTTAAGTATATTTAGCATATTCCTTATCAACCCCCTAAATTACGAAACGACTACTATTCGAAAATTAGCATTCTTAATTTGATATATTCCTCGGTCGATTATTTTGTCTATCTTGAGAAATAAAATACCTGGTAAACATTTACCTTTAATAGTTTTTGTTGTTGTTGTGAAGAACGCTTCTCTTTGCCGTTCCGCCTCCATACAATGTAAAATTATTGTATGATTCTTTAGGCCCATCAGAATACAACCGTATGATTCAAGCAGCTCAATATTACAGTACAAATGAGTTTAGTTCGGAACAAATAATCCTTTAAAAATAGTTTGGATTAGTTTTGATAAGTTTGGCTATCGATCAAAAGGTAGTGACGATTATCTAACGAGAAGTAAACAAAAAAGTACAACCACTAAAATGGGTCTACAACAATTTGCCGAAAAAAGAAGCGTAAAAGCAAAATTATGCAGGTGAAAGATTATCCTACATAAATTGTGAATCAGGAGATGTTACCACAATAAATCACATCACGGGTGTTTGAATCGGAAGTTTTAAACATTTGTGTAAACCAACACTTGATTGAAGTTTATATTACATGAACTTGTCAACATGGAAGGTGTTGTATTGTGCTTTCAGACTAATGGAGAACAGCTTCGTGCATAACAGATTGCAATATTGCATTTGTTATTAATATTTAATATTTCCTGTCATCAACTCGATAGTGGCGTTGAATAATTATAATATGAAGGTATATAACTGCACGCAGAGATTGTGTAACGATTGAAATTCTCCTTTTATAAAAGGTTACGGTGGTTAGAATGGTCTGGTTAAAATGTGCTAAAGTTTGCCGACTAATATTTTCTGTTATGACCAATTTTTTAACACATTCACAGTGGCCTACGTTATTGTGTAAATTGCAAAGTGTCAAAAAGCACTCAACGTTGTGATAATGTTGAATGTATTCAACGTTCCTTGATAAAATATCACATTTCTAGTGTTTACATAATATGGGTTTATTGAGGAGTATAATAATAATCTGTATTAGCTGTAAGAACTTGTACAGTTATAAACAATGTAATAAATACAGTCTAGCAATTAAATTAATATATGCTTTAACTAGTCAAATAATACACGCTCTTTCTCTAATTAAGACGATAACTTACTATTTACAATATTAACACAAAAACCCATTTTTTTACAATAATGTATGGTACAATAATTTTACAATACTATAAAAACACTATATATATTCACTGTTATGCTTCTCAGTTAAATAAAATCAAACAGAAATAATATATATCTAAAAAAACCATCTAGCCTATAGAAGGGGTTGTCACTGAGCCATTTATAAAATGTTCTTATACATTTTGCAAAGGGATATGAGTTTATTAAATGCTGTACCATATTATAAATCTTAACAGATACACCAATATGGATGTTCTTTGTTTTCCTCTTTTTTTTATACATAGTGTAACATGCTTGTAGAAAAAGATAAAATATTGGTGGCATTGTATCCTCTTTTTGATTATTCTAATTAATATCCTCGTCCATTATGAAAAGGTAAAACATAAGGAGCCAAACGGTTCTATTAAACAGATGAGTTCATGCCTTTAATTCACGGGTTATCTCATTGTTGCACCCTACACAACCAGTTACTGTTTTATCTCAAATTTAAAATTAAATGAAATTGTCCAATCACTAACCTAAAGCTTTTCATGACTTCTCTTCATCAGTGGCTCTAGACTGAAGCATAGACATGACAAAACTAGATGACGAAGTATTTTTGTATTAGACAGTTTGATTTTTAAATTTAAATATTCCAATAAGATCAGCCTTATAAGCCATAAAGTTGACAAACCGTTTTACGCAGCCAAAAAGAATAAACATGTTCTGTTCCTTTAAAATACCATAATTTCGCTTCAGAATATTTCAAGCAACACGCTCTGACGACTCTCATGCCATATTTAATCACATGCTCCACTCAGACATGTCGACTCTGTTTCAATGAAATCAATGTTTGAGAGGTCTACACACACGGCTGTAGAGAGAACTGCACAGAAACAATAGGCTTAGGCGGACTGGCTTTGTGAGGGTCAAACGAGGATGAAAGGTCGCAATTAATTTTGATGAAGAGCTTTTGAGCAGTCAAACCAAACAAAGGCAATCTCACACCAAGTAGCAACTCAAGTCCTGTGTGATTTGTTTAATTAAGTGAATTGAACACGTGCAAGTGTAGAGGTGAATTGTAATTCGTAGAACAGTGTAATACTCTTTATTTCAGTAGTTGTATCAGCTGTGCAGTAAGTATCAGTTAATACCGATTGGAATTATAACAGTGTTGGTTTGGTATTATATCGCTTTATAGGCAGTGTTATTATTCCAGTGGTTCACTCTATAGAGTCCCGTCACTAGAACTCAAATTTTGTAAGAATAAAAAGTCGGGTAAGGATTAAACACTTAATTGCAATTCGCTACACTCACAATTTCGCTTCAGCATTCGGCCCCATATTTACGAGTACTTAAAGCACTTTACACCTCAAAGTTGGGACTTGACTATCGCTCCATTCATTAACTGAAGCAAAAACGTTCGTTCGGTGTTGCGGAAAAAAAGTCAAGAACAGTTTTATAGATTACGAAACAATATTTTAGTTGTAAAAAAGAACTGCATCGTTACCAGGGTAGTTTTGAACCTGTTTTTCATTTAGTTTTATCATGAAGTGTTAAACACATCGTATAAATAACTGTATGTATACCAACAGAAACTATAGGGTATTTTATATTTCCCTTAGTATCTATCTAGTTCTAGGTTACTAATTATTTTGATATGATTTTATATAGGTTTAGCTGTAACGGAGATGCAGCAAATAAACATTTGGTTTACATATTCCGATGACACAACTTTACTTTAAAATGTTCTGTTTTGTTCTCGTGTTATGTATAACTTGTTTACAACGTGCTCTCTTTTATGTTTTAGGTGAGTACTCTTTGAAGACTACAAAGTCAAACCGAGTATCAGTAAGTGCAAATACACTATCTTCACTCATAAATATCTACACAGATCCATTGTAATTGTAAATTTACTGAATATTCACCTGATTAACTCTGTCGACAGCCATTATTTCATAGAAGTACTCGTAATAGTTATGTCTTCAATTAAACTGTACGTTAATTCTTGGTTAAAAGTTTGTTGTTGAATTTTTGAGGTTGAAATATTATTATGGACTTTCCCATAGTTTTAGTTACCAAAAAGAAGCGACGTTTCAGGATCTGGAATCTAATCCCTTATGTCGGTGAAAAACAAAACATTAGAAAATGAGCTAGCCTAAAAGTAATCAGCGCAGCCAAACCAGTCACCAACCACCAAGTAAACTAAGTTTTTTCACTTTTCTATCTCATCTTAAACCTATTTAATGTTATACTAACTAGCCTGGAAAACAATGCAATATAGAAATAAAACACTTTCACGTCCATTGACAGCTGACCATTGATTGACTGGCTTAGAGCAGTGGATGACCAATCATAAACGTGAATCGGACTGATCAATTGGGACAGAGAACGCAAAAATACCAGTTTACGGACAGCCAATGGAGGGGACAGCCTTTATAGAGTTTTGATGAATGAAACAGTTTTCTCTAACAAAGGAAATAACTAAAAGTCAGAATAACTAACAAGACTTTACAAAAATTAGCTACAAGAGTCACGAACGCTATTAGCCTAAGCTGAGCGTTAAGTTTATGCATTTCTGGCAACACATACATGTGTGCGATTAACACACGTATATACAGGGTTAGTTTTATGTGCTCCCCCACCTTAACTTTTTAATGAGGAAGAATTTTGAAAAACCCTTTGGGGAATGTTTTATAGGGTCCTGAAGTTTTTTTGGCGTACTTTTCGTTACCCACCCCTCACCTAAAACCGGGAGGGCCTTTTAATTTTTTTAAATACGAACCCCCGCTTGGGACATTATATTTGAAAGGTTATAAAAACACAAACTCATTTATACCGTTAAAAGGTTTTACGACGTTCCTGTACAAAATGGCGGCTCAATACGTTTTTAATTTTTAAGCAGATAAATGGACGCTATCACTATATTTTCAAATTTAAAAAAAAATACAGATTTAGATTTTGGGTTCTCAAAACTTTAAAATGTAATGTTACAAGATAAATTTTGCAAACTTTTGAAAATTGACGAATTTAAAAAAAGGGCAGTCATCAAAAATGTGCAAAATTTATCCTGTAACATATCATTTTAAAGACTTGAGCACCAAAAAACTAAACTACATCTCTAATTAATTTTTCAAAACTTTGAAAAATATAGCGACATCGTCCATTAATCTGATTAAAAAATTAAAAATGTTTTGAGCCGCCATTTTGTACAGGAACGTCGTAAAACTTGTTTAATGGTATCAATGAGTTTGTATTTTTATACCCTTTTAAATAAGAAGAAACTTCAAGACGCTATGAAAACATTCTCCAAAGAATTTTCAAAATGTTTCCTCTTTCAAAAGATAAGGTGGGAAGACGTAAAAAACTCACCCCGTTCATAATAACCCAAAGCTTGCCGACTTTCATAGTCATAACAACACAAGTTTGCAAGGATAGCATTTTTGTAGATTCTGTAACAGTGAAACATTTCATTTCTTCGTATTTACTGTTGTTCCCACATGATTGTAAAGTGTATAACGATGTTTACGAACCTCTCATCTCGCTATGTAGCTACTGTTTGTAGAGGATTGCGTATTCAAGAAGCGTTGTGATTTAATGTAGTACCGGTAAGCAATTTTCAATCATGATAAAGTACAAAATATCATGAGAATATGTTGCTGTGTTTGTGAATTTGTATTAGTTATAGTGTATATGGTTTTATTCATAACAACTCGTGGCTGGGCCTGGCAAGACTGGACGGCACATGAATCGGGTGGGGAATTTGCTGTGAACTCAACACCGTTTGGACTAACCCACTAAAACCACGAGACCCGGCTTTAAACTATTAACATGTCAGTGTTTTAAATATATTCTGAATTCCGGATAGAACTCTTAGAGATATTATGTTTTACAGTCATTAACCTGGTGACGGACTCATATCGCAGATCTAAGACGAGCTACTTGATCAACCGTCTGACCCAACCTACATGTTGGATGGTTAATCAAGATGCTAGATGAAGGGATCAAGTGGGTAAAGACTGGTCACCTATGTGCGTCTAGAATATTGCGCTACCACCGGAATAAAAGGAAGTCTGGATTCAGGAGAGGAATGGGACTGAGTTCGGCAAACAATGATGACAGAAAGCGACAACCAACGCCATTGACAACCACTTCAGGACTTTAACCCCCAAGACATGGAGAGCCTTGCTAACACTCGGTGGATCTTTCCCCCAAAATTATGGCAAGCCTCTCCTGAAGTTGCGGCCTACCTGCTGCCGCGTTCCCTCACATTGATATCTGATCCGACCTCCCCTGGCGAAGACCCGAGCGTGTTCAACATCCGGACTACTACAAAGCTGCCAATTAATTGTTTGAACAACTTTTTTTGATGTACCCTAGTATAATGAAATATGAACAGGTACTAACCAGACAGATAGTGGGACCCAACCAGTCGTGCGGGGGGGAACCCCACCTAACTATGGGAAGTTTTCATAATACAGTAATATCATAATATTTTAAACTAAAAAATTCGCCCGTTGGCCACAACAAACCTTAAACTTATGATTTCTTATGTGGTCATGGTTGAGATATTGCTTACACTAATTTATTCATTTTTCAATGGAACTCTCTCTCTCTCTCTCTCTCTGTCGCTCTCCCGTCTGGTTTGTAGGGCGAGTGTAGTACAGTTTTCCACGTCCAAGTTCCCCGTGAGCTGAACAAACGTAAAACTGCCGTTTATTATCTCGCCCACAAATTGGCGCTCGTCCAACTTTCCACGCCAGCTCTAAATCATGATAAAACTTTGTTCCGACTTTTCCTGAGGAAATATCATCTTGTATCGCACTTGCCAACTTTTCCCTTCCATTAACTTGGTTTTGATTATTTGAAAATAACAAACACCTGCCTCACTGTTTCTCATACTCGGCTTCGCATATTTAGATAGTAAATTCTTCTCATACGTAATATAATAGTAAATCTATCCTCAATTTCTAATAATAACATTTTTTTTGTAAATTTTATTCTTCACGTAACTTATTATTATTCTTAATTAACATTTTATTCTTTTACAATCCGATACTTTTATTCAGAATTGCAAAAACAATATATCAGCATAAAAGCTGAAAGCCTGTTTTACGGAACATTGACGAACCATTCTTTTCAGAGACTGCCTTCGAGTAAAATGTCACAATAAGATTGATTACAACCCTTTCGCACTCTTTACGCTACATACGAGTACACTAAATACACAGTTAAAAATAAATAATTATATGAAGAAGGGGTTTTATAATTTCATCTAATGAAGAAATTTTGAAATATTTCAATATCCTTGAATGTAAACATTTAGTTGAAGTCACGTATTAACGTAAAACTAAATTGTGAATGAAACACTGTTGTGCAAGCATTGGGACGAAAGTGTTGAAGAAGCTTACAAAATAAATTGGACGAGAGTATATTACGGAACCAACTATGGTTATAGGACACCTATTGAGAATGTTAAGTTTGCAAAGTGTACGCGCAACTTTAAAATCTCTTACATGAGGTTGCAGACAGACTGTTTGTGTCAATTGACCAAGGATTTCAGTTGCGAGAGCTGTTCAGTAATCAGCTTCCGTTGAAGTAGATGAACGAATCAATGTGTGTAAATTATATGTCATTAAAAAGCCTGACTCAGGGCAACCCCAACAGTATGCTTTACATTTTGTTTGATCATTTTTACACCTCAGAACATCGAAACAAAATGATCTCTACATGTAATATTCCCGCCAGCCAAATAGTAGATCTACTAACTTTAAAAATAATTTTAGGAATCCAATTTTTACGGAAGGGTTAAAAAGACTTGATTAGCCAAACATATTGGAATTTTGCCTTCAACTTTAAATGGTTGCACGTAATCTGATGATTTGCACACTATAGCTAGTAAAAGCGTAAACTACGCCCGTTTTTCGTTATGGAAACCGACGACGGGACGCCAAGCAATAGCTTAAAAAACCTTGTGCCTTGTTATTACAAGTGCTCCAAATCCAAGTATAAGTGAAATAGTTTTTATAATATGAATATAGTGAAACGTGTATAGAATATATGTGCATTTTACTATTTTTTAACGGAACTTAATTTAAGAACAGGTCCCCTCGTATAAACGTTTAAAAAACAACACTTTTACAAAGTTATTTTTTATTGTTATACAGGGCTAGATGTATCACTGCTGGAAGCAGGAAGATAAGAGAACTAATATGAAAGGCACGTAAAAGAGTTCTTGTGCAGCTTTGTAATACTTTTCTTGGATGAATGAAAGACACTCTTGTCAGACGTCGTCTCTTCAACCTTCCATATTGAACTTCATCCTGAATTCGATGTTACGAAATCAAATAGAATCAATGTTTGGTAACGTTGTAGATATGTTGTCAGTAAAATATCTAATTAATAAATCACTATTTGAGATGCCGACCACTCTCATGAGGGTATTTTAAGTTAAATATGTGTTGAAGGACGAGTGTGATGAGTGGTAGTAATGAGTTATGAGGTGTAGTCTTGTTACAAACTAAAGCCGACTCTTTCTTGGAATGGGTCATTAATTAATAGCCCAATGACCAATGGAAATACAAGGACCAACGGCTTAACGTGACTTCCGAACCACGCAGGTGATGGTCTGATATGTCTAAACGATAGTGGGAGTTGATGCGGGTATCATCAGATGATCACTGAGACTATCTGAGCCACTTAAGACCTATATCATCCTCAAAACCTGACCTCCATGAAGCTGGATTACAGGACCACGCCACGAGTCCCAGTCAATAGATTTAATAAGATCAATAAATAAGTAATAGATTTAATAACTAGACGATCAGTGTAAAACAAATTTGTTTAAAGTTATGCATTTGAGTGACAATATTTTTTCACAAATAACTGAAATAAAATCTTTAAAGATGCATAAAACCAGTAAAGGTTAACCTGTTTGTTCCTCGAATTCATTTAATATAATAATAAGCCTACGTAAAGCGTCTTTGAATTCATTGAACCTTTATGAAAGCTTTACAATCAAATGCCACTTCAACTGAGGAGTTTTTCGAGTGTAAATTTGAACCTTTGTTGAGATTCAGGGGTGTTTTGTTACGGTTTTGTTCGTTTTTTCGTGAACTACGAATTTTTTTATAAAATAATGAAAAGTTACAAACGTTTTCAATATGGAAAATTTAAAATAAACTGTTGAAAGCAAAATACAACCAATTGTTGTTGTTGGTTATGATCAATGAAGCTAGCGCTGGGCTCCAACGTTTTATTAGATAGGAGTCCTATTTTACGGTAAATGAAATATTGTATGCTACTTTAAGTTTGGTAAAATATATAATCTTTGTTAACAATAACGTTTCTAGGTAATTTAGCTGAGGTGGCAATTATTTTGTTTGAATCGGTTATCTTAATTTATTAACACTATACTAGTAGTGTGTTTGTAGATGGAAGATTCATAAAACGCAACTTTTAAATCCACTCATGAAAAGAACAGTTTTTACCTTTTCTAGACTTATTGTTGGTTAGACAGGCAAATTAAGTTTTACAATTTCTAAAATTACCATTAGATTCCCCATTATTATTTCCATTCTCCTTGTCAAAATCGTGTAGCTTTTATAGTTTTGTTTATCGTTTAGTCTCAAAACCTCAAAACAAAACAAATATGAAAAGTCAAGTAATGCCACCTTAAATAATTGATTGATAGGTTTTGTTTTTTGTATTTTTGTTGTAAACATAACCTTTAGTTTATGATTCTTCCCTAAAGATAAGAATATTGTTCTTAAAAGGCCTAATCAATTCTAATAGGTATGTTTTTTTTCTATTCACTACAAAAACACTTCTAAATCCCAAGAAATATGAGAAGACAGATTCTTTAAATCGTCACAAAGAGCTTTGAAGCCCAGGTCTATCTAAGTTTGCCAAACTTTGGATCTCCTGGGGAAGTTTTGGTTTGAAGTTTAGCTACCAAGCAGTGCAATAGTGACAATAACGTCTGTGAAAACTAAAAAAAAAAACAACTTGAGTAACTATAGACTTTGTATGAATCTTCAACAATTATGTCTACCAATGAAACTTAAGTTTTATGCAAAGGGAAAATAATTTTCGTTCAGTACAAAATGTTTAAAACTCAATTCACTGCTGCGTCCATTTACCTGTTTAGCGTTTTAAGGTAGTAAACTTACTGCACATTGAAGAAAAATAGTCGCAAAACGAGCAATTATTGTATGAACCAGAAATAAGCAGCTGCTTTAAGGGGTTACATAAAATAACGAGAATGTTTAACTTTATAATTCTTTGTTAGCATTCTCAGTAGCATAATCTGTTCCTAATTTTGTAAACCGTGTTGGCTGCAAAACGAACTGAAAACAAAAATTAATACAAGAAAATAAAATATGCGTATGATAAAACCTATCGTAACGGAAAAAGGCCGCCCTGAGGGGTACTAATTTAAATTACCCAGGATTTAAATATGTTTAACGTGCTGCAGAAAAATAATTTTTACAGTCAAGAGTTATTTTAAACGCTTTATTAACGTGATAACTAATATGTAGAAGTGAACTATTGAGATTTTAAAGAAAATAAATTATTATTTTGTGTAATACCCTGTATTGAGGATTTTCCTTTTGGTTAAGTAGGACGTCACTTGTTGCTGATATAACCAAATGAAGAACAGCAAGTACAATGATAAAAAAGAATACACGCTTAAAACAAGAATTCATAGGAACAAAGTGAGATTTGTTTTCGTTAAGTTATTTATTCTCTTGTAGCCAACATGGTTGTGTTATCTAGCAAAAAAAAAACAAAAAAATAAACAATTAATCAAAATAATACTAAACAAGGGACGAAATATAGATATTTCTTTCCCGTACCCCCCTTTTCCTTCCTTTCTATCCTTTTTAATTTACTATACATAAGCTATTTAGCATATCTTTAAAAGCATAAACCATTATAGTCACTCTATAATGTATTTTAAAGTGATGAAAGGTTAAATCAAAGCGAATATATAAAAAATGCAGGTTTCAGCAACACAGTGTGAAGCGGTTGCTAAAGCCTGGTGTCTCAGACAAGATTGATGTCGGCTTGTAACCCAAGCTTTCCTTGTCTCTTCAAGTGCCAGTGAAGAGTTGGAACAAGGCCTTCACTGGTAACCTTGCTAGGGGACATTTTTGAGATCAATCATGGAACCACAGTCTTTCGGTTCAACTTTAATGCAGTATTTTTTTATCAAATCCCAGATTTAATAGTTTTCTGTTGGATTGTTGCAAACCGTTTGAGTTGTTGACATTTTTTGGCGTAAAAACATGCATTTCTGATGAAGGAATTACTTAGGACGGAGTATTGTTTGTACTTAAGTGATCAAGAAAGTATAAGGTAGAATAATTGATGTAGGCCTATACTTATACTGCTTGTTACAAAGTTCATAGATAAACTAGTATACGGTGCACGGTATGAAGTAGCCAAGTAATTTGACCAATCAATGTATTTCACAGGCGTAAAACAACACGTTTTGAAATTACTAGCAATTATAAAACCTCGCGTTAACTTTGTACACGCGCGTCACTGTGACGTTTTATAATAAAACTTTTAAGCATTGAAGCCTTAAATGTATAGTCTATGTTATATTCCACAAACATGCTTGGAAACTGATCTTTACTATGTTTAATTTAATGCGTTTTAATAGAATTTTAAAAATACGTTGTTTTTAAAATTTCAGTTCCATAGTTATTTAAACAAAAATCGAAATTTTAAGGAATTTAATATCTAGATTAATAAGACTTACTTTTTGATATAACCTATATACGAGTATATTAACACCTAGTTGTAAGAAACTAACAGAACTGTGGGGCAACAAGATAATAACCAGCCAATTTGTCAATTCCCCAAAACATTTGATGTACAGTTGATTTTGATATTGTTGCTGTCAATATTTAGAAATACTATTTGCTAAGGAACGTTATGCTTAAAATCTTTTGGAAAATTGTATGAAAAGGATTGGATGATATAACTGTTAAAAGTAAACACTATCTCACTTCACTTAGGCTTTTGCAGTCGGTGCCTACAGTTTAGTTCTTCCGGTTCCCCCCGCGGCAAAACATCATAGTCAGCTTGAGATATTTCGGTCTCACCTTGGAGTACCGTCTTCGGTCACTGGTTGGATTAAACTGATAGGCTGATTGGCTGTGCACCGGAAGAACCAAATTATAAAAGTAAACATGAGTTTTGAATAGGTCATTGGCCATCAAACTTTCTGCTTTATTTATGAAGTGTGTTTGTCTCGTGCTCAGGTATTTGACAAGGATGTTTTTAAAATTTGATTGTTCGTATTTGGTTTTATTTATTGAATTGCCATGTTAATATTTGAGTTATATGTTTAAAAATTACCTGTAAAATAACGGTCTTGTAAAATATGTTTGGTTTTACCATCATAATATCCTATTAACCTGTGACGTAAAGCAGTGAAAGTACTTTGTTTCATTTTCAAAAAGTTCCAGACAGAAACAAATGTTCATCGTTTGCAGGAAAGAAGGAGGTCACCACGTTGTCAGGGAGCCAAGACTCTGGCGACTCTGGTGGGGAGTGGAGAGGGGGAGGAACCCACCCAGCCGTTAGATAATGCGAGAGACTAATGACAAGGGGTACAAAAGTAGGAAGGGGTAGGTTATTGACCAGGGAGGGGGTAAAGCATTGTGCTTCTTTCACAAGAGACATTTTATGTAACCACAATATCTTTTCAAACTAGCTAAGTAATATGAACTTTTGTATTTAAACTTTTATTTTAACTTGTGTATTTATGAAGTTGTATGTAAACAGCGGGGAGCTGAATTAGGAGATGTCAAGTTATTGTCGATATTATAAATAGACCAGCAATCATATAGTCATAGATTTTAAAAGATTTGTATACAGTGAATATATTTACGAGTACTTTAGTCCATATATTCACTGGTATTAACTTAAGTAGCAATACGTGTTAAACATGTGATTAGTTGAATATATTATGACGGGATTGAGTGTGAAAACCATAACGGTTTAGTTAGAAAGGATTATTCAAACCTGAATCAAAACAAAGGGTCATGAGCATTTATCGATTTGTACAACATATTTGATTGAGTTGACTACTTAAAGCTACAATGTACTCGTATGTATTTTTAAATTGACGATAAAACTAATTACTTAAATTGATGAGGTCAGGTTTTGAGAACCTTACTAGCTGTGTATAACTCATCTCTCCATGAACTATTTTGTTCAATATAAACGACAGCCTCTGTCAATAACACAATTTTCACTTTTATTGTCATACATTTTGAAGGGGTTTCAATATTTAATTCCCAATTAGCATTTCCATTATCCATGTATTTGGTCATTTAGTTTTTCATTCATTATTATAAAATATTGTTCACTAAATTAAGTCGCCTCGGCCTAAGGATAAACACCTTTCAAGCACATTCAGAGATTTTAAATTCCCCTGTGTTATAACCTTCTTCACACAAATAGTGTCTTTGATTTACTGTTCACGATGTTTGGTGGAAAATGTGAACAGTACACAGAATGGTTGCAGTGTTTCTCCCCTCACCCAAACCACCCCATCATTAGTCACCCTGTATTATCCACCGGCTCAGCGGTTTTCTTGGTTTTGGCAAAGCGCCAAAACTTCAGAGCGACGTGTTTTTCCACTCATGCTATTTGTTTGTAAGTGGTTAAATTTTATATACAAAACTGTTTGCTTAAAGTTGTTAATACTAAGTGTGTTTCCATTAGTATCCTGTTAAATATAAATTTACGAATACAATTTATTGGAAGACCTCACATTCCAATATATTATTTTTAAAAATTAGCAACCAAATGAGATGTTTATGGAACATCCAAGTACTATAGTATTTTTGGGTTTTATGCACAGTTCTAAAAATGTATTCACAAGATTTATTTGGAACATAATAGTCTAAGCATGCGATTAAATTGTTTGGGTTTATTATGGCGCGTCAACCAAGGTTTTAACCGAATATGCAAACTCACCCCCGTTGGCTTATAAAGCTCAAGGGTTAGGCTGCCCGTTTCGGAGGGGTGTATATCCTGCCACTCTCGAGTCCCCTAAAGCCCCCTTCTCAGGGCCTACAGCACTTTCGATTAGGATGTTTTTCCGAGGTATATTCGTATATATGGTTCCCTCAATGGAGATCCATTTTGTGATATCTAAAATACCCGTGATCTAAAACATATTATGTATTATGGAATTACAGGTCTTATGTTCTGACGATTCGCACTGGTTATGGTTAATCAGTGTTCTTGTTGATTTCTTAAACGAAACCTTAGCAGTGTCCATGTCTCAGCAATACGTCCAAAATAATAGTCTAGTTTTTGATGAAACTAAAGCAAAACAGCTAGTTTTTGGACCCAGGCAACCATTCCAGCACAACCTAACATTGAAACTGTGGAGACGACAAAATATTTAGGAGTGATTATAGATGACAGTTTGACGTGGCAAGCACATATAGAGGATTTATGTAATAAATTAAGTTCAGCTGCATTAGCTCTCAAACGTATGAAATCTATAGGAGACCACAATGCCATTAAAACAGCATATTATGCTCTTTTGAATCCAGGATCCGTTATGAAATAGTGGTTTGGGAGGTTCGGCATATATCAATATAGAACGGCTTTTAATTTTACAGAAAAGAGCAGTCAGAATAATAGCGGGTTTAACTTCGAAAGATAGCTGCAGAGAAGTATTTAAGCAGTTAAATTCTTGACAGTACCAGCTCTTTATGTATTAGAAGTTGTGACGTTTGCATTAAATCAACCAAAATCTGTGTACTTAGGAACGACAACGTACACAGCTAC
This sequence comes from Matsumurasca onukii, assembly GCA_018831715.1. Taxonomy (NCBI): domain Eukaryota; kingdom Metazoa; phylum Arthropoda; class Insecta; order Hemiptera; family Cicadellidae; genus Matsumurasca; species Matsumurasca onukii. Next base: position 29,287,242 of record CM032065.1, read on the forward strand.
AATACAAAACTAATTTTCATCTCCCCACCCATAGATTGACACTATTTCAAAAGAAGCCATCTTACATTGGGTGTAAACTGTTTAACGTTCTCCCACAAGAATTGAAAGCAGATGGGTTTACACGAAAGAAATTAAAGAATTGGCTAAAAGATAAACCTCTTTATAAAGTTGAAGAGCTATTTAACTATCTTTGACAAAAAAATTTATCTATCTTTATACAACCTATATATATTTATATTTTAAACCTCCATTTTTATACAACACTTTTATTTATCTATTTTAGACCATTATTATTTTTTTACGTGTTTAATTTATTATTTTGTCATTTTTTATTTTATTATTTTCATTTTATTTTATTTTACATTTATTATTTATTTATTGTTATTTATTCTATACTTGAAGTATTTTGAATAAAAATTGTTCTTCTTCTTCTTCTTACCTAGTTCTTACCCCGATGCCACTGTAAAGGGATGCCTTTTGGTAAACTATACCAAATAGTTCTTATAACCCGAATTATACGATATTATTACATACATCCCAGCTTTCTTAGAACGGTAAATCTAAGTAATTAAATGTGTAAGTAAACATAGTGAAGAAGAGGTCAAAGTTTCGAAACTGTTGAATAGTTTAGGAGCAGACTAATGTACCATTACCAAGTAACGAACAAAACTTTTAATTTCGTGCTGTTCGTTGTTAGGTTATATTGACAGACTTACATTCACTTAATTTTGAGCCAATTACGTTGTACTTTATTTGTATGGCAACAACATGAACATCTCCAGGGTGTTTCCTAAAAAACCAACATCAAGGTACGTCCCATATGTAAAACGAAAGGTACCTATTAAACATAGGTTTAAAAATACTTTGTTTACCCTCTAGCTGCCACCTTGTTTTACTTTTAAAAGTGTTTACTAACTCTTATTATGGAATTTTGTTTATCTGTAATTTATTTTTCAAGTTTGAATAATTATTTAAAAACCCAAAACGACGTTACTTACTGTTTCGAAATGGTGGTTACTTTTGAGTACTTTTAGATGTTATATCTAATTTATCGTATAAATGGCTTAAAAAACGTGTATTTGCACATTTATAACCCATAATATATTAACACTTAGATCGTAAAAACTAGTTTGAAACTAACAGAACTGTGGAAATAACAGAGTAGTAACCGGCCAATGTTTCAATTTCCCAAAACATCTTGATGTACAGTTTATTTTGATATTGTTGCTGTCAATATTTAGGAAATACTATTTGCTAAGGAACGTTATGCTTAAACCCCTTTTGGAAAATTGTATGAAAAGGATTGGATGATAAAGATGAAAACTGTTAAAAGTAAACATTATCTCACTTAGGCTTTTGCAATCGGTTCCTACAATCTAGTTCTTCCAGTTCCCACCGCGTCAAAACATCATAGTCAGCTTGAGATATTTCGGTCTCACATTGGAGTCCCGTCTTCGGTCACTGGTTGGATAAAACTGATTGGCTGATTGGCTGTGAACTGGAAGAACTAGATCGTAATAGTAAACATGAGTTTTGATTAGGTCATTGACGATCAAACTTTCTGATTTATTTATAGATGTGTTTGTCTCGCGTTCAGGGATTTTGGCTGGGACGTTTTTAAAAGTTGATTGTTCGTATTTGGTTTTATTTATTGAATTGCCATGTTAATATTTGAGTTATATGTTTAAAAATTACCTGTAAAATAACGGTCTTGTAAAATATGTTTGGTTTTACCATCATAATATCCTATTAACCTGTGATGTAAAGCAGTGATAGTACTTTTTTCATTTTCAAAAGTTCCAGACAGAAACAAATGTTCATCGTTTGCAGGAAAGAAGGAGGTCACCACGTTGTCAGGGAGCCAAGACTCTGGCGACTCTTGGGGGGAGAGTAGTGGGGAGGAACCCAAGCCGTTAGATAATGCGAGAGACTAATGACAAGGGGTACAAAAGTAGGAAGGGGTAGGTTATTGACCAGGGAGGGTAAAGCATTGTGCTTCTTTCACAAGAGACATTTTATGTAACCACAATATCTTTTCAAACTAGCTAAGTAATATGAACTATTGTATTTAAACTTTTATTTTAACTATGTGTATTTATGAAGTTGCATGTAAACAGCGGGAAAGCTGAATTGGGAGATGTCAAGTTATTGTCGATATTATAAACAGGCCAGCAATCATATAGTCATAGATTTTAAAATATTTGTATACAGTGAATATATTTACGAGTACTTTAGTCCATATATTCACTGGTATTAACTTAAGTAGCAATACGTGTTAAACATGTGATTAGTTAAATATATTATGACGGGATTGAGTGTGAAAACCATAACGGTTAAGTTGGAAAGGATTATTCAAACATGAATCAAAACAAAGGGTCATGCGCATTTATCTATTTGTACAACATATTAAATTGAGTTGACTACTTAAACTCGTATGTATTTTAAATTGACGATAAAACTAATTACTTAAATTGACGAGGTCAGGTTTGAGAACCTTACTAGCTGTGAATAGCTCATCTCTCCATGAACTATTTTGTTCAATATAAACGACAGCCTCTGTCAATAACACAATTTTCACTTTTATTGTCATACATTTTGAAGGGGTTTCAGTAAAATACAATAATTGTTGATACATTTTGTTTAAGTTTTACTCTTTTACAACTTGCATACTAAAGGTTTTCGTTGTCGAGTTAACATTTTTAGTTAGAAAAAACCCTGAAACCTTTTCTTAGAATTTTGAATATTTTTTAATTGACGCCTCAAACTATATTTCTACCGTTTAGATTTTTCTAGATTTTTGGTATAACATACAGAAGGATCTAAGAATAAAATCGTTAATTCCCATCTTTGAAGAAATGAATGACTTTTTTTTTTTTATTGTTCCAAAGCAGTTTATAATTTAATGAATAAAAGAAATCTCGTTAGAGGCAGTTTTAAAACTGTTCCATTATTTTCTTTACTGTTTGAATACAAAACAGAGTTTTCCACTTCGTTTGTTTGAAACGTAGGCAACTGTTGATTCTTTGTTTGCAATTAACAAAGGGAAGATGAGGGTGCGCTCGTGGGGTAATTAAGATCTCTGACAAGAGCAGAATACAAAGAGAGGGGAGGGTGATGATGGTTTTCAAGGGTTGTCGGCAAAGGACAAAAGAGTTTGGCATGAAAACATTCAGGGAGACAGATTATGGGTCAGTAGCACGTCAGTGAGCAGACGTTGATTCGATTAAACATTTTTTAAATCACAAGAATAAAAACAAATATTTATATACAAAATATATTATGAATAGACAAGTTGCTTCTAAGTTCAATAAAGTGAGCTTTTCTTTAAGGCAGAATGCAATCTTTGATTTTGACTTAGTATCAACAATAAGTAACACATAATAAGTTACATAATTATAAGTGTGTAAAACAAATACATAACGAATACAATAAATGGGAGTTTATTGTATTCGTTATGTATTTTTTTTACAAACTTATAACAGACAAGACTTTCCCTAGGATAAACTTAGACTAAATATTTACTTTTGGAACGATTAAATACAGTTTTCACGTTAAAAGGCCGGAGTTCTCTACGTTGGTGAGGTGTTTAATGGAAAATGTCAATCATCTCAGCAGGCATCTAAAGATTCATTCTCGCTTCAGCTGAGACATTGTTGTGGCCTTCAGTTTAAGATTTCGTTTGAAACAAGTAATTGTTATTCTAAGAAATGAACTTAGTTATTTTGTGTGGCTTTTTAATAAGTTTCGTTGGGAGGGGGGTAATTTCTTAATAGGTGAATTTTCACTATCTTCGTTAATTTGGTGGTTCCCTGTGTGTGTTTTTTTAGACAAACGTTGTAAATTACGCAGACGTTGTTCCTTACTTGCCCAGTTGTTATATATAGACGGGTTAAAACACTAACTTATCTGCCAACTATACTAAGAATTCAGACAAACCACATACTTTACATTTTCGGATGTTTTTATTTAATTTTCCGTGCTACATTGTAATTGCTTCATTTCATAGTCTTAAAATAATACTTTCATAACTAATTTAAGGGCAATTTTTTGTTCTATTTCTTAAGATATACAAATCAATCACTTAATCACTATTTGAGATGCCGACCACTCTTATGAGGGTATTTTAAGGCAAGTATGTGGTGAAGGATGAGTGTGATGAGTGATAGTAATGAGTTATGAGGTGTAGTCTTGTTACAAAGTAAGGCCGACTCTTCCTTACTCCTTCCTCATAGAATGAGTCATTAATTAATAGCCCAATGACCGATGGAAATACAAGGACCAACGGCTTAACGTACCTACCGAACCACTCAGGTGATGGTCTGATATGTCTAAACGATGGTGGGAGTTGATGCGGGTATCATCAGATGATCACTGAAACTATCTGAGCCGCTTTAGACCTATATTATCCTCAAAACCTGACCTCCATAAGGCTGGATTACAGGACCACGCCACGAGTCACAGTCATATACTCAGTTATAATACTCAGTTATAATACTCAGTTAAACCCCCTTAAGATCTAAGTTTGTGTGTTGAAGGATCAAGCTTTCTTTATAATAGGCTAGATCTTAATTTGTATATACGCTAGGTAGCTAATGCACTACTAAAAAATTTGAAGACAAAAATGTTTGGGCCGAACCGGGACTTGAACCCGGGTCTCTCGCTTGCGGGCGATTATGCTAACCACTACTCGATTCGGCCCAACTACTTATGCCTTCAAATTTTGAGAATATATTAAATCTGATTAAATTATATGGTATAAAGAAAGGAACACCTTGAACTCTATTTCTTACCTTCTTATTACTTTTCAATGAACCTTCCATTGACAACCATTCAACTAAACACGATCCACTGTACGTTATCAACTTCGTCATTACATCATGGTAACAATATTACTTCACACACTCTGCGGTATTGCGTTGAAATCAAAGTTTCGGACAATAGAACGAGAGTTCTGAAGAAGGCAAACTTTAAAAGCTGTTAAAGCTCCCTCTCAGAAATCGGTTTATTGACGTTTCCCTACAGCGGCGGACATTTTCCATTAAAGTCGACGAGATATCTGAGAAACTTGTTTAAGCTACAAGACACTTTCGGTCTCGACTCAATGTACTTCATCTGGGCATACTTCCACGGTTGTTTATTAATTTATTTGAACTTTTTAAGATTGTATTCCTCCCGTGTGGGTAACATATGTTTTAAAAGTGGAATGCAAAACGTCTTAACAATTCATCGGATAATTGAAAACTCCTTACTATTCTTGGTTTAATAAAAAAGGTTGAAATTTGTAAATTTACTCCGTACTTAGATAACTTGTTGTAAAGGAACTAGACGGCTAGTCACGGGTTTAACAGTGCTTAAAGTCGTTGTAATTTAGTCATATTTATTACGAGTCGAATGATATAAAATCATATTGTTTCTGATCTGGATGAAACGACTGGAACGGTTCGCGATTGCATCATTATTATGGATTACACTGCACATTAAAACCATAAACACCACTCATTTAGTTTAGCCTACCGGTATATTAAGTATGACAATGCCAAAAAGTCCATTTAACAGTTTGTTTAAGTAATTTAGTTTCAAATTTTATGGTTTTCTAGAATAGAAAAGTTAAAATAAAAACTGTGTCGAGTTTACAACAGTTGATTCAGTTTCTTTATGAATGAAACTAAACAATTACATGGTTCTCTACCCCGGCTAGGCTTATGCGGGAGGAATAATAATAATGCCAGTCCATTTATATTGATAACTTACAATAAAGAAAAAATTTGTAAAGTTTAAGGTCTTTAAAATTCATTTTATCTTTGCTGCTCTCTTTTCCACGAGATTAAAGTTTCAATATGTTAGTTTTATTTGAAGTATAAATAAAGTTAGCTTTGACTATCATCGTTAAACTAACAGAAAATCTACTGTATTCATTAAAATTCTATAAATCTATCTTACATATACAGAGTGAGTTTTAATTCCCCCACCCTAACTTTTAAAAAGGGAAACATTTTTAAACCCCTTGGGAAATATTTATAGGACTCAGAAGTTTATTTTGACGTTCTTTTCGACGCTTACCCCCACCCAAAATCCAGGCACCTCCAAAGAAAGGGATTTTTAACAAATTTAACGACGCAAAGAAAAATAATTATTTCGACTAGTTTGTTGTTGTTGTTATACTAATTTAAAGATGACACTAAATCAGGTTTAAAATGCTGCATTTTACATTTAATGTACTTTGAATGGCAACATGTACTTCAAAATACTCTGACGGAATACCTCACAATCCTATAGATTGATCTCATAGAGAGAATTTGAAAAAGAATTTCGTCATTCAAAATAAATTGTATGTAAAATGTGGCATTTTAAACCTCATTTTGAATTATCTTTAAATTGGTATGACAAAATAACGAGTCGAGATAAAAGGTTTTCTTTGCGTCATTGAATTTGTGTAAACAATTCCCTTCTGAGGCACCATAAGGGGGGGGTGTGCGTTAAAAGAATTTGGGGGCCCTCCCTCCCGAATTGAGGATAGGAGGGTTACACGAAGTACGTCAAAATAAACTTCATAACATCATAAAAACATTCCCTAAAGGGTTTTTTAAAAAATTTGTCCTTTTGCAAAAGTTAAGGTGGGCGGGAGACATTCAAAACCCACCCCGTTTAACTGTTCAGAGCATTTCTAATAAAGTACTCCCACAGAAAGTAGCTGCTCTGTTGAAAGGGACGCAGTAGATTAAGAACGGAGAGGAGATGGGTTTCTTGTTTTTGCTTGAGTGGTTTTCAATGCAAGAATGCTTGGACGAAGTAGCTTCATCTGATGAAGTCCATTTTAGTTGGCTCTCTGAAATATAACCTGTTCTTCAATCCAAATACTACTTGATTGAAAATGTATATTGCTGAGTCCAAGCACTAATTGAAAAATATGGACGCTTTATTATAGTCCATATGATAAGATACACTAGTTCTAAATTATTGCTTAACCTATATGTATAAAATATTTATAACGTGCTTATTTGCTGCTTTAAACGTTAAAAATTATAAAATATGGCTGGGAAAATTGTCCAAATACTGCGTACGACTGTAAAACGAAAAGGAACGTAGAAAACATTAAACATAGGAAAGGTCGCTCATTTAATGTGTATACTCGTATGTCTGTTTTTCTCTTAGTTTTCTTTTCGCAATAAATAAATATAATGAAACTTCGATCTACGGAAGAAATTGGATCACTGCCTGAAAGGTAACGCAAACCTAATTTGAGTTCATTAAGCATTCCGGAGGCTTCCATTATACAATTAACAAAAAAGGAATAATTACTTTGACGATTTTAAAAGTTGTTCCCTGGTGTATTGATTGTTGAAACAAAACTCTCGTGAAGCTTTAAAATTGATCTTTTTTGCGAAAAGCTGCCATTAGTAAACTTGTAATGAATAAATAACCCATGAATATGAGTTTGTCGTTATTTTTACATAGCACGTTGCAGTTGAACTTGAACATTTTAAAACATTAACCCAGTATGGAAGGCTTTGCGTTGATATGGAAATCTTGACAGCAGCACTCACAAGATCTTACGTTTCTGCCACCTTGTCAACAACAGATATTACTTGTTCTACTTACAATATATACCTAAGCCGATGTGCGCTTAGTTTGATCAAACCCTGTTTGCATTAAGTCTTTACAAATTAAGTCCATTGCCAATAGAGTTGCGATAACCTGTGTCTACGTTCTTAAAATTAAATAAAAAATACTATTCATTTTCTTAATAAAAAAATAATTTTCACCTAATTATGTTTTATTGTTTAGTTTTGTTTTGGTATTGTGTCATTCCATTCAATTATTTTTGTTCAATTATTTATAGTCTGTATGTTGTAGTTCTGTAGTATTTGGTAGATATTTGTTACTAACAAATTTAATAGAAGTGTTATAACTATAACCTAAGACACTAATTTGGGAAGAAATGGCTGGTTGTTTTAGGCAATTCAAACTTACAACTTTAATTGCCGTCAAGCCTTACATATTTAATTTTTTGTTTTGTTTTATGCGCAATCGTTTCTCACTACCATTAGTATTGATCTTTAGATTATCATAAGCATTGGATCATGCAATTTGTTTCATCACAGGTTTCAGTTAGATTATTCCAAATGAACACGTTCTTGTAATGGTTATGTAATGCAAGAGTTCAATGTTCGGAAAACACAAAACACATGTTAGGAGCTAACAGCAATATATCTCTTGATAACAAGAACCAGGATCTGAGATATGTCAAAGGGCGCTCGTTTTTCAAACCCTCTTTCCGGCCAGTTTTCCCTTCGTAAGGTGTTCCGATAAATGTGTTGTATAGATTCGTTTTAGATAGTAAATACGAGTGTAAATTAACTCAGCAGATTGTTTAAGTTTAAGGTTGAAAATAATTTGAGTAAACTATAAGGTTTCATCACATAGTTTTATTCAGAATTTTGCGTTAGGATGGTGAAAATGGATTCATCATGAAATGTTATTTGGCACTCATCTTCTAAAATATATAGCTGATAATAAGTTTTACTCTGAAACATGAGTTATAAATTTTAGTAGATGAGGGCCAAATAAAAATTTAATAGTTTTATTCTATGAATTTTGTTCTGATTGACTAATTTGCAATTCAAACTGCAATAGGTTAATATGAAAAGGATGTAAGGAAAGGAAATAGAGGGTGTAAAAACAATAGATTGATTATTTTCTTTATATTTTAGAACGTGACGTGCCCTGATTTAAAAAAAAACTTTCCTAAATTGTAATTGAAAGACATTTGGATGTAGTTACTGCCTTTATGTATTCGTGGCTGTCTTTCATGTTCCGTATTTTTGTCTGTTTTTTGGTGGATTGGTATCGCGCGCGACTCCGGTGGCGCGGGTTCGATCCCCGCAGTAACCGCTGACAATTCGTTGGGTGCATTTACGGTAATGTAAGGTTTATGTCGAGGCTCAGCGGTAGAGAGGCCAATGCAGTCCTTTTTTTGCTCGCTAAACAAAACAAACTTACCATTTATACCTTGTATATTGCGTTTGGAAACAAAACATTAACGTCCCGAATGCACCTTTGACTTGGCTTCGCTCGGTTAGTCGTGATCGATTTTATTTATTCGAAAACACAGTTGGAATTGGAATGTTTGGAGTTTCTGTTGGCTGCAAGTGGAGCCCGCTGTCAGCTGAGACTCATATTCCACTGTCAACCAAGTTTGAATTATTCTCGCTCATAACTCTGTGACCCAGTTACAAATCCTCGTCTCTTCTACGTGTAGGATTGCACACAAAATTGCATTCGTCAAAATAGCTGTGGACCTTTCGTCACTTGATTACATTTGCTCGGTAGTTTGACCTTGATTATTGGGTTAGTTTGAACGGGTTTTGCTTTCTTAGAAGCGATAAGAAGTTTTTTATCACGCACAGTACATGTACGAGTAAACCAAGGAATATTACAAACAATCAATGTAAATGTAATCTTGTATAAAACTCCGTAAAGAATGTGTTTTAAAATCTTCCCTTCAAACCGTAAATACAAAACTAGTCCAGAGTATTATGTAACATACCGTATTTAGTGGACCCATAGCGGGTTGAAATCGTATGACTCCAGAGCTCGTCACTCCACTGACAAGGGTTCGATCTCCGCAGACATTTGTAAAGTCACTCTGCGGTAGCACTAGACGTTGAATGGTAGAGAACTTTATAGTTCTAACTTTTCTCGGTAAACAAAATATTTTTCGTTTTTATGCAGAAAACTTTGTTTACAGTATTATTAATTTAGTGTTTTAAACTTCGCCAGCAACAGTTTCTTCCGATCATGTTAAAAAAATAAAGCACAGCTAACTAGAAAACATTTAATATGTAAGAATAGTTAAAAACCATCTGAAAAATCCGTTTGGTGAACTCAGTTAACACGTCAAGTAGTTTGTTTATTCAGGTTTGGGAAGTGTTACAGATTTTAAGTGCATTTTAACATAATACTTCGGAACAAAAAGTCTTGCAAACCTAATAGCAAACCTAAGGGGTTTGTTGTGCCTATGACAATTATAGCAGCTTAGGGGTAAAGTATTTGTGCTTTGAAAAAAACTGTTCTATTCTTGGGGTTAAAGGAAGCGTTGAAAACAGTTTCCTTAGCGAGCTTGCCCGGGGTTGCCAGAAAAACGTCTCTCATCAAACAAATGAGGCAAAGCACACTGCCCGGGGCGCTAACTTAATGTTCCCATTATACTTTCCGGGGCTTCTCAGGCAAAACCTACTTTCTCACCAAGGGTGAATTTTAATAAAACTTGTTACTTTTGGTATATTCAAATATTTGTTTTTATCGAGAATACTATTTCTTTGAACTATTGAAAAATAAAGGTTGATACGTAATTAACCAAATCTTACTTGCTTTACAACTAAACGTGGGTTTTAAGAAGCATAGATGATTAAAAAATTGTGTTCTTAACTGTTTTTAAAAACTACAATTTTAATAAAAACTAACTAGATGACTAATCAAAGACACGAGGTTTTGGAATATTTCGGTGTTTTCGGATAAAAACAACTTAAAACTCAACACAAAACCTTGTTTCGTCTTATCAGGTACAGCCAGACAGCAGGTTCCAGCTGTCATTGAAACACAGCGAACTGAGTTGATTCACAAGTGTCCAGTTCCATTCGTACAGGAGGAGGAACAAACCTCACGAATTCTAAACAGAAAAAAACACTTAAGAAAAGAAGCTGGCCTAGAGAAATTAGTCTCAAGGTAACCAGTGAAATACAACAAAACAACATATGTGGCGATTTTTTATTAACACAAATAAAATGTTTAAACCTAACTTCCTGCTTAAAACATACAACATGCACACATACTTGGCGATAGACACCAACCGAATCACGCAGGTGTAACATTTAGGTTTGAAGGAAACACGAATTAAGACTTTCATCAGGAACCAATTTCATAATACTTAACCGTTAAACAACCTAAATTATGTAGCAGAAACCACAGAGTATTAAATAACCAAAAGTAAAATACAGCCGTGCAAGAAGATTGAGCTCATCTGGTCTTGGCTCTTCTACTTGGACGATCTCGTATTCAAAGTTACCGGACCGAACCTGCACCTAATCTCCTAGTTCCCGTTCTTTGTTTAGTGGCTTCAATTTAACCACAACTTTACAACAGCCGTATTTAGAAATAAGACTTTTTCAAATAATACCTTATTTTCAATCAACAGTGTAAGGTCATCTAGTTATGTATCGTATGGCTTACATAGTAAATAAAACCACAGAATTAAGATACAACATACATCATACAATAAAAGTCTCACAACTGTGTGATGTATGTTTACAACGTTGGCGCCTGAGCTTTTTAATAGTATTATTCAACTAGAAATCCCCCCCCCCCAAACTATCCGGTTTTAATATGAAATCCTCTAACTGGAGAAGTACTACGATCATATTGGATACAACTCATTATCTGCAAGGGTGCTCAGCAAGAAAGTTATTTCAAGGAAGAGAACAAACTTTGGAAACTCATCAAGACTTTCGCTAAGATATTGGTTTTATTGATGGTTTCCAACCTTGTTGGACATTTTCAATTCACAGTTTTCCGAAAGCGTTAACCTCTGAACACCGGTGTTAATGTGATTCCAATTAATTTCTTAATAATACAATGTTTATGGTGGTTGGTTATTAAAAAACGTATGAATATACCAGAATTTCGAAAGTATTGAAGTATATCGAGTTCAAAATGTCAAATAATTACAATTCGTCTGAACAAACAATCAAATTTCAACTAAATAAATTTGGATGAGCCAATTTTTTTGTCTATCGCCACGTTACGAGATCTTGAAAACGGCCCTGCAGTGTACGCCATCGTTTTGGGCTAACTTGATTGTGTTTGAAATCAATCAACATTTATCGGGCGCTCTAACGCGTTCATCCACTTTTTCGACGTAAAAGCTTAGCCGATTTGACAATACGCAGTTAAAAACTCTATTAACTTAGCATACCAAATTTGCAACGTATTAATCAAAATGATAAAGGACATAAAACTATTTGGTGAAAGGATAAACTGGCAGTCAGCCGCCCAAATCGTGGGTATACAGTAAAATGTGCATAGCCTAGGAAACTATTTCTCTTTGTACTAAAAATACTGTTTGATACAAAATGCATTTGCTCGGTTCTCTTTCAAAGGAAAGAAAGACGACGGAACAGGAAATTGGCTTTAGAGGGACAAACCCTTTTAATGTTCTTCAAGGCAACCGTCTTCCTTTTTCAGTCCAGTTTTGTTAAGACACGTTTTTACAAAAAGTACTAAAGATTCACGTTCTAAATTTAAAACAGATTCATACCGGATACATGCTAAACTACTCGTATCTAAATTTGACGTGGTTATAAACTTTAATAGCATACAAACCTTATAATACATATGGTATTATACTCTAAATGGTGATACTATTAGTTAGGTTTTGTTGTCTAAATGATAATTTGGACGTTGTGTTTACTAAACGGAAAATGTTTATGGGTTTATTGTCAATCCAAAGGAAAAAGACCACATGTTGTCTATCTATTCGCTAATTTCCACAAAGAAAAAAGGTATACATTTCTATCGCAAAAGAGCACGAAACGTTGTATATCAAAACGGTTTGCAGTTTTGAGCTTCTTAACCCTTCACCTTAACATCATCAGGTTAGTAGCGGATCCGTGGCGGTCGGTATTGCGCGCGACTCCGGAGCTCATCACTCCGGTGGGGCAGAGCATATCCCCGCAGTCACCACTTATAATTTATAAAGTGACGCAAAGTATAGTTCGAGGTTAGGTGGTGCAAATGGCTTCGTAGTCCTAATTACTTCGCTTCGTTAAACAAGAGAACCTTGAGTTTTTTTTATTTTTTAGTTAAAACTTTCTTTGACGTATATAGCTGTACAAGAGAGCAGCCGCTGTGTATGCATGCATGCGTGTCAAGTAGAGTAGGTTTGACAGGGCCGGAGACAGCTGACAAATCATACCAACACACGTCACCTGTTTCTGACACTTCCATCACTAGAGTAAAAACTTCGGTGTGTTGTAGTAGTTGCCGTGTTTGCCGCTAGAGTTCTCGCTTCGCTAGGTGCGAGGTTGTTGAGTGGCAGAATATTAGGTCACCGTGCAATTCTATTCTGAGCTTATATCAAATCAATCAAAATCATAATCCTTTATTGTAAGAGACAATTTTTACAATTGTATTACATGACTGTGTAAAACATGATTATATGTGACTCAAGATGGGAAATGATCATGCGAATACAATATTTTGAACGTTCCTGTAAAAGTGAATGTTGCAGTCCAACTTCTTTAGCGAAAAGATAAAAATGCATAAATATTAGACAGCTAAAATGCATTAGTTTCTGTTGCCGGTGTACTTTTATTAGGACATTTATTGAACTTGTTATTTTTGCCAACATAAAGCGTTCTGCAAATTGACCAACAAACTCTAAAATTGTTAATAAATCAGACATTTTTAAACTTTTCACTTAATTTTAATTGAAAGAACTAGCTTTCGCCGGATAAGGCATCTTCAGTATAATGTCTGATTTATTGATACCATCAAATTTTCACCAAGTATACACATTCTAACTTTGTTCTCAAAATGCCTAACCAGCTATTAAATTGTGTTATTGGATCGATTGTATTTTCCATTAACTAAAGTTGATGTTTCCATCAACTTAGAAGGGAACGGCGTAGACTAGTTGTTTAATATCAAAGTTCAGGGTTTGGTAAAGTTAAAGTTGTTTCTTGGCAAATTTTGAGAGGTAACTAGTTTTATTACTTATTTTTCTCCTTCAATAGTTTGACATTCTTTGTCATGAGTCATTTTCAAAGAACTTTTTTGGTACCGGTATTCAATAATGAAACATATCACTAAATCACTGTTTGAAATGCCGACCACTCTCATGAGGGTATTTTAAGGCAAATATTTGGTGAAGGATGAGTGGTAGTAATGAGCTATGAGGTGTAGTCTTGTTACAAACTAAGGCCGACTCTTCCTTAGAATGGGTCATTAATTAATAGCCCAATGACCAATGGAAATACAAGGACCAACAGCTTAACGTTACTTCCGAACCACGCAGGTGATGGTCTGATATGTCTAAACGATGGTGGAGTTGATGCGGGTATCGTCAGATGATCACTGAGACTATCTGAGCCGCTTTAGACCTATATCATCCTCAATACCTGACCTCCATGAAGCTGGATTACAGGACCACGCCACGAGTGAAGGTCCGATGAGCCTTTCTACAATTCACAGGTTTACATACTAGTCCTGCAAGGACGCAGGGAGTATAATCGCACCCCAATAATAAAGTACATAAGGTTAATGAACGTACAATTTAATTATTAAAGCAGAAATCTCAAATAAATATACCGAAACATTAACGTTCAGTTACAGACTAAATCAGAATGAAATTATATTCGAAAAGAGGAAAATGAAACGCAGGTTTGGTTTTAAGTAACGAAGGGAAAAGCAAATCCGAGGATTTTAATTTCACTGGTAACAGATGAGTTGTGCTTTCTTGCCCAAAATTACTTTTCGATTTCGCATTGATGCATAATTCATTTTACCTTTCCCAGCCACGAGTTTTATTGTTGGGTATTACAATATGTAAAGCAGGGTGCGGTGTTAAAACTTCGTTTGTTGTAAACTAATTAAAATAACTGAATGTTACTGGGAACCCACTATACAAACTACCGTAATAATACAAATTATTAATGAAACTTACTTTGTTAATGTGCCTGTACATTTCTAAAGAATGGACTTTATGAGTATGGACTAGGCTATCGCCGTTGGCGCGTCGTTTCTCTTAGTGTGTTTCTATGGTTATTGTGAGGTAGCGTTCGTTCGTCGAGTGTGTATGTGTTTATTTAAACTGATGACGAACCGTGAAAATAAAGAAAGCTTTGAATACGTCTGTCTGACGTTTAGTGTATATAATCTAGGGAAAATTTGGGTTACAGACTGAAGGTAGTTTCAATTAAAGTACCAAATACTTGGTACCAATTAAGGTACTTCAATTTAAGCTAAATGTCATGCCGTTTACAAGTGATTTCCCACTAGTTCAAAGTATTTTTTAAACAAATCGAAGTAAACACGATTGTTTCTACGTGATATTTTGACTTTTTGAGTAGCTAAAAGCAAATGTCCGTAAAACTTAATACGAAAACAAAATGCAAATAGTAACCAGATTTCTAAAATGTGTTTCCAGTATTATCCTAGGGTATCATTTAAAAAGTAAATGAATCACACAGTCTTCAAGTGTTGGCCTTTCTTTAAATTGAATAATTTGACATGTGTAACATTTTACAGTACTTTCTAAATGGGTACCACCCTTGTTATTGATGACAACAAAAATATTTTCGAAGTTCCTTAGGAGAGCCGCAAAGTGGTTTACTGTGCTAAAATACATTTTAGACTATTGGTATCAAAGAACGAAATGTTCGGTTTTAGACTTTAAACTTAGGTGGTGACACATTGAAACGGTAAAAACTTCTAGGAATTTAAAGTTCAACTTTTTGAGTGTTATTCTTAGAGGCTTTTACCAAATGTTATGTTTGTTGCAAAATGTCTCTATAATGAGGCACTATATGACCTAGGCTTGCGCTGTTGTACTATTTGAAACAGTTAACAAAAAAACCCAACCCCCATGACCTTCCATGCCGGTGGTCTAAAACAACCTGTACAACGAAAAAACTAAAGAGTAAAAATTTGTTTTGATAACAATAAGTTAAATTGAAAGATCTAACAACCATGTAAATAGCAATAAAATGTATTATGGCAATTATATAAAATAATTGGATACATCAAAAAGCAGGATACTGACAAAAATCAACAGTGCTTTTTATGAAAACATATTTCTCAACGGAAATTACTGATGTTATGCATAAACTCTTAGGAAAAGAGCATCCATTCTGCTAAAAGCAGCGGGCGTTGAAGGGAAAAGTTCAGAGTAATTATTGGTCTCCCGCCCATGCTGTAAATATCCTGGCTGTCCTGATATCGGCAGGTAAAATGTGCCCTTTTACTTTCTAGATGGCTTTGCATTTTACACTCAACATTAATCATCTTTTCGATTAGTAGCTGAACGAAAGATTAAAAGCACAGTGTTTATTTCATAACGAAGAGGTTGTAAACACTTAATTTGCCTTTAGTGAAAAATAAATAAATACATTGAAGGCGTAAGGTCAATTTTCTTATCGTAATCACTAAATGAATGAACTCACAAACACCTTTTTGAAATCGTGCTCAGAGGCTTAAATCTAACCAGGTCTAAATTTAAACTGATCACTCGTAAATTACTAACAAAAGCTAGATTTGATTTTTTTTATAAGTAAAAGCCGTTCCAGAGATTAACGTATTAGGGTTCTACTATAAAAGGTAACAGTAAAATCAAAGCTGACCATTTACTGAAAATTGTCGTGTAACCAAAAAGAAATACAATTATTAAAACCAAATATAAATTCTCTACGATATATGTTTTGCCCTACGCGAGTTACTATGGTGGCTTCATGGCGAGAGCCACCGACAGATTTACGCTACATTTGTAAACGGTGTCCAGTAATTACTTGCTAAATTTTAAAATAAGATTCTCAGTTGCTAAAATGTTACTAAAATCTTGTCGTTGATGAGAGTTCGCAAGATCGACGGAAAGCTGAGTAGAAACGCCAGGTGGCTTAGTTTCTTCTCTGATTGGTCTACACTACTGTCATCTGCTGCGTTTGGCGCTCTTACCAGCATACATGGTACGGTATTTTATAATACCGGTTGCCTACGAAATTATATATACGAAGCTGCGAGTGACCCGTTACAAATTATAAATGAATAAAACAAACAAGAGAAATATCATGAATCCTGATCATGGGATAACAATTTAAATCAAACCCCACCAACCCCTATTTGCAGAGCGCTTGAATGCCCTTTCATTTTCTGAGCACAGACGCCTAATCGACGAACTCACCTACTGTTTTCAGACAAAGATGTCTTTACCCTAGAGTAATCATGCCCGATTAGTGTTTTCAAATGTACATAACTATCACCTGTATAATATCAACATAACTATCACCTTTGTATCGTTGAACAAAGTTTGATTCAACAATTTATTTAGTATCATAAAAAGTAGTTTCAAAGTTTAAAATCCTTTTTCCCAAAACTGTTTGTTACCATCATAGTATATTTTTTACTAGATCTAAAAGGACAAATTAATTGTTTATTTTTACAATTGGTTATGACCCTATCCAAGAAAATAATTGCATCTCAAAAACATGTTTAAATGTGAGCAAGGAGGAAAGAGTCCAACTAATTCTGTTTTAATTTATCATTTACCTTTTGTCGTAAATTGTGTAACAATAATTTCACATACTTTACTTATATGTAGCCCAGACTAACCTAACTTAACATACAGGTTAATGTTTATTTCTTGTCCCATACTTTTAGGACTTCGAATCCCATAACTAAAGGTAACACATACCAAGTGGTGGATTACAGTTCGTTAGGTATAGCACGGCCGGTTGTCTTGAGATTTCCTGCTGGCCGCTTGTGGCCCTATAGTCCATCTCACCGGTCATGCTAAACCTGACGAACTGTAGTATCGCTAGCTTCTCTGGAGCTCAACACCCCGGTGGCACTGCTTTGGTCCCCGCAGTCACCAGTAATCATAATATTAAGTGACATTTATGGTAACGCCAGGTAAAGGTCGGTTTATTTATTTTAACACCACAAAACAGTAGCAATGACTAGTAATGATACATTGGTATGTAATGGCTGCTTTATACCTAAATTGATCTGAAGAACAATAAACAGTTCAACAAACAATAAACAATTCTACAAAGTAATAAAATCTAAAGAATTGTCAACTGAACCGTATGAACTCTGAAATTAAGATTTTAGACAACAATTCTTAAACCCTTGACCGTTTGAACAGAGTGTAAACATTGAGGTTTGGTGTTGGCATTCTACTGCACAAATGACGATCATTTTGTCGTCATGCCTCATGCTCTTTACTTTTAACACTATGTGGGTCCTTCCCTTTTGTGGAACTTTCCTTCCAGAACTATCTTTAACAGCAACTCTTTTTATAGTAGTATTATAACAAATATGAAGTTTCTCTCATGTACTTTAAACAATAATTGCAAGATTTTTCAAACGCAGAGTAAGGTCATTAAGTAAAGAGAGAGAACCAGCTCTGATCACCAAGTCACGCCCTGTAGTAAATATTATCTTCGATTCCTGGTATTGGCAGGTGAACACGCCCCTGGCTATTAAGCACACTTTTCAAAACACAAGCTCTCCTCATTTGCATTTGAACAGTGCAAAAGGTTTGAAAGAGGAACTAAGTGTTAAAACGTGTTAAGTTAAGAACACATTTAATTTGTTTTGATTTACATAAGTAGACGATAGTGATTAGTTAAATGAATTGTTTCTAATAACAATATTACAAGTTCCTCATATTCAAAGAGTACTTTTAAATTTGGACGGCTTTCCGACTAAATTACAGTAGTACCTACATGCCTGTCAAACTATACTAATTTATTTAGTAGTTTATAGCACCAATAAAACAGCTGTAACTTCCTGACAACATAAGGTCAGGAGCCTAAGGATGATAAGTAAAGAAAATACACATTAAAGGTAAAAACCTTTTATGTTGCTTTGTTAAGACCATTACTGGAAGGAAAACAAATCAAGACAATAGCTATATCTGAATTTTTAAGACGTCCATTGAGTTAACTATGACTCATTGAAGTGTTTGTTTTCGAGAAACCGTTTGCTGCCCCATTTGAAAACTACGTCGACTAACAAAATGATAGTATTCTTAAAATTCCTCTTAGACTCTTCTTTTCAAATTAACATATTAAAAATGCATACCTCATTACAAATTTTTTTTTTATAAATTAATTTTGAGCTTTTCTTTTATTTATTAGAAATAATAATATGTCAGCTGTATGTAAAAACAGGTATGAAGAGTGTATGCAAAGAAACTATTGGGTAACTTCTTTGCTGTTTGGTCAATCATTAGTATTTCTTTAATGTTTACAAAAACTGTTCATTGCCTTACTAAACTTTGTTTTCAGTATATTTTTGTAAAAATAATTTGTCTACAACAATTTGCTTTGATTTCATGTTTAACCTAATCAGTAAACAGTTTCAGACACGTTTCTAAACATCTCATTATAAACAGCGTTCCGTGTTTTCATCAAAGGTCTGCCCCAGGGATCAGAAGACTATAAAGGGAGAAGATCAAGGTGATCTTCCTTATAAAGCGGTTCTTTTTAAGCACCCACTTCACCTAAATTGCAACTAACAAATCCAAACTGTCGTGTAATGAGTTTTAATTTTTTACAAGAAACAAAAAACAATCTGGGAAGAGAGCTACGGACTTACCATCGTGATGGTGCTATCCGTTTGTAAATTTTCAAACAAAAGTCTTACACAAAATACTTTCAAACTTAACAGTCAAATATAAATACGGACACTTTTTAACATAACTAGGAGCTATTGCAGCAAATACCAAAATATTTCAATGATAATAGTTTATCATTAAACACCAAATGGATTCACACCCTCTTTTAGTAAAAATAAAACTATTTTTAATTTGAAATTATATTTCCACTTCGAACAGAAGGCTTCTTTAGATACTATGACGCAAAAGTGTTCAATAATAAACTAACTATATTCAAAATCACTATATTGACAAAGACAAAATAATATTATAATTGAGTTAAACATAAAATCAAAATACCGACTTAATCGAAGGGTGAAACCTTTTGAGCGTTGGACGAAAATATAAAGGAAAACATGTACATGAAAATATATGAATATTTACGAACACCGGTAGTGAAGCAAAGGAATATAACATAAATAAACATGTTAGGCCCGCCGCAAATATTGAACGTCGAATGAGGATTAAGGCCTTTGACCAGCGGACCGTAAAACTGGTTTCATACCGTAGCAAATGGGCGATACCGGGAAAAGTTTCTTTGCGCACCTAAAAGCGAATAAAGTAAGAGTTCTCAAACATATAACTGAGATATTTTCAGATGAACTTGTTAGTTTCAAATTACAACAATATTCAACCGACTAAAGGTTTTTGGTAGGCCAACATTGTGTTACATAACTTACAGTCGTGTATAAAAGATTTTTCTATTAGTCAAAATAAAACTTTTGGAATTGTTAATTACTAAAATA
Organism: Matsumurasca onukii; assembly: GCA_018831715.1. NCBI lineage: Eukaryota > Metazoa > Arthropoda > Insecta > Hemiptera > Cicadellidae > Matsumurasca > Matsumurasca onukii. The sequence goes on from CM032065.1 coordinate 29,307,417, forward strand.
AAATACAGTTAAAATGTAACACCTTTACTATTTGAAGCATAATAACTGTGTGCTTTTGTAAACTTGAAGAAGAACAACAATAAAATTTTATTAAGTCATAAGTTTGAATATTTAAAAATTCAAAATAATGTTAAACCTGATAACATTAGCCCAACTTATACTCTCACAGGAATATTAATAATTTACGTTTTAGCCTATATGTATAACTCCATTTAGCAACCAACAGCCAGTATAACAATATAAACATTATTACATTGAAATCATCGTATTTAAGTTAGCTATAAGTATTTTCATTTAAAGACAACAACATTTAAAAAATAATTATTTATACGAATGTGAATGTGTTTTAAATATTGTGTATAAATATTTTACCGACTGTAGATTGGGTTGTAATATTATGTTTGGTTTGTTCTAGGTGAGTCCATTTTCAGAATACTTGAGTTTATGTTCGGACCAAAACAGTAAGTTATAGTATTCAGTGGAAACTAATCGTATACGAATGAGTTAATAGAACTAATGAAATGCTAACTAATACTAACTCTAAACAATATCGAATATTATTGAATAAGCTACGTCTGGTCTGGATTTAGAAGACCTCTGTGAAGCAAACTTGACTCTTTCGCGGCCGGTGTCACAACTATAATCTTGTTCTTCCGGTTTCAACCAATCAGTGACTGGAGATGGTACTCCACAGCAGCGAGGACGAGATATCTCAACCTAATTATGAAGTTTGGACGCGGAGTTAACCGGAAGAACTAGATTATATCTCAGTGAAGCAGTTTGAAGACGACGGTTTAGGATAAAACCCCAATAAAGGTCCTGGATAAAGGTCAAACCAGTCGCACGAGGCTTATAAACATTATAGTGAATTCAATACGAGCAAAACGTTATACCAGGCAAACCCATTTACTGAATATATAACTTACATTAGAGACCTTTGGCAGAGAAAAATGGAAGGCAACAAAAACATTTACGAGTACTATGGATATCATTAGAGGCCGTAATAGACAATGGTGTAGATTTTGGAATTTTAAAGGTATTTATAAATCCAAAACCCTTAGTGATTAACGGAATTTGTACTAAGCTAGTTAAAATATGCTTTGGATCTTAATTTGTATAAACGCTAAAAAGCTAATTTATAACTGTGCTAAAATATGCTTTATAAATGGTGGCTAGGTACACCTACCTCTCAGAACATTTGGTACCGGTAGGTTCGTAAATCAACATCTGAGAACCAATAGTGTATGAAATAATCACAGGAAACACGTTTACGGAGATGATATGTACATATGGGAGGGTTGTGTTGACATATTTATTATGTATGAGATGTGTCGTCTAACCCTCTTCAACACCCCCTACCCTACAAGCCTGTCTCACTGGCGCCTTCAACTGTAATGTATAAAAGAACATGGAGTAATGTATGAATGATATTTGTACTGTGTAAACAATCATAGTAAAAATCGGGTTTTCACTAACTGGGCATTTATATAGAACAATACTTTATATTCCAACACAAAACAACGCCTTTGAAATAATTTTTACAGATAAGTTAACCAAAGTTTTTACTTTTCAAGTTGGGCTTAATGCATCGAATAGTTTTCTCGACTTAAGAGCTCCATTCAGTTTTATTCCAACAAAATAAGACATTTAGACAAGTTTGAAGGTATAGTTAGTAAAAGTTTAAATAAGCTTTTCCTTAATATCAGCAACCTTGCATGATAGGTCGAAATAAACATAACAAACAGATTGGTAAATACATGTACAAAAAGAAATGTTTCTTTTTTCAGTATACTACGATTTTTACTCTTTTAATCTTAGTACGATAAAACATATAAACGTTATTCAAAAGGTATTAAGTTAAATTTATGTAATATTGAAACCATTGAACAGGGCTGACTCTTTCGTTATTCCCATTTTGGAATTTCAAATTATACCAGCTTATTTTTTAGCTATCGCAAAGATTTACTAATCTTTTCTGAGATCTTACTAATCTTTTTTTGTATTTGGGCACACAATATGTTGCAGTTTGTTTTGTTAAACAACACAGCAAATTCAATAAAGAGCTCTCGTAGAGTAAAAAATATGTTGTGTAGCAGGAAAGCAAGGTATTTTTAATAAGGAAGATTATTTATAAACGTTTCATATTGAAGATTCTTGTTGAAAGAGATGAGATCAAAATTACATATTTAAATATGCTGGTGGACTAGTTCCACAGTTTGTCAAGCGGAGTCATTAGTAATCTAGTTAAAACAAAACTGTTTTTGAATAATGTATAATGAAAGCACGTTTTTTATGAAACCTAACTGCGAAGGGTTCTATTTTTATGATACCGTTTTTATTTAACCACAACTGCAGGCTAGTGTAATAGAAAACGGACCTTTTGACAAATACCAATAACTCTTTATAAAGAATTACAATCTTCCAGCATACAAATGAAATGACCATTGACTTCAAAGGTAGGATAAGTTGACTATTCATTTCCATTAATTTTATCGACGTGATATTTCCAACAATTCGACGTAGTTCATATATCCCACAATGGCAGTTCTCAAGTTTGTTCCAAATAATCGAGGTCACTCCAGTAACATTATTTGAACCTAAAACAATCATAAGTTCGATAGTACTCACAAATTCACCCGAAATCACCTTTAACACATAATTACGAAGGTACATTCTCTTTTACAGGTTATTAGTATCTTTTCTCGAAAAACATTGTCTAGTTGAATAGAAACCGAGTTAAATAATTCGCCTGTTTATCTGTTACTACTTTGTATTAATGAGAGTATCCTGTTAACTAAAATCTGGTAAGGAAGGTAAGGAGAAAAACGGGCGTTTAATTATAAAGCTATTTCTGTATTCTTTTTGGAATTTTGCAAGAAAGGGCATCAAATTACAGTCATAAAACATAAATTAGTATTATTATCTCTTTTGATTATTTATTGATGACATAAACTGTCGAACAAATCTTTTAAATCTACCTTGTCTTTACAATTAGTTAAATAAAACTAAGACTTGATACTATAAACTACGCTTATAATTTGAGTAAAAATATCCAATTTTGTAAAATCTTATTTATAACGGAATTAAAGACTACATAAAAGTAAATTTCCATTAAACGTATAGTGTGCACTAAATTGGCAAATAAGAAGTACGTGGCTGAGTTAAGAAACTTTGACGAGGGTCAAATTGAGAGCCGGACCATGACTGGAGGGTGCATTGATTGAGGGGTGAGGGGGGCAGCCCCTTCCTTTCGCAACCCACCATGTGACGCGCCAACCTCTTCTTCTTATCAACTTTATCGATCTCACAGATACAGTGTGACAAAGCTCTTAGTTATTGCATAAAATAAAATATAAATCTTAAAAAGTGTAGATCGTGTTCATTGTACGGTTAACTTCAGCAGCAGAGGTTTACTTTACATATTACGAGTAGCGAAGGTTTAACCCACCCACTTAACTGTCATTAATGCATAATAGATATACAAGGTGAGTTTTAAATGTCCCCCACCTTAACTTTAAAAAGGAAATATTCTTTTAATACTTTAGGGAGTGTTTTAAGAATTCTGAAGTTTGTTTTGACGTACTAATAATATTGCGTCCCCACCCCTACCCAAATACAAATTTAATACAAATTACCCCACATATATATTAACTTGTACTCATTTGCAAATATAACAGTTTCTATACATTTGAAACCTCAAAAGCGTCTTGTTAGGTACTATCTAGGTGTTATAAAGAGCGCTGCGCTTACGATTGAAACTTAATAAGCAAACTGGTACCTATTTTCTATCGCAGTGGTTGTTTGTAAACTTTTATGATTATACAATTTAGTTCCACAGGGCAAATTTAAATTGCGTATCATGAACTAAACTTGCTGGTCAACTAGACTTATAGTTCCGAACGTATTTTAAGTACTGTATGGGTTTTTATACACACAGTCACACACACAAATACAAAAACACATATTTATGACACATATCATCAAAAATTACTTCCTACATTGTAACCATGTATTATTAGTTATATCAAATTTCAGTAAGCTTAAAAAAATGTGTGTGCAAAGTTTAAAGAGTCTAAAAGATTAAATGAAATAAAATAAGTCTTGACTTTTTTAATTTCATTCTCATTTTATTTAATATTTCACCCTTTTCAAACTTTGCACATGCATTTTTAAGCTTACTAAAAATTGGATATAACCTATAATAATTTCATGATGTAATGTGTTCGAGGTTTTTAGAAGCAATTTTAAAACCTAGTAAATTTAAGCAAATTTAATGATATAAATAATATAAGCACTGAACACCCTAATTACCTAATGAATATAAAATATATGAAAACATGTTTTTACTGCAATAAACCAAGGCTTCAGCGTTAACTTGTTTTGGATACTCAGAGAAAATCATCGGTGATATATCTCAGACTAACTGTAGAGAGTCCCCCGCCTGCAAATTATGGTTTCATTTGGATAAACATCCTTTGGTTAAGGCAATACCGAAGCTCTGCAAAACTAAACAACGCAATATAATAATACTAAATGTCTTCTTTTTCCTTTTTTTTATGATATTGATCACATGATATTCAATGGTTACATAAGCCACCACAGATAATCACAGGCTTGACAAATAATCTTACATTAAGGAAACACATGACAAATTTCATGAACTGCCCTACCTCCTCCTCCCCCACGGATCAAGGCACCTAAGCGTTCCTGAGCTGCACGCCAACACGTTGTCTTTATGTAAACAAAGACAGCCGGCTTTTCGACAACCCATACTAATCATAGGCATAGCCCAGGACCGGAGAAGCGAGGGCAAAGGAATCTCTAAACAATGTAAAGTAAACTACTAGGCTGACCTTGTTACGGAGAAATAATAGGGCCCCTAAGACCTATTGATTGGTCCGATTAGGGGTTCCATCACTTTAAAATATAATAAACTAACAAAGAGATCTTCAGAGCAATAAGAAAACAGAAAATCACAAGTGTTGTTTAGGTTATATAAAAAAGAAAATGTGTACTTTACTACAAATATACTATGTATATACGTATTATTATTGAAATGGAAAATGATTGAAAATGTCAATACATTTCAAAAACAAAGTTCTTTCATTATTTGGATAGGGTATATTGTAATAACTGTATTCAGCAAGATCACTGAGGAGGATAATGATATTTAGCCGGGGAAGCTATTCGGTTGGTTAGATGATATCAGTTTATTGGCATCCCTCCCCTTATACATTACCCTCTTGAGACCAATGACGCCTCAGATTCAAACTGCAAATCAGTTCTACCAAAGTAACAACATAATTAACGTGATAAGATACTAAACAAATATGTATAACCAATGGAAATAGCAGTGTATTGAAAAAAATAAATAAATTGTGTAGATAACAAAGATAATGTTGTTTACCGGTTGATCGTTTGTAAAGTTAACAAAACATCGTTTTCAAATGAAGGACAGTACTTTACTAAATTATGTTACTAGTAGGAGTACACAGTTAAATACTGTGAAGCATAAAGCATAGCACCCATTTTAAAATATGCACACCTACTACTCAAGAAGGACGTTTTAGTTTTTTTTAATCATTTGTCACTATTTTACATCCAAACGTGACTGGTTATGTCGTATAGATGTTTATTATGTGAAACAAATCTCGCCTGCAATTTTAATTTGTTTAAAGCTATCACAGTCAATGATATTGCCAACATAAAATGTTTTAACTGAAAATAATAAACAATTATAATTATGAATCATTTTCATTCCATTTAAAGATTGCAGTTTTAAAGATTGAACGGATTTGCTCCAAATGATAAATTAAGGGAGAGTAGTACCATGATCAACAGCTGTTACAAATTTAACCTTATCCGGAATCTATTCCTCTTATAGTGTGACGGAAACACACACATACACAAACAAACAACGGTTTCGTCCCGAAGACATTGATTCACTAACGTCCAATCCAATGATATAAAATAAAATCACGTAAAAATAACCAACCTTATAACACTCTACTATAGCCATGTTTTGTTTCGAGTGGCATGACACTGCCATAACACAAGTAGTGTTTACTGTCAAGAACATTAACAGTGAGTAGAAGCTGCAAGTGACAAGAAAAAAAGCGAGAATTGTCGATAATTACACATTCCCCCCAGCTGTAAAAGCGAGTAATCTGTGATTCCTGGTATTGGCAGGTGAACACGCCCCTGTTCCTGGTCATTAGTGCTCTTTTCATAACAAAACAAGTTTGTATTTCCTTCTTGAATCTGTTTGCTACTTCTGTTTTAAGTTATCTTAGTAAATAGCCGGACGTCCATGTTTCTGTTAACACATAAAGTTTTAGGAGTGTTTACATTTAATTTCAAATAGCTTGAAAAGTATAAACATACATTTGTATAACACTGAGTGCGTAGAGACTATAATTCCATTTTAAGTTTAATCGGACTGTAAAGTAGTTTTCAACTACAGTTGACGTTGTCAGTAATCCCTAGGCAAGGACACACACCTTAGGAGCCAACTCTTAACAGAAACAGTGAAGTGCCTTATACAATAATTGCTTGTAATTGTTGTAGGGTTTAACAAAATCTATATATGTGTGACGATTTTACTTCAGGAAATTTAATGTCTCGTAGCAATGGTAATAATGTATTTATGGCACTACTTCTTCTCATTTTATAATTAAGCTCTTCTTGGGAAAAGAAAAAGTTACTAACAGGAAACCTATTCCATCTAATTACTAGACTACGGACCGTCATAATTGGGAAAACCGTATCATTCTACGAGAAAACAAATACGAAGAATGTTGTCGTATGAGTTTTAACATAATATAAACTGGTAGCGGGTTAAAATTAAAAACCAATATTTGTACATTCAGAATAAAAGTTTTCACCGCGTAGAATATTATGCGTTGCGAACAGAAATGTTGAAACACTTCCACAAATTGTAAGTGGAATGATATGAGCAAATATGTTCCAGCAGTCTCTCATATCGAACACCAGATGCGGCTCACAACCTTTGATCGCAGGACCGTAAAATTCTCTGGATGCTGTAGCAAAGAGCTTATACGAGGAAAGAACTTTTAGTATTTGCACATTCATATCCAACTCAAGTTGTATTCACAAATATTGGATTTGTTAAACTTGCCTTAAAACTCACTCAGTTAGAGTAAAAGCCTAGCTGGTACAAAAAATAAGTGCTGACGTGAATCCTAGAGAATTTTTCATTATTGGGGGACCGTTTACCCAAACGGTTGATGTTGTTTTTCTCTCTTAAGGGCTGCATTTATAATCTAGTTTTGACTATACTTAGTACACGTCATTGAAACTAACATCAAAAATTATGTTATGGTAGTAGATATCGCACAAACGCATCATATTTAGCAGGAAAATCAACATAGTTGCGGGAAAAGCCGAAGCACAGATAGCTCTTACCGTCACTCCCTCGGCTCCAGATGTTCGAGTTTTTCCGATGTCGATGACCAAATCGTGCGATTTTCGAGAACAAACAAACTTGCGCGTGCGTCAGACTCTGAAACAAATGATCTCGCAGCGCTATCCGCGCTTGGCCTGTCGCAACTATGTTGATTTTCCTGCCTCAGCCATTTGACATCTATGTGTTCTATCTACCTACCATACCATAATATATGCTAACATGCTTACTAAAGATCTGCAACATCCGACCAGCCAAACTAAGAAAGCGAGAAAATAAGATTTGTCTCTATCTTGGACTGGCTGAACGAATGTTCAAATTATTTGCACATGTCACTAAATGTTATCAAAAATAAATTATAAATAAATTAAAATGTATTAACTGGAAAATACACATTTACTAATGAGTAATAAACAGTTATGTTTATGTTACTACATTGCATATGCTATTTCCAAGCAGCACTGGCCACGTCTAATTTTCAAATAGGTCACGAAATACAGTAAGTTACCCTGTAAGGTCATTCGTGGTCAAACGTTTATAAGGCAGTCATTAAAGAAGATTCAGGCAAAAAGGGGGCTTAGCCATAATAAATAGCGTTTAGCCTTTAACGTTTTAGATTTTCTTAAGCACCTCTAATTGGCTCCTTATACAACGTCGAACAAGTGGCAGAAGCCAGACAGTTACTACATAATTAAGTTTATCTCTATGCTCATAACACTGTTATTCGTTTTATTCTACTTGATACTGTACAAAAGCTACGAAGAGATAGGCTAAATCTATGTTTATGTTTAAACAACCACCAGAATGCGTTTTTAAACAAAATACAAGCATTAAAACGCATTAATAATCTAATTACATGAATATTTGTGCTTCCTAAGGGGTTTGTGCTTAGGAATATAAGGCAGAAAATACAGGTTTAAATATTCAAGAAGACAACTTCCGCAATCCCCCGAGAAAGCTCACTAATAACTGCATTAAAACAAGGCTTTGTTTGTGTTCTTACTACATTTTCCTGTTTAGAAGGAATATTTACTCCTGACAAATTTTGTTTTCGTGTATAAAATACTGTAGATGTTCCAAAAATATACACGTATTCTTTAGTTCATATTGGGTCTGTTCAATCTAAACAATCTTTTGTAAATTTCCATTAGCATACCTTTTTATTTTTTAGTACATCCTTTTCGGTTTTATTGTTTATTTGTCACTTCCTTCATGATATGCAGTATAACTTGTAGTATAGAACCCTGTAAGTCTGAGGAAGAAGCATGACTGTGAGCGGAGAAAAGCCTTTAAACGCCCGTAGTAGTAGAGTACAAAAAATCTGAGGCCAAAGGCTGAAGTGAGGTTGTAAGCGGAGTGAACTAGAGCTAAAATTAGTGATTTAGTGTAACTTACTACAAAGGGAATTCGTTTTATTCATGCCAGCGGCGCTTTAGCGATGAGCTGCGTGTCGGCCCGGTTATGTACTAAAACTATAAAATGGCAAATGGGAAACAATATAATTTACCAAACAACACAAACATTGATTTTTTAGTAACATTTAAATTTAATATAATCACACAAATTCAATATTTATTCCTTCGTAGCACTGGTACTCTCAGATAGTTTAATAATAATTATCATGCTATTATCAATTTGATCGTTTTTAAGGTGAACAAAGAAACTTTGAGCGTACTTCCTGATAGTTGAACACTTGCGAGCCAAATTTGGACTTATGTATGAATAATAGTTGACATACTGTACTTTGATTCATTAATTATTTAGGTTGATCTAAAAACAGTACTCCAGCTGGAAATAAAGCTAATAAATTTCCGTGAGACACAAGACTACTCCAAGGACTGTTCTGCAAATTGGTGTCTAATGTGTTGTACGTGACTGAGTTAGAAACTTTGATGAGGGTCAAATTGAGAGCCGGACCATGACTGGAGGGTGCATTGATTGAGGGGGGAGCCTACCCCTCCCCAGAGACAGAGACTCTCTCTTCTTCTTATCAGCATTATTGATCTTACTAGTGTCAAAGTAATTTTAGATTAGAAGAGTCTCGACACCTTAAACTATCATTCGCTGGACATTTCAAAATTTGTCACTAACCGTCGTGGGGAACAATGACTAGTTCTAAAAGAATTAGTTATAAAAATATAATTATAACATTGAAATGTACTCTAATTCGCAGCTTCTAAGACTTTAAGCCTTTGGTACATTTCCATTAGTTGTTGGGCTATTTATTGATACAGTCTGGGAAACAATCGGCCCTTGTTTATAAAGGTATTACACTTCGCTGTACGTTAAAACTCTCATAACACTCAGCAGTCAACTCATATTCATTTTATAATAGTCTCTAAGAGTGGTCGGTCTCTCAAATATAGTTTCAAGTATCAGTTTTCTAAGTGTGTATAATTTCTCGTTTGGTTAGTCATGTAGTTTGCTGTCTATCAACGTCTAATTTTGAATACAAAGATTGAACGGTTTAGTTATGTATGTGGTTTGATTTGTTGGTTAACGTTAATGTATCAACAGGGCTTGCAACTGTTCAAAATTCAACAGAATTAGTAGCACCATGAGCTTTGTAAGTGGTTAAAGTATTTACAATACAGTACAAAAAAATATTGTTAAAAATTATACAACAACCAATGAAAACACAACAAAGCAGTTGTAATAAAAATTATTGCAACATTATAATTTGTTTTTTAAGATACAGAACAAAACTGTGCAAAGCTTATCTTTGTTTCAATTCAAGCTTCAGCACAGAATAATGCCACTATTTATTCTCACCCACGATGAAGTAAGCCAGACTTGCACGTGGCCCTAATAATTCCATCGGTTATGTTTCTGTTTAAATTATATTCGCTCTTAGCAGTTTTAACTAAAATTGGATAGAATACTCTAGCAGGGCTTTGTTCTAGCTATAAAATTGTTATATTAAAGCTATAGATTAATTCGGTCAATCAACTTCATTAAGGTCAATAGAAATAGTGTGGTTAACATTAAAGAAAAAAATAAAATAGGTAAAAGTTGTATGGTGTGTTTTAGCAGGGATAGAAAACCTAGGTTTTGGTACGTCCACTATATGTTTTGTATCCCACACTACTAAGTTCATTTTGAATTCATCAGTATTCTAGTAATGAAGACGTAATTGAAGTATGCCACGTTTTTGACCATAGCTTTGTTTACGAGTTTCCTTTAGAAAATTTAGATATTATGCCGTAAGCATGGTAAGCCTAGACCCGGGACCATAAATGAGCAGTGATCCTGACCCCTAGAACATGTTTTGTGCATTTTTTCTACACTGTATGTATATATACGTGTACTCTCTATAGGTCACATTTTATGACCGATTTTCATGGAATTTGGTACAAATATTCCTTTTCTAAATATTTCGATCAATTTCATCAGGCAAAACAATGAGGCCACCGAAAGTACCCTTTAGATTGATGGTGGGGGGTTTGGTAAAAAGTTGTTTTAATTATCTACCAGTAATACGTTTTTCCATCTTGAAATACGGTTTCTTTACGATATGTAATAAAGAACTTTCAGTAAAAGGGCACATACTCGTGAGTCTGAGGCCGAAGGACGAAGCTAGGCTGTGAGCGGAACGAATAAGAGTAACAAATTGCAAAGTAAATTCGATTCACTCATGCAAGCGGTGCTTTAGCGCTTAACTGAGTGTCGGTCTGGTTATATTTTTGTCAAGTTGGTATATTGTCAAAACATGAGTTCGTACATTCATTGCGAAAAACTTGCCGACTAAAAAATTGGCGTGCTATAATAATATATTAACAAGAAACATATATTGGTATTTAAATATAGTTGTGTCTAGAAATCAACCAAAATTTTGTACTGAGTTAACATTGTAGAAAAGGGAAGTAGTTGGAAGAGAGTTTTGATAAACGGGTAACCTTTGACATATTTCAGATCCTGCATCTTTTCATCACCCAATATATTGCGGAAACTTTAACACTATTTATTTCATACGCTTTTCCCCTTGGGGACAATAAACATTTATCCCGTATAGCTTTATAATATATATTCAAAGTTTATAAAACTATACAAATTCTACGTGTAAGAATAATACTAATTATATACAGGTAAAGAATCGACATTGTATTTTTATAAGAGCGGGAAAGGATAAAATGTAAAAGTTATTAAGAATGTTTCATATCATGTTTCAACTATAGTAGTAACACTCAAAAAACCTACGGGTATAGCGCAAAAACATAACATAAGTGTAACGTAATTTTACAAATACATTGTGTTGACATACGCTTAAACTAAGTTTACAGATAATTTAGAAATGATAAAACAAAACATAAAATGATAAAACCTAGAAGTATAACTTCAACCTTAAACCATGTCAACGTTTCCGTAAGTAGCATTTTATGTCCACGTTATTTTACGTTAACCTTTTTTAGAAATCAGTTAACATAAAATTACATGTAGTTTCGCTGCGTCTTTAATAGAAACGTACACATGTTGAGATTCGGAAAACTTGCCGATATACGAGATAAGTTGCACATCCAACAAACTGGTGATTTTACAGACGTAATGTGTCCCAACTGTGTGACAATTCTTACTAATTGAACTTTCGAATACGTCACTAGCAGTAAGCACAGTCTTTTACTTAAAATTCTAAGAATAAAACTACGTTATAAAAGTCTCTTAATAAAATATCTAGCCATTTTAAACCATCACAGGTAATAAAAATTAATAGCAAAAGAATAAAATGAAAACTGAAAGAAAGTTTCGGCAGAAGATGTATTATACTTTTAAATGACTTTTCCATCAAGGTTGAAACCAAAGAGATGAGATCCATTAATATTTCATGACGTGTTGGCTTCTCGCCCTCTCTTTACAGTTCTGTCTTACACAGGTTTGTTTTACTCATACCTGGAATTTTACCGGCCAAGCTTATCTTAAAGTTGATTTAATCCCTTTTAGCCGAGTTTAAATTATATTGATTAAATTTAACCAAGATTCAGCACCTTCATCTGTTATTCGTATAAGAGTAATTTGTATTAAGGCTTTGACAGATGATGTACAAAGATACATAGGTTGTCTTGTCAAATCCAGTCCTGGACGTATTAAAGTATTTCTAAAACTAGTCCATTCATTTCTGTAGGGTTTTACTGTGCAAAAGATGTACTGATAAAATACGTCTTATACTCAGAGTAAATTTAAACGCAAATCAATGGTAGTTTAGTGTCTAATAGCAAAGTAGTTGACGCAAGAGCTAAATGATGTTACCTAAATAAATCACTAGACTTGAATTTCACTAAGCAATCTATTTTTCGGTATATTACATATTCTTCAATGTAAAATATATCTCATTCAAAAAAATGGTGGCCGTTTAAAAAATTTTAAGGTTGATAACTCAAACTCAAAAACGAGTATTATACAACCAACTTGTAATGTAAGAACAACTACGTTTAGTGTATTTATTTATATTTATTAAAATGTATAAACTTTGAAAATCTAATGAGATGTAACAAAGTATTGTAATTTCTTACCGGCCTATGTCTGCCATGCGTTCCTCCAGTCAGCTAACGCAACAACAATGGAACTGACTACATTATTTTGATTCAGTTTTTAAATCTGTTTGATATTCTCTAATCAATAATTAGTCTTTCCGTTATGCTACTGTCTCGAAGGTCGTCATTTTGAACAGCTCTTGCACTAACAAATCAATTACATTTTATGTCTTGGTTTGGAAGACTAAATAAAAAGTTTTAAATCTAGTGATTTATTTTAAATTGTTTTATTTATTTGGAATTTCAACATATGAAATTGAACTAAACAAAGTTTAATAAAAGTTAACTAGTTGACTTAGTTAACTAAAAAATCTTGGTTAAAACATAAAAAAGTTAACTAAGTTAGTTAATGTCGGAGTTCGCATGAATATCTATTTTACTCATAAAAATAAATTAGCCTAAGCTTGAAAAAAAAACATTTGAAGCAATAGTTTTCTGTAGACACAGTTTTTACTATTATTATGTAAGTTTAATATTTTTGAATAAATTAAACATAAATTTAAAATTATCGGTTTATCTTCCAGAAGAAACACAAAACAACATTTGTGGTCAAGACTTAATCGACTTAATAAATTATTATTATTATATAAGTTAGGGTATAATAGGGAGTATGTTTTCAACAGTATTGGTAAGCCACTTTTGCAACTGCAGTTGATGTCGTCTTTACAATTTAAACGATAAAAAACCTTCATGTTTGGACTGGAATTAAATCCCCAGGCTATAGATAAAATTTAGAAAGGTCAAAACATATGTTATATGAAAAAGCCATATATTCTGTGATAATAAGAAAGAGATTTTAGATATGTCACAGGGCGGTCGTTTACTACCCCCTTCCATTCACGGCCACCTTGCCTCGCAGAATATAAAGGTTACTGTCACTTAAGAAAAATTTCTTCGTTTAAATATCACGAAATTTCCAAAATAGTATTTAGAAATGTGTATAATAATGTCATATTAGCATTAACGTTTCTTTGTACAGTATGATTGAAAAGTATGGGTATATCCTTTTCGAACTCCTGGAAATCATTTCATATTTGCTATATTATTACCATAACAATTTATTTACTTTTTGATGGTTTAATTTTTACTCAAAAGTCACTTATTGGTTGAAAAGAAGCCAGAAGACATTTTCAGCAGCAACGTGGGTCATTCAAAATGTGATCAGAAAGGTCGTCATTATTAGTAAATAACAACGCCACAAATTGATTCTAAATAGGACGACTCTACCGAAAAAGTTGGTGGTTAAAATATATATCTTTTAACCTTTTGGGGTGAAATCATACTTGTGGCATTATTCTCTACAAATAATAACCTTTATTTGACACAAACCTTGTCTCTTCCCACATATTTTCTTTGACTTCCAGTAGGAGCTTTGAGAAAAGTTGTTGGAAGCGCTCGGAGGAGTTCGTCATAAAATAAGAGTTGTCATAATCTATAAGGAACAATATTACAAACGCGCTCAAAAGTCTCTAATGAAAACGGCAGCACTTTAAGCATCCGATTTTTAAGCCACCGCCATTTCGAGTAGTTAGTCGACGTATTGAGGTTTGGTTTCCAGCTAATAACTTCACTGATAACGACTAGAAAGTTGATTTAACAAAGCTAAAAAATGGTTAGTTTACCCATTTTGTTTTTTCTTATATCCTCCACATTACTGATAAGATTTGGTGGTGGAACAAGCTACCAACGCGATCTAACATGTAATTTCAAAATGGTGACTATGCTCTTGCATTTTATTGGGTATTTTGCTATTGTACTTTAATAAGCTGACAAACGGGGTGGTGTACAACAACGTTAAGTTTCTCACACGACTAAAACATTAACATAAAAACATTTTATTGTCACAGTATTAATACCATTGCGTTGACAAAACTATCAAAAAAACAACAACAAAAAAATAATCTACTGTAGTAGATACCAATGTTAACAAACAGAGCCTAATTTGTGCCACTGCGGTAAAATTATTTGAACATTTTTTTTTCTGTACATTTTACTTGTATCCACGAACTAGTGTATAATGCAAAACAACACCAAGAGATACCGTAAAATAGTCACCGTTTTGAAACACCATGTTGCAAGATATTACTAGTTTGATTATTAGATGGTCTCATTTAGATATTCTCAGTGTTTGCAAAATGAACAATATTCAGTGTTTTCAAGAACAAAATCTACACATGAGTAACCCTGTAACGGTTAGATGCAGTCAAAAGTTTCAAAACATTTAAAATACTAACCGGCTTGGCTGACAAATAAGAAAGGGCACACAATTATCAACGAATGAGACTTCTTGCGTGTTTCAAAGTCTCACAGCTGATTGGGTGCTTTACAGAAAGAAAAGACGTGTAAAGCAGGGAAGGAAGGGCGAGTTTCCCGCGTTTTTCAATCAGTAATCACCTGCTCAGCCTTTCCCTTCTCCCTTTTCCAATCGACTCTGATTGGTCTCTTTCAGGTCTTAATCAACAACTTTCTGTCTTTTTCTTGTTTCAAACTTGTTTCCCCGCTTTCTATACATAATCTGTGTAGATTGAAAAGTTGATTATCCAACAGTAGCTTCTGATTGGTCGTCTATAGTGTTCACTTTCCGTTACAGTTTAAGTCCAAATACCTTTGAGCGAATTTTTTAAAATAATTTACAAGAACAAACAAATATTTTGGATGTGCTGTTTGCTATACAGGGTGTTTAAAATCTTCTATCGAGTAGTTTTAGGTGTTCTTCCTAAAATTGAATGAAGCCAAAATCATATTTATTTTGCCCGAAGCCTAAAAACGACGCATGCACTGGAATTCGCACATTTAAATGGCGAATTTAGAAGACAATATTTAAAAGTATGATCAAAACACAAAATGGTGGCTGTTTAAGTTTTTACCTTCTATAGCTATTAAATGAAGTAATGTTAGGTAAGTTTCTTAGACAGTTTAATAACAAAGCCATTTGGTCAAATCCGTTCATAGACAATAAAAATATGCGGAAAACTGAGGCACGAAACATGGTTTATGCGTAAATTCCCCTCTCGAGTCCATTGTGGCCTACTCATGCTTTGAGCCAAATTTTCCCGCATAAATCAATCATTTATGAACGGAATTTTATTTAACTATATGTTATCAAATTATATTAAAAACGTATTCAAAATATGTTCTGTTATGTATAACGTTTTCCAACTATACAAGTTTGAAATGCGTTCTATAATTTTAAAACGAAATATTACAATTTTATGTACAAGTATTTGCTGAAACGTGTTTGTAACAAGAGATTTATGCGGAATCGGAGTTCTAGTTCAGTGGTCTGTGATGTCCAGCTGTTAAGTTCAATGAATAAACCTTACAGCTCGGACGTAATACCAACACAGTAAAGTCGATTACCCACTGTCCGATTAGTTTTCTGACAAACTTGGTTTGTTTTATCATTGTATTTTTTTGTGAGAAATAGAAAGGGAATTTTGAACACAGTTTTACTTAGTTGTATTTATATATGATAAGAAATTAGAGACATAATTATGTTGGAACGTTTTGATACCTTTTATGATAGTTTTGACAAGAAAATGTGCACACAACCCAGTTAAGGCCTGTGGAATGACCTGAAGCGGGTTTTCACTATAATTAATTAGTAAAATAACCTATATTAAGCCCTTTTAAATTTATTAGTTTTTCTCTTTTAATAGATAACCTTTTACATAAACCCTCAGAGGTAGATAAAATAGTACTGCGATAGCTTGTTAAAAACTCTACAGTTCGTCAAGTTTAGCATGGCCGGTGAGATGGGCTAAACGACCATAAGCGGCCAGCAGGAAATTTCAAGGTCACCGGCCATGCTATACCTAACAAACTGTACAACACGATCATTTAAAAAAAAACATATTGTGTAAATAAACCATATTTAATTTTTGAGCACGATGTATAAATAAATCTGAAGAAAAGTAAGTTCTTTAAAGGCCTCGTCCCTAATAAACTTTGTAATATTAGCTTTTTATAATTTCATTTCTTCATTATTTAACATAATCATGATTCTTTTCATCAAAACAATCACGAGTGGTTTAATTTTCATTTCTTTCATTACATAGAGATGACATACTAAAAACATTTGACCATTTCAATTAAGAATAACGAAAATACAATTTAGAGAGTTCTAGTAACCCAATCGTAAGGTATTTTCCAAAGATCAAAGCCAAATAGCCTATATTTACATGATCAGCTGTTGGTTTATGCAGTTAACATGTTTATCTGTGTTCAGGACTTGTTAATGATAATGCTGAACACGAGCTCGTAGCTCATTCCCTGCTTGCAAAACAAGTTCATTATTCTCAACTAGTGACCGCACGTAATCAAGCCTTGTAACATCATCGTCATTGTACTGTCCTTTCGATACACGGACGTCATCATTGGTACGTTCATGTTAATAAAATGTTGTACATATTTTGAGAAATTGTTATACAGGGTGTTACAAAAATGTGTGAACCGAATTCTACATACACAAGTAAGTAAAAATGTTTTGTAACATGTTTTTAATTTCGGGTTAGTTTAGCCATTTTGTAAATTTTCAAAATAATTAACTATTGAAAATATTTTGGAGATATTTTTGTTAAAATTGGTAGTCTATAAACTATGAATCTTTTCCAAACAACATTTTCCTAATATATTTTAAATTTAACTTATAAAATTTTAAAGTGGCGACATTTTATAATTTCAAAGTCTAATAGAATCAAATTGAATTTGACTTTGAAATTTTAATGGCCGCCATTTTAAAATTTTATAAGTTAGATAAAAAATATTTATGGAAAATTTTATTAGGAAAACGGTTAAGGTTTATATTAAGTTTAACAAAAATATCTCCAAGGATTTTTGAATAAACTAAGCCGAAATAAAAAGGATATAAAATGACATTTTCGAATTATTTTTTTAAAGAATTCGGTTCGCATAGCTAATTATTTTGCTACATTTTGTAGCACGCTACACATTTTGTGGCACCCTGTTTATCGATTAGTTCGATAATCGTAACTACGTTCTGTAATTTGGCTCTCGATTGCCTCTCGAATGTTAAAGTGAACATCGTATCAAAAGTACTAAAACTTTACTTTAGTACCAAGTGGTAAAATATTGCATAATCTCAATTTGTGTTACTTTTAACAAAACAAACAACCGGAATATTTGTTAAAGCTAAAAACGACAGACTGAATTTTAGAGGAAAACTCATGCTTCTAGTTAGTTGTTTTAGTAATTTTGTTTCAAAATGGTTACTACTGGAAACGAAGAAATAATTTAATGAGAGTAGTAAATATGTTTTAAAATAATAAACTTCTTACATTTCCTTTTATTGCGTATGAAAGTATATAAGCTAAGTAAAACTATGTTGAATTTTAACACTTTGTAATTACCAATATTTTAAATTTATTGTTCAATCGATACTAGTAACAACTGCATGATAGAAAAACTATTGTGAGCATTAAAGCAAAGACACTTGGGAGCTTTCTTAGGACTTATTTAAGTTTGATCGTTTATTGATCACCACTGTTGATCATTCTACGTTTTACAAATTTAATTAGAAAATGAGACTAGAGAGATTTGCTTAAGTAGATAATTTTCTCCTCATATACAACCTAAAGTATGTACTGGAAATTACGTACTCACTCAATAGAGTTGTTTAGTAAACAAAACTGAGCCTCCGCCAATGTTTCACATAATTCTTGCTTTATTCTGCAACGCGTAACTTTTAATGGAGCCCTTACAACACAATCAACAACTTGGAAATTACAAGTTGAATATTTTATAGAACCTGCTGCTCTTCTCCCCTCTCTTGTGTATACAGCTTTGAAAGAGATGTTTTTGTAACCCATCTTTTGTGTTTATCAAGATTTAAAACGAAGCCGACGCGTAGTCACAAGCACTAGCGTGAATTGTAGTGAATACTCGTATGTTGTCACAGGGGATGTCCTTTTGGGTTGTTCTATCAAATTGTTGTTCTATTGGTTGGCTGTTCTCTCAAGTAATTTATGTTCAAAATTAAATAAGGATAATATGTTTCAAATATGCTCTTAAGAATATATTGACCGGATCTAAAGGTGACCATTAATAACGGTAGCGTTTGTTGAACCGCACCCCTCTACGTTGTCAACCTTTTTTCGCCTAAGTTGCACAGCCTTAAGAGTGCACAGTACATGTCGGCCATTTTGTTTTGTCTTATAGGAATAATGTAAAACAGGCATTTTCTTGTGACACTTCACGCCTACAATTTCCATTAGATCTTTTTAGTATTTTTTTAAGTAAACAATGTCATACAATGACTCCGCTTACTACATTTTTGAACATGTTATTAGTTTACTGGTAAAACAAGACATTTAAATTCAAAGTGTCTTCAATTTTTGAATCTATGTCACGTTAATATAAAAGTTAAAATGGGGTTTTGCATTGCTCTTATGGGACGAAATTCAAGGTCACAGCCACTACTAAACACTCTTAACTAAATGGCGACGACGGACCCAGGAGACTTTAGGAAGGAGCCTACTCCTAAAAACTTTAAGATCCAGATCATCGGCCTTGTTCTAAAGCATAACATCCTTTGACTAAAAATAAAACATGGAATTTAAAACATGAATATAGTTGAAAGAACAACAATTTAGCATTAAAAGAGCCGTTATACAAAAATCCTTTGGTAAGACGCGTTGAACTTCAATATTCAATGATATGACTAATATAGTTTAACCAATATTGTAGAGTAGCGTACTTTTCCTGAGATTATGTAATTTACGCTTTGTTACTTAAAATAATCACATAACAAAATCTTTTAAAAATGCGTAGAAGGTAATTTTATATCGCTAGAAGGTGCGTTACAAAAAAATGGGATAAAATTCCCAATCCTTTTGCAACTGTTTAAACTTGTGCTTCCAGATAAATCCGGAAAGTGCATTACAACAGTTCTGGAAGGAAGCTCAGACAATGTCAGTTGTACAGTCTCAATCTTAGAACTGAGAACTTAAGTCCCTGAGGCGAACAAGTATTTAGAAACAGACTTAGAGCACGGAACACCATCCCAACCCGCCTCAAGTGAATTTACTCTCAAGTTTTAATAACAAGAGAAGTCCCTGGATATGAACTTATTGTGACACTGCGTGGTGTTTGAGTAGGTGGTTAGTAAGTTAAGTCAAATGTTAACGAACAGCTTGACGCTTAAATAAAACATTGTGAGAACTGTAAAGATCTATTTTATTACATTTGTAACTTTGTCTAGTTTTATTCAACCAATAAATTAAAGATTCACTAATGATAACCAGTTTGATTATACGTTTGAAGATTCGAAGAATTCACTCTTTAATTCTCTTAAGACGTGAGTCCGCAGACAACTAGTAAGGCCGCTTATACAAGGTGAGTTTTAATGTCCACCCTCTTTACCTTTGAAAGAGGAAATATTTTTTAAAACCCATTGGGGAATGTTTTTATAGTACTTTGAAGTTTCTTTTGGCGTATTTTGTGTCACCCACGTTAAAAATATCCGTGGGCCACCAAATTTTTAAATACAGACCCTTTTCTTGAGGCACCTCAAAAGAAAGAGAATTTTAACACAAAGTCAACGACGCAAAGAAGAATGTTTTATCTCGACACGTTTTTTAATATACCAGTTTAAAGATCACACAACATCAGGTTTAAAATTTCACATTTCACATACAATTTATTTGGAATGACAAAGTTTTCTTCAAAATACTCTATGAGATTGTGTTATAGGGTTGTGATGTTTCCTTCAGAGTATTTTGATGAAAATTTTACCATTCAAAATAAATTGAATGTGAAATACAATTTGCATTGTAAACCAAATCTTGTGTCATCTTAATTGATGACATCTTAAAGATGACACATCTTGACTCAAGATTAAAAACGTTTCTTTGCTTCGTTGAGTTTGTGTGAAGTTTACTTTCTTTTGAAATGCCACAAGAAGGAGAGTTAGAATTCTTTTAAATGGGGGCCCCCACTGGAATGGTGGTTGAGGCAAAGTACGTGAAAACAAATTTCCAAATCCTATAAAAACATATAAATATTTCCTTTTTCAAATGTTAAGCTGGGGGGAAGTTAAAACTCACCCTTTATAATCACTCCGTTACGCTTTAGTCAATTATAAGTCGCCAGAATTAGTTGAAACTTACCTAAATACCTCTATGCGTGTTCTCTTTATAACATTAGGTATATTATTAATCTGGTTGAGTATGCTTAGGCTAATATAGGCTATTTAAACTGATAACTGGTTTGTTAACGTTTTTAATTAAGTATGACGACGATTTCCCCCAAAAGTTTGTAGGGCAAACAACTGGTTAGATAACCGGCAAAAAACAATTTACGGCCAACTGGTAATCACAATTAAGTTCCCAGTTAAAGTTCAGTTAAATAGAAACGCTGCAAAGTATTTGAGGTTAAACGATTAGAAGAAAGTTAGTAACGAGCTCTACTAACTAACGGGAGTAAGCGGCACGTAACTCTCTTGTATTACATTATACGAATTCATTGGTTCAGTATAAAACCCGTTGGAGAGCAGCACCTACCAAAAAAAGGCTTACACCCTCAACTCATCATGGATTTAGATGTACAAACTGTAGTTTTATTTCAGTTCTAACAGTTATCACAACTTTGCGTTGATTTAAACTTGTGTCACTTTAAGGAGATGAACCGTTTAAAAGAGAAAGGTTGTGAGAAGGCTATTTTGCCCCAACCTTTTCTCAAGTGGTCTCGGGTGACGGTCACTCCAGGCTAAGCGCCTCGTTAGTGGCTCTCTGCTCCTTTTTCATTTCTTTCCTTTCGAAAAAGTGTCTGTTTTTTGTAGCTTTGGACGCATATCCATAATAAACCCTCAACCCTTTCGACTTGGATGTCGCGCTGGGCCACTACTTAAAAACTCTTAATTTGTTTTAAACAATTTATTTACAGTTTACTTTTAAGTTTAATTACCTTATATTTTGTTTCTAGATGTTTTTATAATATTCGGAAAATTAAATTCTAAACATAAAACTCTATGAAAATTTACACGGTTAAAGATTGTCACCAAGATCCAACACAAGTTTTAACTTGATTTATTAAGTTTTGGTTTTAAATTTATAAAAACATACGGAAAATTGTAAACATAAAAATATATAAGACGTTTAACGAGAATGCTTGAATCGAAGATGAAATCAACAGTACAATGAGAGGTACGTAAACTTTAAAATGTAGACAAAATTAATGCAAAATTGGTTAGATTTTTCAATTGATACCCACAAATACGACCCAAAATGTGTGGATAAGTTGATTGTACGCTACAGATTAGTCATCAGATTTGAGATCCAACTACTTGCTCTTACAACCTAAAATCTCTATCAAGTACATGTCTGAACTATCTAGTTCTTCCGGTTCTCAACATGAGTTAATCAGTGACTGAAGATGGTACTCCACAGCGAGGCCGAAATATCTCAACCTAATTGTGAAGTTTGGACGAGGTGAACCGGAAGAACTAGATTATGAAGTCTTTAGCTACTCAATTTGGAGGGTTTTGACATTTCATGTTCTGTAGTATTATTTCAATCTTTACAGAACATGAAATAATACTAAGCCTGGTCATACGCAACGGAAAATCTTCTAGTACCATTTTATAACATTGGAGTCCATTTTTTAGCTCTTCAATATGTTTTAAAAATTCACACAATCATCCGAATTATTCTTTGTTACAGTATAAACCTTTAATTATTTGATATGTTTATAATTTTATTAGAACACTGACCAATTCTAAATGGTATTTTAGGGGGAGTATGTAATGAGTAATGAGTGTGATGAGTGTTTTGATCGATGATGAGGTGTAGTGTTGTTACATAATAAGGCCAACTCTTCCTTAGATGGGGTTATTAAGTAATTGACCAATGACCAATGGAACTGACCAACTGCTTAACGTGACTTCCGAACCACGAGGAGTCGCCATCGTGATGAGGTTATGATTGCAGCGCCAAAGTTGAATCCGCGCCAAAAATTCATTGGCAGTGTTAAGTTGGTGCTTACGTCATCATAAGTCAGATTGATTATCAGTTCCAGTAAAAAAAATTGTCTTGTTTAACAAGGCGAAGTTAGGACTACAAAGTTCTCTCTACCACTCAACCTCGACCTTTACCTAGCGTTACCGTATAGTCACATTACAAATGTTAATGGTGACTGCGGGGATCGAACCCGCGCCAGCAGAGTGATCAGCTCCGGAGTCGCGCACGATTCCAACCCGCCACAAGTCCGCTTAAGTACTCGTATTAACCATACAGCCATGAGAAGTGACACAAGTCAGTGCTTTATTGCTAACATGTCGTTCTTTAAACTGAAGGAAAAACCCCTCTAGACAGGCGGGCGTTGAAGAGAGAAAAGTTGTGAGAAGGCTACTTTGCCCCAGTCTGTGCAGAAGTGGTCTCGGGTGACGGTCACTCCAACTAAACGCCTCGTTAGTGGTTTTCCCTCCCCCGCTCCCCTTGTCCACAGTTCTTTTCTTCATTTTGTCTTAAACCGTATTCTTTAGTGTTCAGATTACCTCAACGCTTAACAACCTTTACGCTTTTTAAAATTAAAAGTTGTATAGCAGATAAATTTTATACAATCAAAAAATGGTAAACTTTAGTAACGACTGTTCGTTTTTATACCAAAAAGATAATGGTTGATTCAAGACCTACCCTAATATTGTGGTAATTTAATAAAAAGCCAGAAAAATCACTGATGGCAATAGTCTTAGGTATGACCAGTAAAATACTTTTTTGCAGGTAAGTTAGTTATTTTACATTACTGCTATAATATGTTTATTTTAAATAACTTCCATAATTTGCGAGTTGTTTAGCTCATCTCGTAAGGTTGTTTTAAACCTTTTGTATCTAGTGCGTGCACAAACTGTCTTAGTCTGTGTGCGTGTATTCAACGCCTTTATCTTGGCCAAAGCCTTTCCTGCCATCGTTTATGAACATCCTTTTATCTTAGCGATAACATTGTTTGTAAAGTTTAGGAGTATTTATGTCTTAAAATATTCAGGAAATACATTTGAAATAGTATATGGTATTTCAAATTGACTGGCATTTTCATCGGGAGGTAAGAAAGGGAGGGGCGTATTTAGGATATGTTCAGAGAATAGTGTTAAATATGACGATAATCACTCACTAATAGTGAAGCACGCCATATAACTGCATAGACAAACGCTCAAGGTCACCTAGGCAGAGCCGACCCTTAAGCCCTAAGCATGTATTTCATGTGTGCTGTCTAAATTGTGATGGAAAAAAGTGATGAAAACATTGAATGAATGCAAAGCTAAGTGTGACAAGCTATTGCTGTGCAACCACAGAAGTGATTGTTGTGAAGCAGTTAGCCCAGAGTGTCAAAGTTGTGACGTACAAGCTACCATTAGTAACCGTCAGCTGTTTAGCAACGTGCCCTTATGTGCACTACAACCATGACCACTAGGTGATTTGTGGCTGGCTGAACTACTGTCAACTAGCACGTACCGATGTTTCTGTGTACGTCGTACTTGTGAATGTAAATAAATGTGTGTGTTTATTGGGTTTTACTGCTGTAACGTCCTTTTTTATCTAATATACAGTTTAAAATTATAGTTGACCTTTTAATTCAGGAAGTTTTTTATCGGGGATGTTTCAAAATGTTTTTAGATTTTAACAATCGATTTGCGTCAGATAGGAATCTGAAAAAAACTTCAATGTTTGCCGCTTGGATATGAGTTTGACAATTAAATATGTGTTTAGTTACCTCCTTCAATATCCAAAAAGTTGTGTAGAGGGTTGTTTCATTCCTGGGACGTTTCGATGTAAAAACAACATCGTCAGACGTGCAGTCTCCCTCCTGCGCCTCATCTATTCGTTCTTGTGTGTGTTAGCCTACTTTTAAAACAGTGTTCAATAATTTGTTTATTTATTTTTAAGTAAACTGTAAAAATATGTAAACTTGTGTAGGTGTTTCGTCGTAATGTGCAACTTCATGTGTGTATTCATTTTCAACATTAACGACAAAGCCAACTATCAGATTTCCAATAAAACTGCACGTCTGACGTAGATGTTTTACATCAACACAACTTTTCGGATATTGATAGAGATAACTAAAAACCTAGTTCATTGTCAGGTAGCTGAAGTTGAGTTTTTGGCACACTTTTTCACATGGTGCGTGATTACATGATTACATCAGATTATAAAAAATCACTAACGGCCTAAGTTTAGTAACCTAGTGTTATATTTAACTGTCCAAAAACATTGCGGTAGTCTGGTCAAACTTGACATTTTAGATTAGTAGATGTTTTGTCCGTGAGTGAGTGCATTTGTGTAACACATCTTGGCACATATACTTGAAATTCGACAGAAAAGTATACTTTTCATCTAGAAGTTGAGTTTGAGCCTTTCGAATAAAATAACAACTGAACCTAAAGGTACAAAAATGCCCTTCTGATAGTTAGTTTGAAAAAGGTGCTGTTAAATGCTATTAGCAACAGTAATTCCAACAGCTATTCGCAAGACAATATCCATATCAAATTAAAATACACAATTGATACGTAGAAGAGTATCCGTAAACATAATCCCAAATATATATTTAAATTGGAGTAGTATCCTTTTGAGGTACTTTAATGGGAATGATCCACAATGTACTATGACTGCAAAGAAGATAAAGTCATAAATATGTCACAATAAAACTCCCAGCTTAAACCTTAAATTACATACCGGAAGCTAAAGGTCACCTACCTAACTGACGCAAGTAGAATCTAAACACCTTGTGAAAAAACTCGATAAAACGAGTGTCGCCGTGAATTTAAAGGGATTTCCAGAGTCAACAATAATGTTGAACTGTAAGTGCCAGACTGTGAAATATACCACTGCACCCACGGGAACATCACATTACTTTTCATGATCTCGTAGCATTACCATAATGGCATTGCATCGTATTTCCGCTTGTATTGGGCACACAAAACTCTATGGATAAAAGCTTAGCTGAAATGATCTGCATTTTCCAAACTACTCGATTTTGCTTTGAAATCTGTCAGGAGATTTGGTTTGATTTTACTTAAATCAATTGTTCAGAATAGGGGAAAGGTTGACGACTAAAATATTTTTAAACAGGTTTGCATGGGTACGTTATCAGAAAACTCAATGTAACTGAGCAAAATTTAACAAAACTATGGTTTGTTTCAATTAAAAGTTAATTTTTCGAAACTGTAAAATCATATGTATAGTACTTTACACGTGTCACGAATACGCTGAATACACATAATAGTAGGTAGAAAATAACGAGACATATGCTTACCAGCACATTTAAAAACTATTATACTAAATGCTTTTAGTTATTGGGAGAGAGTTTGGAGGTTTATTCAACGATGGGTCGAATTAAACATGTAATCTATTAAATCTTGCAGAATACACTGGGGTGATTCTGTATATCCTGGTGTCAACATATATTCTACACCAATTAATTGTAATTAATTTATGTAATCTATGGTTACATAATTTTAAAGATAGTAAGATGAATCACGTGTATACGAGTATTACCCACACTGCGAGTTTTAGTAAAGAAACATAGTTTATAATCCTAGAAAGATACTGTAAATTGAAGAGGACGATATATAAAATTGGGACTTTTCATAAAAGCCACAACTTGGAGACATTAGTGGGAATATTACATTCTTTGAGGATTGAAAACATGAAACAGAATGCTCTGCGAGCGCTGCCTTTCTCCCTCCTCGGCTGTACATGCTCGAGTCTGTCCGATTTTGATGACTGAAAAGTAACCAAATCGATTTTCGAGAACGAACGAACTTTGGCGTGCCTTAGTGCATCTACTCGAGACTCTTAAAAGAAGTCCCTTGCAGCGCATTCTGTGCGTGGGCTGCCTCAACTATACAAAGTCCTGTCTTAGCCATCTATGCACTAACTACCTACCATAACATAATCTTTCCTTCACGTCAATAATTATTCGTATTTAACTGTTACAGGATATTGCTTCAAGATTTACTGTCTAAAGTCTTAAGCTCAAGTAACAGAAAATGAAGCTGCACTTGGTATGCACCTGTAAATCTTTCAGCAATGCACTGTTTACATCTCAATTACACTTCATCTAAATCTCAAATAAAATACAATTTTGTTTTATACTATATGTGAGTTTGAAGAAGATATGTGAGCTACAACTGGCAGACAGTGTAGAATATATGTTGACACCAGGATGTACGAGAACACCTACAGTGTATTGCTGCAAGATTTACCGTCTGCAATCTACAACTCGAGTAAGTTCAGGCTGTTCCTGAGTTGTGAGAGTTTGAAGAAGATATGTGAGCTACAACTGGCAGACAGTGTAGAATATATGTTGACACCAGGATGTACGAGAACACCTACAGTGTATTGCTGCAAGATTTACCGTCTGCAATCTACAACTCAAGTAAGTTCAGGCTGTTCCTGAGTTGTGAGAGTTTGAAGAAGATATGTGAGCTACAACTGGCAGACAGTGTAGAATATATGTTGACACCAGGATGTACGAGAACACCTACAGTGTATTGCTGCAAGATTTACCGTCTGCAATCTACAACTCAAGTAAGTTCAGGCTGTTCCTGAGTTGTGAGAGTTTATAAAGATAGATATGCTAGCTACAACTGGCAGACAGTGTAGAATATATGTTGACACCAGGATGTACGAGAACACCTACAGTGTATTGCTGCAAGATTTACCGTCTGCAATCTACAACTCAAGTAAGTTCAGGCTGTTCCTGAGTTGTGAGAGTTTGAAGAAGATATGTGAGCTACAACTGGCAGACAGTGTAGAATATATGTTGACACCAGGATGTACGAGAACACCTACAGTGTATTGCTGCAAGATTTACCGTCTGCAATCTACAACTCAAGTAAGTTCAGGCTGTTCCTGAGTTGTGAGAGTTTGAAGAAGATATGTGAGCTACAACTGGCAGACAGTGTAGAATATATGTTGACACCAGGATGTACGAGAACATACAGTGTATTGTGCAAGATTTACCGTCTGCAATCTACAACTCGAGTAAGTTCAGGCTGTTTCTGAGTGAGAGTTTGAAGAAGATATGAGCTACAACTGGCAGACAGTGTAGAATATTTGTTGACACCAGGATGTACGAGAACACCACAGTGTATTGCTGCAAGATTTACCGTCTGCAATCTACAACTCGAGTAAGTTCAGGCTGTTCCTGAGTTGTGAGAGTTTGAAGAAGATATGTGAGCTACAACTGGCAGACAGTGTAGAATATATGTTGACACCAGGATGTACGAGAACACCTACAGTGTATTGCTGCAAGATTTACCGTCTGCAATCTACAACTCGAGTAAGTTCAGGCTGTTCCTGAGTTGTGAGAGTTTGAAGAAGATATGTGAGCTACAATGGCAGACAGTGTAGAATATATGTTGACACTAGGATGTACGAGAACACCTACAGTGTATTGCTGCCAGATTTACTGTGTGCAATCTACAACTCGAGTAAGTTCAGGCTGTTCCTGAGTTGTGAGAGTTTGAAGAAGATATGTGAGCTACAACTGGCAGACAGTGTAGAATATATGTTGACACCAGGATGTACGAGAACACCTACAGTGTATTGCTGCAAGATTTACTGTCTGCAATCTACAACTCAAGTAAGTTCAGGCTGTTCCTGAGTTGTGAGAGTTTGAAGAAGATATGTAATGTACAATTACACCCTTCCAGTGTAGAATATATGTTGACAACTACACTGTAATCCTGCATATTGTGTAAGTTGAAGTTAGTTCAAACTGTACCTGTGTCGAAACGTTTCAAGAAAATATTTGACCTACATGAAATAAAAAGGTGGATTATTATAGATACTGTATAGGTAATAAACCAGGTGGTTTATACGGTTTTGTTAAGTTGAGTACACAAAACATTTCGTGACTCTTGGATACGTACTACTTCTACAATAACAATCGAAAAAAACAATTAACAAACAAAGACTTACTGCAATTTTTCTTTAGGTTTTTCTTTCTTGTGCGTGGGTGATTCTGCTTATTTGTTTGAAGCCCTATTCAGTACTGAAAGTCCATTTTTAGCTTATACTTAAGCTTTGATAAGTACTAAACGCTTTGATATTTTGACTTAATAATGTTTACTTCTACTTTCTGTGTACGATTTATAGTTTCTTACAACTCAACACAAGATTACAGAACCTTCACCACAAGAGCCAGACACTATTACACTCCCCCTGGGATGAAGGGTGCGTTACTAAGGGATGTAGGCTGTTCATGCATGATTCATGCCTTAATCATCAGCCCACTACCCTTGGACGCTTCTGGCTTTGCGTATAATTGGAAGTGAATTCAAATAACTTGTAAATTATCTGCATTGATCTAACTGTATTTTAGCTCATAAAATATTATTGAATAACAGTACAGTAGTATAATGGTATAATCTACTCTCCTTGTCTTTAAGTTAACTTTTATGTGTAACCAAAGCTACTTTAATCCGTAAGAAATTAGAATTAAATCTTAAACGTTTGAACGTATAAATTTTTAGAAACATGAAAGTTAACTATTGAAACTCTGTAATAAATGTTCTAACAACTCTGACATAAAGTTGGACAACCAACTAGCACGTCTTGTTAAAAGTTAAAACAACAATAGAAATAAATCTGAATTCTTTCGTTTCTGTTTGACTTGTTACTTTTCTATGCAATCGTTACAACGTTAAGGTACGTACGCTGACCAACAAGTAAAAATATAAAATATTTTTACGGTTCGAATGTAAAGAAAGGCTGCTTTAACTTTTACGCTGTTGTTTGTCTTGAAGTGAATATTAATTACTCGTTAGTTAGGCGTACGGTTCATTTGGAAACTTTTTCCTCAAAATTATAAAAGGCAAAGTAGGACGTAAGGCCTTAGTTATTTTAAAACTTGAAACTGTTAAGAAGGTATTTTAGAATGTGAAACCTTTTTCAACCAACATTCAAAATGTTACATTTACATTAAAACTATGAAATAAAGTAGGTTATGGGTGCTAAAACAAACCACGGTTGTCGGAGTAAGTAGCTGTTTATTCTTCTACAGCTTCTCATTTCGACTTTGGCCACTTTTAGGTTATTTTTCTGAAGCGCTTGCCAGAAAAATACTTGCGTTGATCAGACCAATTTAGTAAATACCCTAAAAAGTTTGGTCTTGTGTTTTCTTCAACTATCAACTCCATGCCTTAGTCTAGTTTTTATAAATTTGTCATTTGTTAAATTTAAATTTGCATGTAAAGTCCTAACTAGAAATTTGTCTATAACACACATGGCGTTACCTTAGAGTCACTTGAACCTTTGGTACATGAAGGGAATCGAACCCACGCCACGGGAGTAAACATACCCTGCCAGTCTGCCACGAGCACATGCGCATAGCCTTATTTCTTGTCCACTTTCCACGTCAACGGCATTTTTAATTTGTTACTTAACCTAGGGTTTGTGGACATCACAAAACGCTCTTAAGAAATTGGTCCGAACCCACTTGTATATACATTATGGACAAAATTATGGAACCAAATGGGTTTCTTTCATTTCATCGCCCCTTTTTTGTTTAACACCCTGTATAAGTTTGAGTTTTTTGTAATCGTTTAGTTGGTTTTTCATATTTGTGTACGCTTTGCTAAAGAAAATTCCAATGTCAAACGAAAAGGGCAATGAAATGAAAGAAACTCATTTGGCTCCATAATTTTGTCCCTGAGTGATATTTAAAATAATATGTTGCAATTAAGGGTGTGCAAGAAGTGCTTGAAGAGAGTTTCTACGAGTGGAAAGTGAGGAGTTGTTATCATCAATCCGTGTGGCAGCCAATCTACAGTGTCGGAACCACCTCTAGCTACCACTGACACATATTGCTTCCAGTCTGTCAAGCTTTACATTTGCTGCCAACAAACTGTTCAACTGAAACTAACGTAAATACAAGTGTCAATTGTGAGTATTGGACAACAAGAAGTACACTACGTTAGGGGTAACTTTGTAAAACAGGTGGCCTAAAAGTTAATTTGCCTTCAAGTAGTGTTTTATTTCGTGAACAATATTAAACCGTATTATATAGTTCCCTTACGACGTAACTAAAACGTTTATTATAATCTAAAACCCTATGTACATATCGGTTCCACTCAAGACCATTCGTTTGAATTAGTCCTCTCTAGTATCTGAGTCTTTCAGCCAATTATGAATTTGCAATAATATGTCATAAACTGTGTGTACTAAGCTTTGGCGGTAAAAAAAACTGTTTTTGGAATTATTTTGTTCGTTTTTGACTAAATGTTTTAAACAAGGTTAGGTATTGAAAGAACGATATAGTACATTTCATTACTATAGGTCCTAAAGTGACACTTTTTGACACGAGGTCAAGTATGTTCGGTATTTTTCTGGCCTCTAGTTGCATAAACTTGTATGTCAATGCTCCACATGGTTTGCTGTCGGCCTTTTGCACGTCTACAGAGTGTCGATATAAGGATGCATTAACAGTGCTTCAAGCTGGCTTTCACCACGATTCATGGTTCCTCTTCCACGAATTATGGTAATAGTTTGTCGGCTTGTTTTAAACCAATGAGAAGTTTGGTTAGTTGAAGTTTAGGTAGGGATTAGCCAATTTTATGAATATTACCATTAAGTTGATTGGTAATCTGAAATAAAGCAAAAGTGAAACGAAGGTTGAGAGACCACCAATGCATATTGCGTTTAAGTCCACCAGTAACACCAGTCATAGCGCTTGTCTTGGGGGAAATCATCATTCGAACCCTTTTGCCACCAGTAAGAACAGCTTCAATAACATTTTCTCGCCTTGAACAGGCTGTTAGCCCGCTATGCTGTTACCACGTGGGTGTTGAGAAGAGACAAATACGTGTTTACCGGTAAAGAGGCTTATAAACCCCCTGGTGAGGGGAGATAACATAAAACACAGCCGTGTTGGTGGGGTGGAGAAGGGAGGTCAGAGACACTGTTTGGGGTAACGAGCGGCAAAGGCAACGTCCTCCAAATGGCACGCAGCTCGTGGTGAAGCAAGCGCTTTCTCTCGGTGACTGGTGTTACTAAGTGATGGGTTGTTTGGGAAAGAATCTTGGTTTAAAACTGTCATACGATAGTTTATCATGTTATGTAAGTTGAGTATGTTAAAAAGTATGTAAAACGTCGTATCATTGTTCTTACACTCGCCATTCATTATATTTAATTTCAGTATATGCAAAAGGTACATAATCATATAGAAAAAGCTTTTTGAATAAATTATCATTATTTAATCTTTTTTAAAATTTTAGCCACAGTGGAAAACAAAATATAAGTAAATTAATAAGACAAACAAACGTGATTTTACACTAATCAATGATTTTGATGCAAATGTGAAATTGGCTATAACTTTATGCACTGTGGGAAGGTTTTCCTACGTATTAATGAAACACCTGTGAGTTAGTGTAATTAAGAGTACAAATTATATACTGGTTAGTTCTGTATAAAATTTTCAATCTTATTTCACAACTATGAATTTCCCTACCTTGTCTTCAGGCCGTTCAGAAGGGCAGTAAACTATCGTTTCGAAGATATACGTAAATACGTAAAGGTTAGGTAAAATACGTAGTCTATCTTAAAGACCACAAAACATTTTTAAGGCAGAATTTTTTTTAATTCAAAGTTTCTTATTTTTGTTTTGGCCTCAATTCTTCAAACAATATTATATAGGTCTTGTCAAAATGGGCAGGAATGTATCAAAATAAACTGATAAAGAATAACCGTGTAAAAAGCAAAGCAAAAAATTCATTCTTGATAGAACACCTTATTAAAAAAATATTGATTTAATTGTGGCGTATAATATTTTTTACCAAAACTACACCATTCACCAGACAATGTTGCCAGAAAGCAATATAGTTTAACCATATGTGTCACACTAGACGTGTTTATGCTGAAACAGCACGTGTTGAATAAATTTGAATATTTATCGGATATGACGCATGCTTGAAGGTTTGAGCTAGGAACGGAAAACGCATCATATTTTATTATGACAACAATAACATCTCGTCCAGACCAAATCACATCGTGAAGGAGGGGAACATAATCTGGCTTTGCTCAATGGAAGATTGCGAACAAGGGATATTGCCTTCTCAAGACTCTGACGGGGTAGTAATCATATTAAGTCAAAGAGGGGTGAGTGCTTACTTCCAGAAATCTGCTTACGTTTTGCCAAGTGGTTTCCTTATGACATTTTCCGTTCGTTCAACCTTTAAGTTAGATATGTTTAAGTGACGAACCAGTTGATTTTTATGATTCTTTGTTTTAGGAAGCACAACCAAATTCGTGTTAAATTAATTTAAAGGGGACCTTTGTAGCTCAGATATGTAACATGTACTTTTGGAAATCAAGCAAACATCGTCTTCCATGCTGAAGAAATCTTTCTAAAAATGATACGTATATTTTTAGGAAGAACTTATCTTTATTTGATGACTTTTTCATATACTATTTATTAATCTTCGGAGCGAACAAATATCAATTTCTAAATTAACATAGTTTTGTTATACTATAGTTTAATAATGATGAACTTAAGAAATTAAAACAATATTAAAACAGAATTTTCTAAAATATTAATTCATAATCTGTATTTTTGAACGCAGTGTGTATTACTAATGTTGGTCAACTTTCCATAGTTTCATTAACCAACATAATTCTTAAGGAATATTTGACAGGTATTTCAGTCTGTTGTAACAACAATTGAACTAATTTTAATCATCTAACGATTCGATGCATGATTAAGTGGTAGAGAGGGCTATGAAGTCCAACCTTCACCACGTACATTCACACTTTTCACACTTCATTTCATCAATAGAGTACGTGTCAAACGATAGAAAATAAGGATGCAGGAACTTGGACATT
Organism: Matsumurasca onukii; assembly: GCA_018831715.1. Taxonomy (NCBI): domain Eukaryota; kingdom Metazoa; phylum Arthropoda; class Insecta; order Hemiptera; family Cicadellidae; genus Matsumurasca; species Matsumurasca onukii. Next base: position 29,341,199 of record CM032065.1, read on the forward strand.
ATTTATATGGCCAATACTAGCTTTGAGGATGTGGCTTTAAACCCCTTAAAATTTAAAAAAGATTGTCTTAAGTTTTAAGTCTAAATAGTTTTGCTCCAAACCGTTTTTGTGTTTCACTGACTGGATTAATAGCAACCCTGTAGGTATATCAGCTCACATACTTATATTCGACATTGAAACCAATAAATTATTGTAACTAATTCAGTAAGAATGATCCAGTTAAGTAATGCTTTGATGAAAGAGAAAGTTTGTCTGTATCTAAGGAGTTGGATCTCCGGGAATGCAATATCAACCGTTCCATTGGTAGGGGTTGGTTTATAGACACATTCCTAAGCAAGTTGGAGCCAGGGCTAAATACAGTCCAGCGTTGGAAAGCTAACTTCTGTGTTGTTTTGACCTTTCAGTTTGTTTTGCTATTTTCTTTGTTTGCTTAAAATTATGTGTTGTTACGATAGGTAATTTGGACGGTGACAAATTTTCCTTTAAAACTTAGTATTTACATACGGGTTTCCACAATTAGCCATTAGTCATTAACCAATAGACAGATTCTCTTTGTAGCGTTGTGGTAAAGGTGTACCCCGATATTTTTGGATAGACCTGTCGGACTTTAGTGTTTTATGTTTCGTTTGTGTAAATTTTGTTTGGTGATGAGTGTTTGAAATCTTTGACGAAGGAATACAACACATGATGAATTATAAAAAAAAGATGCTGTGTGAAACATTTATCTTAATGGTACAACATGTCGCAAAGAAGCTTTTGAACTGTTCACGGAAGTAAACACCTTATTTGAAGTACTAATAAGTATGTTTAATATTTTATATGTATTTATTAGCTTGATCGTTAAAAACGTAACATAGGACATCGTTGTACGAATAGTATTATGTGGATCATTCTGACTCAAAATATGTTTAGTTTATTTGAACTTTCCAAGTTCTCACGGCTTTAGGGACAGGTTTTTTCTAGTCTTCGATGCCATTTTTCAAGATAGCAGGAAATCATGCAAGCTCGCACCTTTCTTGACAAACTTTACAAATTAAAATATAATGTAATGAATTATAACACAATATTATGTTCTGAATACAATTTGTTCCGTTAACAGTTTTATCTAAGCAAAACTCCTAACGATTCTAGACTATACTAATCCCAATATTTGGAGATTCTAAGAACCACATTTTGATAAAACACTCTTAATTTCTGAATTATAAAAACTTGTCAATAATACAGAGCATGATTCTGTGTCTTTTGTGTTTTCAACCATACAAAATAATAAATAACTTACTTGTTTATCGCTTTCATGAGTATTATTATCACAAGTTTACGTAAACCGGAAACGGATATATAGGTTTGAAGAAGATTTGTGAGTTACATTCAGCCTGGCAGTGTGGAATGTGCCGACACCTGGATGGATGAGAACATCTACTGTATATTGCTGCAAGATTTATTGTCGGCAATCTCTTTACAGATGTGCGTTCTCGCCTTTTCAACCTTTTCAGTAATGAATGTTGTAAAACATTTGTAACTAATCTATAAAACAGATAATTTTAGATGAATTTCAATTTCTGCGTCAAAATTGTCCTTAACTTTCTTGTTAAACAATTTCAACCGTGTTTTCCGGTCTGCAATGTTTATTCGTAAATGAATCAACAAACTTTAAAGGAATTTTTAAGGAAACCGGGTGAGGTTAGATTATTTTCTTTTGTGTACATTCTAAGTTGATCTAACTCCCATAGCTATGTTAATTTTCTTAATGTATAAAATAACTGAATCATTCTTGAAAACTCTAATAAGCTTATGGCTTGAATAAAAAGTATCCTCAACTGTTGTATAATTTTAAAGAGGTACAAGCTAATGCAAACGTTTGACGCATTTTTATCAACATAAATGTTACCTTGGTTGTGGTGCCTGTAGATCCTACGGTGCAGGTTGTAGTCTAAACACGTGTTTCGTAGCGTTTGTGCAGCATCATCAGTAAACACACTAAGTCACTATTTACACTGATAATTAGATTATCAGAATCAAAATGTATTAATATAAATGTATTTGATGGTCAAACATATGTAAATACGCGTAATAATAACGTTCAAAAGTATAGTAATAATAATAATAACAGAAGTATATTTTACTTGCCATGAAAATTGAATTCCATTTTTCTAAATTTTACATTGCATATACTTAACAGGCTGGATGGTACTTATTGCTTAACAAAACGGATAACGCTTTTTTCAACTGTTTTGAAGTTTGCTGTTAACGATAGTGGAATTTCTGAGGTTATACAATTTTATTATGTACATTTTCCATCATTTGAAGTAAACAAGTATTGACTCGTTTTGAAATATAAAATCGGATTCCGACTGGAGGTGAAAGGTAACCATTGGGAAACATAACACGTTAGGAAATTCCCTAACCTTAAAGTAATCAGATGAGTAAGTAGGTGGTGAAAGAAAAATCTCATATTGTTTGGTTTTGGGTGACTGGTCAGCAAGCGCTAATTACGCTAAATTTCTAAATTTTATGTTATATTTAGGTAACTTTTCACTTAAAGATTGACTCAGATTATATACCTAAAACGTCGTGTATTTCTTGCTTACATAAGTCGGCGGAAAACGTCCGTAATAATGTTTCAACCTCAGAGACTTTTCCGATACCTCGTTATTTGAATTCACAGACGATACATCGTTAAAAGTTCGTTCTGTAGTTTGACAGAAGCTGCGCTGCAATCGTATATTGAACTTAAGGCGCTTAACGTTTGTCACAAAAGTACAAAGCCAGAACTCCCAATCAGCACAAGATTAGACTTTTGTGCTCCAAGTGTCGTCTCGTTACCAGACTTGTAGGTTCTTTCATTGAAACTTTGTACTCTTTCACTGTCATGCTTAGTTATTTAATATTAATTCAACTTTCTTCTTTAGTATTGCAATAGTTACTTGTTCCTTCCTGCATATAGATTATTATCCAAATTTAAAAAAAATGGTCCAGGTCTTGATTTATTTGTTGGCTTTTAGAACAGTTGTAATGACGGAATATAACCAACAATACATAATGACAATAATGAGAGAGTTTTTCACCAGTAAATCCTAGTTTAACCTGTATCTAACCAGTCGATATGTAGTTTGTCTGTTAACATTAAAATGCTAACACCATCTAAACATGTAATTTAAATACTCAGATCACTGAAATGAAAAAGCAAAACACGTAATTAAGCGTAAAAGCTGCACGAAGTTATGTCTTGGTTAATATTTCAAACAAAACTTTTCCCCAACAAAATAAAATAAGACCAAAGTTTTTACTGATAAGATCACTAGATACAGCAGTATCACTTGGTTATCAAGGTTGATTGACCTTAAGAGCGCTCTGAGAACGTCTTGGGTTGTTTATTTCATCTTAGAATAATTATTTTTGTAACTGACAAAACAATAAGTGAATAAAACATGGATTCATTATTTGTTGCCTTCAAAATAAATTATAATTAAATAAAACCAGTGGTGTTTTACACCGTAATGAGTTAATTATTTAAGTATCTGTGAGTTAATCTTTCGAACAAAAAAAGTTAATGGTACCGCATTTGTTGATTCAAACAGTTACAAACCCAACGGGTGAACAAAAGTTATGTAATTTTACGATTACGTGAAATTGCCACTCGGAAACGAGGGTTCCACTGGGAGCCCTTACAACCATAATAACATTCATATCTTTCTAACTTTTAATTTGGTTTTGATGTGTTTTATATGCCAGAGATAATAAAGTCAAGGGACGTGAACTCTATTACATTTACGGTTCTATCTTGAAATTGTTATACGTAAGACGATGAAAAACTACGTTTACGCAGGGTGTTTCATAACTCTCATTGTGTTTTAAGGTTATGATTTTCGACTAAATAAATCTAGAAACCATATTCATTTGGTCCAAAGTTTTTGTCTGGTTGTACATCCATAATTTTAAATTTTGATTTAAATGAAAAACGACTTTACGAGTCAACTCTGAAACATGTTAACACTATCATCAACTTGAAAATAAACCAACACTGTTATTAAGCGATCTTAAACAAAATTAAAACAATTTAAAATTCAAAGACGCAATAACTGAAATAACTTTCAAAACATTATGCAAACGTAATTGATGTATAACATTTCTTATATACTCTAAAATATTAAAGAGTAAAACCACTCAGAAAGAGTGAAATTTCGCTCTTTTGGGTGTTGAAACCCAGCCACTCTCATCAAAGAGTGGCTCGATTTTCACTTGTTTGGTGGTTTTCACTCTTTCATAATTATATAGTAAACACATTGATACCACGTTTCCATTCATTACCAACGGAGATATAAAGGGAATTAGTGAAGCGAAACAGTTTACGTGTATTCAATTTGTAAAACTATAGTGAGTAAACTGTGATGTCCCCTTCCTTATCTTTATGCCCCTGTTGTTTATAAACAGATAATGACAAAACACAGTACGGTATCACAAATTCTTGCCACACAAACCTTACATAGGGAATACAAGGAGTGAGCTTCGGTGGTATCTCAAAAAATGAAAAAGAAGAAATCGTTCGGGACAAGAGGAACTGAGCTAGTGCGTCCCTCAAGGCTCTAATCTTTGCTTTCCCTTCTTCTTAGTCTACGTCAATGGTGTTGGTTCATCAATACAAAAGGACTACTCGCCCAGTACACCATTATCTGATTCAAAACATAACGGTACTGGTAACTAGAAACGTGTGACAATTGATGAACTCAACAGTTTGAACGACAAACCCGACAACTAACTTCTAACTAATAGCAAATCCGACAAAATAATCGATCATCCCACCTCATACCTATGACATGTTGGATTCAATTTTGGAATTTTAATCTCACAACAAATCCAACTCCAAACAGCTTGTTTATTGACCAAAACTTCCGCACAACCTTGAACTCGCCATATTGTTTCAGGCCGGTCTACTGCCCTGGTCACTCTCCGACATCACCAGTACGGAACCCTCTCCCGGAAGTCACGTGACGATGGTGGAGGAGGGGGTAACACGACGGAGGAAGCAGCCCCCTCCGAGTTCCTGGTCAAGCAACACGATGAGGCCATCCTGGTGTGTGAGGCCGCCGATGGCCCAGGATTGGTCAGATGGCGTCATAACGGAATGGCGGTAGATGCTAGTCATAGGTAGGTGGATAGGTAGAAATATATTTTATGGTAGAACGTGGGAAAACGAATAGATTGGATGCAGACAAATGAGAAGTCATTTGAACCTCCTTGAGGGTAAGGAAGATTTAAGGGAAGAAAATGAAATGGCTATTTTAGATTTATGATTTTACAACTACATAAAAACCCCGTGATTTCTTATCCTTTTTATGTTTATTATATCCGAGAAAATCATTGAATCTACAAGTACGTGAACAAACCTTGATAAAGATTACAGTGAGAATACCTCCATACATGTTTAAAAGATAGTGGTCAGTGTTTAACTTTTCAAGAGTTTAAAGACATGTTATACTTCCTAAACCCATAAATATATAGGTGCATTTACTTTCAAGCGTCATTTCAATACTACGGTTTGTCAAAGTACGAGGATGACAATTTCACTGTTTAATGTATCGTTAAAGTTAAAATATCTTAATTGAATAAAGTATACATTTGTACATCTCAAACAACAGAATAAATACTAAAATGAATGAACACATATAATAATTTCTGTTTCAACTGACACACGATCAACATTACCAAAAGCAGTTTTCTGGGAGCTTCAAAACTATGGGTAGGTTCCAGAAAAGGATTCAAACACCTGACGGCAACCTGCAAGACGGTTTTAAATGATCAAACTTATAAATTTACACATTAATATACAATTATTGTCACTCAAAACCAAATATGGAATGCCTTGTTTTATATTTAAAACCAAAATCTTCGGCAGCCAGTTTTCTATTAAGAGTTTCATGCACGTTTTTATTGACCTTTTGAATATATTACCTCCAATACAACATTCAAACGAATTCTTCAAGGATATTGTGGGGTTTTCTACACGCTTAACAGATGTAGTTCTTTGGTATTGGTTACCTTATAGATGGTACATATGAAAAGAAGATGTTGGAACGGACTCTTCTAAATTCTTTATTTTTAAGTAAGGAGCATGAGTACTTAGGCAAACTTGGCGTTTGCCCAAGAAGTGCTAAAATCTACTTCAGACTACCCCATAATGACAAACCGTTAATCATTGGAAAACCTTCAGTAGTTGGACTGGTAAATGAGAATAACTTCTTCCCGAAATATCCTATCCTATATAGTTTAACTATTGTCCAAGCGAGGGTTAAAATAGTTCACTCACAAGTCAAAAGGTCATCTCCTATTCCTACAGTTACGTCGTTTTTCAGGTACTCTTTGGACCGGTTGGGCAGGTTGACCATCTCCAGTGTGAAGATGGAGGATGATGGAACTTGGCAATGTGAGAACCGAGACACAGGAGTCACCGCAAGGCCTATATTCCTTCTTGTTCTTGGTAAGTTAACAGCAATTCAAGTAGACGGGAAGTTGTCTAAATAATCTTTGGAGAGGTTGGCAGGATTGAGTGTACTACCTCCAGTGAGAAGATAGAGTATAACGGAACTTGACAGTGAACAAAGACCAGAAGCCAGAATAAATTAGAAAATTACAAAACGTATAACAGGTTCAAAGCCAAACTGGGTTTATTTTAAGTGTGCCTTAAAAGGTTATTAGAATTTTTATTTGGCACAATACCCACTTAAAGATTGCAAGAAATCTGGTTTAAAATGCTCCATTTCACATACAGTTTGCGCCAAAATAAACAACACTGAAATTTTAAGATCGTATTTAAAATATACACTTAAGAGGAATTTAAATATATTTAGTTCATAAGACGTTCAATATGACTTCCGATCAATTTGCGCAAGACTCATATAGTGCTTGAACACTTCGTATAATTTTATTGAAGATGGGTTGTTTCATCCCTCTTACGTACCTGGTTATTTTACTTAGGTCAAAAATAACGTTAGAATTCTATACTGGATTCTAACAAAATATTTTCGAATCCTCCGATATTTCTAAAACTATTCTCAACGACGTGTTGTTTACTAATTTCATAATTCATTTTCAAAGACGTCCGCCTCTGGCTTCTATTCAGTGACTGTAACAATTGCTGCAACATCCTCCCTTGATTGTCATTTTTCCAGTTTTTTGGTGACCTAAATAATAGCCCTTCCGTTAGGTCAAACCCTATCTTTCTTTGAAACTCGCGCACACCCTTATCATTACAAAATTATTATGTGGGGTTTTGTGGAAATGCTCTTAAAAGCTTAATGCAGTGTATGACAAACTAGGCCCACCAGCACGTCCAACTCCGTATGAGCAAAAACAATACTCTACGATAAAAGCTTTCTCTGCAGTAGCTAGCACCATATCCGCAAAAAAACACCTCAAACATGAAATTTATAATAGTCATAAAGACGTGACAACAATCCAAAGTTGTCACAGTTGATCGGCAAGGCCGCCGATTAAGTTTCAGTATTGTTTATTTTGGCGCATACTGTACATCTTTTTAAGACAAATTTTTCTTTAAAATATTTTGAGGGAAACATCACAACACTACAACATAATCCTATAGAATATTTTGAAAACCAATTTGTCTTTAAGAGATTCCTTTTGTGAAATGTAGCATTTTAAACCTCATTTCTTGCAATCTTCAAGCGGGTATTACAAAAAGAGTATTATTAACCTTTTCTTTTATTACAGTATAAACTTGTACTCGATCGCTCATATCTCTGATTTCCAAAACGAAAAATGAAACATTCAGGGTGATTTACTACCTGTTTTAATACTATGGCTGAACACATAATCATAAACTAATACATGCTTTTGAACATTAAAATTACAGGGATTGATGTAAGCAGGTCACCCGTTTCAGTGAATCAGTGACCATGTTATTACCTTGATCAAAAGCAGATACTCTATGATTGCCAATCGCACACTATTTAGTTTCACGTAGCAATATGGTTTATTGAAATCAAATGTTCTGAAAATAAGTAGATTATTTAAGTAAATTAAATTGCATTACGTTTATTGTAAGTAGTAGTAGTATTTAAATAGCCATAGAGTAAATCAGGCTATTATTTTAATATAATAGGTTTAGGTTACCTTGTTGATCTGGCAAGTAATCTTAATAGTAGTTGTAAGCACTACAGCTGTTTCGCGGCCATCCTAGGCCGCTTCTTCACGTGGACGTGTAGTTATTTTAAATTATGTACTAGTAGTGTAGTATTATTTTAAATTTATATTTTTTAACTAAGCGACGTTGAGCTTACTTATAGAGTTTTCCAATAAATGTTGATGTTAACACCTCTGATATTACGTTCTAACAAAGTTTATTCTGTATTCAATATAAAGTCATATTTTGCAAAAAGTAATATTAATTTTATACTGTACGTTATTTTTATTATGTATGGAAACGCTTCACTTTAGAACTAGTGATGAAATATTCTATTAGAAGAACAAACGCAAAAGTAATTCAATCTCCCGTGAAAGCTTTAGTAAAGCTAGTTTTTATCAATTCATCAGTTTTCCGTACAGTATATGTGTTATCAAGCCTTTGATAAGCTGTCATCGACAAACGTGGGCAAAACGTCAGACAGATCGAGTCACAGCATGCCGGTTCGTTAGGAATGGTGCCAATACCAGTATTTAAAACTAAGAAAATATGTTGTTCGGTTTGTTCAATAAATTAGGTAGTTTGAAGATACTGACTGACTTCCTAGGGACATTGACTGGGACTCGTGGCGTGGTCCTGTAATCCAGCTTTATGAAGGTCTGGTTTTGAGGATGATATAGGTCTAAAGCGGCTCAGATAGTCTCAGTGATCATCTGATGACACCCGCATCAACTCCCACCATCGTTTAGACATATCAGACCATCACCTGCTTGGTTCGGAAGTCACGTTAAGCCGTTGGTCCTTGTATTTCCATCGGTCATTAGGCTATTAACTAATAACCCATTCTAAGGAAGAGTCGGCCTTAGTTTGTAACACCTCATAACTCATTAATACCACCCATCACACTCATTCCTCACCACATGTTTGCCTTAAAATACCCTCATGAGAGTGGTTGGCATCTCTAATAGTGATTTAGTGATTTAGGACTGCCGACACACGAAGTCGTTGCAGCTGAACAATAATTACGGTTTAATAACTAAAACAGCGCACAATTAATATCTTTTCATCATTATTAGCCACATCACAGGTATCTGAATGGAATTTTAACAGGTCACTGGTTTGGTAAATCAGTCACTGTGTTATTACCTTAATCGAAAGCAGTTACTCTGTGATTGCCAATCATCCATCACTATTTTAGTTTTGTGATGAGTGGTTTTGTTCCAACAAAAATCCTTTGGAGCAGTATTAAAATGATACAGAGTTAACAAAAAAAAAACAAGTCAAGGCTTTTGGTTACAATTGTGGAGGTAAACAACTGAAACAGATTCATATAAACATTGGTCAAAAACGCTTTGTTTCCCCAATTGCTGCCATTTTGTTTTTCTCCTAATTAATTATTATCTCTCTCACCACTTATAAGATATGGCTCAAACGTAATATAAATTCATATCCTAGTAAGACCACCAATGGAATTACCTGCCAATTTTAAAATGGTGGCTATTTTATCATGTTTTAGGGCATGTTTGGTTTTACACCTCAATAAGCGAGTAAATATTGAGGCGTAAAATAAAACGTAAACTATAACGTTTTCCAGTAAATTTTATTACCTATCTAGTGACACCAAGTGCATAAACTATTGTTAGAAACAAGCAGCTTTCCACTTCATTACCTTGCTTTTTACTATGGTTTCGATGATTAATCTTACCACTTCAAAATGGTAGTTATTGTATGATACTTTCAGAACACTTTCGGTAGGAATTTTTCTTGGCTATGAAATTTAAGAATTACGTTTCACGGAAGATTTCATTAACTGTACGAGTATATTTACAGTAGGTCCATAAACATCAAGCCAAAGTTACAGTGTAGATAAAAAAATATGCTGCATAATACATAAATAAATTTTTCAAGAGTGAATACTTATCTTTGACAAATACAAATATTTTATCTTAGGTTTTGTTTAAAAGCAACCGAATTTATTTAATTTTTTTTAGTGTTAGCTCTTATTCCAATCCACTGTGGAAAGGTGTGCAACGTTGCTGAACATTATAGAAAACATAAAGTTTTAGTACCATTAATATAGTTATGAGCAAAAATAAATGTTCACAAAAATTAACGTAAACTTTGTATTTAACATGTTTTTATTATTACAGTCTAGTCGTTTAAAGCTGTTTCACAATGTATATCTAACTAACTAAGTGACAGACTGTTTGACTAGAATATCAAGTTACACGCAAAGTTGGGGTTCACTATGTGAGTGTTTTATTGATTTCTAATCATCAGACTACACAATGAGTAATTGACATTGTCAATACATGTAGCTTGACATCTTGTCAATGCATTGACAGCCACAAGCGAGGCTTGACAAGGCAAGTAATTAATCACTCCTTTCACGACAGCAAGCCCTTTAATTCGCAAAAACTAATTTGTTTTAGAGCAAAGAGTTCGTTGTTGATACTGTATAATGAGTACGCAAATTTAACTGAGAATATGTTTAATAGTACCAAAACATTTGAACTAATTATTCTAAGTCCTATTCTCGTCCTTATAAAACCATACAAACCTTTTACTGCGGTATTTGAAGAGAAACACTTTGGTATTTCCAACAGTCAAATTTACTTATAACATAACCTCTGATGATTGCTTTGATAACAATATAACTGACTTGTTCTTACGAAATAATAATTATTAAAGGTACAATTTTTTCTTCACATAACAATTTGTGTTGTAAACAATAAAATAATAACGTAGATACCGTATTTATATTTTAGTCTTTAACTTGTACTTGTAAATCTGTAACTATGAACCCTTATAAACTAGCTGTGTGACGAAGTTCTAGCTGTGTAATTGCGAAGTTCTTAATACGAAAATTAAACATGAAATTGAAAATTACCTTAGTCATTGAAATATTTTAGGTGTTGGCCGATCAATGGAAAAAATATGCAAGGATAATCTCTACTTTCGAAATAGAAATTAATTAAATTTAATGGTCTAGTTTAAAGGTTCTTGGTTAAAATAATTGTCATCTAAGTTAAACGTTATAAATGATAGTTATCCCCGGTGGGGCTCGGTATAACCTTGCGGCTAGACAGGGGTTGAATCGGGACGAATGGTTAATTGGCTGTTATTCCGACAGTGATTCCGTGTTTTGATTCCAGTGTTCTTTACTAGAGTGCGGTACTGGCGTAACTACTCACTTGCCTCATACAGCTGAGTTGACTGTGAGGGTATACTTGAGGTGCAAAGTCCAAACCTCTTAAGAGTGCATAGTACCTATCGGCCATTTTGTTTTTGTCCCATAAGAACAATGTAAAAACATGCATTTTCTTGAGAAACTCCACGCCGACAATTTCCATCAGATCTTTTGTAAAAGGTTTTATTTGAAAGATGACAATGTAATGCAGTGACTTCCCTGACCACATTTTTGAAAATTTTATTAGTTTACGAGTAAAAACGAGGAATTCAAATACAAAGTTTTATTAGTTTGTATTTGATTTTATGACTTTATGTTTTTGGATTTATGTAACGGTATGATAAATAAAAAAGGGCAATTTGGCTCAACGGAGTCACTAAAACAAATAATGCACTTTATAACAAAGCTTATTTCATGGAAATCAGATGAAAACTGTAGGCGTTAAGTGTCCCAAGAACATGCATATTTTAACATTGTTCTTATAACGAAGTTCAAGGTCACAGCCAGTACTGCGTACTCTTAAGCGTAAGTTGAATAGCATAAAGCACTAAACGATCGAGAGCGACCCTAAAAACTTGTTGTTGATTATCAAAACATCCCCTTTTAGGCTTGAGTTACCCAACACACGTTATATTGTTCTCAAATATTATATTTTTATAAACGTGATACTAACTAAACATTCAATAGTCAAGTAGCTATAAGAGTCATATAACAACCCAGTTACTTTTATCTAAGTCGCTTTCGCAATATCGAACCGTGTGGCGTCCGACAAACTGTCCCAAGAGGTATGTATCACCAACAAGCTCTGGAATCCCTTTTGCTTAATCCAGCATTATACGTTTAACTTTGTATTAGCAAATAAAATATTCTACATGCAATAAATAGTTGGAAAAATTAAATTTGGTTGTAGATATGCTACTAACTTATTGAAAATAGATCATTACGTAGGAAATATTGAAAATTCAAATAATTTCGAATAATCTTTGGTAAATTAAAATAGAAAAGCTGCATAGTTTATATTGTTCATGTTCCTTTACAAAATTTAATTAAACGCTACTTGCATCGTCAATAACAATTCAATAGAACTGTTAAGTTTAACAATACGTAATAATTCATATGAACTCACAACAAGGCACGTGTTCAAATAAATAATTAGTTTACTGCATATATTACGTAATATATAATATGTATAGCAATCGTCAAGTATTTAATTTGATACAATTTTTCATTTGTTACGGCATTGAAGTCCTTTTCAAACACACAAAATTGCAATTCATGTTCTATTTATTCGAATCATTCCACTAACAGTTATTTTTAGTAAAATTAATATGTAAAGGGGTTTTCCGCGAGCCATCAAAATTAGTTCGTTTATATCTCATCTCTTTCTCAGTTGATCCTTTACATTGGGTAGCACTGAACAATACGTTTACTCAATTACAAATATTTATTGGTAGATGCTTTAAGTTTGATGTTTTATGAACAGTAAAAATATTGATTTGGATTTGCTTAAAACAAAACAAGTCTACCACAAAGGAAGAAACCGAAGGGATTTGAGGTATTAAAATAAACCCAATTTTAAACAACTATTTTAGCCTTGTACTAAACTTGTGTTGATTAAGAACTTCGTCCGACCTTATTGCTTATAAAACCCTTTAGTTCGTGGTTCTCATTACCAAATTTTACACAACCAAATTCCCAAAATGTTCTTTTGAGATTCAAGCCATTTCAGTTTGTGTTTATGTTAAAGCAAAACCACAGTTGTATAATATGTTTAGATTTAAATCTATGTCATCACTTTATTATTGTATTCAACACAAACAATATTATAAAATACCGGGTGTCCACAAAATACTAGTACAATTTTTATGCTTAATAGCACACATTTGTTGTGTGAAATTAGAAACATTTATTTGTATCTTTATAAAGTTACAATCCTAAAGTTTTGTTTTGAAAAAATTAGCAGGTTTTCTTATGACCTCCATTGTAGGCTTGAACAATATCCAGCTGGTGATCCAGTTCCATCCATGTGCTTTCTAACGTATGATATGTGACTTGGTTGTTTTCTAAAGTGAACTTCAACTTTTAACAACATAACTATGAAAAACACTTTCACAAGCTGTATAAAATTGGACAAACTCGTATATAATCGTGTATAACATAAAAATTACTAACTTAGACAAACAATCTCATACAAGTGTAACGAATAAATCAGATGAATTGTCAATCAAATCACGGATTCGGGTTGATTGAATCAGTGTGATTTCTGTGTTATAATGGACACAGGGGTTGCTGCCACCCCTTGCCCTGCAACACTAACCTCCCCTGCAGTTGACATGTTACATATTGTGGGCTGGCTTTTGACAGCTGCCATTATGCTGTCGTGTAGACCAGCATTCAAAAATCTGAAACTGTTGACACTACCCTGCCTCTACATCCTACAAACCTGTCTTTTCTTCAAAGAAAAATGCGACCAGCTAAGAGGGAGTGATATTCACTCGTATGAAACGAGAGGCAGGGAGAACTACCGGACTGCCCAACACAGAACGGTAGTTCACGAGCGTTTGCCATCCCAGGCTGGAGCTCAACTTGTCAACAGACTACCAAATTCGATTAAAAGTGCCCTAATGCCCAAGGCATTTAAAACTCGCCTCAAAAACGATTTTGGTCGCAGAAGCATTCTACAGCAAAAACGAGTTTGGCACACTTTACGAGAGACATACATTAATTGATTTACTGACTGGGTGCAGAGTGGGATAATTCGAATGAATGGAGAGTGCATGTATAAACTGTAAGTCTGAAAGGTTCTCGATGTGTATGAATGGACAATTTTAGCTTGTAGATATCCTGACGATTGCTATACATTTTTATAATGTTCTTGTAATAAAATATTTATTTATTTTATTTATTTATTTTATTTATTATTTATGCCCCGCGCAAAACTAATTTTACTCACCAAAAAGTACGATTTCGAAAGCAGAAGTTGACAATAGTGTTGAACTTTTTATTTATTTAATAGTTACTTTCAGATATACAGAGCCCGGCAGTCAAAACTGACAGTTTTAAAATGCAATAAATCAAAAAGTGGTTGAGATATTTTAAAAATGATTTTTAATTGTAAAGAGGAGAAATGGAAATTTACTTTTCATAATAAAAGGCACAAAAAAAACTTATATAGCAAAGTTATGTCACTTAAATAATGACCACTATTTTCACTGTACGAGTCTCTTGGAGAAGTTAGTCATGACTCTCTCCAATGTTTGGCACGGGATCTCACGAAGTTCTCGCCGAATGACGGTTATTGAGCGGGTATAGGTAGTGGTGGGGACGTCTGGTCAGTTGGGGATGTTCGCCATTCTGTCCACCTTGAGCAAATGTTCCGAGATGGAGCGTTGGACCGCGAACACCGTGCGTATGTAGTCGAGACTTTTTTTTGAAATAATGGTTCTGTGATTCTAACACAAAAGAGTGTTCGTATACGGTTTAATGTTCCTCGTGGTGCGATCCCTTTTTTAAACACAATTCTTGGGTTCGAAACTTTCAGAACATTCCTTTTGGAACAACAAGAAGGAGAGGAGGATAACCTCGAACGGTTAGAACACCTGCTAATATTGAAGCTGTTCGACATGCTTTTGAACGGAGCCCTCGTCGCTCTGCCGTTCTTCACACCCTCAAGGTGAACAGAATGGCGACCATCCCCAACTGACCAGACGTCCCCACCACTACCTATCCCCACTCAAAACCGTCATTCAGCGAGAACTTCGTGAGATCCCGTGCCAAACATTGGAGATAGTCATGACTAACTTCTCCAAGAGACTCGTACAGTGAAAATAGTGGTAATTATTTAAGTGACATAACTTTTTTATAGAAGTAATTTTTTGTGTTTTTTTACTATGAATATTAAAATTCCAATTCTTCTCTATACAATCAAAAGATAACTTTTAAATGTCTCAAAATTTTTGATTTATTTAAATTTAAAACCGTCAGGTTTGACTGCCGGACCCTGTATTTTCTAAATTCATGAAGCTTTCATGTTTAACGTAATGTTTTGTACCCGACGTATACAAACTAATTGTAAACATGATATGTTAGTTTACCTTGAATATTTGGAAAATGTGGAGGGCGGAACAGCTCGGAACCCATTTAATAAGGGTGAATATAACAGGAGTACTTAAACGATATCCAAACGAGTAACTTCAAACTGAACACAATAGTTTGTAAATGTGTGGGGATTTTCTTTAAAAATAACTATTTATTTTCTTCAACTTTAAACAGTTTTATGACACAACTTTTATTCGGGTAAACCAATGCCTTGAAGTTTAGTATTTGGTCTACAGTGATTATTTCATACTTTATAATTCAATGTTTGTGAATTGATTTATTAAAGGATTATTACTTTATCTATTCTTGTAAATGTATTATTTTATTTACACTCATACTACTGTTTGTGTTATTTTATCTGTTGCAAAGCACATTTCACAGGTTTTTCTAATATTAAAGAGAAAACAAATGCAACCTTAACTGATTGCGAGAATCACAATGCCTAATTCTGTTTATTTGCAGCGACAATATTAAATTTAATAATGCGCAAATCGATGCATGAACAGTAAACACGTCACTGGGTTTTATTAAACCAATCTTCTCGAAATTGCCTCAATTAATATAAACATGTTTTAATGCTCTAGTTAACTTTACATTTGCAATTACCGCAGATAGGTTTGTCCAGTTATTTTGTAATTTAATTAAGTTACATTGATTGAAACACCAATAAAACGATCTAATAATTTTGTTTTTTGAGTTTTTATTTTCAAACCATATTATTTAGTGCGGTGAATTGGTGGAACTGGAGGGTATTTTGTTAATTTGTTGAGTGCCTACAGTACAATTATTTTATAGGGAAGAGCCTAATTTTCAAATTCGGGTTCCTTTTCAAGAGGGTGCAAAAGGGAACAAACGCTGAATTGTATATAGCTTAAAAGCGGTAAAATCAACTTAAATTTTACACATATCAGTCCATTGGTAGCTTGTTCCAATCCCAAGTTGCAGAAAACACCAAAAGTTAAAACTGCGCTTAACACTGGAAACTCGACTGCTAAATGTATGTTCAAAACGATAAATCAAGTATTGGTATCACTTTTTGGGACTATTAATGTAATCACTATAAATTATGGGATCGTTATTGAAATAAATTATTTTAGTTCACGAAAATATAAATATAATTGTATAATTAAACATTTTCGCACAAGCCTTCAAGTATTCTTTGCTATTATTTTGACACTAATAAGGTCCAGAAATAGTTGTATTGAATCTGTTTCAAAAGTGTAGATTAAAACAAGACAAATTCCGTTGTGTAACTACAATCACTTTTGTTTTGCACAAAATAGGTCTTGTGTTTTACGAAAAATGAGTTTTCATTATAGTTGACTACCGGTTGCAAGAAACAAAATGCAAAGACTTATCGAATTAGCCTAAATAATCGCATACGAGTATATTTCATTTTCGACTCATATGAAAGTTGTCTAGTTTGCTGAGGCCCATCAGAGGCGTAACATTTGGCTGAACACCGTTAACAAAATAAGCCCATTTTGACTATAATAATAAAACTATAACTAAACTATAACTATAAATAAGCCCAGATGAGAACTAGTATTGTTAGTATAAAAGTCACAGTATAGTACGAATAGTTGAAATTAATTTGTATACATGTTCGTAATGTAATTTGATTTTAATACAACATTACTTTGATTAAGTTAGTTAGTACATATACTTATACATTTGTTAAAACTCAAAACATACTATACAGAGTTCACTAAATAAATTGCTATATAAATTAACTAGCAAAACCGAATTAAAGTAATATACATTATAATTATATTCAGCTTAACTTAATCCAAGCACAAAGTAATTTCCCAGCTCTTTGCCTCACAGGCAGCTTACTGTAGCTATAAAGCGTTAACACTGTCAGAGAACCTTTCATTGGGTGTAATTGAATAAATCCCTCAAAGAAGAAAGGTAGGCTTTGATTTTAGAACTAATGCCTTTGGAGCTCTTAAAAGGCTTTCGGTAAAGCTAGAAAGCAGCAGTTTGTTAAGAGTTTTCAATATAAAAGATTAGATTTTAACATTCATTAGTGTTGAAATTACAAATTTTCGATGAATACCATTGGAACATAGAGACTTTTACTTACAATTTGTCTAAATGTTATACAGGTTAATAATATTCATCATAGCTTCTGAAACGTGTTGGAAACTAAAGTCCAGTTAGGTAAAATTATTAGTTTTAACTTCAATAAAGTTATTTGAACTGCAGTTTTATACGATGAACTTTTACTTAATGAGCTAAGTTTCGCTTTACTTGAGCCTGCTACACCAAGCTTACAATAGACGCCTTGTCAATTGATTGATTTACGCGTCGTGTAGTCCACAAGTTTGTGCTTCTACAGGCAGTCTGGTGAGTACTTTTGTAGAGAAACTCAACTCAACCAAAGTTTAAACCCTTGGAACAGTTATGAAAAAAAAACATAAAGAGCTCGGTGGTGTCTAAAATCTGAATTTTGCGAAGGATATGTTTGTTCTATTCAGGATATGATTTTATATTTTAACGGAATGTATATAAGATTTTCTTTTTTTGTAATAT
The DNA here is from genome assembly GCA_018831715.1 of Matsumurasca onukii. Lineage (NCBI taxonomy): Eukaryota > Metazoa > Arthropoda > Insecta > Hemiptera > Cicadellidae > Matsumurasca > Matsumurasca onukii. The sequence continues at coordinate 29,359,159 of CM032065.1, forward strand.
ACCTATACAATTCTATATTGTTCGGTAATAAAGATTGTTCCTAGGCAAATATGTTTCATAAATATGTGTGCGTCATATATTTATTAAACATATGCATACAGTAAAGAGTTTATTAGAAACTACTAGTACATTAATTAGTACGTAATTAGTCCGTAAATGGAATGTCATTAGGTAGTTAGGCTTTAAGTTACGCTGTGTCAAAAGGATTTCTGAATACATTTTGACTTAATTGGCAAGGACAGTATATTTAGTAAATTCTTAATTGAAATTAAACTGTATTGGTAGTATTCTTTGATTATAATCAGGTGTTTCAATCAATATTACGTCATCTTTGCTTCAATTATATAATTTCATTGACTGTCATTTAAAAATAACTTTGTTGATCTGATTCTCTCGCCTTGCACATATTTGTGGCAAATGCTGAGCTCCCCAAAGCAATAAAATGTCACGTGCAGATGATGATTGGTCGGTCATTATCAATGGTGGTGATGAGGGGGAGGGAAACGACTCCCTTGACTCCTGCAGTGTCCAATCAGGCCAATCACGCCGTTGAAATTGACTTTATGTAAAACTGATTGCAATTACTGTCATCATCTCTGTCTCCTTTTTGTGGCTACAACATACGTTTTCAATTTCACCGCTTGTAGTGACTGTTAAAAAGGGGGGTTTGAAAATGATTTTTCGTAGTAAACGTTTATAAAACAGACTTTCTGAATAATACCATAAATAATGTTATGGTTTTGAGTGGTTTTCTTAAGTTAGAATGTCATTTATCATCAACTTTTAATTTTTATATAAAAAATTGCTGTTGTTTAAGGGTCCGTCTCAAAGGTTTAAAGGGGGAGCTCAAAGGTTTATTTGTGAATAAACCACTTTTGAAAATTCAGGCTTCATACACCATGAATTGGGGATGTCCTCTAGTTTTCAAACATATCATGTAAACTTAGTTTTAAGGCTTTTGTGGTTAGTGTTACAACTATAATCTAGTTCTTTCCTTTCACACCTGAAACTTTCAGCCAATCAGTGACTGAAGATGGTACTCCACAACGAGATTGAAATATCGCAAGCTAGTTATTATGATGTTTTGACGCGGTGTGAACCGGACGAACTAGATTATAACATACGATGCATATTAATGTAAACATCATTATGAAAGATAGAAAATGTACCCAAGTAAACCCTTGCAGGTGCTCGGTTGGAAAAAGGACCGCTATTAACCTGTTGTTATATGAGCGGTGCCGTGTCTTTATAGTTCGGACGAATTTAGTTCTTTCCTAAGGTGTCCTCTGAGGCGGACACTTAAGAAAACATTGTTGCTAAATATATTTACTCAGAAGTAACAAACATCAACGGTTATACTTTTGCTGTTACAGATCCACCTAGAGCCCCTTACCTGCTCATCGACGGTCGCCGCCTGGACCCTGGCAACCTCTTCATCCCCATGAAGGAGAACACGGAGTTAAGTGTAGAGTGCGTGAGTGAGGGGGGCCGCCCCAGCCCCACCCTGGAGTGGGTCCTCCTCCCGGGCTCCGGCCAGGCTGATACTCTCCCTGGCCTCACCCTCAGCAACAACACGGCCGAAGGGCCCGGGGCCCGCAGTGAGGCCCGCATAGCTCGCATTCTGCGGGCCCATCACAACGCTACAGTGGCCTGCCTTGTCAACCACGCTACTCTTCCGAGTCCTCTGAACGCTTCTCTTCTTCTAGACGTTCAATGAGTGACATGGGGTTGAGTGGGGTAGAATAATCTTTTGCGCTAGACACAACATTATTTTTGAGGTTAAATGACGATAAAGAACCCATAGCCTATGTTGTGTTTTACATCAAATTAAAGGTGTCCAACACAATAACGCAAACTTATTCCCCAGAAGTTGACTCTGAGTGCAGTGACGAAGTTTCAAAGTTCAAATCGTTAAAACTTTAACAAAAATAAAATACTTATTTAATTGGTTTTAGTGTAAAGGTGGAACACAAAACTATTGTTGTGGTCTTTTAAGTATCACATTCCTGTTGTAATTTCGTTTTGAGATGATGGATGCTTTTAATCAGTAAATAGGCTTCTAACTAAATACGTACTTTTAATTTAGTACCTTTTATTTAATTTTTTACACTGTAGTTTTTCGGGTAATTACTGTTAGTGGTTTGTATTGTTTACCAATTGATTTATTCTTCCAACGGAAACACCATTTCTATGTTTCTTTTTTCAGTGCATGTTTAACTTTATTAACGTATTTAGCCAAACTTACTATAAACACACGTAATTAATTACTTTCAGACACACCTTCATTCAGTATCAGTAGAATTCCTGACTTCGGGATTCCATTGAGAGAAGGAATTCCTGTTTCTCTTAGATGTGAAGTTGACTCCAACCCGCCTGCTAGCCCCGCTTGGCAAAAAGGTATGAACTGACATATAAATCAATCAGTAGTTAATGTTAATTGGGAGTGTTAAAACCAAGATTTTTTGCAGGAAATTAAATAGGCTATGTCAATCAGTTTACATACTTTTAACTTTTGAAGCTTTATTACTAAAGTAATTTCATAAGTGGAGAATAATACTTCAAAAAGATTATTTGGACTTTGGAAATTTGGAAAAGTCTCAGTAACGTAGATTCTATCTGCAGGATGTTTAAAGCAATTATAAAACGGTTGGATAGTGCAAGCAAAACACTAAGTATTTTTCTCAGCCTGCCAATGGCTATTAACCATGGTAATATGAATGTATGAAATAAACTACACGGCTATGAAATTCGTGGATAACCCTCCTAAGTTGTTGGACTATTATTTGCAAGGTAGATCCCATAATATTGATCTATTTATTGGACAGAATTGTTTATTTGTTCCTAGAGGTTTCATATAGGTATTCATATGAATTCAAAATGTCATGTTTATACGTTATCGCATTAGGACCAAAACCATGAAAATAACAAATGGTGGTTGTATGACTAGCTCATAGGTTTTGGACGAAGTAAATACCTAATGTTTTGGCTCATCTATCCCAATGAAGATACCTTAAATTACTCGATGGGAGTTTTAAAACACTACGCACGCTAGTGTCTTCAAAGTGGTATAGCTACTCTAGAATAAAGAAAGAATTTACTACCAATAAACACCCCAATATGCATAAACAACATACTAGGAACAATTATCTAGTGTGCATCATCTAATCCCTAGCGCCCAACTCAACGTAGTTTCTGTTCAACAATAGTACCACTAGTGACTCAGTTTGTAACTAACAACTTGGTATGTTAAGACAATGGACCACCCCCAGTAGAGCAGTCTGGTGACGGTTTCCTGAACTTCACTTCTATACGGCGGGAACACGGGGGCTGGTATAAGTGTACCAGTAGACATCTACTGGGCGAGTTCTCTTCTATTGGATACCTCCTCAGTGTTCGATGTAAGTGGAAATGAATGTGAGACATATATTTGATTAAATTATGAATATGCGTGTGGTTTTTTTTAAGTTGGGAAATGGTAAGCACCTTTACTACGATAGTGATCTTTACAATGTGGTCTAAGCTAGTCAAACAGCTAAGATTTACCGTTTGTGCTTTTAAATTTTCATATTATTTCAAAAATATAATCTTAAGTTTTATTTTTGATTATGGGAAATTAATAGTTATTGATAATAATTTAGATGTAGTAACTTCGTTGCCTGTTAGAGTTGTTACCCTATATCTCTCCTAAACATAATTTTTTTCATTGTTATTATTGTTAGCGAAACTGAAAACTTGGTACCTTTGAAGTGCTCAAATCTAATAGTATTTGACTTGTGTAGGGAGAAACAATGCACTGAAATGTGCTTTCAATAAAGTCAACATCAGAAGTGGTTCTATTCTTTGGCTGAATAACCACTTTTCAGTCAGCTGTCGCAGAGTGTGTTTTGAAACCATATGAACTAAAACCCTCTGAGTGTTAAGCCAACGAATTGCATTTTAATTGAAAAGCTCAATGTTCATTAATTGAACGTAAATTATTGAAAGTTCAGCGATGTCAGCACAATTTCTCGTGTTGTTATTTCCTCGTTTTACAGTTGTATCTTTTATCAGTTACTTTTATTAGAATTTTGGTTGTTGTTAAAGTTGAATTAGGTTCTAAACAAATTAAATTGAGATTGCTTAATCGTACCGTGGTGACTACGATTAAACATAACCGAAAACCTTTATGGAACAGCCTTTTTCAAAGGAGAAACATCTGGCTCCTTCTTATTAGTCTACTACAAGCTCTAAAATGTTGAACGTTAGTTGAAGTTAAAGCCAAAGATAACCCCTCTAGCGTTCGCTTTGTTTGTTTTTGATTCTTCAAGTAGTGGTCCTCAATACAAATAGTTAAACTACGGTTATAACTGTACTAATACTCTAAATACTCTCCTTTCCAACTAGATATTGTGTCTGAGACATAAATATAAAAACTCCTCTCGTTATCAAGTGAAACAACCTAAAGCATATTTATCTTAACTTAACCAATTTGATTAAGGTTTAGTTCCACTTGATTATGATAGGAGCTTTCATACATTTCGAAACGTCGTGTAGTTTTGAAACACAATGACCGGTAGAACAGTCCATCAATTTTCTGTTAAACTAAAGCAGTACTACAAAAATAGTGTTGACAATGGCTTAAACATTTGTTTTGCTCCAGACGAGGTGCCGGAGCCCGAGCAGGTGCTAGGGGAGAACGCCGTGTCGGAGGAGGCGGCAGTGGAAGTCTCACTGGGGGGAGTGGTGCAACTGCAGTGTCCCAGCAAGGAGGGAGGTTGCTGGGGGCGGGTGGGGCAGGATGGCTCGCTGGACCCGGTGGGGCCCGGCCCAGGACTCAGGGTGGACCGCATACTCTACCAAGAGGCGGGGGAGTACCGGTGTGTCGTCGCGCGTAGTGCAAAGCTGGAGAAGTACCGGTCCCACAATGTTCATGTCGCTGTTACAGGTGAGGCCATGGGCTGATTTGGAATATAATTTTTAACACAGTGGACACGTAGCCATAAACGATATCGTGAACGCTAGTTAATTTGCTATAACGGGGTAAAAACTACAACTAAAGTGCCTTTTTTGACACTGTGACCATTGTAGGTCACATTTTTGTCCGGTGTTTACAAGGTTTAGTACACAATTGAGCAGAACTGGTTCACCGTAAACGACCTTTTTGCGGTTCGTTCCACAAAACTAAGTTTTATGCTGTAAAAAATGTATCTATGATCAAATCTGGTAGACCGATTTCGCTAGTTAACGAACTTAACACAGACATTTACTAAACTTTTCGTAATTTGTTCAACGTTTCGTTAGAATCTGACAAAAATGTAATGTTTAGACTGTAGAGTGGTTACTGGGGTCAAAAACGTCACTTCCGGTAAAACTTTTACACTGTAATAGGAAATATAAAATAAAGTTCTAATCAGACAGGTTCCGATCGGTCAAGACTGCAAACCCGAGGTTTTACAGGCTCAACAGGATCTAAGCTAAAGCTATGTTCGTGAACGTTTGTTTTGCTAGAGTTGTGTTGCGAGAGCGACTTACAGGAGTAAGCAAGTGATACGATCAACAAATCGTGATAGCCAAAATTTACTCAACTCACGAGCCAAACTGCTACTAGACAACAGTTTCCAGTGTGAATACATGACATGGTTGGGTAACTGAACTATTCGGAGTTATCCGTGTTGTTGGATAATACTGCCGATATAATCAGAAACATAGTGTTGCTGCAACTAATCTAGCACTTCCCCTAGACAATATTGCTCGACACACGTGCAATATGCATTCATCTGTTTTCTGGTATTTGAAGCACTTGTTCAGTAACATTTTACCTCTGATGAGTAGTTGTGTGTGTTTTGTTCTTTGATTCGCTAGTTAAGATACTTTTAACTACACAGTATAATAATTTAGTTTTGTTGATTAGCTGTCTGTAGTAATTTCATTTTCTTAAATATCTTATAAAACAATACAACATTTTTAAATAATGAAACATATCTTAAAAGAACCAACTTGCTGTTCACCATAGGCTGATTTAAGTCACTAGCTTTTTAGTCGGCTAGTTTTGTATAACTTGGAGGGTCAAGATGATGTAAAAGAAATGTAAAAATAAATAAATATGCCTCCAGCAAAAGATGTGGTTCGTGCTTAAACGTCGTTTTGGACTGGTTGAACCGATTCAGATCAAATTTACTGCGTTGTTTTCTAAGAAAATCCTAGGAATGACACCTATTACAAACTAAGAGAATGTGAATTTTTTAGAAAACCCTTTTGAACAAGGCTATATATTGAATTTGGTACAAATTTATAAGGTACCTTTTAGAAAACAATGCAACAAACCCGTCTTCAAATTGTCTATTCGTACTGTAGGCCTATAGTTACGGCAGTTAAAAAAAGCTCAAAACATTAAAACCCTTAATTTTCAATCCGCCGGAGTTTTTTTTCGAATTTCCAATCCGCTCTCCCCTCCGGAATTTAGGTGGGGGATATTACTCAAATTACGTCAAACGAAACTTCAGACTTGTACACAAACATTTCCCTAACTATTTAAAAAATTGTTCCTTTTTCAAAGGTTAAGGTAAGAGGGACATTGAAAACTCACCCTATGTATGAAACTTCTATCTCTTCTTCTGTTTGTCTTAAACACTGTACATGTTTCAGGCCAGCCAGTGGTGTACCCGGGGAACAAGACGGTGACGGTCGCCACAGGGGAGAGGACTGAGCTGGCGGTAGAGTTCTGCTCCAACCCTCCCTTCAACCGAGTCTGGTGGATCAACGAGGGACGAGTGTTCACCCCTGGCCTCTCCACACCTGATGGAATCCTTGCTCACAAAATCACTGTAAGTCAAACGTACGAAACCCGTAAAAAAAAAAATGGCCACCAAGGGCAGTGCCCAAGGCTAGCAACTGTGTCAATGTTACTTTTTTGTTCTGGTTTTTTTCTGGTTCAAAACGTAAATGATACAAAACACTAGTTTATGTATCCATATTTATGAAGGTAAGTATATAACGGATTGCGGCTAAATAAATAATAAATTAACTTGGTTAATAGCTGTAGAACGGAGATAGTCATTTGGCCACTATTAGTGCATTCTTTTCAGCAGTTCTTGTGTGCTCAGATATATCATTTTTCTTTTCTTCTTCGGTTTTGTCATATAATAAGGTATCAATATATTTTTCCTGTCAACTTTCCTGGTGTTGGTTTAATCTAAACCAATATAAGTCTGATAAAAGAAGAACTGCTGCAAGAGAATGATATTAAAAGTAAAGATAAAAATAGAAATCAGATCTCAGTACATGTTATTAAGAAATATTATTAGTTTAATTAACTGAGACATAGTTCTTTAAACAAATGCATAAAAATCACATGAATAAGAAATAATCTTACTTCAGTGTGTAACAGTGCGTATAATATGGTTTATTATACATATTTCAGATATGAAAATAAACTTAATGTGTCATAGAATCCTTCGTTTGAAGCTTGTTGAAGGTTGCTGATTATTATAGAATTCATAGTTTTATATATTACTAGCGGACCCGATAGACTTCTTCCTGTCAAAAAGATTTGTAATGTGGCAGTATTTTGTTCCGTACATATGTTTTATTTCTATAAAATAGGGATATCAGCTGGCAACGAATAGCAATAAAACTCAAATCGACTACGTTTTAGTTAGAAAACGTTTGTATGAAAAAGAAAAGGGCTGTTTTAAGGGGTTTTCCGGCAATTATTCAGATTTTTCTCGCCGTAAAAACCATTCTTGAACTCCAACGAACATTTTTTTTTAAATTGGCCAAATTGGTCCAGGCGTTGTTGAGTTAAGCGCTTACCAACACATTTTGCGATTCATTTTTATATTATAGATTTCGGACATTTTCACGGCTATTCTGTTTACTTGACAGGAGGGAAGCAGTCCTCACTGCTACATTGCAGTGCTAGAGCTGTCGTGCGTGCAGCCTACTGACCATGGAGAGTACATGTTCCTGGTACGTTCACCAAGAGGAGTTGCAGAGGCAAGCATCTCTGTCAATGTGACTCTAGCTAGTGGTTACTTGGCAGTGGCTAGAGCTTGCAGGTTCACAGCACTCGCTGTCTCTCTCCTGGTTCCTTACTTGGCTAACTTGATACTCAGGGTTTGACAGCTAGGCCACCTCGACATCTGTGTCTTATAGTTAGTAGGATTTCCAGGCTCGTAAGTTGGTACTAGAAGTTTGGAATCTTGATTTTTCTAAGGTTGACTCAAACGAGGTTTTAGTTGATATCAGCAGTCAAATGGGTTTTTATTTAATATTATATAAAGTACAGTTAGTTTGAAAATTGTACAAGATTCCTAACTTCTGAACCAGTTGAGGCTGACGCAAATCTTTTTAAAATTATGAAGGTGTTTCAAATGTTCATATAAAACTATTCTCATTATTATATACACATGTTAATAGATGGATAGATGATGTGTATTGTTTATGTGATAACTAATAAAACTGAAAATGACTGGAAATACATAAATATCTTAGCGTGTTTTATTCAATAAAACGTAGATGTTAACTTTACGTGTATGGGACGTTACAGGTAAGATACTTCATCGGTCTGTATGAACAGTTTCTTTAGAGACAATATTCAAGAATATTTAGCCCCAAAATTATTTGGTCTTGCAATGTTTTCTAATTTACACATATTCTACTTGTATCTACAACAATTAAATTTTGAGTTTAATTGTTTAGTTAAAATACTCTGAAGTACTTATTTATGCTAATTTTGCACTACAGTACTATATACTAAAAACGGGACCTATTTTATAACCACAGTTTTAGGATACACTTTAACTATCGTTAAAAAATATGATTTATTACTTTTTTTTAGTGGCATACCTATTTTGGTAGTGGAATAATACGGAAAAGTCACTGTGATGGTGAAGATTTGGGAGGCTAGTAGTAAGACAACTAAAATACGTCATTAAAAATGTCACAACATATTTTTCCAATAATTGAGACGATATTTAAAATTTAATACGTTTTTTACATCAACTAATAGTTTCATAGCAAGTGTACAGAGCATGAAAAAATTGAACGAAGTTTCGCTAGGTTGTTGTAGGTTAGACTAAAGCCATTGATTTTTGTAGCAAATGGTTGAAAGACTTCCATGTATGCTTAAGATATTGTATTGTATTTAGTAGGTTAAGATGTACAGTACGATAAGCTGCAACTGTTTCAACGTTTTTGGAGATTTTATAAATGTCAATTCGTACAAGATATTGCATAAGGTCTGAGCACATCTATATTTTATTTCAAACTAACCACGCATTCTGATAAAACTTAGTTCTTTAAAACTGATGAATAGGGTTTGTTGAGATAAATGAAAGAATAGTCCTCTTAACACATAAATGATAACATCCTATGATGAAATAATTCTCCACTGAAATTTATTTACTTCAACTCATCTGTAGTCTACGCATTCAGCAAAAAAATTAAGACATTCAGGACTAGGACTAACATTCTCATTTACCCTTACAAATGTTTCAAGCAGCCACTTAGTCTACCAAGATAAAAACCTGTTTTAATTCAAGTATTTAGTCAGACGACTACGTCTTGCGATCAAAACATGTTTTAACATTAGTTTTGAAATGTTTTAAGGAAATGGTTGTGCTCAGAATGGTATAATATCTTCCAAGCTCTTTCTTCTTTCTTCGAAAGATCTCTGTTTTACTTATTTGTAAGTGTACTGACTAACGTATCGTTATTATTTTACCATGTTTTATCAGTTTCCTGGATGAAATTAACTGTCAACAACAATATTTGGAAAAAATGCATGAATATGTTTTATTCTGCAATTTTGAATAGTTATAGAATCAATATACGTTTCTTTAGTCATTATTTTATTACTCTTCTCGTACTTTATCTTCTTATTTCATTATAATAGAATCAAATATTAAATTCGTATTTAAAATTATTTAAAATTTAATTTTTCTTCAAGCAGTCTTTTCTTCTTCAAAAGAATTAAGTGCTAATATATCATAGACAAATATATTCCAGAATTGTTTAAGTAAATAATTTTTGAAAAGTTACCAGATATTTTTTTAATTGAATCGTTGAATATATTTTTAAGTGTTATTAATCATGTAATTGTATATTTTGTATGGTGTTAGATTTAAGAGTGAATGTGATTGTGAATATAAAAATGCATAAAATTGGAACTTAACACTATGTGTGTAGGCATACATAAACCAATTTTTCTATAAGTCAGTGTTTTTAAACGACGCAACGCATTTTACGAGCAAAGTTTTTTGTTCCAATTTTATTCATATTATAATTATAGCAAGCCGACAGGCTAAACACCAAATTGCTACAGTTGTTGCATTAATTTTAAAAGGTCAATTGATATTTGATAGCATTCTTAGCTGATATTTTTATCGGTTCAGTTTTTATCCGCTGAGGAGTTATTTATACGCTAGATTGTCGTATGAATGTTACGCATGTATTACGTCCAACCAATAAAGGTGTTGTTATAACAGTTTTCTATTATTCAAACCCCTGTTGAAATATTATACCTGAATTAGACACAGTATACAGAGTGCCACAAGGGCTATAAAATCCCTATAGAGTCTCATTTTGATGCGCAGTAAAGGAAAACCCTTTGAAAGACATACGCTAGTTTTTTAAACCTGCAGCAACCTTGAAAATATTTGATTGAACCATGATATGCGGTGAACGGTAAGTTTGAATAAATACTCTGTAATTGTCCCAAGTTTTTATAAAGTTGATGGTTTGAGAGTTTTAGCATTCAAATGTTCTGAATGACACTGTAGCATATAAAAATTCAAATTATAAAAGCCTTGCTGAAAAATAATTTTGAAGATTTAGTATTACGACTTTTATGCGTATAAAACTCAAAGTAAAACATCGCTTAAGGTTTGTTTGGAAACGTTTTACGGTTTCGTCACACTAAGAATTTAGCGAAGCTTTTACATTAACGGTATGACTAGTTTTCATGTCCTCAATTGAAGGTGTTGATGTGGAGCTACCATGTAACGGCAGAGGTTCAGCGAGATATAAAAGACTAGAGACATTAAAGTTAATGTGTGAGGATCAACAAATGTGTTTTGACAAGCGGTGACGTTTTCCCTTGTAGAAAATTATGATAGAAGAACAAATTAATAATAGAAAATTATAATTTATAAGCAATCATGGGACAAATAATAAAACAAATTTAAATATATCAAAACTTAACCTAAACGATGTTATTAAAACAACGACCTTATTCAAATCGTTTCGAATAAGTTCCACTGGGTTTCCTCGTAGAGAGTAAAATATCATTAAATGTTTTTTGTTTTCTGCTTGAACACGTCTTTTATTTTTCTAAAACAGTAACATGACAAACTAGTATTACATTTAATGTTAATATTAAAATAATAATAAAACCTTTGTCAATTACCAACAAAAATGTGTATAGGGCTGAGTTGACTTGGAATGTAATATCAACCCGTCAACTGTCAAGAGTTGGTTTATAGACACATTCTTGGCTCTGCCGAAATACTTCAGCCTAACTGAGTGTTTAAATTCCAGTTGAAGTCTTCGCCTTGTCCTACAAACATTACATTTACAAACTCGCTTTCACTAAAGAAGCGTTCAAACATATAAGCAACAATTAAATAAATAATAAAATCAAATTAAAATGTTCCTCATATTATAATGATAACTTTTAATAGGTGATAAAATGTTTCGAATCAGTAGTAGCCAACTTTGTTAAAATGTTAGCGTTCATGCCAATTAATTTATGAAAACCATAAAGGTAAAAGGTAAGTTTTGTCTTGTTTAACGAGGCGAAGTTCGGACTACAAAGTCCTCTCTACCACTCAACCTCGACCTTTACCTAGCCGTATAAGTCACATTACAGATGTAAGTGGTGACTGCGAGGATCGAACCCACGCCACCGGAGTGATCAGCTCCGGAGTCGCGTGCGATACCAATCCGCCACGGATCCGCTCCACCATACTGTGGATTCAAGCGATTAAGGTTAGTAAACCTAAGATTGTTTCCTAGAAATACAGGTTTAAATTTCCCATTTCAACACTTAAATTGTTGATGTGCCTAGACAGAAAAGTTATCTTCCTTGATAACCTTGATGTGTAAACGTTGATGGATTTAGACTTTACAATCCAGCGGTGTAAGTATGTTGGCATACATTGTTGTGATTGAAAAGTCAATTACTTCTGCCATATCACGAAATGACTAGTAAAATTGCTTTATGTAAAACCACTTTACTGTGAGTGAATTAGGCTCTATCAACATGTGGCTAAATAAATTACAAAGAGCTTATTGAATTGTACCAAATGTCATGCAAACACAAATGCGGTATGTAGAGAGTACACAAGTATATACATATGTATATAAAGTCTTGTAAAATTGCTCAAAACGTGTTCTGGGGGTCAGGATCGGTGCTCATTTCACGGTCCCGGGTCTGGGTCTTACCATGCTGACGGCATAAATATCTCATTTTTCCAAAGAAACTTTCATAATAATGTTTTAAGACGACCAAAGCTGTTACTTTATACATCCCAAGTGTTAAGATTTAATGCTGTTTACTTATGAATAAAATAAAATCTAGAACTTTATGCATTTTAAACCACAGCTGCATCGATCTAACTGGTTTATTATCCTTTCATGAATTGTTTCCGTTAATTTAATTACATTTAAAATACAAGGCAATTCAAAACTACATGTACAGAGACAGCAAAAATAAAATTTACTGGGAAAAGAGTTTGCAAACAGATTTGTTTAATGTAACGTTTAAGATTTAACACTAAACCCTTTATTATACTTTGTATTTGTATTATCCCTATAACATAACGACGCAACTCTACCTAAACGTTCAACTAAGTGTTTTACATTGCTTGTGATGCAAAGTACAAAAGGAATTATCAATTTAATTGTTTGAATCACTCTTACTATAATAGTTAACCATATATATCACTGACTAGCTGACAGTTACAGGATTCAAAAACAGAACTTTCGTAATTAAATTTACCAATATATTTTAAATGAATTCAATGTTAGTGTTGTTTGGTAAAATTACACTGTTTTGCCTATCAGTTCACCTTGTTATGGTTTTAGTACCTAAAATTATTTATTCAGCCATAGGGAGGCTGAAAATATTATGACCATGTAGTTTACTAAGACGCCGCCGGATGGAGCGGCCGCGGGACCTGGGCACCGTTTATAACACAGAGTAAACGACGTTTTAACCGGTTAACGTGCCATCTGTTTCCACAAAAGCACTAAGCTATTAAGGTTGCTTCAATCAACTCTAAAGATTGTACTTTTTGCCAAACAATAAATTAATAATTACGTTTATTAAAACTGGTTTCCTCATAAGAACATAAGAACTCAAATAATCGTAATACTGTACATATTTTGTTTAGCAAAGGGAGTTAGCAACGTTTTTGCTTCAATAGACATTAAAGCTATTAATGGATCTACGCTTCTATTGAAACGATTTTCCCATTTTGGCTAGTAAATCTACTTCTTATAGTTTGTAAATTTTCCATTTTAAATTAACTATACCAGTTGAGGGTCGCTCGTGTCTAACCGGTTTGCTTCTTATAAACACTTTAACTAATAATATACAGTCGTACTGTACTTTTATTACACAAAACCCTAATTTATAGCAATATTTAAAATGTATTAGCATAATAATTTATCATCTTATACAACTCAGCAAGCTAACAATTTCTTTAAACCTACTAAAACACTACATAAGAAGATTTCGTATTTACCTCCATAACGATAAAAATAGTTGATAACATGGAACCAAACCTAAAGCAAAACCACAGGAACAGAAGAGAAAAGGGGTGAAATGCCACAGGTAAATTGGTGGAATAAGTAGCGTGAAGCCTCTACCAAGTACCAACTGCTACTGAACTAAGTCAAAATAGCTGCTGATGCCGCATGGTTCATAGGTGCCAACGTTCTAGTAGCCTAAAACAAAATTCCAGTTCAGCATTTTAACCAATACTATGTGTCAAGATTCGTTTTATTAGCGTCTGATTTACTCATACCCTAGTTAATTTCAGAACTCATGTTACAAATATAAGAAGACGGAAGTGTATGTTCTTTTGAATCTTACTTTTAGGATTTAACCACAGTTACGCGCGAGGGTCGTTGGCAGTTCTGCAGACGGTGTAAAGTGGACAGAAGCGTTCTCCATAGCCTAAATACCCCACCATATTAACTAAATTGCGGCAAGTTGCATATCGTTAAAATTAATGTTCACAAAAACAATGCTGCGAACCAAATTTTTAATGGACTATTCAGGCAAAGTTATCTCTAATGGACGAAACGTGATAGGGGCAGAGCAAAGAAGAAAGAAAAAAGGATCATACAGTTCTCGGGTACATTCACCAAGAGGAGTTGCAGAGGCAAGCATCTCTGTCAATGTAACTCTAGCTAGTGGTTACTTGGCAGTGGCTAGAGCTTGCAGGTTCACAGCAGCGCTGTCTCTCTCCTGGTTCCTTACTTGGCTAACTTGATACTCAGGGTTTGACAGCTAGGCCACCTCGACATCTGTGTCTTATAGTTAGTAGGATTTCCAGGCTCGTAAGTTGGTACTAGAAGTTCGGAATCTTGATTTTTCTAAGGGTTTCTGATTCAAACGAAGTTTTAGTTGATATCAGCAGTCAAATGGGTTTTATTTAATATTATATAAAGTACAGTTAGTTTGAAAATTGTACAAGATTCCTAACTTCTGAACCAGTTGAGGCTGACGCAAATCTTTTTAAAATTATGAAGGTGTTTCAAATGTTCATATAAAACTATTCTCATTATTATATACACATGTTAATAGATGGATAGATGATGTGTATTGTTTATGTGATAACTAATAAAACTGAAAATGACTGGAAATACATAAATATCTTAGCGTGTTTTATTCAATAAAACGTAGATGTTAACTTTACGTGTATGGGACGTTACAGGTAAGATACTTCATCGGTCTGTATGAACAGTTTCTTTAGAGACAATATTCAAGAATATTTAGCCCCAAAATTATTTGGTCTTGCAATGTTTTCTAATTTACACATATTCTACTTGTATCTACAACAATTAAATTTTGAGTTTAATTGTTTGGTTAAAATACTCTGAAGTACTTATTTATGCTAATTTTGCACTACAGTACTATATACTAAAACAGGACCTATTTTATAACCACAGTTTTAGGATACACTTTAACTATCGTTAAAAATATGATTTATTACTTTTTTTAGTGGCATACCTATTTTGGTAGTGGAATAATACGGAAAAGTCACTGTGATGGTGAAGATTTGGGAGGCTAGTAGTAAGACAACTAAAATACGTCATTAAAAATGTCACAACATATTTTTCCAATAATTGAGACGATATTTAAAATTTAATACGTTTTTTACATCAACTAATAGTTTCATAGCAAGTGTACAGAGCATGAAAAAAATTGAACGAAGTTTCGCTAGGTTGTTGTAGGTTAGACTAAAGCCATTGATTTTTGTAGCAAATGGTTGAAAGACTTCCATGTATGCTTAAGATATTGTATTGTATTTAGTAGGTTAAGATGTACAGTACGATAAGCTGCAACTGTTTCAACGTTTTTGGAGATTTTATAAATGTCAATTCGTACAAGATATTGCATAAGGTCTGAGCACATCTATTTATTTCAAACTAACCACGCATTCTGATAAAACTTAGTTCTTTAAAACTGATGAATAGGGTTTGTTGAGATAAATGAAAGAATAGTCCTCTTAACACATAAATGATAACATCCTATGATGAAATAATTCTCCACTGAATTTATTTACTTCAACTCATCTGTAGTCTACGCATTCAGCAAAAAAATTAAGACATTCAGGACTAGGACTAACATTCTCATTTACCCTTACAAATGTTTCAAGCAGCCACTTAGTCTACCAAGATAAAAACCTGTTTTAATTCAAGTATTTAGTCAGACGACTACGTCTTGCGATCAAAACATGTTTTAACATTAGTTTTGAAATGTTTTAAGGAAATGGTTGTGCTCAGAATGGTATAATATCTTCCAAGCTCTTTCTTCTTTCTTCGAAAGATCTCTGTTTTTACTTATTTGTAAGTGTACTGACTAACGTATCGTTATTATTTTTACCATGTTTTATCAGTTTCCTGGATGAAATTAACTGTCAACAACAATATTTGGAAAACATGCATGAATATGTTTTATTCTGCAATTTTTGAATAGTTATAGAATCAATATACGTTTCTTTAGTCATTATTTTATTACTCTTCTCGTACTTTATCTTCTTATTTCATTATAATATAATCAAATATTAAATTCGTATTTAAAATTTAATTTTTCTTCAAGCAGTCTTTTCTTCTTCAAAAGAATTAAGTGCTAATATATCATAGACAAATATATTCCAGAATTGTTTAAGTAAATAATTTTTGAAAAGTTACCAGATATTTTTTTAATTGAATCGTTGAATATATTTTTTAAGTGTTATTAATCATGTAATTGTATATTTTGTATGGTGTTAGATTTAAGAGTGAATGTGATTGTGAATATAAAAATGCATAAAATTGGAACTTAACACTATGTGTGTAGGCATACATAAACCAATTTTTCTATAAGTCAGTGTTTTTAAACGACGCAACGCATTTTACGAGCAAAGTTTTTTGTTCCAATTTTATTCATATTATAATTATAGCAAGCCGACAGGCTAAACACCAAATTGCTACAGTTGTTGCATTAATTTTAAAAGGTCAATTGATATTTGATAGCATTCTTAGCTGATATTTTTATCGGTTCAGTTTTTATCCGCTGAGGAGTTATTTATACGCTAGATTGTCGTATGAATGTTACGCATGTATTACGTCCAACCAATAAAGGTGTTGTTATAACAGTTTTCTATTATTCAAACCCCTGTTGAAATATTATACCTGAATTAGACACAGTATACAGAGTGCCACAAGGGCTATAAAATCCACGGGGTACTTTCAATTGGAGTCTCATTTTTATGCGCAGTAAAAGAAAACCCTTTGAAAGACATACGCTAGTATTTATTAAACCTGCAGCAACCTTGAAAATATTTGATTGAACCATGATATGCGGTAAACGGTAAGTTTGAATAAATACTCTGTAATTGTCCCAAGTTTTTATAAAGTTAATGGTTTGAGAGTTTTAGCATTCAAATGTTCTGAATGACACTGTAGCATATAAAAATTCAAATTATAAAAGCCTTGCTGAAAAAATAATTTTAAAGATTTAGTATTACGACTTTTATGCGTATAAAACTCAAAGTAAAAAACATCGCTTAAGGTTTGTTTGGAAACGTTTTACGGTTTCGTCACACTAAGAATTTAGCGAAGCTTTTACATTAACGGTATCTAGTTTTCATGTCCTCAATTGAAGGTGTTGATGTGGGAGCTACCATGTAATGGCAGAGGTTCAGCGAGATATAAAAAGACTAGAGACATTAAAGTTAATGTGTGAGGATCAAAAAAGGTGTTTTTGACAAGCGGTGAAAAGTGTTCTTTTTGCCTTGTAGCAAATTATGATAGAAGAACAAATAAATAATAGAAAATTATAACTTATAAGCAATCATGGGACAAACGGTAAAAATTTAAATATATCCAAACTTAACCTAAACGATGTTATTAAGCTCAACGACCGTATTCAGATCGTTTCGAATAAACAACCGTTCCACTGGTTTCCCCGTAGAGAGTAAAATATCATTAAATGTTTTTTGTTTTCTGCTTAAACACGTCTTTTTCATTTTTCAAAACAGAAAAGTTTAGAGTAACATGACAAACAAGTATTACATTTAATGTTAATATTAAAATAACAATGATAATGAAACCTTTTGTCAATTACCAACAAAAAATGTGTATAAGGGCTGAGTTGACTTGGAATGTAATATCAACCCGTCAACTGTCAAGAGTTGGTTTATAGACACATTCTTGGCTCTGCCGAAATACTTCAGCCTAACTGAGTGTTTAAATTCCAGTTGAAGTCTTCGCCTTGTCCTACAAACATTACATTTACAAACTTGCTTTCACTAAAGAAGCGTTCAAACAATATAAGCAACAATTAAACAAATGATAAAATCAAATTAAAATGTTCCTCATATTATAATGATAACTTTTAATAGGTGATAAAACTGTTTCGAATCAGTAGTAGCCAACTTTGTTAACATGTTAGCGTTCATGCCAATTTATTTATGGAAACCATACTGTGGATTCAAGCTACTAAAGGTTAGTAAACCTAAGTTGTTTCCTAGAAATACCAGGTTTAAATTTCCCATTTCCAACACTTAAATTGTTGAGTGAACCATATTTTTTTAATGCATCTATGTCGTGTTGAATTTTCTCTCTCAATTCTGAAACCGATCTGCATAGAACAACCTGTGTCGTCTGCGAATGATACACTTCCCTTTAAAATCACCGTTACACAAGCTATTTACATAAATAAGAAAAGTGGTCCCGAAAGTACAGATCCCTGAGGTATTCCATGACTCAGGCTTCCGGTCGCTCAACACCTCTCCACTTTGGTTTGTTGCGTTCTGCCCATGAGGTGGGATGAAAACCATTTTATTGAATTCCCTGACCCCAGCACTGTACAGTCTCTCAAGAAGTATTGTGTGGTCAACAGTGTCAAACGCTTTCATTACGTCTACAAATAAACCTGCACAACACTTCCCGTCATTTACACCATCAAATACCTGAGTCATAAAACACAACAAGGCATCGTTTGTATTTTTTCCTAATGAAACCAAATTGATTTTCACTGAAAAAATTATTTTTGTTTAAGAAACATACAAGATGGCTTTTACTACTTTCTCGATTATTTTGAAAAATTGATAACAAAGCGATTGGCCGATAATTACTGGGGCTAAATTTATCCGATTTTTTTTGTACAAGGGTATTACTATTGCTTGTTTGGTATCTGAGGAAATTCGCCTTCTAATAAACTAAGATTGATTAGTTCAGTCAACACTTCAAAATACTTTCACAAATATTCTTTATCAAAACTGGTGTGATATCAATCCTGAACTTTTTCTAGGCTTGAGAATTTATGATGTTTCTAATTTCAGCTTTGTCCGTTGGGTAAAAAACAAAGGAATCTCTAATTGTCTCTTGATTAAAATTATCTGGAATGTTCTGGGTCAGCAGTGCATCTCTATTTGTTGATATATCTTTTCTTAAATTATCCGCTATCGTACAAAAGAAATCATTAAACATATTAGCTACACTATTTTTTGTCTTGTACAATTATACCTGCATTATCTTTTAGATAACGTTTGGTTTGCTATTTCTGTTACGGCCGTGTAATTTCGTTTTGTTTTATAACTTTACCACTGACCTCTTGGATTATTTTGGTTGTCTATTAATAACTTCTAAATAAACCTTTTTGTCAAATTACCAACAAAAAAAATATTGTTTAATCTGATTGATTGGAATGTAATATCAACCCGTCAACTGTCAAGAAGTTGGTTTATAGACATTCTTGGCTCTGCCGAAATACTTCAGCCTAACTGAGTGTTTAAATTCCAGTTGAAGTCTTCGCCTTGTCTACAAAACATGACATTTACACACTTGCTTTCACTAAAAGCGTTCAAACAATATAATGCAACAATTAAACAAATGATAAATCAAACTAAAATATTCTCATATTATAACGATAACGTTTAATAGGTGATAAAACTGTTTCGAATCGTAGTAGCCGACTTTGGTCCCTCACCATTTATTTTGTTGACGTTGTATGGGTATAAAATATAGCTAAAGACACACTGCGTAATGGACAAAACTCTTAAACAAAGTTTCACCCCCACAGCTTCAGCCGATTTTAAGTTATGAGCGGTCCAAGATGCCTTAAAAACGTTACAGACAGATGGACAGGAATTTTGTTGACGCCAGTTTCCGTCTTTGCATATTAACCACCAAATCAGACAAAAGTCTTTTTTTATTTGTATAGATTAGGTTAAGCTGGGCGCAAAATGTATATTTTTAATACTAATTTAATTTGTTCCACAAATCTATGGTTAGACCTACTAAATATATTAAGTATTTGGAAATTCCTTAAAATTAAAACTAATTTTAAACAAATTGCTGTTGCCATTAAGCTGAAGTGCAAGGTAATACTCGTCAAATAGTACGTTCTGCCGTAAAACTGTTTTACCTCAATAGTCATCTTATGGACAATTTAATAAAACATGCAAGCGTTAGACTTTTAAAATTTGACACCTTTACTCATGCTTATACTTTTAATTCAGTGTTCATATTTTTAATAATCATTCGATACATCTTTAGAATTCTTAATTTGCCGTATTGAAGTACAGTACAGTTGCAGTATTGAAGAATTCGAACCTATAGGCCTAACCATTCTAGAACAGTAATATACTCGTCGTAGCTATTTCAACCATTCAACGTAGAGGTAAGTCTATCTTAGTCTGAATAACCGTTGAGTAAATAAAGTATTCTGCAAGGCCTAAATAGAAGATTAACAGGACATCGTTATCTGAAATTTTACCTACACAGAGAACCTACACTGGATAGAAGAGGGGTCAATATGGTGAGGTGGGGCCTTGAAACTGGGCCAAGTGACCAGATTTTTTACATTTTGCTCAACTCGTAAACTTAGAGAGATACAAAAAGTGTTAAATATAAAACTTGTAGATAATTTCATGCCACACTAACGATTTTCATCAGATTGAAGATCGGATCACTCGTTTAGGCATAGCGGTCAAATAGTAGAGATACACGACCAACCCATTTTGCTTAATTTCACCCCTCAAAAACCACCCTTAAAATCAAAATTTGCAAAACCGTTTTAGTGGGTGGTTTTGGGCTACCACAAACAGGTGTGCAAAGTTTCAACTCTTTAGGCTTTGTAGTTTGGGCTCGGCATGATGAGTGGTGGTGAGTGAGTCAGTCAGGACAAAGCCTTTATAAATATATAACAGAATATTTTTGTTGTAAAGTTTTCTTTACGTATCATTTGGTATTTGTACCAATAAAAAGAACTTGTTTTCATCCAACAAATCCCAGTCACACCAACGCAAAATCCCATCAACCCCTCTAGCTGAATGACTCATCCAATAGCGTTGAAACGATAATCCCTTTGATTTGAGCATTGAAATGTATGACATGTGATTTATGAATATATATACGATTTATGATTGAATCCCGCGTTTCAATCCTATATTCAAAGAGCTTCGTTCCAATCTTGAACATTGAATGTATTCATGTTGTGAACTGCTATGAATCTACTAGACTGCCAAACATATTGAAAATATTCCGTTATGCTGTTGCCTTTCGTTCATTAGCTCAAGTAATGTAATTAAAATATTTACTTAAAAAAACTAATCAACTCAAAGCTACAATTTTGATAGGTAATATAAAATTATAGTATGTTTAACGTTATATTCTTAATATTCTAAGATTAAGTGGTAGAAAGCCCTATCTTCGCCTACGGCTACGTACATTATGTTTGTCAATACATTTTTGTTATTGATAGGTTTCTTGTTGTAAAAAATATCTCAATACACCTTTCATAAGTTTCACGTTAATAACTAAATTGAAATCATTTTTTAACAATTATACTCAACAACAATAACTGTGTAAAATAATTGTAAAACTATTTTGGTTCAAAAGTATTCTACTCCTAAATTGTATTCTTTTTTAACCGACTTCCTACGCAAGGAGGAGGTTACACAATTCGACTTAGGACTTTTGGACTACAGCTTTGCATCATATCTTTATTTTTGGATGTGAATTTCGTTTTGTATTTTTAAACTGAACATTTTACATGAGTGCTCTGATAATTCTTCTCGATCTTTGAACATGTAATCTTACTATATTAAATTTAGCCCAATAAGATCTACATCAAACAACACCTTTGTACGTTTTAAAGGTTTCATTGCAACGAGCTATAAATTTAGTGTACGCTTTAATTTGTGACGTCCCAATTGTCCTTTCGAAATTTCTCTATTTTGCTCGTAAATATAGTTGTGTTTTATGAACACGTAAATTTGAATATTTCTGTCAGGAGAGGAGAGGTTCTGATTACACACATGGTTGACAAACAGGTTCATCAGTCTCTCAATAGAGCGCATTAGTGTCGCTCTTATGTAAACTCGAGTCTTGTTGTCCTTGTCAAAGTACACGATCAAAATAACGAAGCAACTGCACGATTGCTTTTGTATGTACTTTAGTTTTAAATTAAGTGTTTCAAATGTCTAATAATTACCAAAATATACTTATCAGCTGTAGCCAACAGTCTCTTATTAGAAACCTTCTTAAGCTTTGGGTATCGCTCTTAGAACTAAATGAATGGAACCGTTTTCAGGTGAAAAGTGACAAAATGTTAGGAAATGAACCAGCCTAAAAGTATTCAGCTGAAACTGACCCGTCACCCACCATTTAAAATAACCTGAGCTTTCTATTTTTGTTTCTTCCTTCTTTATAGTCAAGAAAACAATACAACATGCAAAAAAACGTTGAAAATCTTAAAAAAACAATTAGATAAACCAATCACGTCTACTGCCCATGGCAGTTGCCACCGGACTGACTGGTTGGGAAAAATGGACGACCAACCACAGACATGTATCAGATTTACCAAATGTAAGACATGAAAATACTTAATGAATCAGACATTGTTTAGACTTTTCTGGGTGAATTTTCTAAAGAGCTAGCTTTTCGCCGGCCAAGGCATCTTCAGTTTAATAACAAAAGACAAAATCAACTGTAAAACTTAAATATCAAAATAAAACATATGTACACCAAAAATATTAAATTTCTAAAATTTAGATATAACATTATATGAAATAAATTATTAATCGAAAAGTATTCTTTGAGGACCTAACCTTTTGTTCGATTTGATCTTTAACTATTGGTATGAATATATTACTAAAATTTAGAAAGGTTGGGATATGCAATTATTTTTAAACACCTCATACGCACTTTCAATTTGGTTTCTTTTAGTCCATGAAGGTTCTTTGGTTACTAATGTTGACGATTCAAATTTGATAGAGTGGTTTTCAGACAGAGCGTGTTCAACTAATTTAGATTTTTCAAATTTTTCATTTTATAATTATATATATGTTCTTTGATTCGTGTTTTACTAACCTGGAGATGCTGTCCGAAGTATGATTTTCACATTCACAGTCAATTTTGTACACAGAGTTTTAGTTTCTTGATTAGGGTTTTGGGTTTTTAATTTTTGTCCAGTTGACTTCTTAAAAGTGTAGTTTTGGACAAAAGTGATTATAAGGATAAACTGAATGATTTAGTTAGTGCTGGTGGTATACAAAGTAAATAAGGACCCAACTATACTTATCAGCTGTAGCCAACATGCTCTTATTAGAAACCTTCTTAAGCTTTGGTTATCGCTCTTAGAACTTAATGAATGGAACCGTTTTCAGGTGAAAAGTGACAAAATATTAGGAAATGAACCAGCCTAAAAGTATTCAGCTGAAACTGACCCGTCACCCACCATTTAAAATAACCTGAGCTTCCTATTTTTGTTTCTTCCTTCTTTCTAGTCAAAAAAAACAACATGCAAAAAAAAACGTTGAAAATCTTAAAAACAATTAGATAAACCAATCACGTCTACTTTGGCAGTTGCCACCCGACTGACTGGTTGGGAAAAATGGACGACCAACCACAGACATGTATCAGATTTACCAACTGTAAGACATGAAAATACCTGTCTATGCGAAACCAATTTAGGGAAGAAATTCTTTAGTTTTGATGAATGAGTCACTTTTTCCAAACAAATGTGTTAAAATGACGAACAAGAATTAATTTCCTGTCAGGTTAAATCACTCTAGTTGATTCATCTACGACTAAAACACATGTAACTGATCATCTACCGTGAATCCCTATTCAGCATTCAAGACGAGAACTTTCTAAATTCTTGTCAGTCATTTCTACTTTTTTGTAAGAAGAAACTAAATTAGTCATCAATACTTAACAGAATTTCTTCCCCTCCACCGATGTGCGTAAACAATTATTGTGTTGTGTTCTCTGCTACAATTGGTCAATATGATACACGTCTGGATTGATCGTCCATTGCTCTCAGCCAGCCAGCCAGTCAGTCAGTGTGAAACTGTTACAGGGCGGGCTTAGTTTCTCTTTAATCGTGTTTGTCCATGTTGCATTGTTTTAAAGGCTACTTGTCTTGAAATTGATAATAAAATAAAAATAAGTAAGAAAATATGGAAATCTTAGTTTATTTGTAGGTAGGTGCCTGGTAGGCTTGCGCTCATTACTTTTAGGCTCATTTCCTAATGAAATGTAGTTCCTAGATTAGTGTAGTCCTCTGAAGACGGGTGGAGTTTCTAACTACCCGAAACGTTAGGAGTAGTTTTCTCCGGAAGTGGCTGGAAAAGTCCGTTCTTTCCTCTTACTTAATTGCTCTCTCCACTATTATGAACTTTCAAACTAACATAATATACCACTAAGCATAAATGACTGTTAAAAGAAGAAATTTATTTCATGAATATTAGGGTTTATACCCATGAAAGTGCTGGAAGGTTTTGGTTGTATAAATGGTTAAACTTGAAGGAATACAATCAAGAGACAAAGCTTTTGAAACTGCCACAGGCTAAGCCGTTAAGTCAAATAATGGTCCCATCTTCAAAATGGCTTTCTTGTTGTAATTGCCTTCTGAATTTTCCTTCAATCTCTAATCAAACCATTGTGTTATCTTTACAGTATGTTCGATCAACTATTAATGTGAATAGTTGAATGTTACTGTTTTTAAAATGTAGCATATGAGAGAGAGAGGATAGGACCAATGGTTCTAAATTACATTTAGAGAGAGAAAAAAGAATGTATTATACTGGCAATAACGTGTTGTGCAACATTATGTAAGCAGATTCTACTTGTTAACTTTGTTTCCGATGACAACAAATTAGTAAACAAAACCTAACTGCTAAAAATTACTTGTTGGAGATGGTGTTAAAAGTGTTAAAAGCGTACCTATGAGCCGTTAATTCAGACCTCTGGCCTACCTATATGTATTTTACATGTATGCACTTCATTGGTGTACATGTAATAAGACTTCTCCAGAAATAAGATGTTTTGAGATGAGTTGTACTTTTTGATTATAAACTATTTTACTTAGGACATAACATGCGGCAATATTTTGGATTTAATTATTTAATACACAATTATTCATGGCCCTTATTTTAGAAACAGGAGTTTAAACAAAAACTATAATAGCAATTTTTTAATTACTCTTCTTGGCCATTAGCCCCGAGTCCCTGTTTTTCGTGTTTTATCCCCCAAGTCTCACCCTTGCTCCTGTCATATACTGTGTGTGACTTACCTCTTTTCCTAGCTTAGCAAAAGGTTTTGGCGGTATGAATCATAAGGCAATTAAAACTACTGTGAGGGCAAAAATTACCAACAAAATGTATTCATCAGTTAGAAACACTCAAAAAGCGGCAATACTATTTATCGCATGAGATGCTGACATAGCCAACACACTCAAATGCTGACCCCGTAAGCTGGTCTGAGTTTACCCATTCTGATATATGTGAATATTTTTATTTGGTCTAATAAGGACAATAATAGTACTTAAAGACCTGATCTCATAAGAACAATGTTTACAACACGTGGTTTGTTCCGATGTGTCTCCGTATCAGAAATGTCAGCAGCACATTGCGCAGAACGGAAGCGACACAACAGTGGATGATGATTGGAGCAGAACTGTCATTTCCGGTCCCTCCCCCTCCTACACACAGTATCCCTGAGGAGGGGATGAAGGGGAGGTATTCTTGATACTGTCACTACCAGGTCCTGTTATCCTGTGATGCATATCACACATCCTGTGTATTAACTGTTATCAATAGACCTGTAATATTTGACTGCTAGATTTTGGTGACATATCTCCTACAAGTATGGCTGACAAAATTGACAGACTATCCTAACAGGTTTTACTGTGTTCATAAAGTTGTAGTTTAGCATTTATCCTAACAGTATTTAAGCAGACTCGTGGTGGGTAAGTATCGCACGTGACTTCGCAGGTCATTACTCTAGTGGTGGGAGTTTAATCCCCTTATTCACCACTAACAATTTGTCATGTGACTTTGTGGTAAATTTAAGTAAAGATCAAGGTTCAGTGGTCCCTTAGACTTTGTAGGCCTTACTTTGCCTCGTTAAATAAAAACGATCTTCAATTTTTTGCTTGTACAGCTAATACGTTGGGATTGCTTACAATAAATTGTCTTAAAAATAATAACTCTTTCTTAAGCTTACTTTAAAACAAAAAGACTGACTTAGCGAGTAAATTGACTTAATCATGTTTGCTTACATCTATTCTTGTATTCTTCAATTAAAGTCAAAGGTTTATTAAAAATAATAAAGGTTATTTATAAAAAAATAATAATAAATCAATTATTTCCTTCAATTAAGCGTAAAACAAAATCAGTCGAATCGTTACCACTTGAAGTGCACAATACCCTAAAATACTATGGGGAATACCTTAATTATTTTAAGCATATTTTCATTTACTGCCTGTTATAACTAAACTGTTAAGTTGAATCTACGGTCATCTAACTTAATAACCTTATTTGGAATGTTCTAATAAAAACATGAAATAAGGGGGACGGAATGAAGGATACCATTATTAGTCATGGCACCTGTTTAACCCGAGATTTAATTTGTTTACAGTACTAAGACTATATTTTAAAGATGTAAAATATAAATCAATACTATTTTCAGTCGCATCAAGTTAAAACTGCAACACTACCCGGGGAGACCCGGGTTCAAATCCCGGTTTGGTCCAAACATTTTTGTCTTCAAATTTCATTAGTAATAAATTAGCTTTTTAGCGTTTATACAAATTAAGATCTATTATATTTAATATATATTTCATATTAAACTAGCATTACACTGTATTAAACTATATTTTTACAAAATAAACCAAATATAACAAATAAATTTAAAGATACTTGTTTAAACATTAGAACAAATTTTGTTATTAGAACGTACGAACTAAGTTACAACGTGAATGCATTAACAAGAAATCTATTAGTGTTCCAATTACGTTGATGGTGATTCTATGTAAATTACTTGGCCAGACTATGATAGCCTTTTGGCGATGTCCTCAATCATAACTTGAGATCAATTTAGAGGGCTTCAATCCCCCAGGGGCTTGGATGAGTTCTCTCTTCGGGTGACTGAAATCCACGAAAATGTTTCAGGCTATAGATCGGAAAACTATTTGTTTGATGTTTGTTGTTCATAGAACTTTGCTGCAGAAGTTTTTGATGGTGGTAGAACTTCTGAGGTTGAAATATTATTACGGACGTATTCCTAGGTTTCTAAAGGAAAGAATAACAGGATGTTTCAGGATATGGGATTTTATCCCGTCTGCAGGTGAAAAGTTACATAAGAAGTAACACCACCTGGTTACTTTTCGGATCTCGAAACGTCGTTTGCTCGCTAAAATGCTACGGAAAATGTTCGTAATTATGTTTCAACTTTTATTAGAAATCTTTTACGCACTGACTCTAGTCGTACTTTGTTCTTGTTTATTGATAAATTTAGTTTTGTAACAACAAAACCGTTTTGTAACAACAAAACCGTTTTGTAACACTCTTTCAGGTTTAGGTCTAAGACTGTCGGCGTGTTTAGCATTCCAACTAAATATGACAGTAATGTAGCAGTATGACATTAAATATAATAACGGCACTAAAGAAATTTGAAGACAAAAATGTTTGGACCAAACCGGGACTTGAACCCGGGTCTCCCGCTTGCCGGGCGATTATGCTGACCACTAATAATCATTACTATATCATACAGTTAATCTGATAATTTATCATATAGCCTATTTCCAATCGATAATATCCAGGGAGAAAAAGCGTTAAAGAAATCCATGACATGACGCCGTTTTATGGTCTCAAGCACATACTCAAACCAAAAAGTATGCAAAAATGTCAAAAATATACACGGTCATTGTAATCATCAATTTTCTAAACTGGAACGGAGCTTTGCATTTATTCGTTTGAAAGAAGTCACATTCATACGAACGTAATTAACATTCCTTCTAATCCCACTCATTCAGAGTTATTTTCACTCAGCCCATGACGTCCCAGTCAGCCAATCCAAGTCTCCCACTCGTACATCCTAAATTTATCCTAGCTGTAAAATACTTTTGATAACAATGCAGTGTATAGTCGAGCTTTAATTTTTTGAGTGTTGTGAAACTTTTCAACGAATACGGTAATTGCAGTCGACAAAACTAGCTCTTATTTAAGAAGAAAACCCGTTCAAAAACTCTCGTTATGTGTACACCCCGAAACATTGATGGGTCATCCAATCCATGATATCTCATGAATTTCATCCCATACACCAAGGCTACAGCCTTTAGTTACTACAGTCCCGTAGCATAAAGTTGACAGTTATTGCTTATTGTTATTCGATACAACACCAGTGGCTGCATTAACTAAATGACCCAATAGCAATTAATAAAGTTACATTGATATAACATACTCGTAGGAGCATTAATTGAAAACACTTAGTGACAATACTGTTACAGTTGAATCTAAAATTGCTTCAATGGATTTCATTGAATCCTTCGTACGGAAAGAGTACACAACTATATAAACAATGTTTTAATACATACTTCTGAAAGTAATGAAATGAAGGTAACATTTTAGTATTTCAAAAGTCAAAACAAAATTGTTCGACATTATTTTGTTTTTATATTAGACTATCTATGAGAAAAATTAGAATCCATCAATTCAGATCCAGCATTGTGCTTATTCTACAAACAGTGTTTATCAAGACGTTGTTTTGCGTTTCTTAAACTGTAAGCCCAAGGGTACCTGTTCCCTTTCCTCGACTCCTCGCGTACAAAATTGAGTTGGCATATGTCTGTCCCTGATATTATGGGTTCCGGGAAATATTTTTATATCTGATATTCTCGACGTATTTCATTTGAAGTGTAACGTATCAAGTCATTGAACACTATTGCAACTTCAACAGCTGTTTTTCGCTGGAAAGCACAAAAGTGATTGGTATATTCGTATTGTGTTATGCAGTTTTTGTTCTTATTAAACCACGATGTTCACAGTTATCTTCTGTACATGTATATGAACGGGAAGAATGTGTGAAAAGTATCCTTATATATTGTTTAAGCAAAACTAGATCCCTCAAATGGGAGTAGTGCATATACGCTATTCCTTGAGACACGTGGTGTTACATCTTACATAGCTCTGCCTGTTAGAGTGGTTTTTTTAAAAAACTCTCACTTTCGCACACAATTGCTATGGGTTCAAGGTTATTTACGACACAGTAGACAAAGACGAGTATGTGAATCAACTAATAGGATCTTGGATCTTTTTGGAGCTGTTAAGCGACCCGTGTCCTGGGGAAAATTAGGTCTAACCGATAGAACCACAGTACGAGATTTCATCTGAATAACCCCTATTACACCAATGACTAAGTAGAGAGTCGTCAGTAATCATGAATTCCAGTCTCGTCTGAGTTCTAGAGTTAATTAATCGATCAATGGAACGAAGACGTTCTCAGTTGAATTAGAGCTTCATTCTCCATTCATCGCTTCAACTCCGTGAAATTCATTCAATATTCATCACCTGGCTGCTTTATTCATCAAAGTTCTACCTCAATATTGAACAATACATTCAAACGTAAGGGTGTGATTTTAATAGCCTCTTGAGACGTATGTTGGGAAATCCATTTGATCATTTATTCCTCTATCATGTACATTTATTTAACGAAGCCACTCTAGTAAACTGTAAGTAATAAGTTTGAACACAAGAAGGGTAAAGCTACGCAATTTTGTTACCCTAAATATGTTTGAGCTAACTTGTATGTGTATAAGGACACTATTATTTATATTGGTCTTAACCTACCTTCCAATTAAGAACCTTTTCAACTACAACCATAGTTTATATTGTTTTCTTACACGATGGTAAAAACCAAGTGTTTTTTACTATGAACACTGTTTAAATACCGGTCGATATAAGCATATATTTGGACACTCTTATAGTTGTGGTGTTCTTAATTGACCGTCCATTTAAGAACCCTTTGTATATTTTTAGTTAGCTTTTTCCCTACACTACATTTCAGTTGTTATTTGAAGGGGGAAACATTAAAACCACAATAATAATAAAATTAAAAGTGCAGATGCAGGAATGTAAATATATGTGTTTTCAACGCGTTCCGTTTTTTTTATTTAGTTTACATTAACACAATGTTTATAAATTGTGGTTTCCACGTCAAGTACACATTGTTTATGCATTTGTGTGTTCTATAGCGTTACTCTTTACAGTTAAATCGTACAACTTCAGCTCATTGAAGTCGCTGTTCAATCATCATATTTGTTCCTAAACACATTGGCTGGAATTACTCTAGAGGTCGGATTGTTCAAATAGTATTAATTTGCTGGGATTTGCACAAAACCACTTGTCCAAGGTTGGACTACAGCCAAGTCTCTGTGGTAAACTCTCCATCTCGGTCACTCAAGTTGTTTCTAGCAGTTGCCAATTGAATATTGTTATATTCTGCCTGAGTTTGGCTCTTAACAGACGTAGTAACAGAGAGCAAAGATATCAATAAACTGTTTCAACGTACTTTGTTTCTATTTAGTCACAGGTGAATAAAGGAGAAACCCTCAGACGTACATAGAAGTATGTAAAATTTCTATTGTTGCAATAATTATTATAAGACTTGTTTTTAATTTTCTCGGACGATTTTTACAGTATCGTTCAAAAACTGCAATAATGTAATCATTGAATTAATTCCAAGACATTGCTTAATTCAATGGATACAAATCACAACTAATTGACACGATGAGTACAAAGAAAAGAAGATTAGACAGAAAGACAAGAAAACCCTCATTTCCACCAACACGACGGAAAATATCCAAAGGAGAAGCATTAATTACAGCCCATATACAAAATGTATAACACGAAGCTTTAAGAAACACACCATCATAAATATATCGTTTATATAAAAGAAACAACTAAAATCACTTCTTGAAAATCCTAAAGACGAAACTATTAGGAAAACTATTTAGGAAATTTACATTTTAAGTCCACACAACCTTTCTATAAGACTAGAAGTAGGTTTTATAAATCATCTAAAGTAAACAAATCAATGCTTAGACAAGCTTATTTGTATTTAGGGCTAATGTATTTCAGTCAACTACCGTTACACATAAAAAAATTCCAAAAAAAAAATCAATTATGTATTGAACTAAAAGTTTGGATATCACGTTTTAGTTTATATTATGATGTAAATTTACTGTATTAATTTTAACCATAGTTTGTAATGGTGCTAAGAGCTGCACCTAGAATAGAAGTCAATGCCAGTGAAAGTGTTTCGTTACGTAGTGTGTTGTAGTCCAGTGTAAGTAGAAGTTCTTTTGTTGCGTTATCAGTAGTGATAAGCCGTACGCAGCAGTCAGCTGTTATCAGTTTGTATCAAGATGGACTAAACTTGCTTTTGGTTGTGAATTATCTGGTTTTGATTTAGATTCAAAACCATGCATAATGGAAACTGTGAGAAGGATTATATTACAAGTTGTATAATGTATAATTATTGTAATCTTTAAAATAGGAATGAATTCCATTTTTTAATTTGTGTGTTATCTGTTACGATTGGCAAGTCTGATTCACGTCTGTGATTGGCCGTCCGCTGCTCCCAGTGCTCCCTGTAGGCCAGTCAGTCATTGGGCAGATTTCACGTGCTAGTCAAATTTCTTAGAACTTCTGGACATGCTGTTTTGCTTTTTTGGCTTATTGTTATAAATTTAAATAAGTTCAAGAAAAAGGCTAAATTTATTTGGTTCTGGGTGACTGGTCAGATCAGGTTGATCATTTTAGGCTAGCTTGTATCCTAATGGTGTGTGTTATATTTTGGGTTACTTGTCACTTGAATTTGTGTTTTTTTTTTAGTAACAAATTTTATAACAAATTATAATTTTAACGTCAGAAATATTCTACTATTGCCAACAGACAGTTTTAAACAAAGAATTAGACATTTTGTTTGTACGCCAACCAAATTACCTAGAAACATTCTGAACGCATCGCTGGCTTTTATGTTTGTAATTTAAGATTAGAGCACAAGGACGTCTCAAAGGAAACTGACCATAAACTCCTACAGTAGTGAAGACTTGGTTTGCAAGACATTTGACTAACAAGTTTATATAAGACAAACAGCTGGATTACAGTTGGTTGACAGTGATTGCCTTGTTAAATCTATGCATATTCAAATACAACTAAGTGGGTATGGCTTACAAACAATGCTTGACTACAAACTGCTCAATATTGATTCGGGTTTTTAACGTTTTCGATACAAAGGTATTTACTGGACTTAAAAACTTGTACTTATGCGTCATCTGTAGTTCTCCCTTCCAGCACTGATGAACTGTAAATGTGTATTCTTTCTTCTAATGTTATACTACTTTAGTATATTAACAAAATAGGAAGAATTAAATGATGTTTATTCACTCAAGAATAACAACAAACTGAAAATAATAAAAATGTAACAATCAGATGAACATATGATTAAGATTAATTAAAGTCAGTACACAACACTCCTTCCCCCATACGGTAGTCCTGTAAGTATGCAGGAAGTCTCCGCTGTCGATCTGGTCGAGTACTTCTATCTTGCTCTTCCACGCCATCTACCACAGGGATGCGCTCTCTGGAAGTGTGCTCTAGCTCTTGTTCATTCTCGGTAACCTGTTGTGGAAAGTTTTGACTTTGTTCGATCTTGTTGTTTGATCTTGGACGGAGTTGGTCAATATGCCGGCGAATTAGTAATCCATCACTGGTAGTGAGTTGGTAACTCAGAGGTCCGGTTACTTTCGTTACCTTTGCTGCAATCCATCTGGAGCCACGTTGGTTGTAGTTTTTAGCATAAACTAAATCATTTTCCTTGAATGTTCGTGGAGGCGCCTCGTTAAACCTTTGGAAAGATGACACTAATTTATCATTTTCCTTCCCACCAGGATAGTAGTCAGGATGAAGTCTGTCAAGCACAGTTCTAATTCGACGACCGTAAAGCAGTTCACTAGGTGAAACATTTGTAGAACAATTAGGGGTTACATGAGAAGACAGTAAAAACTGTGCCAATCTAAGTTTCCAATCTCCGGATATAATTCGTCGTAAAGCATCCTTAGTGGTCTGTACCATTCTCTCGGCTTGTCCATTAGAAGACGGGTGGTAGGGTGCAACAAGTACATGACGGATTCCGTTTGTCTCTATAAATGACTTAAATTCAGAAGAAGTAAATGCCGTCCCATTATCTGAAACAATTGTGTCTGGAAGCCCATGAGTTGAGAACATAGTACGCAGTGCTTGAATAGAAGATTTCGAGTCTGTTGAAGGAACTAGGACAACCTCCAACCATTTGCTATACGAGTCCACAACAATCAGAAAAATCTTGTTTTGGAAAGGACCCGCAAAATCAATATGCAGCCTTGACCATGGCTGTTTTGTTCTCTCCCAGGGAAGAGGCATCGCTTTAGGAGGATTATGACGGCTTTGTTGACAGAGATGGCAAGAGCGAACAAGCTCTTCATTTGTTGTACCAATCATGATTTGAAGTATTAGTTCTCTGTCTAAGTCCACAAACTCACAGTTTGATGACAGATTTCTTAAACGGGAATAGAACGACGTGAAAGATTCATCATGAATCTGCCTGCTTTTCCTGAAGGTGAAGATTTCAAACAGGACATTCTTACATGGAGCGAAGTGCTCCGTTAACAGCTTTACAGTTTCACTGTAGTTCAGATCACTAGAAGTAGTCAAACTGTCAAAAATCTGTGAAACATCTTCGCCAGCAATGTTTAGAAGTAGAGCAGTTTTTCTTGTGACATTTGTGATATTTGCAGCAACAACGTACCTTTCAAAGTTTTTCAACCACACACTCCACCGTTGAGCGACACTTGCAGGGTTTAAGTGTGGGTCAAACTGAGTAGGCTTGTTTAAATCCATCGTCGCCAGTTTAGTATATTAACAAAATAGGAAGAATTAAATGATGTTTATTCACTCAAGAATAACAACAAACTGAAAATAATAAAAATGTAACAATCAGATGAACATATGATTAAGATTAATTAAAGTCAGTACACAACAACTACCTTCTGCTGTGTTGTACTACAGATAACAGAGTTCTTCTATGGTTCATCTATCTTGTAGTTTATCTATCGTTGTACTTACCAACCTACAGACTGTACAAGAGCAAGTTAACATTATTTGAACGCTAAATCTCTTTGACGCACGATTGTAATTAAATGTTATATGTTATAAACACAGTGGTTGAAGATTGATTACGTGAGTAAGATTATTTGCTTAGTTCGATATTAATGAGTAGTTTTGAACTGTAAATTCCTTTGAGATAAATCGAGGTAATTTCTTGAGCTAAAGCATTTCATTGTTGGTATTTAACTTTTTCTACACTGAAACTAACTATTACTCACTGTCCTGCGTTTGATGTTTGATAACTTCAATAGAACGAATGAAACTAAGATTAGATTTTGCACTGGAATGGGAAAATATCTTGGGGGGAAACTTCAGTGAAAGTGACAAGTTGGCAAAAGTGTCGAAATGACCTCCCCGTCCCCTCCCGCGCCCACACATGGCTCTGTCCCCCTTTAATGTCATTTCTTCCCCTACAAATTTATTCAATGGCATATGATTCATCCTCGCGTCATTATCAATATTCCGTACTGATTGATGAAAGGATCAAACACAAGAAAAGTGTCTTTAAAGATTTCAAGGTATGTTAAGCTCGAGAACCATTTGTTTAGAAATCAAATGTTTGTCTTATATGAAAGGCCAAAGCTTTGGATCTAACGCACAGTATTTTGATAATAACCTATTATTAGTGTTAATATTTCGGGAATAACTGACAATTATATCAAATATCTATAACTAAAAATCCAGCGTTTTAAAATACATTTTTTTCGAGTGTGTAGTTTTTACACTCTAAAAATTAAGAAATAAGGGCCGCTGAGAAAGAGTGAAATTTCGTTCTTTTGGGTGTTGAAACCCATCCACGTTAAAGAGTGGCTCGATTTTCACTCTTAATGTGTGGTTTTCACTCTTTTATATTGGGAGTGTACATTTACACAGTTTTGGTCTAAATACAAAGGACGTTGGGGCTACATTTCAATACAAATTTAAAAATTAACTGGATTTTAATAACTGGTTACGAAATAAGCTAAGTAAAGTGAGAAGCCAATCAGTAGATTTCATGATCCTGTAAATGTGTTTGACTCTATGACTTAATCATGTTTAATTTCTAGTACTGAAAATAGTGGACAGTTGTACATCAACAATGAAATCACTGAGACATGATGCCAGCTCGTCTAACCACATTGTGACAAATCATTTCCAGAGTTATTTCTACCGTGAAGCACAATCTGAGTTCAGTTAAGCGATCAACGGACGTATTGTTAAATAATACTGTAATTCCATTGCGAATCATCGGAGCTAACTTTCAGTAGAGAGTAGTAATTATAGTAATTACAGTAGGTATTATAGTTGATTATTGTAAATTTAAATTGGTGTTTGAATAATACTTTCTTTTGTACATACGTTTTTTGAAGAATTAATACTGATTAATTAGTTTATTCTTTAATAGGGTCGTTTATAAGTTTGAAAGTTTTTTACCCATATGCAAGTTATTCGTGAAGCTCTCACACTATAAAAGTTACGGAAGAATGAAAGTAGGACATTCTTTTTGAATAACCATGTACTTTAAAGGGCTGCCATTTAGCGTAGGATTAAGTTTTTAAAATTGGACTTGCGGTTATGTGCTTCACTAAACTAGAGCTTTGTGTATATTACGAATATAATATTATTGGGTACCTTTTAAGAATATTTTTGATTCAAAATTAGAAAAAGTAATGACTTAAATTTCAATTTAATATAAATTGACTCTTGTTTAAAACCACGTTGTGCTATCGCTGTCATAAAATATCGTCAATACAAAAAATTGGAGAGTCTCATTTCAGAACTAACCTTAACTAAATTATTGACAAGTGTGGAAATTACAAACTTTAAGTCTTAACCCTTTTGATTTTAACTGAACAATATATTTTAAAGTAAAGTTAGTCGTCGCATCTTTATGGCTGAAATTTAGACAGCAAAAATGTATTAAGGAGAAATTGCAGAAATAATAATTATTTCTTTTCTAAAACAGTTACTGTTTTAACCCTATGTATTAATATAACTTGTTAACTTCCCATTTTTACATTTAATTTCATTGAAAATACTGACACCAACTACGTATCAATATGTACTAGCAATTTTTACGTATTCAATTTGACTTACCTGAAAACACAATACTGGTTATTTCCTCTCGTCATTTCCTTCCCGGTGGTTGGACCGCTAATCAATTTAGGAAGGGGAGGAAGGGGATCCTACGATGATCAAAGTTATAATTGGGCTTCAAGCCAAATGGCCATCAGAGATTAGCCATTTGCATTGAAACGTCGCCAATCTGATGAGAGCTATTGAGGTCTCGGGCTCACCCCAAGGTCAAGTTGAGAAGACAGAAGAGAGGGTTAGTTAGCATTTTTAAATTTCATTCTTGAAAGGTAAAAGCGGTAAAAAGCGGGATAACAATAAAAGAAATAAAAACTATGAAGAACAACTTTTTTTCTATCTAACAACACACAAAAATTGAAATCGGACAAAATAACACAGATTTATTGAAAACATGATCAGTGACAAAATGGATTTAAATGGGTAAACAAATTAAATACAACATAAAACCGGAATAAAATATTTACACACGATTTTTAAAAGTTGTCAATTACCATAACTTTTTTTCTAAATATTATTAGTTATCTATCAACACAAAAAACATGACAAAAGTTATTATTTGTTTTAATTAATCTGTGTTATTTTAAGTTTGATTTTAATTTATTTTATGTTGATAGATAGAACAAATTATTTAGAAAAAAGTTGTGCTTTATAATTTTGGATTTCTTTTCTCGTTTTCCCGCCATTAAAGTTAAAAGGATTTAACTGGACGCCATTTTGAAATTTCAAAAGGACAAAGTTAATTTTTTCTTCTGTGGTAGATCTCATCTACTTAAACATACATATTGAGGTTATTAAAAGTCGGTAAAAGAATGTTGGATATAAAAATGTTTGTGTAAAAAATACAAAATAGCGAATATCTAATAAATTGTTCGTTTTGGAAACAAGTTACTCTTGATTTTGTCTTTATTTTGACCCATAGAAACGTTTCCCGGAGTTTACGGAGTCCGGATCTTTACTTATGGGACACCTTGTTAATGACAATCTCATTCCGTGAAGACAGTTAAGTCATTGTTGCAAACCTTCTGAGGCATTTATTTTCTAGCAACGGAGGTCAAGTTACAGAGCTCACTCTGCACAGTAGACGTTCATGCCGTTTTTGGATATTTCGCATGACATTTAAGATATAATCACTCAACTCATTTTGAGGGGATTCTGCAATAATTTACCCAATACGTGTGTCTAAACATTTTTTTGGAGGTCCAAGGATAAACCTTAATACTTTGGTTACTTTTCTGTCAGGAAGGAGTTTAACAAAGTAAGTTCAAAATATTCCCACATTTTTGTAAATGTTGAAAATAAATTAGATTGTTTTCATTATAATTCATTTAAAGCTCAAAATACAGTATTAGGAAATACAAGAAAATCTATAGAAATAGCAACATTTATTCGTAACTCGGATCAAAACGTGAACATGAGTTTAACAATGATTCGCTTTTCGGTCACTAGCCACGAATGTGACTGTCACACCATAAACAAGCGAGGAAATCATGTGTCACACTGCGGCTAGCCAGCTTGCATTGCTGGTCCAGTGGTTGCATTACATACGGAATATAAGCTTAGCTCTACAAAATATATACTGGGTAAACGTATTTAAAAGATACTGAAAGTAGAGAGCGCGTTGTAAATTCTTAGGTTTGTTTTGTTGTCAATATATAAAATGATTTTCAACAACACTTTGACTTTATCGAGTACAGGAAGCAAAGTTTGATTATAAAAAGAGTAGTTTATTTGGTAATGTAACCAAAAATCCGATTAAAGCAAATGAAAATTCACCAACCATAAAGACGAGCGAAATAATATAAAGACTGGGTTTTGTGTGAGGATCCACGGGGAATGAAATTTAACAAAGGTAACAGCAGAAAGTGAAATGATAAGACGGGACTAAAAAAGGACGAGTGAGAGGATAGAAATGGTCAGAAAGCGAGCGCAGCGAGCAAAGCCCCACAAACTTTCAGACATGAAGCGAGCACACTTTTTTCTTTAAACAAAAGTTTAGCATAAGAAGGCTATGTGAGTTTACGCAAAAGACTAACGAAGTGACAAATTTACTCAGTTCCATAGGTTTGAATGTGATTTTACTTGTGTTTTTATTTAAAAACAATTGCTATTTTAACGTGTAAAAGTTATTGGTTTATTTAGAACACTTCTTCAAGTACGTTTTTTATAACACTTAAGCTCTTAGAGCTTGAAATAAAAACTCAAACATCTTGTACATTACGTAAATGTGGAGGAAACACCGCAATAAGTTATTTTGTGTTTAGACCGTCGTTTTCAACCGTCTACACTAATAAAGACAGCATTTGAAACTGTGTGCATTTAACCAACTTAAGGCTTAAAAGTAAATGTCAGAAGTGAGTTGCATGACCCTTGTCTTTTTAACACCGTGTAAATTTGGGATTCGGTAATTATTGTCCCTTATTTTGGTTGTAGCTAGCTTAAACCTTTATCGAACTGTACACTTGCGTAGTCTGAATTAACCTCGTATAATACTATGCATGTCAATGAACAACATCAGTCATATTATTACGAGTCACTCGATCAATGCAGGAACAAATATGCTGGACAGGGCAGAGAAGCAATAACCGAGGATTAAAGCTAAATCTGAACATGTCTCTGGACTTTCCCTAACTTTACTTGAAACCAAGTTTAGCTCCTTACTCTTATCTCTTGAGGCGATGGTGAGCCATATAATGTACTATAGATATCTTATTGCCCGTAGATCTTGTGTGTAGAGATTTTTACTCAGTGAATTTCAGGAAAAAGTTGCCAATTCTTCTTTCTTTCATCTGTCTTCTTATCGCTTAATGTTATATCTACTCGTACATACATATTTACTGTTTTGAGTTCTTTTACTCGCGGGTCACTGTTCGCGTACCATCCAGAACCACGGGGGACGACGGCGGAGTGTACGAAACATTGCCGTGGCGCGGGTGGAGAGGCGAACACTAATGATAACATTGGAACCTGAACTTTAACCTAAGCCCGAAATGCATCGTGTAAAAATCTCTACACATTAGGTCTAGGATCTACAGTCTAATAGGGTATTTATAGTATACTAAGAAACCGGGATAAACAAGTTCTATTATATAATTTATTGTCAAAAACGTAACTTGGCAGACAACGTATCCATCTACATTGTAGTTCTTTTTTACAAATGTCCAATACAACAAATTCAATTAATGCCTATTCAATTATAACGTAGATCTGGTTGGTTAAAAATACCTGTGTTATATAATACAAGTTAGCCTTGCCATTTTACATAAAAATGTAACAGAATTTTCGTTGAAAACTCGCGGCCTAACCAGGTGTCTCTTTGCTCTGTAAATGTGTGCACAGTCACACAACGACGTAACTGACTAAACAACAACGACTTCTAAAGTTAAACAAACTCACCTAAAAAGCTCCAAAAGAATAACTGGTGAATAAAATATAAAATAGCTATTATTCCAATACATCACAACTCCAAACTGTCTCACGTCGAAACCCTGATAAATCATTATTCTGCGTTGTACAAACTGTGCCCATCTTACGAACCTTGAGTTGAAACTAGTATTGTTCATAAAGCGATATTGTACGACTATATCTAGACTGCAACATGTTATTAAGCTCAAGTAAACAGGATTTCATCTGCAGAAGTCCGCTGAAACTGCTTTCATTCTTGTACACTTGTCAGGATAAGCTGGTGAATGGAGCCGCTATCAGACCACCCCCGTGGCTTGTGTGTAAAGAGGTGGACTGATAAACTCCTGATACTGACAGGTCTGTCCACAGAGTTGTAAAGAAAGAGAACACAATTTACTGCAAGAAAACTCTTCAACGAGTTATCCCTTTTTATAAGAGTTACTATCCTGAAGCTGTTGTTAAAAATAGACATGTATTAAACGGCTATTTTGTAAAAACTACTTGTTCAATTATATTTTGTTTTATGTATATTTGTATGGCAAAATATGTCGTTTAAAAGTGTAACTTTGAGCTAAATCGTTAAATACCTACTTTTTTACTACATAACTCTCAAAAATTGTTATTTCGTTGATGGATTCTATTGAATCCTAGTTTTGATTTAAAAGAATTGATCAAGAATCATGCAGTTGAGTGTTTTTAACGTGTGTGTCAACATAAAGCAACTTCATCTGAAATATCATTTTTCAATGTTTAAAGATTGTATTTCCTAGAATGGCGGGCTTTTTACGGTCGTCCGTGGTTTTCAATGCAATTCTATAGAGCTCAACACTGTTCTCTAAGAGAAACACACCATATGATTGTGACCTTGGGAACACAAATTCGCCTCTTCAAATGGCCGTACACAAGAAATTACAGTTTTCTAGGAAACCACAGTTAAAACAAAACCTAAAGATATTATACTTGTAACAAAATAGAAAGTGGTAAAAATTATAACTAAAAATTTAAATATCTAACCAAAACATTTATACTTGAATGTGTTTTAAGTAGATTTGTTACGTGGTAATTAAGTAAAGAGGTGATATGACGTATATCACGTTGACAAGCGCGACACCGAGGTCCGAGCTGGCTTGTTGGATTTCACGCCTCACAAACAACACTTTTCTCTCATCGTTTCCATTAAATCTAGAGGATATTGTTGTATATTGTGTTTTGAACTTTAATGGTTCGGTGGACAAAATATATAAAACTTGGCCTTCTGAATCGAAAAAGACAGTTGAATCGAAAACTATTGGGCCGGCTGATGCCTTTGTCACATAAAGATCATTAAAATTGACCTTTCCTGCCTAGAGATAAAAAGATATCTTGAAACGTTATCCCCTGACTAACGCAGGGTCACTAGGGGTGTAAACTAACCCACGCTTACAGGAAATTCACTATGAATCACGGTAGTACTGATAAGTACGTGTCAACTATGTTTTATAATGCTTTTTAATGTTATTAATTATTTTACAAACAGCCCAATCAAGCGGAAGTAGGTAAGCTTGGTTAATATTGACACTGCTTGAGGCAAACGGAAATCTGTCTGCCTTTAGGTTCCTTACCAAAGTAAACATACTTGCTGTAATTAGTTGGCAGGTTTTGAATACAACATGTTTTGTGGAGAAAGTCGTCTTCGATGTTTATTACAAGTCATTTTAAAAATGGAATTACAATTTAAATTAAGTTTCTAGTATCCAAAGTTTTAATTTTAAAGTTAGAACGGAAAATATAAAATAATCATCACTTGTAATAAAAGCTTGTCCAAACTAACTAGAGGAATTCAGTACTAAGTCACGTATCACGATGAGTGAAAAGTGAATAACTAATGATGGAGTTGTAGCCTAACAAGAATGTGGTTTGTTTTCTCACTTGGATAAAGTGAACAAGAAACCAAAACCAGGCTGATTTGCACTCAGCCTCAGACGTACGTGGTCCACGTACGCTTCACTACGCACTCAGCCTCAGACGTACGTGTTCCTTTACTGGATACATCTTGAAGCATTTTGTTACATATCTTTATCTATTTATGTATTTGTTTATTTGATTTACGTACTGTAAAACAGATGAAGCGATAACACAGTTATTTCAATTTTAATTGAAATAGGACTACTTATTCCGTTACAAAATACTTTTTTACCGCTATTATGAAAGGATTTAATGGATTTTAATAACTTTTAATGTACGGTATATAGTTAGATACTGTCAAAATACATATTTTCTTCAAACTGCACCCATATCGGACGAAGTTTACTGTTTTTAAAGCATTAAAACCCCTTTTTGAGAAAGCTTCCACACCATCAAAGACAATTCCGATTTGTCTGACTAACGTACTTGACCAAGATATTCACACAAAAAACTTTGTACCAGGTTTCATGAAAATCTGACAAGAAGTACAAGCATATAGGAGTGTACAGAAAGGGTAGATAATTCTCGATTTTTCATTTAACATATACATATAAGGAAGTAAACAAAAGCCAATAGACAGTCACAAGGAAAAAAATGAAAGGGCAAAAGTTACTTTAAACACTTTCAAAGAGTATATATTTGGTCTTCAGTAAAACACAACATAAAGTAACAAACAATAATGCTAAAGTATTTACCAAATAAAATGCATAATCATGTGTGGTTAAGACTATTGAAATTGATGTGTAGATTTCCTTGGATATAAGTGTTTTCTACGTGTAATGTATGATGTGCATTTGTCATTAGTTTGTGCTATCTTAAATTTGGG
Organism: Matsumurasca onukii; assembly: GCA_018831715.1. Lineage (NCBI taxonomy): Eukaryota > Metazoa > Arthropoda > Insecta > Hemiptera > Cicadellidae > Matsumurasca > Matsumurasca onukii. The sequence continues at coordinate 29,401,597 of CM032065.1, forward strand.
CCAATAGTGCCTATCACCAAGTCTAAGGCGCTTATGGCCCATTTCTCGCACACAATAAAACATAAACACATTTTGTAGCCCAAACCGGAAATTTGAAATTATAACCCAAATATTCAACAAACAAAGAAATGATGGGAAAATTAGCTACTCAAATTCAAAACAATTTAGGCCTACTGTTTTCCTTTAGAAATCTCATTATCTATGTAACCATTGAATTGTAATATAATATTATTTGAATCAGCACTAAAAATTTGACTCCGGAGAATCAGTCACAATCAAACGTAAGCAGACACGTAATCATCAAGACGCAGATTTTGTATGCGCAATAACGAATTAAATAATTACTTGAAAACGTAAGTAATAAGTCACATCTATAATCTCATCATACCCGTTACTGTTTGTTACTTTAGTGGACCTGAACCTAGTATCATGACACCCGTACTGGCAGTGTAAATAGACATGTTTATAGACAATGTTTAATTCTTTAGTCTATTGTGAATTTGTTTCTTTACAAATATTACAAATACTTATCCTATACTGAACCAAAGAATCACACTCACCCTAGCGTCCTACAAGCTTACCAAAAGATGACGATTTATTGTACTACTGATCTTTCGTTTTACTAATTTTTGCATGAACATACAACACGTTGCTAAGTAACATGAAACGATAGCTCTGAATGCTTCTACAAGGATTTTGGTGACTGTGGCAAATAAATGAGTTAAAAGCCCCTATTCATAAAGTTTTACGATAACGGCTAGTAAAGATTGTCAAGGGCATAGCGTGAATTTATTAGTGAATTGTTAGTAGTTATTACGATTTTATGAGAATTAATTACAAAAAATAGAATTAAACATTTCTATCGTCATAGAGAAAAACGTCGTAGGCAAAGCTTTGAGCTTCCAAACCCTACCCTGTTAACTAGCAAAACTGTTTATATCACGTAGAATATGTCACCTGTAGAATAGTCTCAGACACACACTTACGTAGTTATTCATAGGCGGACATCACTTTTTACCACCATTTTGGTTGATGAACCGATTCTGTTGACTTTTGATAAACATCTTGTACACAAAAATGTTAACCAAAATCTAATCATAAATACTGTTTTCATAGCATAAAACCTAACTTATGTAGAGAAAGGCCTTATCCTTATCCTCCGTTACAAAGTATGTGTTACGTTGGCTACGTTTTCATCAATTCGAGCCTTTTAGGACCGATATTCTTTCTCATCTACATCAACAATAATTCTAGAAATAAGATAGGGAATCATTAGGTTTGTCAACGACAACGAACTCTATTTAACTACTTGACGTTAACACTTAGGTTAAGTTAATGTTTCTCTCAATTCTCACCCGGCAAAAGCTCACAACGTATTCAACAATACTGAGTTTGTACATTTTCAACAGCCCAGCTTAAATTTTGAAATAATATTAAATCTGCTGCTGCAGTGGTCTAGGTGAGTCCATAACTCTTGGGTATAATAATGAACAAACTTCAAACTGTCAAAACTATAATCTAACTATATTCTTCCGGTTCCCACCAGGTCAAAACATAATATTCTTGACATGTTGCGGTCTCGTTTTGGAGTACCATTTTCAGGCTCTGATTGGCTGAAACTGAGCTACTTGCTGTATCACATTGGTGGCAGGGCTGCCAACCGTCCATTGGAACAGGGATGCCAACTGTTGATGTTCTAATTGGTTGCGACACTATCGAAAATATGTATTCAGGACTGGTTGCCAGCTTCTGGAAAGTTTGATGCCGTCTTTCATGTTGAAGTTATTATCATTTTTAATTATTTCAATTATTTCTCCGATGACTCTCAGGCAATTATGTTGGCTACGCTAACAGCATTGCTTCGGACTTCGGCCTCAGACTTGCATGTTTCTTTACTGCGTGTTATTTACATATCTTGAAGTGTTAACACATTTCAAATATCAGTGAAATAGGACTACTCATTTCGCTGTTATAGCTTAAAATCACTTATTTGGCCGCCTTTAGAAATAGCTTGATGGAGCTTTAGAACTGTAAGTATATTGATGTATAAAAGTAACATATACATGTTTGTTACAAGTTTTACCAAAGTCGAACGAAATTTAAGGTTTTAGTCCCCCCCCCCCCCAAAAAGGAGGGTTCCGGTAACATTTTGCTGGTTAATAACTCGACCTAGACATATACAAAAGGAACATTTGTACCAAGTTAAGTGAAAAATGGACAAACAATGCTACCAGTAGAGATGGTATGTGTATACACATATACACATAATGTATATAAAGTGTAAAAATCAAAAAAATCAACACGTGTCCTAGGAGTCAGGATTAGTGTTCATTTCATGGTCCCGGGCCTGAGTCTTACCATACTGATGGCATGAATATCTCTTTTATCCAAAGGAAATTCGATCAAAACAATCGGGGCAATGTGGTTGTCTTTATGTAGAGATATTAGCACTGGGAAACAAAATGTTGAAACAAGAGGGTAATTAATATGTCTTATATTAACTACCCTCTTGTTTCAAAATGTTTAAGCCACACGCTGACTGATTAGTCCACAAGTACTGTCAATATCAAACTATCAACAAAAGCGTGTTACATACATAAACAGTTTACTGTTTTGTCATGTTGTGACAGTAGTAGTACACCATAGTGGAACATGTGGTGGAACTCAACATGAAGGCAGAAGGTTCTCAATGACATATAACCTTACTATTTGTTTTTTTTGTACGGACCTGACAATGAAGGTATGCCTTTGTAAGGCCCTGTCCTAAATAAACTTGTAATATTTATTTTGATACTTAAAAAATAATTTTTTATTAAATTAATTACAATAAACACTTCTAGCTATATATAATAAAAAAATTCATGGTATGATTAATTTAGTAATTTTGAGTTATTAATAAGGTCTTCTTTATTATTACCATCATTATTGATAAAAATAATATTGTATACAGGGTAAGTTTTCAATGTCCTTCCCATCTTAACTTTAGAAGAGGAAAATTACGCTAAAAGAAACTTCAGAAGCCTATAAAAACATTCCCCAAAGGGTTTTCAAAATGTGTCTTTTTAAAATGTTAAGGTGGGGGGACATACACAAAACTCACCTTGTATGGTAACTATCGTTTGTGAAATTAAAAATTCTTTCATTTGCCTATTGTTTAAATATACTTCCCTGCAGCAGTGCAATTTTAAAATAGACAATCAGTTGAGCTTAACACCTAAACAACTCATTTACATGACCAATCACTCGTATGGATTATCGCAACCGCTCTGCCTAAATATGTAGACCAAATCAGAAGACCACATGGTAAACCTTGATAGTTTTGAGCCGAAGCGACAATGTTAAATGTAACTAACATTATGTTTTTTGGTTCGTTTCTTACTATTAATAATTTATAATTTCCCGTGGAGAAATCAAATCACTCGGAATGAGTCAGTCACTCAATGATATTTTGATTTTAAGTTCAGTATAAACTAACGCAAAGGTCTCATTCTGGAAATTGATTCAGTTAAACTAGCTCTTCGGCCTAATTTACTAAATAAACTTCACTTCACCTCTAGAGTATGAATATGTATAAGCTCAACAAGGGCGTTTGCAAACATTGTAATCCATCTGTTTGCACTCGTCCACCCTCCTCAGAGAAAAGCTCCACTCCCGGCCAACACGTGGCGATAGCTAGAAAATATTTACAACATTCAACTCGGTTTTTCCGTACGTTTCAGGATAAACATGTTTTTGCTTTCAGTCCGAAAAAATATTAAAACCAATTTAAAGTCAAGGGAAACTACCATTTCAGTAGGCGTTGGTATAACAGAAGAGTATGTATAAAAGTGTGACTATGTTTAAGACCTCCACAAAGTTGGCTAAACTTGAAGAACACCAGGATTCTAATAGCTATTTTAAAATTAAACATGAGACTGATTTTAAGCGTGTATGCCAGTTCTTAGATGTTACCGTTCAATTAAGCCGTAATATATTCCTAATTTACGTCATGTCAAAAGCATTAAAACCCCTTTTTGAGAAAGCTTCCACACCATCAAAGACAATTCCGATTTGTCTGACTAACGTACTTGACCAAGATATTCACACAAAAAACTTTGTACCAGGTTTCATGAAAATCTGACAAGAAGTACAAGCATATAGGAGTGTACAGAAAGGGTAGATAATTCTCGATTTTTCATTTAACATATACATATAAGGAAGTAAACAAAAGCCAATAGACAGTCACAAGGAAAAAAAATGAAAGGGCAAAAGTTACTTTAAACACTTTCAAAGAGTATATATTTCGCGTCTTCAGTAAAACACAACATAAAGTAACAAACAATAATGCTAAAGTATTTACCAAATAAAATGCATAATCATGTGTGGTTAAGACTATTGAAATTGATGTGTAGATTTCCTTGGATATAAGTGTTTTCTACGTGTAATGTATGATGTGCATTTGTCATTAGTTTGTGCTATCTTAAATTTGGGCCAATAGTGCCTATCACCAAGTCTAAGGCGCTTATGGCCCATTTCTCGCACACACAATAAAACATAAACACATTTTGTAGCCCAAACCGAAATTTGAAATTATAACCCAAATATTCAACAAACAAAGAAATGATGGGAAAATTAGCTACTCAAATTCAAAACAATTTAGGCCTACTGTTTTCCTTTAGAAATCTCATTATCTATGTAACCATTGAATTGTAATATAATATTATTTGAATCAGCACTAAAAATTTGACTCCGAATCAGTCACAATCAAACGTAAGCAGACACGTAATCATCAAGACGCAGATTTTGTATGCGCAATAACGAATTAAATAATTACTTGAAAACGGGTAATAAGTCACATCTATAATCTCATCATACCCGTTACTGTTTGTTACTTTAGTGGACCTGAACCTAGTATCATGACACCCGTACTGGCAGTGTAAATAGACATGTTTATAGACAATGTTTAATTCTTTAGTCTATTGTGAATTTGTTTCTTTACAAATATTACAAATACTTATCCTATACTGAACCAAAGAATCACACTCACCCTAGCGTCCTACAAGCTTACCAAAAGATGACGATTTATTGTACTACTGATCTTTCGTTTTACTAATTTTTTGCATGAACATACAACACGTTGCTAAGTAACATGAAACGATAGCTCTGAATGCTTCTACAAGGATTTTTTGGTGACTGTGGCAAATAAATGAGTTAAAAAGCCCCTATTCATAAAGTTTTACGATAACGGCTAGTAAAGATTGTCAAGGGCATAGCGTGAATTTATTAGTGAATTGTTAGTAGTTATTACGATTTTATGAGTGAATTACCATAAAAAATAGAATTAAACATTTCTATCGTCATAGAGAAAAACGTCGTAGGGGCAAAGCTTTGAGCTTCCAAACCCTACCCTGTTAACTAGCAAAACTGTTTATATCACGTAGAATATGTCACCTGTAGAATAGTCTCAGACACACACTTACGTAGTTATTCATAGGCGGACATCACTTTTTACCACCATTTTGTTGATGAACCGATTCTGTTGACTTTTGATAAACATCTTGTACACAAAAAATGTTAACCAAAATCTAATCATAAATACTGTTTTCATAGCATAAAACCTAACTTATGTAGAGAAAGGCCTTATCCTTATCCTCCGTTACAAAGTATGTGTTACGTTGGCTACGTTTTCATCAATTCGAGCCTTTAGGACCGATATTCTTTCTCATCTACATCAACAATAATTCTAGAAATAAGATAGGGAATCATTAGGTTTGTCAACGACAACGAACTCTATTTAACTACTTGACGTTAACACTTAGGTTGTTAATGTTTCTCTCAATTCTCACCCGGCAAAGCTCACAACGTATTCAACAATACTGAGTTTGTACATTTTCAACAGCCCAGCTTAAATTTTGAAATAATATTAAATCTGCTGCTGCAGTGGTCTAGGTGAGTCCATAACTCTTGGGTATAATAATGAACAAACTTCAAACTGTCAAAACTATAATCTAACTATATTCTTCCGGTTCCCACCAGGTCAAAACATAATATTCTTGACATGTTGCGGTCTCGTTTTGGAGTACCATTTTCAGGCTCTGATTGGCTGAAACTGAGCTACTTGCTGTATCACATTGGTGGCAGGGCTGCCAACCGTCCATTGGAACAGGGATGCCAACTGTTGATGTTCTAATTGGTTGCGACACTATCGAAAATATGTATTCAGGACTGGTTGCCAGCTTCTGGAAAGTTTGATGCCGTCTTTCATGTTGAAGTTATTATCATTTTAATTATTTCATTATTTCTCCGATGACTCTCAGGCAATTATGTTGGCTACGCTAACAGCATTGCTTCGGACTTCGGCCTCAGACTTGCATGTTTCTTTACTGCGTGTTATTTACATATCTTGAAGTGTTAACACATTTCAAATATCAGTGAAATAGGACTACTCATTTCGCTGTTATAGCTTAAAATCACTTATTTGGCCGCCTTTTAGAAATAGCTTGATGGAGCTTTAGAACTGTAAGTATATTGATGTATAAAAGTAACATATACATGTTTGTTACAAGTTTTACCAAAGTCGAACGAAATTTGTTTTAGTCCCCCAAAAAGGAGGGTTCCGGTAACATTTTGCTGGTTAATAACTCGACCTAGACATACAAAAGGAACATTTGTACCAAGTTAAGTGAAAATGGACAAACAATGCTACCAGTAGAGATGGTATGTGTATACACATATACACATAATGTATATAAAGTGTAAAAATCAAAAAATCAACACGTGTCCTAGGAGTCAGGATTAGTGTTCATTTCATGGTCCCGGCCTGAGTCTTACCATACTGATGGCATGAATATCTCTTTTATCCAAAGGAAATTCGATCAAAACAATCGGGGCAATGTGGTTGTCTTTATGTAGAGATATTAGCACTGGGAAAAAAGTTGAAACAAGAGGGTAATTAATATGTCTTATATTAACTACCCTCTTGTTTCAAAATGTTTAAGCCACACGCTGACTGATTAGTCCACAAGTACTGTCAATATCAAACTATCAACAAAAGCGTGTTACATACATAAACAGTTTACTGTTTTGTCATGTTGTGACAGTAGTAGTACACCATAGTGGAACATGTGGTGGAACTCAACATGAAGGCAGAAGGTTCTCAATGACATATAACCTTACTATTTGTTTTTTTTGTACGGACCTGACAATGAAGGTATGCCTTTGTAAGGCCCTGTCCTAAATAAACTTGTAATATTTATTTTGATACTTTAAAAATAATTTTTTATTAAATTAATTACAATAAACACTTCTAGCTATATATAATAAAAAAATTCATGGTATGATTAATTTAGTAATTTTGAGTTATTAATAAGGTCTTCTTTATTATTACCATCATTATTGATAAAAATAATATTGTATACAGGGTAAGTTTTCAATGTCCTTCCCATCTTAACTTTTAGAAGAGGAAAATTACGCTAAAAGAAACTTCAGAAGCCTATAAAAACATTCCCCAAAGGGTTTTCAAAATGTGTCTTTTTTAAAATGTTAAGGTGGGGGGACATACACAAAACTCACCTTGTATGGTAACTATCGTTTGTGAAATTAAAATTCTTTCATTTGCCTATTGTTTAAATATACTTCCCTGCAGCAGTGCAATTTTAAAATAGTTGAGCTTAACACCTAAACAACTCATTTACATGACCAATCACTGTATGGATTATCGCAACCGCTCTGCCTAAATATGTAGACCAAATCAGAAGACCACATGGTAAACCTTGATAGTTTTGAGCCGAAGCGACAATGTTAAATGTAACTAACATTATGTTTTTGGTTCGTTTCTTACTATTAATAATTTATATTTCCCGTGGAGAAATCAAATCACTCGGAATGAGTCAGTCACTCAATGATATTTTGATTTTAAGTTCAGTATAAACTAACGCAAAAGGTCTCGTTCTGGAAATTGATTCAGTTAAACTAGCTCTTCGGCCTAATTTACTAAATAAACTTCACTTCACCTCTAGAGTATGAATATGTATAAGCTCAACAAGGGCGTTTGCAAACATTGTAATCCATCTGTTTGCACTCGTCCACCCTCCTCAGAGAAAAGCTCCACTCCCGGCCAACACGTGGCGATAGCTAGAAAATATTTACAACATTCAACTCGGTTTTTCCGTACGTTTCAGGATAAACATGTTTTTGCTTTCAGTCCGAAAAAATATTAAAACCAATTTAAAGTCAAGGGAAACTACCATTTCAGTAGGCGTTGGTATAACAGAAGAGTATGTATAAAAGTGTGACTATGTTTAAGACCTCCACAAAGTTGGCTAAACTTGAAGAACACCAGGATTCTAATAGCTATTTTAAAATTAAACATGAGACTGATTTTAAGCGTGTATGCCAGTTCTTAGATGTTACCGTTCAATTAAGCCGTAATATATTCCTAATTTACGTCATGTCAAAAGCAGCTGTTACAGGAAATGACGTAGAAACATGACATGACGACGCACATGCATCAACGTCAAACAACCAGTCAGTGGTTTTGATTTTGCGAACGAAATGTTCTTAGAACCATTAAAAGCAGCTCGTGTATAGCTTGCCGGCGTGTTGGCTGAGTAGGTAGCGTGGGAGACTGTGGATCTGAAGTTTAGCTCGTTCTCGCTTCAGTCCAGTAAAAGGTTAGTAGTTAAGAGGATTAGTCATCCAAGCAAGAACCTATGTTTTCCACTGAAAAAGTAGAGTATTGATTATTTCTCTTTGGTGGACGAGGGGTAGGTGGAAATCCAAGTTTATCTTCTGTTTTAAAAACATCCTCTCTCGTAGAGTGTCTTGTCCGGCTCAGTTCTCTGAAGAATTGCGCGTACCGCCGACCTGGTCAGTCCAAATCCCCCGTTTCCGACGCCGATTATGAACCGAAAGGTAAAAATTCGGGTTTATGTGATGGGGTAAGAGTGGTTCTACGTTCCGTATACACAAAAGGGCAAAAACTGCTTTGGAAAAAATATAATACACTGTTAATATAGCCTATTTTTGGCCAAATTAAAATTCTTTTGCTAAATTGTTTGTTATATTTTTAAAACCCAGGTTAAAAAAACCTAGAGACAACCTTTTAGAACATGAAAACCCACTTTATAAATCTTTACACCAAAAAATAGCGTCCTTAACGGGGGACTACAAAAGCGTGTTTTGAGCAACTTCTTTGTGAGGTGATCAATCCTCTTAATTCGTCATTAACAGGCAGCATAAGCCAATGGCAACTGGCAAAATTAACTTAAAAAACTAACGAGAGCAAGGCCCTATTGCATAAAAGTACAATTTTACAAAAGTCATAATTCTACATTTGAATTGAAATAAAACTCCTATAAATTGAAAATACAGATGTTGCATAAACAATGAATTGTAAACTTGTAACTACCGGTGCAAAATACAATTCTACAAAAAATTTCTTACAAAATCACCGGTGTGTAAACTTGTATTGTAAAATTGTACTTACAAAGTTACATATTCTTGTAAAATTGTAATACAATTCTTACCCACATGCTTTGGTAGGTAAAATTGTAAATATCAAAAAGTTGAAGTTATGATTATTTTTATTTAGGATGGTGTACCAGTTATTTTTGTGACCATTAATTATATTTCACTGGTGATCTGGAAATTTAATCATGGTTTTATTTGGTTGAAGAAGATACTATAAATCAGTGTTGAAAGGTAGTGAATTTTTAAAGTGTAATATTCTGGCCAAGTAATAATTTTAACTGTGACAAGACCATTTCAACAAAGTGTCATGTTACAAGTAAATAATGAGGCAAAGTGATTCAGAAGATGATAATCGACCCCGGCGTCGCCCTAGGACTTTTCAACCTAGGACTAATTATGAGTTTTAAAGTGACCTTGAAATCAAAGAAATATTTTGTATGCCAGCTCAACTTGATCAGCTATTGAATGCTCTTGGACACGATCTTTCCACAACTACAGTAAGAAATCATGCCATCACCGATAAGCAGGTCCTGTGTAAAACAGCTGACTTGTTTTAATGTAAAGTTTACAACTTGAAATAACAAAATGGCAGATCTACAAGTTATTTGAACAACACCTTTACTTGTAAAAATGTATTTACAATGACTAGTAATTGTAAATATGTAAAAATGTACGTGTACTTTTGTGATAAATAGCTTAGAATTAAGTTTATCCTATATGGTATTCAAAATTGTTATATTTTCATTAGTATATTTCGCTACCTAAAGTGGCACTTTCTGGCGAATGTTTAAAAGCGAGGCGGAGCCGAATGCAGAAACAGTGATGCCCCATGTGAGGCAAAACTGAGCTTTAGCTTTGATTAAAAAGTTTAGTTAATACGAGTATTTCCTAAATTCGGGTTTCTTTATGGGGGTTTATGAACATTCACCTCAATGATGTGTTAATCCTAAAATCCCATAAGTTAAGTGAAACAAGCAAAGCAAATAACATCGTTTCTATCTCATGTTGTTATGGAGTATCCATACACCATCACTGATGGTGGTCTCAAAAGCCTTAAATGCGGTATGTTCTCCTTTGAGGTTAGCCTTTTTCCCCATTTTCCACACTTCCTCACTTGCTGTACTCTTGCACTTAAAACAAATTTAGTATTTCTATTATTTAGTACATTTGACTCAATTGTATTTATACAGACAAAAGTTATACACAGAATAAACTGCAGCTATAGTGTGCGGCAACTGCAAGACAATAAGATGAGGAAATCTGAAGACAACCAACTTAAGCTGTTGTTTGGCTGAAATGCCGGGCACGTCAAAAGTCTTAAGCCTAATCCTGAAAGATTGCCTCTTTCGGTCCATCCTTGTTTATACTACAGTGTTTCTGCTGATATTACCAAGATCCTTCTAAGTATCTTTGACACGAAAATGTTACGTGATTAGGTGTTGATTTCAAATGTTTCTCAACTTACTTTTACTATATATTATTATTAAATCAAGCAGGTTTTAACACGTAGGAAATAATCTAATTGCTTGGTTATTTGCGTACTACAATATCAGCATAGATAAAATAAGTGTTTTCTAATTATGTTTAAATTGCTTTACTGAAAAGACTCATACATACAGAAAAGAGGTTTCACAACACGTTACTAAAAAGAAAGTATAAATATGTAATTACTTAAAAACTTAAGGATTATTTTATGGTAGATAGATAGCGCATAATAAACTCCGAATAGTTGCGGCAGCCCAAGCACAGATAGCGCTGCGAGGAAATCTTCTTAAGAGTCTCAAGTAGAGCCACTGACGTGCTCGTAATCTTATATATGCTTAGGCTGCCTGAACTATGTTGATTCTTCTATCTCAGCCATGTGGCATATACGTGTGATCTACCTAACATAGTACTATCTTTGGTTTTAGCAATCCAGAACCTTTAGCCTGAACAACTAAAACGTTCAACTTGACGTTTGTTCAATGCATATTGGGCTGGCTGTAATTGAAAAGGATGTTTTAATACACTCGGAACGGAATCGTATTGGTAAGGTTAAGTTGACGAACGTTAAAAACACTGCCCACTGTGGTCTCAAAACGTTAATCTTAATTGGTCTAAACTCATGTATCATCACATTTAAGCTTCATTTTTGAATGGTAAATAGCACTATGGTAATACCGGTTCTTAGAGATCAGACGATGTAAGATTTCATGCAGATTAGAGTAAATTTTAATTTGTTTTCTTGGGCTAAAATTTAAGTTACAAATAACAATGCAAACTTAGATCAAGCGCAACTTGAATGATTGAAGCAGATTCTATCATTTATCAGAATGATTTGTGTAATATGGGGTAGCTGAAAGTTATTACAGATTGTAGATCTCTGATCAAATCTTCACTAATGGAATTGGCCAACTTGAGTTCTAGCCAACATTTGGCAAAGGACGTGGTGAGGTAAGTTCTTTTGTAACTTGTCTACAGACTTTTTCATACTTTCACGATTAACTCATTCAAACGTAAAGAAAAGAAAACAAGAGATACAAAACAATGGAAGCATTAGCCAGGGTTTGATTAATGCAAAAAATATTTATAAAAAGTATATTGAATTTGCGCAATAGGTTTTTGTAAAATAGTTACAAAAGCAGGGTAAAGTTTAAACAGTAGAGTAAAACTGAAAAGTATTAAAAGTTTGGTTACAATAAACGTAGTTCAAAAGAAGGGCTTTTACTAACCTTGAGTTGGTTATAAGACTCAATATATCAGAGACTCAAGTTCCTAGTTAAATTTTGTAAAATTTACAAAAGTTAATTTTTAACATGTGCCAAAAACAAATTTGTAAATAAATCAACATTCTACAGAAAGAGTCAAAATTATGGAACCAAACATCAAAAATAGGTTCTCTATTAAAACCTATAAATGAAAATGTTTCTATTTACATATACCCTTAAATTCTTTGCTAACCCGTTAGCTGCCATTTTGTCTTCTATAATGTTTATATTGTTTACTCTTTCACTAATTAGTATAACACAAATGGCTCCAAAGTGACTTGTTAAACTATGGAGGTGTCATACGGAGTCTTTACAACCTAAAATAGCAGATAATGCTAGGGTTAAAAGTAAAGAACCAAATTGTTATAAACATAATTGTTCAAAAACATCTTTCCGATATATCTTTTTATACCATAGTAAGCAAAATATTGGGAACGGTTACATGTACCATGTTTTGTGATACTTGTTGTTTCTATTGTAATGTTTTTCACGGGTACGAATAATAAGGCGTCAGTCTTTGTTAACTCACTATTTATTTACACAGTCTAGTTGTAATTACACTAATATTAAACGCAATTAATAATTCACTTAATGGCTACAAACTATTACACAATGTACAGTTCCTTATTCCACTATTTGCACTTCACACAGTCTATTCACACTCCGGCGCGAAGTCCGTTCACTCACGTGTTCTCGTAGCACTCTTCAGTCGGGAATCCAACGGTGGGTGTCGATCCCTCGAAGATCTCGCAGCCGACGTTCGCAGCGGGCACAATGAAGATCACTGACACCGAGAATTTACACTGTCACTGTTCTCGCACTAGGGATATGACCCTGTATGTTCACACAGCACTTACACATTCACTAGGTGCGCGGACCTTCTTACACAGTCTTACACTGGACTATTCGTTCACAAGGGGAACGCGGCCCCGATTCGTTCACATGTATTCACTGCCCGGAACTGACTACTCGAGCTCCTGAGGAGGGCTATATATGAGCCGGTGGAATTTGCTAGAAGGTATAAAGTAGGGGCTCTTTCCAGATGTTTCGAGAGAGGTCTAGTAAACAAGTCGCTCGAAATTAGGTCAACGCCCGCGGTGAATAGGCACAGGCACCGAGGGTGGCGGCCGCTTCCAGGAAGGCCTCCAGAATCGATGCGCTCGTGAATCGATGCGCCGTCCAAGCGGTCCCCGCGAGACCCTATGTCCGCTACATTACCCCCTCCTTAAGCCTGTTCTGTCCCAGAACAGGAAGATCTACTGGTTTTTCTTTTTTTGTTTGAGGTCCTGGCTTATCGGATGCAGCAACGTCATCCTGTCTCTTGAAGCCCCGGGGGTCGAAAATGCACACTAAAACCTCTATTGCCGTGTTCTTGAATACGTCTTCGATCATGCTCCTCACTCTCGACCACTCAAGTCCGTCGAGCCCACATGACAGCTTTGGTATGGCAAGTTTCCGGATCCCCAATCGAATCAAGGTCTGGCGCAGGTCAATCAAACTCCTTTTAACCGACTCATATGTTGGCTTCCCATGAGACCATTGCTTCGTCACCAGGTAGAACAGGTGTTGATGGCCATGTCTCAAATGCAACGTCTTTCCTACAGCCGGGTCCTGGCACCTCAGTTCTTCCACACGCCCGAACTTGCTCCTAAATACCCGGGCGATTCCTCTTGACATGTTTAAATCCTGGGCAACACAATGCGCGAGCGCATACTCCTGTGAAACTTCGAAGAGATCTCTGTAGACGATCCTGCTTACTCCACGATGACGACTGTTCCTTGAACGTTCCTCGTCCTTGTTGATTGACGTTTCTCCCGGCATACGATATCTGACCTCCTGTTCCCTCTGAAGCTTATTCTCTGCTTTGAAAGGCGCCAGCCGATTGATGTGAACAACCCGAGGTTTCCCATGCGTTGGCTTCCTAATTCTGTAGATCAAATCGTTGATCCGGGTGACAACTTCATACGGACCGTCCTTCGTTTCCTGAAGGTTCGGAGAGTAGCTTTGGTGGTTCCTGGGGTTGTTCAACCATACCAGGTCTCCAGCGTTGTAAACCCCTTTTTCCGCTCTGACGTCGTAGTATTCCGTCATCCGTTCACTGGGTTGCAGGCTGGGTCTGACTCGCTCGTAGACATCATTTGCCCGTTTCTCAACATGTGGCACATGATAATCTCCGCCCAAATCCTCATCTGGCTTACTCCCAATCTGCATTTCACACTTCAAAATGGCGTCTTCCTTTCCGTTCCTACGCAGTGTCTTGCCTCGCCATTGGTCATCCTCAATTGTGATTCTTCGCAAACACGCGACTCTTCGTGGCTCCTCCTTCGACGGTTGATTTCGTGGTACAGGGTCCACGGGTAAACTCCTTCTTCTTGGTTGCCTCAGTTTACTACAGTTACAGCAGCGCAACTCCGTCTCCAAACCGATTAACGCATCGACAACCTTCTGAACCAGATCATCCAGGGTCCATTGCTGTCCTGCTCTCTCTGCATTGGCGTATTTTACTCTTGCCTGGCACCGTATTGACTCTTTGACAGCCTCGAACTCTAGAGCTTGGGTAAGCGCCTCGCTCAATGTTTTAGGACGGGACAGTTTAACTGCTTGCTGGGTCTCAGGTTCCCGTATACCGTCGATGAACCAGTCCTTAGACAGCCGCTCATAGACCTCTTCCGGCAAGGCGGGGTAGGCGCTCCGTACAAGTCGGACAATATCCGCCTCAAACTCCTGCAAGGATTCGTTTGGCTGCTGGCATCGGTCCCTCAACTGCGCGCGATACACCTGCTCCATGTGCCGATGTCCGAACCGCATCTCTAGTCTTCTGATAAGCTCGTCATAGTTCAGGCGGTCCACAACTGGGATCGAATGAAGGACGCCTAAAGCATCGCCCCGTAGCGAAAGGCTCAACACAGACGCCTTAGCCGCAGCCGTCCACTGGTGTACTCGTGCCGCAGTTTCGAATAGAGTAAAATACTCCTCCCAGGGTGTCTTGCCGTCAAAAGGCGGCAGGCTCGTGTGCCCAGGAATTGAAGGCGCATACTTCACCGGCTCGGTGCAGATCTCAGCTGAATATCCTGTAATCTGGCTTGCTTGCATTTTAGATTCGGTCTCCTCAGCAGTAACTCTCGTACCCGACTCTAAAAACTCAATACGCTTCGTAGCCTCTTCTAATTTCTTTTCTAATTCAATTTTGACTTTTTCTACATCTTCCTTTACTATGTTCTGAAATTTTTCCTCCAAGCTTTTTGAATTTTCTAAAATTTTGTCTTCTAATCGTTTTGTATTATTTAAAAGCTTTTCTTCCAATGCTTCTTTAAATTCGTCTAATGCCTTTGAATTTTCACAAAGCTTTTGTGAGTTTTCTAAAAGTTTTTCTTCTAGACTTTTTGAGTTTTCATTCAATTTTTCTTCTAGTAACTTACCGAGATCAGCCGAGCCGCGGGATATTTCGAACAGTGGGCTGTCTGGATCGCCCCCTTCCTCTAAGACTGCCGCTCTCAATCTCTCCTGTAGCTGTGTCTTGTTTCCTGAAGTTTCCAGTTCTCGCTCTTCAAGTTCACTTTTAAGTTCCACTACTTTGAGTTCATTTAATTTCACAAACTTAGTTGTAGCCATTTTTTTTTTGTAAATAAACAAAGTTTCACTAACTGAATCGCCTTATCCCACTTCTGACACCAAATGTAATGTTTTTCACGGGTACGAATAATAAGGCGTCAGTCTTTGTTAACTCACTATTTATTTACACAGTCTAGTTGTAATTACACTAATATTAAACGCAATTAATAATTCACTTAATGGCTACAAACTATTACACAATGTACAGTTCCTTATTCCACTATTTGCACTTCACACAGTCTATTCACACTCCGGCGCGAAGTCCGTTCACTCACGTGTCCTCGTAGCACTCTTCAGTCGGGAATCCAACGGTGGGTGACGATCCCTCGAAGATCACTCGCAGCCGACGTTCGCAGCGGCACAATGAAGATCACTGACACCGAGAATTTACACTGTCACTGTTCTCGCACTAGGGATATGACCCTGTATGTTCACACAGCACTTACACATTCACTAGGTGCGCGGACCTTCTTACACAGTCTTACACTGGACTATTCGTTCACAAGGGGAACGCGGCCCCGATTCGTTCACATGTATTCACTGCCCGGAACTGACTACTCGAGCTCCTGAGGAGGGCTATATATGAGCCGGTGGAATTTGCTAGAAGGTATAAAGTAGGGGCTCTTTCCAGATGTTTCGAGAGAGGTCTAGTAAACAAGTCGCTCGAATTTAGGTCAACGCCCGCGGTGAATAGGCACAGGCACCGAGGGTGGCGGCCGCTTCCAGGAAGGCCTCCAGAATCGATGCGCTCGTGAATCGATGCGCCGTCCAAGCGGTCCCCGCGAGACCCTATGTCCGCTACACTATTTTGTCATGAACACGTTTCTAGAATTGCTTTTTTGAGGCTGGAAGCTAATACATTTTTCTACATGTCCATAGAACTGTATTATTCGTTTCTTTCAGTTATAAGTATACGTTTATTCATTGTTTCTTATTAACATCAAGTATGGATTTTTAATAGACCTATATTTATTTTCCACAATTGTCTTGTCTCTTTTCGTAATTGGACGAAATGAGTAAACACCTATGGTTTCTGTCGAATAACAAACAAATGTTATGTAAATTGAACCTCATAATACTGAGAACTCTCAATAGTCGATATCAATGTTAACTGTGTATGATACGGACAATACTGTTTCACTGTTACACAGGATGTGTGATATGCATCACAGGATAACAGGACCTGGTAGTGACAGTATCAAGAATACCTCCCCTTCATCCCCTCCTCAGGGATACTGTGTGTAGGAGGGGGAGGAACCGGAAATGACAGTTCTGCTCCAATTATCATCCACTGTTGTGTCGCTTCCGTTCTGCGCAAAGTGCTGCTGACATTTCTGATACGGAGACCAAACTTCACAAAACATGTGTTACAAACATTGTGCAGAACGTGTTACGTACTTTATACTTATATATATAATATTTATACTTATTTAATAGCAATTTTATAGATTTCTAAGCCCTTATGAAAACAAAACCTTTGTTAAGAAAGTAAAAGGACGAATTCAAAGCGTTTCTAAAACACAGAGCAAGTAGAATCACAAATGTGATAATTGAAAAGTAAACGTTTCATTAAACGAAAAGGGTTGGTGATTAAATTTAGCTGGGAGTTATAACTTCCCAAACGTCTGAAAACAATCCTGTTCCCTTTAACAAAAAAGTTATTTTGGGTTTTTACTAAACTTTGGTGGTGGTCTTTTGTTCTTTTGTTTGTATCTATTGTTTTTCTGTTATTTTGTTCACAAAAACCGGCACTCATCGTAATAGCTTAACGGGCCTACTTTAATCAAATAAAATATGTAAATTTTGGTAATCTTACATTTTTATGTTTCACATGAACCAAATAAACTTCAATACAAGTTACCTAGGTTTCGTCAGCATTTTCATTTTGCAAGTTAATGATAAGTTATGATTTCTAATACCTTAACATATTTAAACTTGTCAAACCATTTAAAATTATCTCTTTTCCACCGAGTATTAAGAAGTACCAGCAATAGAGAACTTGTTGAGATATTCCTTCAGAAGTAGTTATTGAGGCATTTCTAATTATGACTGAAAAGGACGCTGTTAGTAAAGTTGGATGGTGATTTTATAAACCCCTGGCATTATTATACCAAACCTGTTTTAACGTTATATCTTAAAAACTTCAATGCACGAAAGAAAAAGATTCGTGTTAAGGAAAAACGTTTAAAAGAAAGACGTTGATGGATCGCGGAACTCACTTAAACTTATTTGCATCGCTTACAAGTAATGTAAGTGATTCATCTTGTGAAATGTGTGGAAAACTTAAACCTCACTCTTAACAACTAGTACGTAGTAGGTTGGTTAACTTACAACTTTTAATAATATGTAGAGCGAAAGACTATCAATTAATATAAAAGGTCACCAACTTGACGTTATAAGGTTTAGTTGTCGATTTGGAAAACTAAACTGAGAGTTACATTACGAACACATAACGAAAACATTATGTACTACACACAGAAGTCACTCTCATCATTACCCCCTTCATAAATATTAAGCCAGGCTGACACACAGCTAAGCGTTAAAGCGCCGCTTGCATGAGTAACGCGAATCACTTTATTACCATAGAATTTACGATCGGCCTTTGGCCTCAGCGTTACCTTCTTTATTATCATAGGTATTTCGGGGCTGTTTGATACGGTATGAGCCTCACTCTGGCCTACGGCCTCAGACCTACGTTATCTTTTACTGCAAGTATTACTACGTACCATAAATAGAAAATTTGTTTCAAATTTAAAAATATTTTACTACTCACTTATTTTGCGTTAAAGCAAAAATCACTTTTTTAAAATGACTTCATGGATTTTCATAATTTTTAGTATACGGTGGATATTATAAATATATATCTTTATAAAAATTGGACGAAATAGACTATTTCAAGAAGATTAAAACCACTTTGTGATAACCCCCAAAGGGTACTTTCCGTAGTCCGATTTTGACCGGCCGGCTTACGAACTTTGACCGAAATATTTACAAAAGGAACATTTGTAGCACATTTCATGAATATCAGACAAATTGCGACCTGTAGAGAGTACACACATACAAATACATTACATACAGATTGTGATGTATGTTTTGAGCATACAGTTAAGGTTTTAAAAAAATGCTCAAAACGTGTTTTGGGTGTATCAGGCGTTGGTGTTGAGATGAGTCATTGAGTTTGTCAAGGGATGAAGTCACATTAAGGAGCAGGGGCGTGTTGTGGGGGTAGTTGGGTAAGAGGGAGGGAGTCATCTGGCACCCTTGCCAACTTTTCACATATAGCACAGAGTTCCTGCTCAGGCTGTTTCGTAAAAACCAGGCCGACACGCAGCTAAAGCGCCACTGGTATGAGTAAATCGAATTTCCTTTACAATTTGTCAATCTAGCTCGCTGCACTCACATCCTCGCTTCGGCCTTCGGCCCAGAATTAGGAATTTTTACTGAATGTTATAAAACATATCATGAAAGGAAAACACATTTTGAATTTCAATCAAATTGGACTTCTCATTCAGCTGTTACTGTGAAAATCACTTGTTTGGCCACCATTCTGAAAAGACTTGATGAATTTTAATATTTTTGGTATACAGGGTTATTGCAAATGATGTTCCTGGTTTTGATTATGAATTTTACTGGGTAAAATTGCTTTTAGACAATTTTATTGGTACCATTGGAAAGAAAAAGTTTTATTTACACTGGTTTGCGTACGTATACTGTTGTAGGTGTTGTGTAATGCTTGAATTTGAAGACAATAAAGCTTGTTAAGTAAGTGCTGGATTATCACATTAACCAATATTTTATTAGTTTCCAACCACATTTTAGTGTCAGCGTTTTGGTGTCCGTGGGACTGGATTCGGACCATCATTCAGATCTCCGCGCCCAATCCAGTCCCAGGCAGCCATTAGTAACACCTTTTTACTAATGCGGCCATTCGTTTTAAAATTCAATTACTACTAGTGAATAGAGTGGTTACTAAGAGGATTTTCATTAAACCTGACACTAAAAAGTGGTTGGAAACTAATAAAATATTGGTTAATGTGATAATCCACCACTTACTTAACCACTGTCTTAAGCACTTTACTGTCTTCAAATTCAAGCATTACACAACACCTTCAACAGTTGACTAAAAAACAGCAAATACGTACCCAAACCAGTGTAAATAAAGTTTGTTGTGTTTTTCTTTCCAATGGTACAAATTAAAATTGTCTAAGAGCAATTTTACCCACTAAAATTTATAATCAAAATCAGGAACATCATTTGTAATAACTCTGTATTGTTGTATGGTAATACATATTTGTTTCGAAATTCATGAAAATCGGACGAAGTTTACTACTTTAAGACCATTAAAATCCCTCTTTTGATCATATTCCCAACCAAAAGGGGGGTTTCTATTGTATAAATAAAATTTTAAATAAAATACTGAATAAACAATCAAAAGTTGTATATCCACAAAATGTTTCAGCTAATTCAAAGCCATTATCTAACCAAAGGAGTCTCCTACCTGTACGATGTAAAATCGAGGAGCTCCATGTCTTCTTACCTCCGTCCCTTCTTGATTTCTGTTTTTGATGAACACAGAAGTGCCAGGGTGAAGTTCAGGTAGTTCTTTGGCTTGACTAGATAATGGCTTTGAATAAGCTGAAACATGTTGTGAATATACAACTTTTGATTGTTTATTCAGTATTTTTATTTAAAAATTATGTATATATACATATTTTAGAATCAGTGGTCGTTATGAATAATGGGTCTCTATTGTCCGATTTTGCTGGTTAAAGAACTCGACTAAGGTATTTGCAAAATGAACATTTGTACCAAATTTGATTAAGATCGGACTGCAACTGAAAAATGCTACTTGTAGAGATGATACACATAGGCTATGTATATTAAATTTGGAAAAAGTTCTCAAAACGTGTTCTGAGGGTCAGGATCGGTGCTCATTTCATGGTCCCGGGCCTGGATTTTGCCATCCTGACGGCATGAATATCTCATTTTTCGAAATAAAATTCGATAGTAAAAATTAACTGCTAACATCCAAACAAGTTATCATAAATATCTATATTAAACTTTGTTTTAACTCCAAGTTTTAGTATATTAAATTGTTAGGTTTGAATGCACGTTGTATATTTACTCATGACAAACCATAGAAAGGCCGAAATTCGGGTTAAAATGTATGTCTGCCTGTTACGTAGAGGAAGCCGTTCGTCTTTTCGTTAAACTTTGACCCGAAAGTAGCCAAATAGATAAAGTATATGATTGTTTCTGTAATAAGCAACTAAAAGGATATGTTTTGCTTACAAGGTGTTGATAAGGGGAACTTATATTTAAAAATAGTTTAGAGCTTACAACACTGACACGTATGTATTCTAGATCTCACCAGGGTCTGTTGCAAAAGCCCTGTAAAACCGGAACACGGGTCTATCTCTAGAAGGACCACAACTATTAAAATAGTCTTGAATACTCACTTGTCCATTTGGCTCCAAAACAGCTGTTAAATTGAGAGTATCGACAAAGCCTTTGATACGGTTAGCCACAGGCATCCAATTGATAAACTTGTACAGTTCTGAGCTCTGACGATAGCAGAGCACCACTTTGCTCCGTAATAAACTGTTAAAGAGAGAGAACTGAGTTTTAACTATTTAAATACATTCTGAATTTTATTTAACCAAACAACGTATGTTTTTGGAAATTCTTGTCAACGCTTTAACAAAAATACCTCATATTCAAATAACAGGCGAGGGTGGAAACATTAAGTGCGATCTTGGAATATTTAATTCATCCAGAGGTTCTTGCAATAAAACATTTATTTATTTAATCTAACTGAAGGACCATTCGACGTGTTAACTTTTGTGCACTCAACTTGTACAACACAATATGCACTTCCTGGTTTTATATTTGAAGTAAAGTTTGACCACAGCGAAATCTGCCACGGTCCAAATCAAACTAAACTTACTAACTAATTAGTCACTAAACCAGCTCGACAAACCTATTCCAATATTCAAGTGGAAACTTCAAAGTAACGACTAGAGTGACTGGCCGAGAAGCCTTTACCACTTAGAGTTGGCTGAAGCCCAATCTTGGACAAGTGGTTTGGTGACAATCCCGCCAAATTAACTCTGTTTGGACAATCTTCACTTGAGCAGCTACATTCTGGCTATTCGGTCAAACATAGACATCAAGTTATTCGGTTCAAAAAGCAATGTATTTGGGCTTGGGCTGATGCTATATGCAGCTCCGTAAGTGTAGAATAATGGCAATCACACCAAAGGGTTCTCCGTTTAATTATACGTTAGGACTTAAAATAACTTATTTTCAAAAGGAAAAAATCGTTATTTTTTCTATGAAAATATTTTAAAAACACGTTTTTCTACCGATTTAGGACCAAAACTTAAATCCTTGCTCCAGCGCACTTGGATGTCAATTTGTTCATCTCACATTGTAAAATCGCATCCAGATATTAGTTCAGGTTATGTATTCAAACTAAACTTGTACTTGCAGTTCATTTAAGCTGCAGGGGGGATTCTACAACCACTCTGTTTCATAATATACAATTTAAAACATAGTTTACACTGCAAAACCCAGTATTTGATCATACAACTCTCCATCTTCCTTGTACAACGGTTTCATTGCGCTGCAAAGAATGTTATAGGCTGTCGAATCTTTCAAAGTTAGCCTAGGTCCAAATATGGCGAATGTACGTGTGGTCTTCATACATGAACTTTTTTTCTTCAAAACCAATTGGTGTATTATGTATAGCCTTATTTTATGTATATCCTTATCTACAGGGTCAGTCAAAATTGTGGAAACGCCTTTATAACTTTTAATTGGTTTTTTCAGCGCAACCGAAATCGGTGGATTTTATTAGAGGAAACTTTTTATCAATTTTCAAAATGGAAATTAGAAATGGGATTGGGGGGGGTAGTCCCATAATGTTCATAAGGAAGCCCCATCGAGTCTTTTTGAAGGTTTTAGAAAATGTTGATGAACGCTGAAAACTAGACGTATCTATCTTAACCCAGAAAGAAATGGCGTCAATTTGAGACTACACACATTTTTATTATGCGACAGGGTTAAAGGACCTGTATAACCTTTTAGTTAGTATTTTCAGTGCAACCAAACTCAGTAATAATTATCAAAATTATCAAAGGTATCTTTTAATGCATACTGACACATTGCACCAGTTTTCAAAATGGTGGATTGGGGGTAGTCCCATAACTGTCCCCATCAAGCCCCATCAAGTGACACCTCTTTTTGAAGGTCTAAGAAAATGATGATGAAAGCTGAAAACTAGAAGTCTCTATTCTAACCCAGAAAGAAATGGCGTCCATTTTAAGCTACAGATATTCTTGTTACCCGAAAGTGTGGAAACGCCTTTATAACGTTTTAGCCAGTTTTTTCAGCTATCAAAGTTTTTGTCACCATCAAACTTGTGACATTTTATTATTGTTATCAAAAGTATCTTTTAATGCATACTGACACTATGCCCAGTTTTCAAAATGGGTGATTGGGGAACTAGACTTAAAACTCTGTGTATCTTAAAATCGACGTCATTTCTATCTGGGTTAGGCTAGAGACTTCTAATTATCAACATTCACCAATAATTTCTAAGACATTCAAAATGAGGTGTCACTCGATTGGGCTTCCCTATAAAAATTACGGGGCTACCCCCAATCCCCCATTTTGAAATCTAGAGCAATGTGTCAGTATGCATTAAAAGGTACTTTCGGATCCTCTAATAAAATGTACAGAGTTTGGTTGCGCTGAAATAACTAGTTCAAAAGTTATAAAGTCATTTCCACACTTTTGCCTGACCCTGTAAGTAGTAAATATAGTGAAATGCGGTAAATATAGTGAAATATAATGAATGAGCTACTTGTAGCATCTAGTCAAACTCAAGTATATTGCGTCTTGAATCTGATAGTATTGATTCTAAATTTGTATGTCCTGTTTCAAAGGTCGCTGCATCAACATGACGTTTGTGAAAAAATATCAACGTCTTTAACTAAACATATAAATTATTATTTCTTCAATCATTATTTAGAGCCATAATTAGGGTTAATGGACGAATTTTTAGCTGGTGAATCGAAAGATATCAATCCTATCATAGAGATAGTTGAACTATTTTGATGGGACGTTAGACACCGTTATTATAAATGCATTTCTGGAAGTTAATTATTTACGAATAACTAGGACAAACAAAGGTGATTGAAATCATACCCTTACATTTGAATATATTGTTCACTATGGAGGTAGAACTTTGATGAATAAAGCAGCTAGGTGATGAATATTGAATGAATTTCACGGAGTTGAAGCGATGAATGGAGAATGAAGCTCTAATTCAACTGAGAACGTCTTCGTTCCATTGATCGATTAATTAACTCTATAACTCAGTTGAGACTGGAATTCATTATTACTGACGACTAACTCTAAGGTACTTACCTTAAGGTGTACGATATTAGAAATTATGTACGAGCCCATACTGTGGTTCTCCCAGTTAGACCTAATTTCTTCTTCACCCAATTTTCATCAGGGCATGGGTATCGGCTCAACAGCTCCAAAAATATCTGAAAGGTTGAATGACATGTCTGACTACATGCGAGTATATCCCTGATATCCCCGATATCACATCAATGGTGTGCAAAAAGTAAGGGTTTTGAGAAGATCAATGTCCTTGATCTCACTCTGTTCTATTATGTTTTCACTGTTCTTGGAGATTTGACAAGGAAGAATATTATTCATACTGATGCTGTGAGGGCTATAGAAGAGCAGGAGTATGTGAGAACTAATAACACGTGTCTTAAAGAATATTCTATAAACTACACTCACTTTTGAGGAATCTAGTTTTAATTTTAAAAATTAAGTTTACTTTGTACACGTTCTGCCCATCCTAATACACAGAAGATCACTTTTGCCTTTAGACATCATGAGGTTTTATAGCCTACAAACACAAAACGAACAGTTTTGCAATAACTGCTAACATCAATAACTGTCCAAAGACTTGATACGCTACACTTCAAGGAAAATACGTCGAGAATTTCAGACATGAACAATTTTGCCCGGAACCCATAATACAAGGTACGGTGATATTTCAACTCAGTTGTGTAAGTTTATGGAAACGGAACAGGCACTTTTAGGCTATCAGTTTAGTGAGCACAAAACAACGTCTTGTTGTCTTATAAAGCACTGTTCGTTGAAACAGATTGGAAACAATGCTGGGTCCGATTTAAAATGTTCCGACTTTTGAAAGTCTAAGTGCATGTCTAAACCAAATAAATATGGGTTTACTTTTGAAGATAAAATGTCACCTTCACTGTACTATTTTAAGCTAAACATTTAAACAATTGTATTAGTAATGATTTATTCTTTTTGTACCAAGCACTTTTTGAAAGCCAAGTAGATAACATTGGATTTAATAATGCAAAGTTTATTTTAAATGTTTAATACATTAGAGTTATTAAACTGTAGATGCCTTAGCCGGCGAATGCTAGCTCTTGATATCAAAATTTTGTGAAAAGTTTAAAATGTCACATTTATTGAAAACATCCACTTTTCACCAAGAAAATACAGAAGAAAATACGTAAAACTACATTAATACGACAATTCTTATCGCTCTAAATTAAGAAATAGAAATATTTAAGCAGTTCCAAAACCTTACAACACATTCTTTACCAAAGTTTTGTAGCACCTAGATATAATTTTGTACCTAAATTCATAAAAAAGTAAAGAATGTAAATATTTTTCAGTTAAGACTATAGATATGGCTGTTTACATTAGAAGATGTAAATTTTTGCTCGAAATTCAACCTTAGTTGTAAGCTATAATGAGATCTTAGTATAGAGTGTAGAGAGTGTATAGTGTACGGAGATATGAGCAGTAGTTCCGATTTGAGTTTATTCAAATAATGAAAAGTTAATGTATATTATATTACATCTTAAGTTCAAGTTTGTTTTTCTGGAACAATTAACGGAGAAACCTGTATGTACATATGTTTCTTAAATGTAAACAAAGGAGTGCGCCCAGGAAAAATCATATTTATCCGTTATTATGTAACACAGGACAACAAACTCGGTCTTAAAAATTATTTTGAACACATTTTCCGCATATTGTTATTCTTGTGTATTTACCATGAAGATTAAGAGTTACTGAGCTTAGAAAATTCACTATGGCTGCCATTTTAAAATGGAAGAAAAAATTAGTCCAATTTATTTTTTAAATATTGGTATTAATTATACTAACAAATGTGCCAAATTCGAAGTTTGTAACTGAATTGACCTTGGAGATAAAAATTATTTTCTGAAAAACGGAAAACTAAGCGAGATAGGCCTATGTGTTACAGGAAACCTTTTGTTGATTATGATTTAAACAAATCAGCTGGTGAAGTTTGATCCCGTAATTACTGGACACCCTGTATAAACTGCATTGATCTCAAGAGCCTTATACAGCTAGGATGAGTTTATGACATGTGACTGGGAGACTTAGAGTGGCCGACTGACGCCGTGGGTGGAGTGGAATAACTCTGAATTTGTAGGTTTAGAAGGTATGTAAATTACGTTCGTATAAATGTGACTTCTATGTAACGAATAAACGCAAAGTTTCAACTCCATTTCAATGTCAAATTGACGATTTGGCAACTATGTATTTTTAAATGTAATAAAACATTTTATCATGTAGAAATTTGTTTAAGAAGAAACAAAATTCTTGCATCATCTTTGTATGTATACCGCATGGCTTTAGTCCTTAAAACGGTGTCATCTGATTGACTTTTTCACGCTTTTTCTCCCTGGGTATTATCAATTGCAAATATGTGATCAATTATAAGATTCGCAATGTGATATAATAATTATATCATCTAGTTATTATATTTAGTGTCACAGGTCAAGTGCTACATAACTGACAAATTTGGAATTCCGAGCTCGCCAACAGTCTTAGGCCTAATCCTGAAATACTGCCTCTCTCAAACTATCCTTGTGTATTCTTCACTGTTTCTGAAACATCAGTCCTCATCACGAGAATAGATCACATGAAAGTTCATAGTAAAACTCTGTTTTCATAACATGGAAATACATATAGTGAAATCATAACCACTTTGAAAACAACGTTTAAATTTACCATCGACAATATTGACTATGGAAATATCACGACATAAACCTAAATTTGATCCACTGTATGTTCAGTGCAATGTTATCTGCATAAGTTGGAGGGAGAAGGTTATATGTGTCTGCTATTCAGTATGGGTTAGTCCAGTTTCAATTGCCATGGACGAATTCGCTTTACTCCACACTGGTCTCCCCTTACTACACCATGACCGAATTCTTGCAAACTCTCCAAAAACGAGTTCTAAAACCCAGTACTCCACGAAGTTGACATATTTTTAGTAACCACTACAGTGTTTAGGACTAGTAGAATATTTCACAAGGTCTTTACTTTTGTAAAGCTTAAACAAGAATTGATGTGAGGGTTGAGTGAGGTAAGTACCTAGACATGTACAGTAGATATCTAGCTACACGTATACATGGCACAACATCAAAACATAATTTAGAGATTAAAGGTGAACTATACTTGTTGTCATGATTTAAATAATGTTGATTCATGGATGTCAAAATTTTGATTTTTAATTCAAATGAATCCAAGCTAAACTATTCTTTTATACGCTAAATTACGCAAACTTTTTTTTACTTAGACACAGCTGTAAGTAAGTTGTTACGATAGTTCATTCTGAAATTCATTGATCAAATCATTGATTCATTGATTCAATCATCAGATATTCCTTAGTATCAACTTTTAATAACCAATGTAGTTTTGCCAACTAATGGAAAGAATCGATGTAAGATCAAATAGTTTAATCCTTGTCTTTCCAAAAAAGGTTCTACAATTATAAGACTCAAAACAGGTTCTGAAATGACTTACCCATTATATACTTGTGAATAAAAGACAATGGAAATTGATCTCAACATGATGGTGTCTCTACAGTACACTAGTTTGTTATCTGTTTTAAAGTATACTTTTGGACATTCACTTTAGGCATGAAAAAGTGCCACAGGTAGAAAGTAAACATTAAAAGTTAATTTTTGAGGTTATCTGATGATTTCAACTTTTCCGTCAAAAGGTCCATATCATGATAAAATGTTATATATTGCTTTTAAATTTGTATTTGAATAATATCCCATATTAATGCTCAGTTTTTAAGGTAGTAAATATTAAGTATTCTTGAACCCAATTGAATGATGCAATGAAACAGATTTACAAAGCTGTGATTGTATTTACTCGTAAAGATTGTATGTAACGTATTGAAATGCCTGAAGACATAAATATCGGCCTTTTGCAATATGTGGAGAACGTTATCGTTTAGAATCAAGTTATATAAGAGGCGGACCTCGGCAAACTGGATTTGGTGCGCGCAGGGCCCAGAAAGGAAACACCCGGGGACTAGAGTTAAGGAAATAACGTTTGTGTGTACCCTGATTTCAGCTGCCTCAACTGATTTTATCAGCAAATCTTTGCTAACATTGTTTTAAATCAAACAAGTTCACAGACACTCACCATCTAATTTTTATATATTAGTATAGATTATTAGGTTTTTCTCAATTTTTAGATTTTTACAGCAAAAAGAAAGGTTTAGACTTTGACTTAAACACTTGTCGCATCTACCGTCTAGATATGGTGTTGTACTCGTATATGGGCACATGTACGTCAAATATATACTCAGGCTTATTCAAATGGCTTAAATATATAAGTAAAGCTACCTAACAACTGAGGAAACATAAAACATTGCCAATACATTGTTAAAGCTAATAGTCATAGAAAAGACAATTTTAATTGTATCCTCTACAAGATGAGAAGACTTCATAAACCATGGTGTTGTTCAAATAGTTTAAATATATGCTGTACATAGGTGAACGAAAACAAACTCATTACTATTCAGCAAGCAAGCGGCAAGCACTGAGTTTACCCAAAGCCCCTCATTCGTTCTTCACATTTACATAATTTTAGAAAACAACTCACTTCCCCTCTACTTTGTGCTCTAGTTTGCAACTCTCTTGGTAGTATCAACACTGCATAGAGCAACATCGTATATATAACGTGTAATGTAGGAAACGAGATAACACCTGGACACTCGGTTTCATCATATTGAACTTAAACTGTTTAACCTTGTGTAGAAAACAGCTGATTTCGGGGTGGTTCATCAAGTGTACATACGAAAACGTAAACCCCGCGAATGATATATATTCTTACGTTACGTACTAAAGATACGGGTTTTGATACAATAAAACTAGTATTTACTATTTACCTGAACGTTTCTAAAACATCTAGATACTAAAACACGTAAAACCAAACCTCTAGGGAGAAAAAGATCATCAAAACAAACCATCGGAACCAAAGTACAAAACTTCAACGCATCAATACATATATCTAAAACAGCTGTTTATAGAGCAAAATGCAAAATGTCAAACAAGTATTTTCCAGATCACAGTTATTCACGTAAAACCCGGTATTACCGTTTAAGACACAGCTACACTTTGACGGTAAACTTTGGTAAATCACCACAAAAAGGAAGTCTCCAATACATTTTTCGCTAAAAATAGTAACTGGAAAATTGTGTATTAGTTTTGATATGAATGAAACTTACAGGGAAGAATATGAGTACAATTTCCAATAGTAAAACCTTGGCAAATCGAGAAAATATCCGGATCCGTAAAGCAGACTCAAATTCTAAGAGATAATAGAGAAGAAACTAGAACAGACTATAAACTTGTAATGTGCTGTGTAAGGGCTTGGCGACTGTCTTCTTGACCTGATTCCCGTACTGGTAATAATGGACACAAGTATCGGCTATTTGTTTGTTTGTTTATATTAAAGCAATGTCGTTAAACAGGTGAATTTACAATATTTTCACTTGAGTAGGTCCATTATCAGTAGATAACTAGATATAAAATGACTTTAAACAAAAAAGGTGTTACAGGAAAGCGAATATATATTAAAGAATTAGTGCAAACGATCTACAAGAATGGAGTCAGTTTTAGTTTTGATGAGTTGTATGAGAATTATTTAGGGATATCTTTTTGTTTAACCTTTCTACGTGACATTTCCAAAGTGTTATTATTACCACAGAACAAAACGAGAATCCGTTAGTCTAAGTTATTAGGTAAACTTCACCCGTATAAAATAAATGTTTTTATACAAAGTTTGTTTTAATGAAAAATAATAAAAGTTCTCATTAAAACCATGAAGAGACATCTTCTAGCAGATGACATCGTTTCAAGTGATTTGTCCAAGTGACGTCACTTGAGAACTAATTACACATTATCTCTAACTGTTCTGTCACAACCATCTGGACGGAATTAGTTTTCAGATTTAATCTGTTGAAATGCAACTTATGGTGAATTATTAATTATTCATACCACGGTTTAAAATACTAGTATACAAAGCCAAGTTAACTGTTAACAAGTTTTAGTTTTAAAACGGACAAATTTCAAAATTGTACTACATTTTTAAGACAATTGGAAGTTATTTAAAACATGAATCTAAATCACCTTTCACTGGTTAGAAGATTTTAGGTTGTTTACTAAAACCCTGGGCATTCTAAGACCCTGTTAAATATCACAAAACAAAACGTAAACAAAAATGTTATCTATTAAAACGGTTTTATGGGTGTACCACTATAAATAATAACAGGATGTTGAAAGTTATAGTGGTACAACCATAAAACCATTTTAATAAATATGTCCCACCACTTACAAAGCCTTCGTATACACTCAAATTAATTCTAATGGTTTAGATAGCAATCTTAAACTTTATTTAATTCCTAAAAACCTACAAATTGGGAAAAAACTAATTTTTTGCAATATTTTTGAGGCCATAGTAACTACTAAAACTATTCCACGCACAGTTTGATTTATTTAGCTGCGTAATTTATAACAGCCATATGTTAGTCAGTCAGCTGGTCGGTTGGGACCACATTTGTTGTCTCTATATCATTAAAACAACTGACGCCAGCAGTGAAGCTAACCAAGCTTGAAATCTCGCTTCAAATCACACTTTACGCTTTTCTCCTCTTGTTAATTAATTACTTACATTTTGAGAAATAACCAAACTCTATTAGATACATTGCAAAAACGTGACGGCGTAAAATTGATTCATTTCGGTACAGTCAATACTGTACAGAGGCATTGAAAAAACAATCATTACGTTAATAATCATTGGACATTAAACTGCAGCTACAGAACTCTCACTGTACAGGTTAATAACCCGTTTGAAAACTGATAAGAAAGTTGATTCCTTGTAGTATAGTTTACAAAGGTTACTAGAGAAACCATATAACTGCATGTTTTTTTTAACGTTGCAAATGAAACAAAATGTTCCATTCTAAACAGTTTAATTGTTAACTACAGCTGTACGTCAGGTGCCTATGTAGAAAAGTAAAAGTTGTATTCTTTAAGTTTAACAAACTAGATCAAAAGTAAAACAACGTTATAACGTGTTGTAACCGACAATGAATATCAATGACATCAGCTACTAACCCGTAATTTTGGGTTTTGAGTTTTTCTTTCATTCTAATAAGCTTACGTAGACAGGAAATTTAAGCTTTTAATACAACAGTATGCGTCACTAAATTATTCTAGTAACAAGTATACAATACTTAGTGTTTTGAAATGTTGAAGTGGATGAGTTCTTGTTTGAATATTCTCATATTTTGGTTCTGGTATATGAATAGCATGATTTAATATTCAGTTTAACCACCCAGTCATGTGGTTAGGTTGGTATGCCTGGTTTCGTAATGAGTTTACCTAGGTAGCTTACTCACAAGGTTGATCCTGGGTTTAATTAAATGTGAGACTGTGATGGCTTTGTGTTGCTCAAATTCATTAGCTTACCTACACTACACTAGCTTGTATTGTCCTTGGCAGTAATAATCTGCCACTAACCCGTGTATATAATGGATGTGAATTGATTGAACATGAGGTTGTTATAGTGCAACGTGCTTAAGCTTAACAACCGGCAAAAATTGAGTAAAAAATGCCTAATGATGATTGTAGGCATAATTATAAACGAAATCCATAACGACGAGGTAAATTATCTGTACTAAAATTGTCTATATAAATGTGTTGGCAAAAGAATTATACAACAATGCCATTGTTTTTCAAAATGTAAACCTTTTTTTTCTATGTACCAGATTTTCATCACTCAAAAAGCGTATTCGAAAGACTACATACGACGTATAATTGAACCACCTCTTTCAATAAGTAAAACCTGGCGCCATTCATAATAATTTTTCTACCAATATATCTCATCAAAACAAGTGTACATCACAATTTTCCTTAATTTTTCAGATA
Source organism: Matsumurasca onukii (assembly GCA_018831715.1). Taxonomy (NCBI): domain Eukaryota; kingdom Metazoa; phylum Arthropoda; class Insecta; order Hemiptera; family Cicadellidae; genus Matsumurasca; species Matsumurasca onukii. Next base: position 29,433,731 of record CM032065.1, read on the forward strand.
TTAAAATACTACAATATTATACTAACTGGATCCTAAGTAAAATTTTACTATCAAAACCAATTATTTTAAAAGGTGCACTGCATGTACCACACACGTAGAAGACTAGGCTAAAGAAGTACGGTATTAAGCTAAACTTTCAAACCAAAGTCAAAACCAGCTGTTCAAAGAGACAACGTGTTATTACGTATTTTATCTACAACAAACTTTGTTTCCACCTCACGCTTTGGATTGTTTGTATGAATACATTTACACTTTTGCATCTTTTCAGATTTCTTGGACTCTGTTATTATCGTGAGGGTTATCTTGCCCTTAACCCTTATCTCATCTTACATAATAACTGGGGATTTGTGTTCACACAAGGTTTCGTTGCGTATTGTAAAACAACAATGTTTTCAGCAGGTTTTCCAGATATATTTAATCATGTGTAAAACACATTTGTTTAAAATGGAAAAATTCTTATGCAGATTTAAAAGTGTTGTTCTTCAATTAAAAATGTTTTTAGCGTTTCATTCAAAGAAAACAAGTTCTTTGAAAAGCTACAATGCTTTAGCTTTATAGGATTATAGAGAAGGCATGTGATTTTGCAATTTTTTCTACAGATTGAGTCTCACAAATAATAGTTATTTGAATAAAATGCACACCATTCTTACAAACCTGCATTGCTTCTTATATTATCAAATTATACATATAATATATTGAAATATAAGAAGTAAACTAACAAACCTCAAGTAACGGGAGTTTATCAGTAATTAGAGGGAACGTTCTTTAAATAACTCTGTATTTCTAAGGTACATTATTTTATGTGAACTGTGAGTTTTAAAATACCTTTTAAAATACGTACTTAAAAGCCATGTGAATATTTTGTAATTTTTAACAGTATTGTATACTGCAAACTTTATACTTCCTCGAAATCGGTAATACATTGAAAGGTAGTATATTTGATGAACTTGTAAAAAACATGTAACTGGTTGGTATCGTGTGGGTCTCCGGAGATCATCAATTTGGAGATGTTAGTTCGATCCCCGCAGTCACCACTATAAATTCGTTAAGCGGCTAAGCGGTAACGCTAGGTAAAGGTTCAAATTAAGTAGTACTAGCTCGTTAAAAATAAATACTGCACCTTTACCTTTTTTCCTCTACTTACTTAAAAATACTTCTCAGGAAAAGAATCAGGCACAAAGAAATTCAACTTTCTAGGTCTGAGTGTCTTACACAGTTTCTATGTCTTTGTTTGAGTGGTAGTTAATTCCCTTTTCACATTTGTAAGGGTCCAATCGAACCCCGGGAACAAACGAAATCAACTCAAGTAGAAAACTGAGTAGCACCATTAATATTTCTGACACTGAAAAACATCCATGATTCAATATTAAACACAAGTCTTCATGCGGTTATAAATTTCACTTGATTTTACTTAAACAAAAAATCAAACATACAGCAAAAAAATTCACAAAATTATACTAAAACATTTATTGACATGTATTTCTTATTATTACTTTTTGTATAATACAACAGACTACTCAACGTTTTCCGGCTCTCAGGGTTTTTAGTATTCAACTATGATGTCATCACCCCAAGTGAGAATGATTAAACAGTAAAATGTGTTGAAACAGTTTAAGTTGTGTTAAACTCTAGAAAAATTCCATAAATACTTTATTTAGGTTTAACATAATTGCCGTATGGGTGGTACCACTGATAGTCTCCGCAAGCTACCAACATTTCCACCGTAAGCTGATTTGACAGAACTGAGAAATCAAATACTCTTTGAACTTCTTTTTGTTTACCACATTTAAACCTTTCTCGCCTACATTTTGTTTGCTGTTTGCAGCTAATTTAATTCTGATTGCAGTCTTATCTCTGAGGATGTCATGGTCTGGTTATAATCTTAATGCTCCTTTACCAATTCGTATTTTGTTATGCATTTCTCGGCAGATTTAAGTTAAAGAGTTCTAAACTCTTTTGAAAGGAAGTTTGTTGACTTTGGCTTAGTCTAAGCAGAAGATCAAAGTTGAGTGCTCTAAAAAACTGTAGCAAACAGAGACATTTCTAACTTTTTTTTATTTAGACATCCTTAATATATAAAAATCTACGCCGAAAACTAAACCATACACTACACAACGCACAATTAAACATAAATAAAAAGTGAGAATTTTGTTATACTTGATTTTGTTTACAGATTTTTAATATGACTGACTTTATTAAAAGGTCCTAAAGTAGGAACTTGAAATCGTTTGAACTTGAACAACTGGACAAGTAATGTGGATTAGTAAGATGTAATCTATACATTCTACATTTTTAGAGCTTATTTTACAACTCATGTAAAATGCAGTAGATGAGATATATTGGTAGAAAAAATATTACGAATAGCGCCAGTTTTTACTTAATTAAAGACACAGTTCGATTATACGTCATGTCAAATACGCTTTTTGAGTAGTGAAAATCTGGTCCATAGATAACAAGGGATTACATTTTGTCAAGCATTAGTCTTGTTGTATAATGTTTTTGCCAACACATGTATATTGACAGTTTTAGTACAGATATTCTACCATTTAGTTCAACTTAACTTCTATGGCCCATGTTAATGCTCCTTACGTATTTTGTTATCAATTTTGTTTTAAATTAGGCCTACAATTAGTGGATCCGTGGCGGGTTGGTATCGCGCGCAACTCCGGAGCTCTGGCGTAGGTTCGATCCCCGCAGTCACCACTTACAGTTTGTAATGGGATTATACGGTGAGGCTGGTTAAATGTCGAGGTTGAGAGTTAGAGTGGACTTTGTAGTCCTAACTTCGCCTCTTTAAACAAGTCAAACCTTATCTTTTTCACAATAAGCAATTTTTACTCAATTTTTGCCGGTTGTTAAGCTTAAGCACGTTGCACTATAACAACATCATCTTCAATCAATTCACTTCCATTATATACACGGGTTAGTGGCAGATTATTACTGCCAGGGACAATACAAGCTAGTGCAGGTAAGCTAGTGAATTTGAGCAACACAAAGTCATCACAGTCTCACATTTAATTAACCCCGGATCAACCTTGTGAGTAAGCTACCTAGGTAAACTCATTACGGAACCAGGCACACCAACCTAACCACATGACGAGGGGTTTAAACTGAAGATTGAATCTTACTATTCATATATCAGAACCAAAATATTTGATTGTTCTAATAAGGACTCATCCACTTCAACATTTCAAAACACTAAGTGTTGCATACTTGTTTCTTGAATAATTTAGTAACGCCAACTGTTTTATTAAAAGCTTAAATTTCCTGTTGACGTATGTTTAATAGACTGAAAGATTAGCTGCGTCTTAACTAGCCTTGGAAATACTAGTTTTAAACACGATTTATAAGTTCCTTAACTTGCATATTTTATTGTAGATTTTTCAACAAAAATCTAACAAAACTAGCAATTAATTTATTGTATTTCGTGAGCCACTCAAGAACCAAAGTTACGGGTTATTGGCTGATGTCATTGATATTCATTGTCGGTTACAACACGTTATAATGTTGTTTTACTTTTGATCAAGTTTTTTAAACTAAAAGAATACAACTTTTAACTTTTCTACACGGGGCACCTGACGTACAGCTGTAGTTAAAAATTAAACTGTTTAAAAGGAAAATTTTGTTTCAATTGCTACGTTTAATAAAACATGCAGGAATATAGTTTCTCTAGTAACCGTTGTAAACTATTCTACAATGAATCAACTTTCTTCTCAGTTTTCAAACGGGTCATTAACCTGTGTAGTGAGAGTTTTGTAGCTGGAGTTTAATTTCCAATGATTGTTAATGTAATGATTGTTTTTTCAATGCCTCTGTTCAAGATTAACTGTACCGAAATGAATCAGTTTTACGCCGTCACGTTTTTGCAATGTACTTAATAGAGTTTGGTTATTTCCCAAAATGTAAGTAATTAATTAACAAGAGGAGAAAAGCATGAAGTGTGATGTGAAGCATGATTTCACGCTTGGTTAGCCTCACTGCTGGTGTCAGTTGTTTTAATGATATAGAGACAACAAATGTGGTCCAACCGACCAGCTGACTGACTAACATATGGCTGTTATAAATTACGCAGCAAAATAAATCAAACTGTGCGTGGAATACTTTTAGTAGTTACTATGGTCTCAAAAATATTGCAAAAAATTAGTTTTTTTCAATTTAAAGGTTTTTTAGGAATTTAATACAGTTTAAGATTGCTATCCAAACCATTAGAATGAATTGGAGTGTATACGAAGGCTTCAGTGGTGAGACATGTTTATTAAAACGGTTTTATGGGTGCAACACTATAACTTGTAACATCTTGTTATTATTTATAGTGGTAGACCCATAAAACAATTTTAATAAATAACCTTTTGTTTACGTTTTGTAATATTTAACAGGGTATTAAAATAACAAGTGTAAACAACCTAAAATGACCAAGGTTCTAACCAGTGAAAGAAGATATTTTAGATTCATGTTTTAAATAACTACCACTTGTCTTGAAAAATGTAGTATAGTTTGGAAATTTGTCCGTTTTAAAACTAAAACTTGTTAACAGTTAACATGGCTTTGTATACTAGCATTTTATGCCGGTCCCACTTTGGTCCCTTGCTATGTTTTAAGGATGTAGTATGAATATAATATATAGCTAAAGACACACCGAGTAATGAGGCGAAGTTTCACCGCCATAGCTTCAGCCGATTTTGAGGTATAAGCAGTCCCGTATGCCTTGAAAACGTTAAAGACAGACAGACGGACAGGATTTTTTTTTCAATCAGTCTCGCCACCGCGGCCACGTGAGTGAAGAGTGGGGTACTAATTCGCCGGACACACCACAGAGAGTGCCTGTGGGAAAAACCTTTTCAGAGCCCAATTAGGATAGGCTGGATAGTTCCAAAATGGCTTAAAAGTTTTACATACTTACAGACAGGAATTTTCTTAGCGTCAGTTTTAGCACTTTACAAAGTGCAAGAAAACTTAATAACCAAACGTCGATGGACTCATTGCAATGTACAGTACAGACAAACTGAAACCAAATAAGTGTTTATCGATGTTTGACTACCTCGTGAGAGTCGTAGTAATCCCGTCATTCCGACGTTTTCAGAACTTAGTTTGGTTCCTCGCCATTTATTTTGTGTATGTTATATGGATACTAAATACGAGGAGCTAAATGCACACTGCGTAGTGGGTTAACCCCTTAAACAAAGTTTCACTACCATATCTTCAGCCGATTTTCATTTTTAAGCGGTCGAATATGCCGTAAAATCATGTTCAGTGCCTACTTTGGTCTCTCGCCATTTATTTTGTGGTTTTTGTATGGATATAAAATATAGCTAAAACACCCTGCATAATAGGCTTTACCCTTAAACGAATTTTCACCACCATAGTTTCAGCTGATTTTGAGTTATAAGCGGTCATTAAAACCATTTTATTAAACTAGTTTTAAATTACAATTAAACTTCTGGGTCGACCACAATAAGAAACAATGTTTATTGTAATCTGGTTGACCCAAAGGTTTTATTTTAATTTACCATGATAAACCACATAAGTTTGAAGTCCAAAATAAACTACTCTGCTTAAGTTGAAATTAAAAAAATTACGTGGCTAAAGTACATGTATTTTAAATGTATCATGACAAACCACATACGTTTTAAATCCAAAATAAACTAATTTTGTTTAGTCGAAAATGGAAAACTACATGGCTATAGTACAACACTCGCTGTTAAGCATGAATAGTACGTACTGTAATATGGTCAACAAACACTGTCGGTCAGACGTACTGACGCGCCGAGGAGAGGTACAACCCGTGGAAGTGCCGAGTTTGAGCGTGCAGCGGCGCGCATCGTGAGCCTGTTTGTCCACGCTGAAGCAAGCTTTCCGAGCAAACGGTTGAAGATACGACAAAAGTGCCCAGGAACATTTGTGTAGGAAATTAAATTTTAAAGCTCGTATGTGATTAAATATCTGTTACGGTTTTTCTAGAATTTTAAGTGACAGATTTGGAGTTATAAGTTTTTACATGTATTGAGGTCCTATTAATGACCGCCATCTTTAAAATAATTAAATTATCAAACATGTTAATAGCCTATGTGTTAACCAGGTATATAAGCCACATTCTTGTAAAATTTCATTAAAATTGGTCCAGTGGTATTTGCGTGATTGAGGAACAGACAGACACACAGACACACACCATCTCATTTTTATATATTAGTATAGATTATTATTTTTAACAAATTGTATTGCAATAACTATTAATAATAATATTTAATGATAACTTCAAAAGTCGCAAACAAAATATGTGTATTCAACCACAACATGTTTCGACAGTATTAATGTCAAATTATATATGTAATAACTATTAAAGCTAAATCCAAGCTTCTGTTCAAAAGCAGACGAATAACAAGATGAGGTTATGTTATTGTATTTGTTATGACAGCTACAGCGAGGTTTACTAAGCGAAAAGGAAATGGAAGGTTGATCCTCAAACAGATATAACACCCAATTACATCGTAGCAATGTTTATTTCAAAACAATGTTAACTAGGTCTCAAAGTAAACACTCAGAACAAAACTTGAGCTCTACCTTCCATGGGATTACCGTTTTACCTGAAAGAAATATTCATAATGCCTGTACAGACTTAAACAGTTCAAGACAAATTAAAGGAAAGCTAAATATTGTTAAAAAGGTCAGAAACAATCATTCTCAAAGGTCTTCTCAAAATAGTTTCATTCATCCAAAAGGAAATGAACTTTGGTTTTGTGATTCACACATTGAAGCTTACTTCAAATCTTTTGAAAGATATGTCTCACAGTTCCGTAAAGATATTTTAATGTGTGGCCCCAGCCTTAGTCAGTTGTTAAAATCTACAGACACTTACGAGGTTTTAGATACATTGACCTCTCTTTCTTTTGAGTCAATAAATATTGCCCTTTTTTGTGTCAATAACTGCACAGAAGATAAGACATTATCTTTTGGGTCAAGCCAATTAAAACGTTCAGAAGGTTCCCACTGGAGTCTGCTAGTATACCACAGAAGTCGGAAAACATTCTTCCATTTGGACAGTATACTAGGGTTGAATCATCATCATGCCTTAGAGTTTGCGAAAAACATCAACTCTGACTTTACAGTAAGAGAAAAGCAGACCATTCAGCAATTGGATGGCTATTCCTGCGGACTTCATTTGATTATTAACGCTAAGTTCTTAGTTGATAGCATACTGCAAGAGACAGACTGCTTTGAAGAGTCTAGTCTAAACAGTTACTGTTCGAGCCAAATAGAAAACGACACCCGTAGTAACTCGATGATCGGTGAACATTCTATACCTCAAAGTAGCGTTTGCTATGATACCCTGCTAGAAGAAGTGAAAAAAATTAAAACACAACAATTACATCTCGTCAAAATAACAACAGATATCCGAGAGGTGGTGCAAAACTGTGTAGCTGTTGCATGTGAAAATGGGCACCAAAAGTCCAAAAAAATCGATACGGATAAAGACGTTTTTAATGAAGATAGCAACTCTTTGATCATGCAAAGACAAAATATGATGAAAACTAATGCAGTTTTGAACGGTCATAATAAACACCTAAGAAGTGAGATAAAACAAAAATCGCCATGGATTAAGTCAAAAATAACATGTCCTAGAAAATCCATCGAAGAACGTTTTCAGAAGATTTCTACGCACAATAAATTTGATATATTATCCTCACTCCCTAGTGCTGATGAATCCCACACAGAACTACATTTAACCATTCCCACATGCATACGGCAGTCAAAATGGGATCTGACCTCTCATCGAAAAAACACAAAGGCAACCAAAATAAATCAAGAGAAAAACTCCAATGGCTCAATAGGTTTACAGACACAACATATAAAGAATAACATTCAAATTCCATTTAAAAATATTGAAGTTCATGCAGACAGTCACGGTCGCCACATTTCTAAGTATATGAAACAACTTATTCCAAACAAAACATATACTGGCATACTAGAAGTCTGCAAACCCAATGCCAGATTATTAAATGTTTTGCCGAATCACAGTTTTATTGATGACAAACCAGAAAACTGCTTAGTTTTTATTGCTGGGACTAACGACTTGGATATGAACGAAGAAAGAAACATTTATAAACATTTAGAGCAGTACCTATCGAAAATAAAACAAAGTCAAATAATAGTTTCTACAATTCCATTTAGACATGACTTACCAACAGATGACAGAGTTAATAAAGAAGTGATGTTCGTCAACAAATATATAGCAGAGATAGCTCTGAAACAACCTAATGTCAAGGTGTTTGATTTCAACGCAATTCCAAGACGATTGTTCACAAGTCATGGCTTACACCTGTCAGGTTTTGGAAAACAGATAGCTGCTACAAAACTGGTTGAGCTTCTTGCACAACAAAATCCAGAAGACAGCAATCACCCAGATATCTCCATACCAAAAGGCAGCAACCAAGAGAAGGACGACATAATAGAAGAGGATCCTAAACCAATATGTCGAACACCTTATGATAGTTATTCGGATGCAGTGAAACGTAAAGAAGCTCTTGAAGAGAAACAAGATACTTTTGTAAATTCAAACTCTTTTTTAGGACTGACCACAAAATTAAATTATCAATTGTAAACAAGCCACTACAGTTTAAAGGTAACAAACCCAATCATCATAATATCACTAAAATTTTTCATTTAAATTGTCAAACCGCGACTAATAAGTTAGATCATCTTGAAATTTTATGTTCTGAAATTAACCCAGACTTCTTGGTGGTAAGTGAGCATGGGTTTTCCAAGAGTGTAGAATCTAACTTTAACTTATTAAACTATAGTCGGATAGATATATACAGCAGACAGTTTTATAGATCTGGGGGAGTAGCAATATTTTCTAAACCTTACATAAAATGTGAACCCTATAAATTAGATCATTGTATAGAGAAAGATTTTGAACTATCTGCCATACAAATTTCTGGCTGTTTGAACTATAATACTAATTCATTAGTGCTAATTGGGATTTACCGTTCGCCTTCTGGTAAAATTAGTAACTTCTTCACTCATTTTGAACTTGTACTCTCCTCTTTGTTTAGAAAAGGTTTACAATTCATGATTGTTGGTGATTTTAACATTGACGTTTTAAAAGAAAAAAACCCGGATGTTATACAATTTCGTGACTTACTATCATCTTTTAAATTAAAATGGAGAATCAGTACTCCTACAAGAGTCACAGATTTTTCGGCAACTGCCATTGATAATGTGATATCTAATATAGATGGTTCTATAACAATTGACATATTCGATGTTGGAATATCAGACCATTATGCTCAAAGTATAGGCATAGAAAATCTTAATGTTCAAACTGATGCACCACAGTTTATTACTAGGAGAGCGTTTAGTGTTCATAACATAACCTCCTTTAAAGAAAATTTGAATAACGAAAACTGGTCTTCACTAGACAATCTTTCTAGCGTTGATGACAAATTCAAAAGATTCAATGACATATTTTTGGGCTATTTGAACAATACTTGTCCATATATGACCTACGTAAATACCTTTAACCCCAAACCAATCGGTTGGATGACGAAAGGTATTTTAGTGTCCCGAAAGAATCTCAAAAGGATGTTGAAACTTGATTGTAACGACACTGACTTGAAATTCAAACACTATTTAAGAGAGTACAGACGTATATACAAAAAGGTTATTAGAATGGCCAAACGATTTCACGTGGATACAAAAATAAAGCAATCATCTAATATATCTAAATCAGCCTGGGAAATTATAAACCATAAATCTACCACACGAAACAGTTCCATTGAAATTAAAGTTGACGGAAATAAAACTGTTACAGATAATCGTAGTTTAGCGGATCTCTTTAACAAGTTTTATTCGGAAGTCGCATTAGGGACAGATGAACACGATACAGTAGCCTCCACAACTAGGAACAATAATACTATTATTTGCCCGAAATCCATGTTCTTGTCTCCTGTCAGTGAACGTGAAGTAGTTTATGCCATAAGAAAAATGCCTGCCAAAAGATCTGCTGATGTGTATGGCATGTCTGCTTGGTTATTAAAACAATGTTACACTGATATTGTACCACCTTTTACAAAATTGATAAACTTTTCATTTGAAGAAGGGGTATTTCCATCAGTTTTAAAGCCAAGTAAGGTAGTTCCTGTTTATAAGAAACTCCTCTGACATGACCAATTATCGCCCGATTTCACTTTTACCAGTATTTGGAAAGTTAGTAGAAAAGATATTTTACGAAAGACTATGTTCTTTTGTTGAAAGTCAAAATATTATATCAAAAAGCCAATTTGGATTTAGGAAAAACAAATCTACTACTGAGGCAATTAATGAATTGGTAGAAAATGTAATACATGCTTTAGACAAAAAACAAAAGGCTGTCAGCATATTCTTAGATTTGTCTAAAGCATTTGATTGTGTTGATCATTCGAAACTATTAAAGATATTAGACAGCTATGGTGTTAGAGGTCTACCTCTTCAATGGGTGACATCATACCTGTGTGACCGAACACAACAGGTGCAAATTAACACTGCTTTATCTGACCCAATTGAACTGAAATATGGAGTTCCCCAGGGGTCTATTTTAGGACCTATACTATTTATTTTATATGTGAATAATCTAAATTCACTTATGAAGAATAGTCATTCAGTTCAATATGCAGATGATACAACTTTAACGGTCACTGCTCAGGCACTGCAAGAACTAGAAATTAATTGTTTTCAATCTACAAATATTTGTGTTCAGTACTTTGAACAACTTAATCTGAAAACAAATATTGACAAGTCCAAGTTTATACATTTTAATATTGGTCGCAAAACTGACGTGGAATCCCCTTCGGTATTTTTAAATACTAATCTCATTGAAGAAGTGGAGCACTTCAAGTTTTTGGGTATTTATCTTGATAGCAAATTTACGTGGGATTTTCATATTGAACATGTATGTAGTAAAGTGTCGTCTGAGTATTTTACTCAGACAGCTGTCTAAGTATTGCTCCAGGGACATTTTAAAAATAGCTTATTACGGCATCATCTATCCTCACTTGAAGTATGGCATTTGTTTGTGGGGGAATTGTGCCCATACTAAAGTTAAAAGGCTATTTATTCTACAAAAATTTGTCATTAGAATCTTATGCAATTTGAAGGCCAGAGACTCATGTCGTGATGCTTTCAAACAATTAGACATTTTAACCTTTCCATCCCTTTATATTTATGATTCTATTCTTTTCTGCCTTAATAAATGCAGTTTAACACAAGGAATTGAAATTCATAGTCATGATACTCGATCAGTAACTAGTTATAGAATTGACTATCATCGACTTGAATTGTTCCAAAAACTGCCATCTCAGGCAGGAATAATATTGTTTCAAAATCTTCCGAACAAAATTCAAAATCTCCAAAACACAAAATTATTTCAAAAAGAGCTTAGAACTTATCTGGTCACGAGTGGGTTTTACAGTATTCAGGAATTTATGGACCACTCACTTGCCATTAAGAAGTCTGTTGATTAAATGTTATTATAAAAATTAAATTTTGAATTTTGATTAATTATATTTGCTGGAGTGGCTTGTAGTTTTATTTAATTATTTATTGTATTGTTAAAAAACCAACACAAACAATTTTTGTACATTGGTGATTAAATGATTATGATTGAATTGAACCAAGACAGTCAAACTATTAAATACACGAAGCATTGTGTATATTAATATAAGTAACATTAACAAAAACTAAATATCCCTAAACTGTTACTCCTAACACCCGTAGCCTAAACACCTACGAAAAGTTTTTACACGTTAATGAGCAAGGTTAGTTATTGTTGTTTTCGTACAGTACCCCAAAGTAAATACTATATGCGAAACTAATCAAATGAAGCCAGCTTTTCAATTGCTCGGTTTAATTAATTGTGTTTAACATTGACTCTTTGTACAACCTTATCTAAATAATCTACCAATGCAAACTCATTACTACGTACAATGCTGCTTTGAACAGTCTCGAAACCTCATTACAATTTACAGGGCTTCATCAGGAAAACGCGATATTGCTGCTTTGGTAACGTATGAGGTGTATGCCAATAGGTATGTAAGTTAAATGTTTATATCCTTATATGTTTAGAATGTAGAGTTGGCTACTATGAAATACACTACAGGGTGGCTATTACGTCACTGGCCATTGGGATTCGTCATGTTGAATTTCGTCTGACTGACATATATAAGGTTGACATTGTAGCTTAACACTGTTTGCAGAGGTAGGCTTTAGCTATCCAGTACAAAACATTTTGAAAAGAGTTTCACCCATATTTCAAACTCTGGAGCGAAAGTCGACCCTTAATATATGTAAATAAAGATTATTTATATTTCTAATTTCCAGGAGAGTAAAAAACATATACATGTGATTTAAAATAGCCAAAGTAAAATACAAAATGGCGGCTACCGGGCTAACGAAGGATTTTAGGACCCATGTTTGCAGGAAATGTTTTCATTGTTTTTGCTTAAGGAACCAACCCCTGAAATTTGACGCCCGATTTTAGAATCACCCTGTATTCGATATTAAGAGCAAAAGGTCGTTGAACTAAATCGAAAGTAGTTTTGAGTTTTCCAACCAATTGTTGAAAACTAGTTTAAATGTAACATTTTTTGTTTATTTTACACTATTTTGAACCGACTTCAAAAAAGGAGGAGGTTACTCAAGTCAAAGTGAGACTTTTTTTTTTAATCTATGTCTGTCCACGGATTTCTCTGGAATGAAAGCACCGATTTTGATGCGGTTTGTTTTGTTTGGTAGGGCTATACCCCATAGTGGTCCCATTTAAATATCTTTTAGATCAGACTTATATTTCTATATAAAAAAAGTAAAACCCTAAAAAAATATCAAAATCCCGTGTACTTGTTGCGTATTTTGCGTGGTAAAAACACTATTACGAACCGGAAATGGATTTCTATAGCACTATTTCCATGTAGAATTAAATTTGCAACAAGGTAGTAGCCTTAAATTCTTCTAAAACCTGGGTATTGTTGAGATAAACAGATATTTTCGTCTAAAAATACTCGAAAGAATGTCTTTGTTCGTATTTACAGAGTTAAAGACGCCAAACTATACACTTGATCAAAAATTTGAAGGAACCACGTGAGGGTCAAATTTAATTGTCTTAAGAAAATATATATATTTGTTATGATTATATTCATATTTACCGAGCTATGACCTCCTTCTCGCTCAAAAACACGTAATTTTTATTGTTTTTTATGCCTAATCACGAATAACTTTTGAACGCGGCCATCATTTTACACCCAGTTTGCGTTGATTATTAGATCTTAACTCTATAGTGATCTCATTTAAATATAGTTTTGATCGGACTAATATTTCTATATAAAAAAGGTCAAAAACCTCAAAAAAATCTCAAAACCCCGTGTACCTGATGCGTATTTTGCGTGGTAAAAACACTATTTTGAACTAAAATAAGGCTTCAATAGCACTATTTCGATGTAAAATTAAATTTTCAACAAGAAAGTAGCCTTAAAATTTTCAAATATTTGAGTGTTGCTGAAATAAACTGCTATTTTCGTCTAAAAATACTCTAAAACATTTCTTTGTTTGTATTTATAGAGTTATAAATACCGAACTAAACATCTGATCAAAGTTTGAAGGACCAAGTGAGGGTAAAATTTAATTGTCTTTAAGAAAATATATATTTTAATGTGATTATACTCATATTTACCGAGCTATTGGTAATTTTAGCACTTCATATAAGTTTGATAGCCATAGACACTTAATTTTTAATATAATAAACCCGGTAATGATAAGATTCTGTGCATAGCTAAGTTTTCAACAAAAAACGTATTTTACAAGCTTTGAAACCCTTTATAGATTCTGTAAACAAGAATAAAATGTCCAAAATTTCATGCTGAAACGTACTCCTTTGCGTGCTTAGTAGTATAGGTATCACTTCGGCAAGGCTATAAAAATGGTAAATGTACAAGACTAATTAAAATCAAATTTTCTACAAAATGGTTTCCATAAAGTGTTTTAAGTACTGTAAAAACTTATAAAAATCTTCTGATACATTTTACGCAAATACGGTTTTGTTACCGTATTTTAAGCTGATGATGTTTTCATTTTGATGTGATTGAAGTATATGATAATGGTACCGTTCTGTCCAGAACATAACTTACTCCAAAATTGTACCCCTGATACGTTTAAAAATACGTATATTTCTGGAGAAAATTCGAAACAATCAGACATTTTGAGGGTAAGCGTGAACTACTCGTACATTTAAACAGCATTTGCGTTAATTTCAACATGATTAAATATGTACATAACTGTACAAAAAAGATTCAACTTATAAAATGTTCAGAAATCAGCTCGCTCTACATACAGTAGTTTAAAAGTTTTAAGTTAAAGCAAAGCCAGAAAGTTAGAAAACACAAAAGTGACAATTAGTAAAAAAACCCGGTACTAATTTGCGAGGCTAAAGGACGGCGCGTTAGTAAGAGAAATGTAAACCACTCCTAATACAGCAAACTTGCAAAAAAATAGCAACCTATCCATAAGTCATAAGGATACGGGCCGAAACCTAACTGTACATGATCTTGTGAACTGGGAATAAGCAAACAAAAGGCAACAACGACGAAGCGTCAACGCGAGGGCGAACCACCTAGTCTTTTAGCTTGACCAAGCACCGAAACTACATCTTTAGAAGAGAACAACTACTTTTGCGAGATTATTATTAGCAAATAACCGAAGGCTTGTCAAATCGTCACCTGATGACCCATACCCGTTTGACCAAAACGCTATCGCGAGCAGCCAGCTTGCCATGGGAAAAGCAAACGGTCTATGTTCTGCATTGTTACCATATGCAGGGCCTCGAGGTCAAAGGACGAAGCGTTACCCTGATACAGGCGATTCTTCACTCCCGTGTGGCAGATTTGTGACATGAGTGCAGCGGTCTGACTCTGATTGTCTACCTAGAAGAGCTGTACTCACAGCTATACTCAGTACACATTTACTTCAGTTTGTACTGAAGAAAAATCACGTCAAACAAGCGATAGATACCGAGGATGAAGGACTCAAACCTAGGGTCCGATTAGAGGACTGCCTCTCTCCCAAACTAACTAAAAGCTTTCTGAAGGTCTTACGACTCAATTACTTAGTTTAAGATAATATGATTTCATTACACTAAAAGTACAACTACAAACTCATTCATCAGCCAAAAGATGAAACAGGCTTTAACGTTACTGTATTTAGGTACAACAATCTGGAATATTATAAATTTGTCTGATTAGAGACTTTAGCAAACAAAATAAATAAACTGACTTCAAATACATTTTGAAAAAAATAATACTAAAATTGTGAAATAAAATTTTAAAAAATTAACCGACTTCAAAACAAACCCCATAGTAAAAGTGTGAATATTTGGAATATTTTATTAGTTAACAATGAGTTTGATGTTTTATGAATACATTGAATTATTACTTACAGTAGTAGATATTACAGTTATTTATGTAACAATATAGTTATTTGTTAATACATATTAGAATATTAATATTTGTAATATTGGAATTAATTTGTAGTTGTTACATCTTTTTCAATTAAAATACTGGAGTCGGTGCGGCCAGCAATATTATCAAAGAAGAAGCAGCACCAACTCCAATATTTTTTAAGTGAAAAAAGATTGTAACAACACCTAAATTTTAATCCACAATATTGCAAATAGTGTTCGCCTACGGTGGTATTCTAATATGTATTAGCAAATTAATATATACTATATTGGTTACCATGAAATGAGAACTGTTGTAATGCACTACTGTAGAGTAATGGATACATTATTGTATGTGCGCATAAAACATCAGAAACTCATTTGTTAGCATGTTAAGCAATACAGAATTGAATTACCAAATTATTTCACACTTTTTAGAGCACTTTACTGTAGGTTTGTTTTTGAAGTCGGTTCAATTTTTTTGTTAAAAAGTTTTTATCATGAGTACATTATTAACACTGCTGTTTAGAATGTATATCTAATGTTTATGGAATGTTGTAAGAAATGTGTGGTATGTAAAGTTCTAGACTCATTTTGAAGACTAGCGAAATCGAATCACCGGACGTGTCTCTAGGTGGGGGTTCCAGTCCCCAAAATTTAATTTTACAATCTACTTACAACGTCAAGTTTACTCCATCTTAAATCATATTGTTGATTTAATTCCTTTGGACATTAGTTTAGTCCATTATATAGGAAATTCATCTTGAACCGTGCATGTTAGAACAAAGCTGTTGCAACCAATACTATGCATTCCACAATATTTGAAAACAGTTCTGAGTCAAACTCAAACATACAGAGGGACGATTCAGGAAATGGGTGTTTTCCCAATAACACAAACTTGCAGGCAATCTTTCTTTTCTGAACATCATTACTTGTGTAGATTGCCACAAGAACTTGGTTCAACATGCTTTCTCTTCTGTAGTTCCGGTAAGTGTTCAACATTATAAGTGTAAGTATACAAAACAGTTCGTTCCCAACATTGAGTACTTTATCTACCGTGATGTGGCGACTGTAAACTTTGTCAAGTAACATTAAAGGGTACACAAGAATCACATTTATTATATAGAAAGAAATTACATTCACAAATAATGTACGCAGTTGTAAGACCACACTACTGACTGTAAAATAGATAAACGCAAGTTTTAGGTGACATTTCCTATTTGAAGACGACTGTCGGTAGTCATAATCAGATAAGTCCAAATCTACAACTGCAACATCACCAAACATTTTAACTTCAGTTTCACCTTGTACGAGATCATTCATGTCCACAGGGGTATTACAAGACAGCTGGTACGATAAATGATCAGAAATATCAAATTCAGTAAAGCACGTATAAAAGTAGCTGTACAAAGTTGCGTGAGCATTACATGCTACCGGAGTGCTCGGAAAGTAGCTAAAGGCTAAAATGTATAGTTTATATCCTTGTTTATTTGTCAGTATAGCATTTACTAATGCTAAAGCAGCATAGATAAAATAATTGTACACTACTCCAATAATGAACAGAAATGACAGTAAACACTTTGTGATTGTTCTGAATGTTCTGTTTCCCAAGAATGTTTTAGTTGTGTGACTGTATTCCGCTATTAACTTCAGCTGTTTCAAACCAAAAATATGTTACTTCTTTGAAAACCTGTTTTAGAAAGGAATATAGGCATTGCACTGTATTAAAAATATAACAGAGACAAGATACTTTCCAATTACAGTTTTAGAAGCGTTAAAATATGTATCGAGGATCTGATAAAACTCAGCTGTGAGGTAACTAAGTGTTAAAAATGTTATACAATACAGATCAACCTTAGTCCAAACTGTGCTATCTGATTGGTTTACAGAACAATTGAGAAAACTGAAAGAACAAAGAATTAGAGCTATTGTGTAGTACATTTTGTAAAAACCCAGACACCTTAGTGGTAAAGTTTGTCTGTCAGTTACTATGGTAACTTAGTAGTTGCGATAGGTATTGTCAAAATGAACTATGGATTTGTTTAATTGACTAGCTAAATAACAAACGTTGACTTTGCGCTATTGATAAAGTGTCAAAGAAACAAATTGGCATGGACACTTTTAACGTGCCCATAGTTTGCACGGGTTGTTAAATGCTTCCCCCACCACAGCATTTAACAACCTATCGTTTCTTCTTTCCCATCCAAAAACAGGAAATCTTCTTCACTGAACTTCTTCTTTACCGTGGTAAAATAATTCTCCCGCCTTAAAATAATTACCCCTTAACCTGTCGCCTCAATATATCTCTACTTTTTGTTTAAAAATTTGTTTTGAAGATGGTGGAATATGTGAAAAGTTCTTCCTTCATTATTCTTTATTATATAATCCCACACCCCACAACAGTTCAAAATGCATAAACCTTAAAAGGACTTAAACAATGAGTGCATTTACTTAAAGATTATTTGATGTGACATCGCATTCATGTCGTAGTTTAACCTTTTAAAGATCCTAAGGTAGGAACCTAACACCCTGTATAAAACGTGTAACAGAAAATCTGTTGATATTCAGCAAGCAAGTCACAAGCCTCATGTTTACCCAAAGCCTCTCATTTGTTTCTGACATTTACATAGTTTTACATAGTTTTGGGACTCACTTTTCTCTCAAACAAGTTGACAAATTTAAGTAAATATACTCCTTAATCCTAAATTTCACCTAAATCTATATTTTGTACCCTGAGTCATCTACCACTGTGTCTTGGTAATTATTTATATGACCAATACTGTCAACAAGTCTAATATTTTGTAAGTAGCTACTCTACTGCACGTGTTTATCTTTTTCCTCTTCAACATAACTGAGTGGTTGAGACGTCTACAGAAATTCTCCATATCGAACACAAAGTTGTGCTAAACGGTTGACAGACAGAAGCGCTTCTATTTGTTACTATTGGAGTTACGTGCCTCGACTTCAACTGAATGAGGCTTTCTAGTACAAACCAGTCTATACTGAATCAGACTGAATGCTGTGTGAATATGAAACACACAACCACAGTTTGTGAGCGACAAGAGGTTAAATAAGACCCAGAGATAAAAATTCGTTGTGCAGTGGAACTTTATCGGTGTCACGTCAAGTCAACATTTTTGTTTTACCCTCAAATTTGAGTTTTAAGCGAATTCGTTTTAGACAAATGTAATATTTATGGCGTTAGCAAATTGGGAGAGGAAAGTTTTCTTTTTAAACAAGTTGTTTTAAATTGTCTCGAAAGGGTGAATTTTATTCGATTTGGATGACCCTTATGGCCCGTAATCATGCAGGAGAAAGGTTGAGGCCGAAGGCCGTAGCAAGGCTCTGAGCGTAACGAATGGGCAATAGGCATATAAATTTATGACACGTATTTAAAATCATGTTTTTATTTTAAGTTATTCCTACGTATTTTCGTTCTAAATCATGGTGGACATGTTTGTAAATTGAACGAAGAATAACATCAACCCGTAAAAAATAATGATACAACTTATCACAAAAATAAAATGTAGGATATATTTATAATTTTTTAAAGCAATACTTCATGGTATTCACTACAATACACATGAGATTCAATTGATTCAGAATTGATTATTATGATTCTTAATAGATCGCCCTCACAACTTTACCAATCTAACTTTTTATTACTCACCCTCTACTTGAACTTGCCCAGTCATTGCGTTTTCTAAGTGATTCATATATACAATCTAACTACTAACTTACATCAATCGACTACAAGGAAATACTACATTTAAGTTAGACCTTTATAAAAAGCAAAGCTTAGAAATCCTCAACACTTAGAATAATCTCAACGTAATTCATATTTTCACAAATATCCACCATTTAACAATATTTAAAAATTGCGAACAAGATTCAAAATCAATAATAAAGTACATACAAGTTACAAGTGTCAGTTTGAATATATTTGTGTATATAGAAACTAGTACTACAGCATCAGAGTCTTTGGAAAATGAACTTTAAACAATATTGTAAACGTATTATTTTGTAAGTTTCTACGTAACTTTTCGTTGTTTAGTCATGGTTATAGTGGCATGCATAGTAGCCAAAGGTGTTGAAAATAAATTAATAAACTGAACAAGTATTTATACATTTGCTGTTTCAAAACCTGTCATTCCTATATTCAGTAGCTGATAATGTACCGATAGCTAAGAAAGAATCGTGCTCTATTCTATCTCAAATCGTGTAAATGTGGAACGAATAGTATCAAAAAGGTATCCACATTAAAAAAGTATCCTTTCATTATTTAAAGCTTGTTTTTTGCTAAAACTACTTTCTACAGCCTTTTTCTATTGTGCAAATGGTTTTATTTGAGGCTTGGGTATAAACATGTTGCATGTCAATACGTCTTTCCTCACGCAGCGACTATAAAATTTGCAAAAGAAGTTAAAATTTGTAAGGAAAAGAAAAACTAGGTATTGCGAGACAGACAACTGGACGTTTAAAAGCACCTTTCTTACAGGAGTTTATTGAAAGGTCAGACAAAGCACCATAAAGACTATAAAGTGAAGTGAAGCCAAGGATGAGTACTGAAGCCCAGGACACAGGTTGTGCTTCTAACCTAGTTTCTCACGGCACTTTTAGACACCATTTCCGCTTAATATTTCTCTTCCACGTCTTCTGGTAATTTATGAAAAATCTGGAGAAGTATATATAATAACTTGAATAACGACCATCGACACTGAGGTAACTGAACTCTCAAACCCATGTCAAACTGTATCAATTGTATCTAATCATTAAGTTTGACGACGATTATGTTTTACCCAATGTACGTGATTAGTTCACTTTGAGCAAGTACAAAAAATAATCACTAATCTAATCACTATTTGAGATGCCGACCACTCTCTTGAGGGTATTTTAAGGCAAATATGGGGTGAGGGATGAGTGTGATGAGTGGTAGTAATGAGTTATGAGGTATAGTCTTGTTACAAACTAAGGCCGACTCTTCCTTAGAATGGGTCATTAAATAATAGCCCAATGACCAATGGAAATACAAGGACCAACGGCTTAACGTGACTTCCGAACCACCCAGGTGATGGTCTGATATGTCTAGACGATGGTAGGAGTTGATGCGGGTATCATCAGATGATCACTGAGACTATCTGAGCCGCTTTAGACCTTTATCATCCTCAAAACCTGACCTCCATGAAGCTGGATTACAGGACCACGCCACAAGTCCCAGTCAATTACCGTAAGAAGTTATTACAAATCCGTTTAACCACATCAAATTATGCTTTAAAGGTTATAAAGAGTTGGTATATAACTATTTGATTGTCTAAACATAACAAATGTTTGCGTGCCCAACTGTGTACGAAAGCGACATAGAAGTAATATACGTGTATTGGTTGATTTGATACACTACAAACATGTTTTTTATTTACAAATGTAACTTCTACCTAGTTTTTCCAACTGTTTAACACAACTTATTGTAGCAACTGATTGTAGTTTCAGTGTCCAAGAATCACGGCTTTAACAAACTGTATAGCTTTGTGAGCACAAAACATATTGTGTTTGTGTGTAATTCCGTCAGCAGATTCCAGTTCCGGACAGACCTTTTGTCCTTTATTCTTATTCTATACGTTACCTCTTTGTCCTCTTTTCTATTAAGCCGATAAATTTGGGCCAGTTTGTTATTTAGTAGACTTTGTTAAGTACGTTGGTTGATTAACGTATTTAAAAAGTAGTAATCTAATCGAACTCTTGGATTGTTGAAGTGCGAGCATACAGTGGTTATTTAATTTATAGTTATTAAGATTATGACAATTTCAACCTAACATTACACCCATACCTGTGCATTTTCTGTATTCTAAATTAGTGTACTAAGTATAACTAATAATATAATCATCAATAAAAATTATTAACTGTGGCAAGTTTGAGATAAAGAAATTTATGCAAAACTGCAACTTAAGTTCCATTACTGGCTAAACTAAGCTTAAATCCAAAAGGTATTACTAGACATTTTCAACTTACTTTTGTATGTAGAATCCCGTTCTGCATAGTGCGCTAAACATTTTTGTGACACCTTGTATAAAGCTGGGTATGGAAGCAAACTTGTTGATATCCAGCAGGCAAGCAGCAAGCACTGAGTTTACCCAAAGCCCCTCATTTGTTCCTCACATTTACATAATTTTGGAAAACAACTCACTTCCCCTCTACTTCCTCTCTTACGATTCGACATGTTTTGGCGAAAATATTTCACTAGTTATAACCTAGTTGTTGTCTAACTGTTTCTCCCGATTTTATTTTAGAATGGTTGCATAAAATTTTAAAAAATGTTAATTTTTACTGAAAGGCAAAAGGCGTTGAAAGTGAAAACACAATATTTAAAATATTTTCATATCAGGCACCCCTCGACCAGCAAAGTTGTGTCCAATTTAAATCTGACGGATAAACTTTTATATTTGGTTGAAAATAATATATCAGATAGAATATGAAATCACCAATTTCAGTATAATATCCCCATAAAATTTCTAAGAAATTACCCTCCCAAATCCATAGCAAATTACCGGACGATTTAAAAAATACAAACGGTATAAACTCTTTTAAGTCGAAATAGAAAACCGTTTAAATTTAATCATCATTTTACAGTATCGGTAAGTTAGTGGATTATTCAAATACAACCACTAAATTTTCCAACAACATTCCATGTATAACTCTTAAATTATGTAGCAAGTAGTACTATAAGGCAACGGTATTTTGGTGATGTGTTTTTTACTTGTTGATGCTACTTACTTTTCTTTAGTAATTTTTGCACGCAATATTTTTTGTACATGACAAATTAAGTTATGTATTTATTTGTTGCTCATAAATTTGTATACATCACTGTTTTAAGGCGTTTCAAGATTTCAAATACCATGATTTACTACTGAAATTTCTTTCTTTAACCTCACTTATTCATCGTCCTTAAGCTCATGAATAAACAGCGTCTACAGAGATTCCCCATTCCGAACACAAAGTTGAGCTAAACGGTTGACAGACAGAAGCGCTTCTATTGGTTACTATTGGAGTTACGTGCCTTGACTTCAACTGAATGAGGCTTTCTAGTACAAAACAGTCTAAACTGAATCAGACTGAATGTTGTGTGAATATAAAGCACACAAACGCAGTTAGATAAAGCACCGAGATTCTTTCGTTCAAACACTGTATACGTGTGTACAATAATAACCATTTTAAACAGATATAATAACGGACAAATCAGATTTGAATAACGCTGTAAAGATCAACGTTATATAAAACACACAACCTCAACTTATGGTTGACAAGAGTGTGAATAAAATATGACAATTTCGTGGAGTACTGAGTTTCAGATGTTGTTTTTGGAGAATTCGGTCATGGTGTAGTTTGGAGAAAACGCGAATTCGTCTTTAGCTTGGAACTTAAAACTGGACTAGAGATAACCTATAACCATATAACCTTCTTCCTACAACCTATGCAGATAACACATCACTAAACATACAGTGGATCAAATTTAGGTTTACGGCCTGGTTTCCAAATAATCATTAAATGTCATATATTTATAGTTATTTTTTTATCAACGACTTACCTATAAGAGTGAAAAGGTAATCGTAATGCTTAATCGAAAGGGTGATGTACCGTGCTTGTTGTTCCATTAGTTTGGTGGGATTTGCACAAAACCACTTGTCCAAGGTTGGACTACAGCAAAGTCTCTGTGGTAAACTCTCCATCTCAGTCACTCATATTGTTTCTCCCAGTTGACTATTGAATATTGTTATATTGCCTGAGTTTGGCTCGTAGGGATTAGGGAATCATAACTTTGATACATGTATGTCTTAGTTTAATTTTTTTATAAAATTAATCCAAGTGTATTCTTTTACACGCTAAATTACTCTAAGTTTTATTTATACTTAGAAACGGCTGTTGTTACGATAGTTCATCCTGATATTCAATGATCAAATCATAGATTAATTGATTCAATCATCAGATATTCCTCAGTATCAAATTGTAATAACCGATTTGTTCAGTTTTACAAGCTTATAGAGAGAATCGATGTAAGATTAAAAGTTTAATCCTTGTCTTTCCAAAAAATGGTTCTACAATCATATGACTCAAAACAGGTTCTGAAATGACTTACCCATTATACACTTGTGAATAAAAGATAATGGAAATTGATCTCAACATTATGGTGTCTCTACAGTACACTAGTTTGTGATCTGTTTTATACTGTCATAGATGCAATGAAACAGATTTACAAAGCTGTGTTCGTATTTACTCGTAAAGATTGCATATGACGTATTGAAATGCCTGAAGACATAAATATCGGCCTTTTGCAAAATGTGGAGAACGTTATCGTTTAGAATCAAGTTATATAAGAGGCGGACCTCGGCAAACTGGATTTGGTGCGCGCAGGGCCCAGAAAGGAAACGCCCGGGGACTAGAGTTCAGGGAAATAACGTGTGTGTACCCTGAGCTGCTACGCTGCATCAACTGATTTTATCAGCAAATCTTTGCTAACATCGTTTTAAATCAAACAAATTCATATGAAGAGGTAAATATACTATAACACATTTTATTGCAATAAACAAAATACATTGTGTTGACATGTTGATGAATATGAAAGTGATACATTCTTCACAAAATGAATAAGATGAATAACAAAAAATGAGAGCAATGGTAATTTTAACCACTGATAAGAAAAATAACTATGGCTATATAAAATATATATGTTTCGTTTTAACTAAAGCCAAGTACAGCAAATATTGATTTAGTTTTTCTTTTGACAATTTGTGGATATATAATCTACTATTAATTTCTACTGAAAATGCTCTTAACAGTCTTGTAACAGCTTAGCTACCCCAAAGAATTATACCGTAGAAAAGAAGAGGTTGGATTTTTTCATAGTAAATTATTTTCAAAGACTCTATTCTCCAAAGATGTGTAGAATTAAAACAATGTGTGTTATCCACAAGCACACCCGGTGTCTTCAGGTTGCAAGGAAGGGCTTGGACCATGGGCAACAGCGTCCATGGAGAACCCAGGTGCTGCGTCAGCAAACATAGAGGAAAATAAAATCACTAGTTCGACTATCAGCAATGCCATCGAGCTCACCAGGAGATTCATTCCTGAAAACGTTGGAGAATTCAGCTGATTGCTAAAATGTATGGACCATTTAAGAGACGGTCCAGTAAGCATGTAACTTCATATTCTTTTTTACTGAGTCAGTTACCTTATTTTGATGTACATGCTGTAAACCAGACGTTTAAAGTGTTGCCTTATTTGAGTCTTCCAAATATTTATTTCTTTTACTTTACAAATGTGATTGAGTCGAGAAGTAAAATTAAAATAAGATAAGCCAACTAACTGGTAACAAAAGTTTGAGCAATCTAACATTATTATTAGTTGGCATATTGCAATACGAGACAAAATGGTTAAAAATAGGTAAAGGAACGGTAGAGTCAATATTTTCAGACTTTTTAAATGTTTTCAAAAGAAAGCTCACATTAGCTTGCAATCGGCACATGATCCCCACAAAGTAAACCATTTTGGGTACATTCAAACTGCAGTGCCCTGAGAGGTTTTTCAGTACAAATATTCCTGAAGAAATTTTTTTACAAATAGGTTAAATTTGTACATTACAATCTCAATTTTTATCGATGTAATTTCCCAAAAGCTTGGTAGAATTAGCCTCATCAATCGAGTGTTTATAAAATTATAAAATTGTTAGAAATATACTCAAAGCACTTATGCAATTACATTAGTACTCTATACTTACCAAGGATAGTAGTGTCTGTGTATGTAATTGGTCTAACTAGAGAAGAACTGATGCCCTAAATTAGCAGTTGCCTTTTATGACAACACAAACATGTCGTTGATAACTAGCATTGCAGTACGCTCTCTGTCATTAGATGTGTTCTTTTGTAGTTTCGACTAATTTAACTTCACATCTAGTAATTCATTTTGTAACTAGGTTAAAAGATATTTGTACTAACACACAAAGCCAAATAAATATTATCCTTTAAACCCCTTTTAAATCATTGATAAACATAACATACAAGTATTTAGGAATAGTAAGTAGATGAAGGTAATCAATTTTAAAAACCTGTTAATCGATCTTTGGGCAATATTTTATTGGTTCTTAGAGCAGTCTTTACTATTGTTGACATTTTGGTTACATATCCATTACATAAGTCTACCAGTAATAGAATATTATTTTAAATAAATGTAAAATGTACCGTGGCCAAATCATGTTGTGTACCAAAAAGGTCAAATGCCATTTTTTAAACGTACATGTCATATTAAACATATAATAAGTACAAATTGGATGAATACCTGTTTAATTAGTAACATGTTCGTTTTTACAAAGCTAAGCGAGACCAAGGATACTGTTATGGTAGACAGATTGCGCATAGATACCGAATGGCTAAGGAGAATCAACAGAGTTCGGCAACCCAAGCACAGATAGCGCTGTGAAGGTATTCTTTTAAGAGTATCGACGCACTGGCAATTTTTTTGCTCTCGAAAATCGCATGATTTGGTCACATTTAATTCATTGACATCGGACAAAATCACGTATAGGTCGCAGCGCTATTTGTGCTTGGGCTGCCGCAACTATGTTGATTTTCTTACCTCAGCCATGCGGCATATATTCCCAATCTACCGACCATAACATAATCTTTCGCGGAACAAAAACATGAAAACCTATTGAAGGAGAAGGACTAAGGTTTTTACCATAAAACTCACTGAAAAATCAAATAAATCTCGATTTTAAAGAGTCATTTTGTTCTGAGAATATCTTTGTCTTCAAAGGCTCGAAACAGTTTGACAAGAGCCAGCTGACACCAAAAGTTTCAGCAAATATTGGATTATTGGAAAAGTTTTAGAAACGACAAAGTCCCCTTTCTAACCGAAGATAGGCTGTAAAAAGTAAAGAACATTTTAGAATTAGAAACATTTTCCTTACAAATAACGAACGGTTTATACCAATCTTTAGTTTCCAGTTTTTACTAAAATATATATTTTGATTATGTAAGACCATAATAAGTAAGTAATAAATAAGTAACCGTATATAAATGGAAGTTATAAATTTTACTGCGCATTGTTAAATCAATTTATTTCAATTTAAACTAAAGGGTTTATCAGTGTAAAGCAAAATTGTTTACCCGATAGTAAAACAAATAAAGCTAATAAATGTTGTAGCAATATTAATAAAACAAGTGTACATTACAATTTTCCTTAATTTTTCAGATATTAAAATATTACAATATTATACTAACTGGATCCTAAGTAAAATTTTATTATCAAAACCAATTATTTTAAAAGGTGCACTGCATGTACCACACACGTAGAAGACTAGGCTAAAGAAGTACGGTATTAAGCTAAACTTTCAAAACAAAGTCAAAACCAGCTGTTCAAAGAGACAACGTGTTATTACGTATTTTATCTACAACAAACTTTGTCTCCAACTCACGCTTTGGATTGTTTGTATAAATACATGTACACTTTTGCATCTTTTCAGATTTCTTGGACTCTGTTATTATTGTGAGGGTTATCTTGCCCTTAACCCTTATCTCATCTTACATAATAACTGGGGATTTGTGTTCAAACAAGATTTCGTTGTGTATTGTAAACAGCGGTGTTTTCAGCAGGTTTTCCAGATATCTTTTATCATTTTTAAAACACATTTGTTTAAAATGGAGAAAAATTCGTATGCAGATTTAAAAGTGTTGTTCTTCAATTATAAAAAATTATCAGCGTTTCATTCAGAGAAAAAAGTTTTTGAAAAGGCTACAATGCTTTACCTTTTTAATGATATAGAAAGGACATGTGATTATGCAGTTTTTTTCTACAAGTTGTGTCTCACAAAAAATAATTCTTTTAATAAAATGCACAAAATTCTTACAAACCTGTATGGCTTGACATATAATCAAATTATACAGATAATATATTGAAATATAAGAAGTAAACTAACAAACCTCAAGTAACGGGAAATTATCAGTAGTTAGAGGGAACTTTTGTTTAAATTACTATATATTTCTAAGGTACATTATTTTATGTGAACTGTGAGTTATTTTTAAAATACTTAAAATCCTTGTGAGTATTTTGTTATTTTTTACAGTTTTTTATACTGCAAACTTTATACTTTCCCAAAATTTATAATACGTTGGAAAAGTATATTTTATGAGCTTGTAAAAAAGATAGGTGGTGTTAGTTCGATCCCCAAAGTCATCACTATACATTTGTAAAGCGGCTAAGCGGTAACGCTAGGTAAAGGTTTAAATTAAGTAGTCCTAGCTCGTTGAAAAATAAATACTGCACCCTTACCTTTTTTCATCGAGTTACCTCTCAGTAAAATAATCAAGCACAAAGAGTTTTTGAGTGCTTTGAAGAGAATTTAACTTTCTAGGTCTGATTGTCTTAAACCGTTTCTACGTCTTTGTTTGAGTGGTAATTAATTCCCTTCTCACATTTGTAAGGGTCCAGGCGAACCCCGGGAACAACCGAAATCAACTCAAGTAGAAAACTGAGCAGCACCATTAATATCTCTGACACTGAAAACATACATGATTCAATAAAACACAAATCTTCGAGCGGTTATACATTTCACTTGATGTTTCTCCAACAAGAAATCAAACCAACATACCCCAAAGAAATTAACAAATAATATTAAAACATTTATTGACATGTATTTCTTATTATTATTTGTCTCTTGACAAAACCGTTCATCACTCGAACCAAAAGTTGCTTTTTAACTCTCCATGTTGTTTTGATCAACGCTTAGACGGTTTAGATCACGCTTTTTGTTTTTAAGGTCTAAAGTAAAACTGAGGTATTCTAAAAGAATTTTTCGTATCATAGTTACAAGTTGTTGATGCTGTGTTCCACTTTAATATCTAAATCTTCCTCAACTAAGTGCAAACTATTGCTATCGCAGAAGTAGCTAAATGTTGTGTATATCATTTATAATTTACTAATATCCGCTTTCATACATAGCACCTTCTGATCTTCTGATCTAAGTACAATGTAAGAATAAATTTTAAGAAGTACAAACAGTGATTGGAAATCCAAATGAAATTTGAATTGTCTTACAACGTATTCTTTCAAAGACGATTATGTGGATTTAAAATTAAATCCCACTCTCAATTGATATTCCCAAAAAAATGATACTTGTTTTGAGCCATAGGAGTAGATATACAATGGTTAGATTTCAATTTTTGTTACTATATAAATTATGTTAAGTTAAGTGGTTTGCAATAGGTAAATAATTATTTCATAAGTATTGACTCGTAGATTTGCAAGAATGTGTTTTCACAAGAACTATGGACAAGGTAATCCCTTGTAATAAATTAGTAATAAACTTAGGAACAAAAAAGGGTTACCTTTCATGGTGTTGCAGAAAGTAATGTTCACTGTTTCGCTATTATGGCTCTTTGATGTCGACCTTGTTCTAATTTACTGAAATAATAGAGCAATTATAAAGTCTTATCATATAGACGATAAAGTATAACAATTCAACTGAAAATTATTTGTCCCTTTCTTCAAGACTACATCGCTTTTCGTACTATCACAAACACTCCAAAAATGTTTTCGCATGTGAGTCAAGAACACAACTAATTAATTACCTGTTTCTATTATTTCTTTTTTTGTATAATACAACAGACTACTCAACGTTTTCCGGCTCTCAGGGTTTTTAGTATTTAACTATGATGTCATCACCCCAAGTGAGAATTATTAAACAGTAAAATGTGTTGAAACAGTTTAAGTTGTGTTAAACTCTAGAAAAATTCCATAAATACTTTATTTAGGTTTACCATAATTGCCGTATGGGTGGTACCATTGATAGTCTCCCGAGCTACCAACATTTCCACCGTAAGATGAATTGACACAACTGAGAAATCAAATACTCTTTGAACTTCTTTTTGTTTACCACATTTAACCCTTGGTCGCCTACATTTCTTTACTGTTAGCAGCTAATTTAATTCTGATTGCAGTCTTATCTGCGAGGATGTCATGGTCTGGTTATAATCTTAATACCCCTTCACCAATTCGTATTTTGTTATGCAAATCTCGGTACATTTATAGAGAGTCCTAAACGCTTTTGAAAGGAAGTTTGTTGACTTTTGCTTAGTCTAAGCTGAAGATCAAAGTTAAGTGCTCTAAAAAACTGAAGCAAACAGAGACATTTCTAACATTTTTTTATTTAGACATCGTTCACATTTACAAATCTACGCCGAAAACTAAACCATACACTACACAACGCATAATTAAAAATAAATAAACAGTGGGAATTTTGTTTACACTTGATTTTGTTTACATAATTTTGAATATGGCTGACTTTATTAAAGGGTTCTTAAGTAACAACTTGAAATTGTTTCCCAATTAGACAAGTAATGTGGGGATTAGTAAGATGTATTCTATAAACCCTCCGTCTTTAGATATTATTTTACAACAGATCATCGTGTAAAATGCAGTAGATGAGACACATTATTATGAGTGGCGCCAGTGTTTACTTATTTAAAAACAAAGTTCGATTATACGTCATATGTAGTCTTTCAAATACGCTTGTTGTGTAATGAAATTCTGGTCCATAGATAAGAAAGGATTAGATTTTGACAAACATTAGTATTGTTGTATGATTCTTTTGCCAACACATTTATCTAGAAATCTTTAGTACAGATATTTTACCTCGTCAACCTATATGGTCAAAGTTCCCTATGTATTTCTGTTATATATTTCGTTTATAATTAGGTCTAAAATTATCATTAGGCATTTTTTACTCAATTTTTCCGGTTGTCAAGCTTAAACACGTTGCACTATAACAACCTCATGTTCAATCAATTCACATCCATTATATGCACGGGTTAGTGGCAGATTATTAGTTTATTACTGCCAGGGACAATACAAGCTAGTGTAGGTAAGCTAATGAATTTGAGCAACACAAAGCCATCACAGTCTCACATTTAATTAAACCCAGGATCAACCTTGTGAGTAAGCTACCTAGGTAAACTCATTACGGAACCAGGCACACCAACCTAACCACATGACGAGGGGTTTAAACTGAACATTAAATCATGCTATTCATATACCAGAACCAAAACATGAGATTTTCATACACTGGCAACGTCTTCTACAAAATATTAAAAAAAATAGCTGTTTTAACAACAAATGTTTATTTCATTAAAGGTGATTCCAAAAATGTTCTTTTTAATTTCATCGAGGTTTAAGTTGTTTGTATAAAAACGTATAGTTAATCAGCAAGGTCTCAACCACTTCTTAAATATTTCTAAACGGTAGGTTTTGTACACCTATTCCTTGAATAATGTAATAACGCCTACTGTTTTATTTAAAACTTTTAACTTTTCTACATGGGGCACCTGACGGACAGCTGTAGTCAACAATTAAACTGTTTGAAAAGGAACATTTTGTTTCATTTGCAACGTTAAATAAAACATGCAGTAATACAGTTTGTCTAGTAACTTTGTCTGTAAACTATACTACAAAGAATCAACTTTCTTATCAGTTTTCAAACGGGTCATTAACCTGTGTAGTGAGAGTTTTGTAGCTGGAGTTTAATTTCCAATGATTGTTAATGTAATGATTGTTTTTTCAATGCCTCTGTACAGGATTAACTGTACCGAAATGAATCAATTTTACGCCGTCACGTTTTTGCAATGTACCTAATAGAGTTTGGTTGTTTCTCAAAATATAAGTAATTAATTAACAAGAGGAGAGAAGCGTGAAGTGTGATGTGAAGCATGATTTCAAGCTCGGCTAGCTTCACTGCTTGCGTCAGTTGTTTTAATGATATAGAGACAACAAATGTGGTCCCAACCGACCAGCTGACTGACTAAAATATGGCTGTTATAAATTACGCAGCTAAATAAATCAAACTAAGCGTGGAATACTTTTAGTAGTTACTAAAGTCTCAAAACTATTGCCAAAAAATAATTTTTTTTTTTCAATTTTATGGTTTTTAGGAATCTAATAAAGTTTAAGATTGCTATCCAAACCATTAGAATGAATTTGAGTGTATACGAAGGCTTTAGTGGTGAGACATGTTTATTAAAACGGTTTTATGGGTGCAACACTATAACTTGTAACATCTTGTTATTATTTATAGTGGTAGACCCATAAAACAATTTTAATAAATAACCTTTTGTTTACGTTTTGTGATATTTAACAGGGTATTAAAATACCTAGTGTAAACAACCTAAAATGACCAAGGTTCTAACCAGTGAAAGAAGATATTTTAGATTCATGTTTTAAATAACTACCACTTGTCTTGAAAAATGTAGTATAGTTTTGAAATTTATCCGTTTTAAAACTAAAACTTGTTAATAGTTAACATGGCTTTGTATACTAGCATTTTAAGCCATGGTATGAATAATTAATAATTGACTATAAGTTGCATTTCAACAGATTAAATCTGAAAACTAATTTCGTCCAGATGGTTGCGACAGAACAGTTAGAGATAATGTGTAATTAGTTCTCAAGTGACGTCTCTTGGACAAATCACTTGAAACGATGTCATCTGCTAGAAGATGTCTCTTCATGGTTTTAATGAGAACTTCGATATAATTTCAAACAAAACCTACATACAAACATTTACTTCGAACCTCATCTAATTTAGCGAAATCGTAGCATTTCGGAAAAACGATTGCACATAGAAAGGTTGAACGAAGAGATACCCCTAAAAAATACCCATAGAATTCATCACAATTAGACTTGGTCCCATTCTTGTAGACCGTTTGCACTATTTTTTCATTCCTTCAATATCCTGTTACGTCCTACTAATAATACTAGTGTTATTGTTCGTACGTAAAGTAAGAATATATTATTTGTGGTGTTTATGTTTTCTTATGTACACTTGATAAATCGCCCCGAAATCAGCTGTTTTCTACACTAAATTAAACAGTTTAAGTTCAATATGATGAAACCCAGTTTCCAAGTGTTATCTCGTTTACTACATTACACTTTATATATACGATGTTACAAGTACGAGTATTGCAACTCTATGCAGTGTTATGCAAGCTAGAAGGGGAAAGAGCACAAAGTAGAAGGGAAGTGAGTTGTTTTCTAAAATTATGTAAATGTGAGGAACAAATGAGGGGCTTCGGGTAAACTCAGTGCTTGCCGCTTGCTTGCTGAACAGTAATGAGTTTGTTTTCGTTCACCTATGTACTTGTACAGCATATATTTACACTATTTGAACAACACCATGGTTTATGAAGTCTTCTCATCTTGTAGAGGATACAATTAAAATTGCCTTTTCAACGACTATTAGCTTTAACAGTATTGGCAATGTTTTATGTTTCCTCAGTTGTTAGGTAGCCTGACTTATATATTTAAGCCGTTTAAAAAAGCCTGAGTATATATTTGACGTAAATGTGCCCATATACAACACCATATCTAGACGGTAGATGCAACAGTCACCAGGTTTTGTGTTGCCTTTCTGACTTGACAAATTGTTTAAGTCAAAGTCTGAACTTTTTTAATGTAAAAACCTAATTAAAAAAGACCTAATAAAATCGTTAGATCTAGAAGACTGTGATTATAGTCTAGTAACTCTATTTGATTAGCTTTCAGCTATGTTCTAGCAATTTAAATAAGATTATTAGCATACATGGGCTAGTCAATTTATCTGTTAGTAATTATAACAGATAAATAGCCCCTGTTAAATATACTAATCAATATGTTAAACATTGTGTACACTTCTTTTAGTGTTTGATACACGTACAGACCGGACCAATCAGCATGAATCCCGGAGAGGAGAGTATTTGAACAGCAGTGACGTAGCCCCCCACCACTCACCGGTACACTTTCCCCTCACGCGGCTCAGTATAGTCCGTTCTAACATAATACAAGATGGCAATTTGTTTACAAACAACAACTATTTAAATTATCTTGTTCCTTTCATATAAAAATTTATTTGTTTTCATCGTTTGAACTAAATTTAGTTGATTCCTAAGTATTATTTTTAACAATTGTATTGCAATAACTATTAATACTAATTTTAAATGATAACTTCGAAAATCGCAAACAAAATATGTGTATTCAACCACAACTTGTTTCGACAATATTAATGTCAAATAATATATTTAATAACTATTAAAGATAAATCCAAACTTCTATTTAAAAGCAGACGAATAACAAGATGAGGTAATGTTATTTGTATTTGTTGTGACAGCTACAGCGAGGTTTACTAAGCGGATAGGAATGGAAAGAGTGATCTACAAACAGATATTACACCCAATTACATCGTAGCATTGTGTATATTAATATAAGTAACATTAACATAAACTAAATATCCCTAAACTGTTACAACTCCTAACACCCATAGCCTAAATTGTCTCTTTTATATTAATGAGCAAGGTTAGTTGTTGTTGTTTTCTTACAGTACACTCAAGTAAATACTATAAGCGAAACTAATCAAATGAAGCTAGCTTTTCAATTGCTCGGTTTAATTAATTGTGTTTAACATTGACTCTTTGAACAACCTTATCTAAATAATCTGCCAATGCAAACTCATTACTACATACAATGCTGCTTTGAACGGTCTCGAAACCTCATTACAATTTGCAGGGCTTCATCAGGAAAACGCGATATTGCTGCTTTGGTAACGTATGAGGTTTATGCCAATACGTATGTAAGTTAAATGTTTGGATCTATTTATTTTTAGAATGTTGAGTTGGGTACTATACAATACACTACAGGTTGGCTATTACGTCACTGGCCATTGGGATTCACCATGTTGAATTTTGTCTGAATAACATATAAAAGGGGACATTGTAGCTAAACACTGAATGCAGAGGTTGGCTTTAGCTATCGAGTACAAAACATTTTGAAAAGAGTTTCACCCATATTTCAAACTCTGGAGCAAAAATAGACCCTTAATATATGTGAATAAAGATTATTTGTATTTCTAATTTCCAGGAGTAAGGGCAAATCATATACATGTGATTCTAAAATAGGGCGCCAAAGTAAAAAATACAAAATGGCGGCTACCGGGGTAACGAAGGATTTTAGGATTCGTGTTTGTAGGAACTGTTTTCATTGTTTTTTTTTAAGGAACCCATCCCTGAAATTTGACGCCCGATTTTAGAATCACCCTGTATATGTTATTTACAGCAAAAGGTCGTTAAACTAAATCGAAAGTAGTTTTGAATTTTCCAACCTATTGTTAAAAACGTTAAAATTTAACATTTTGTGTTTATTTTACCTTATTTTCTTGAGTACATGATAAACACTACAGTTAAGAATGTCTATCTAATGTTTATGGAATGTTGTAAAAAATGTGTGGTATAAAAAGTTCTAGACTAATTTTAATGACTAGCAAAATTGAATCACCGGACGTGTCTCTATGGAAGAGGCGTTTCCTGTCCCCCAAAATTTAATTTTACAATCTACTTACAACGTCGAGTTCACTCGATGTTAATTCATAACGTTGATTTAATTCCTTTGGACATTAGTTTAGTCCATTATATAGGAAATTCATCTTGAACCGTGAATTTTAGAACAAAGCTGTTGCAACCAATACTATGCATTCCACAATATTTGAAAACAGTTCTGAGTCAAACTCAAACATACAGAGGGACGATTCAGGAAATGGATGTTTTCCCAATAACACAAACTTGCAGGCAATCTTTCTTTTCTGAACATCATTACTTGTGTAGATTGCCACAAGAACTTGGTTCAACATGCTTTCTCTTCTGTAGTTCCGGTAAGTGTTCAACATTATAAGTGTAAGTATACAAAACAGTTCGTTCCCAACATTGAGTACTTTATCTACCGTGATCTGGCTACTGTAAAAGTTGTCAAGTAACATTAAAGGGTACACAAGAATCACATTTATTATATAGAAAGAAATTACATTCAAAAATAATGTACGCAGCTTTAAGACCACACTTCTGACTGTAAAATAGATAAACGCAAGTTTTAGGTGACATTTCCTATTTGAAGAAGACTGTCGGTAGTCATAATCAGATAAGTCCAAATCTACAACTGCAACATCACCAAACATTTTAACTTCAGTTTCACCTTGTACGAGATCATTCATGTCCACAGGGGTATTACAAGACAGCTGGTACGATAAATTATCAGAAATATCAAATTCAGTAAAGCACGTATAAAAGTAGCTGTACAAAGTTGCGTGAGCATTGCATGCTACCGGAGTGCTTGAAAAGTAGCTAAAGGCTAAAATGTATAGTTTATAACCTTGTTTATTTGTCAGTAAAGCATTTACTAATGCTAAAGCAGCATAGATAAAATAACCGTACACTACTCCAATGATAAACAGAAATGACAGTAAACACTTTGTAATTGTTCTGAATGTTCTGTTTCCCAAGAATGTTTTAGTTGTGTGACTGTATTCCGCTATTAACTTCAGCTGTTTCAAACCAAAAAATATGTTACTTCTTTGAAAAACCTGTTTTAGAAAGGAATATAGGCATTGCACTGTATTAAAAAATATAACAGAGACAAGATACTTTCCAATTACAGTTTTAGAAGCGTTAAAATATGTGTCGAAGATCTGATAAAACTCAGCGGTAAAGTAACTAACTGATAAAAATGTTATACAATACAGATCAACCCTGGTCCAAGCTGTGCTATCTGATTGGTTTACAGAACAATTGAGAAAACTGAAAGAACAAAGAATTAGAGCTATTGTGTAGTACATTTTGTAAAACCCAGACACCTTAGTGGTAAAGTTTGTCCGTTACCATGGTAACTAAGTAGTAGCGCTGAATATTGTCCAAATGAACTTAGGGTATATTTGATTGATTAACCAAACGACAAACGTTCACTTTGCGCTATTGATAAAGTGTCAAATGAACAAGTTGGCATGGTCAATATAAATATCCCCTTAGTATATACGGGTTATTAAAGGATGTCTCCCCACCAAAAAAAAAAAGTTACAAACCTATCGGTTCTGCTTTCCCGTCCAACAACAGGAAATCTTCTTCACCAAACTTCTTCTTTACTGTAGTAAAATAATCCTCCCGCCTTAAAGAAAATTAGCCCCTTACTTTCAAACCTCCGTATTTCTCTATTTTTTGTTTAAAGTATGTTGCTGAAGACAGTGGAATTTCTGAAAAAATTTTTCCTTGTTATTCCTTATTATAAAATTCTACACCCTAAAACGGACAAAGTTGTAACTACAAGCTACAACTTTTCTGAATTTCTTCATTTTTCCATATTAATATTTTACTAAACCTACTTTCATCCTTTCCCAAGCTTATAGCTCTACCAATCCATCTCCGATACCAGAAACCAGCACCCGCTCGTCTGGGCAACTTCCTTTCTCATGGTGTAACAGTAGCCATTTAGATCTTCTTAGAACAATCATTCTTCGCCATGAGAACAATCAATAGTCGATGTCAGCAAGAAGAATCTGCGACACGTGCAGTCCACGGAGACTATCAGCTATTTACCATGGATTAATTGGATATTTCATAAAATAAGTAAATGCAAAACTACTTATTTGTATAACAAAATGTTAACTTGTTACTAAATCAATTTGAAGACAAAATATTTGGACCGAACCGGATTTGAACCCGGGTCTCCCATGCCGGGCGGTTATGCTAAACCACTACACCATCCGGCCAACTACTTCTGCCTTCAAATAATAATAATAATAATAATAATAGGCAGAAGTAGTTGGGCCGGATGGTGTAGTGGTTTAGCATAACCGCCCGGCAAGCGGGAGACGGGTTCAAATCGGTTCGGCCCAAATATTTTGTCTTCAAATTGATTTAGTAATAAATAAGCTATTTAGCATTTATACGAATTAAAATGTTAACTTGGTTATTCTTCTTCATTTCTTTAATACATAAATTATTCTAAATGCTTTAACAACTACCAATATGAATAACACAATATTTATCACTCCAGTGGTAAACAGCATGATAGCCACAAGGCTTAAACATGTATAATTTTAATTCAAATTCTAACAGTTTCAGTATTCTTGTTTAATAATCTAAATTAGA
Source organism: Matsumurasca onukii (assembly GCA_018831715.1). Classification (NCBI taxonomy): domain Eukaryota; kingdom Metazoa; phylum Arthropoda; class Insecta; order Hemiptera; family Cicadellidae; genus Matsumurasca; species Matsumurasca onukii. The sequence continues at coordinate 29,471,162 of CM032065.1, forward strand.
AAACAACATAAAAAGGTTGGTCATATTCTTGTCTTAGGTTTAATACTAATTTTATAAGTTTTTATCATTCCAATACAATTCACTGCAACGATTTCAAATTCCATTTTATTTAATTAGCAATTAAAATATATAGCTTGAAAGTTAACAGTCGTATCTTCTTTCCTTGTGTATCTCCACTGCCAAGCGTAGTTTGCCTCACATTTATAAATAACTCTTTTAAAAACCAACAATAAAATTGTAATGCACTAATTTTCCCTAGGGTATAAATTCGCCTAGACCTAGGGTAAAAGGTGTGATTACATACCTGAGAGGCTTAGGCCTAAGCCCAATCCAGCTATAGGACGCCTAACCATACTTTGGGACACTGTATGGTAGGCTTGTTAGCATCTTGCTGGCCTTAGGGCTCAGAGTTTCACTCATTGGCCATAGCCTAGACTAGTCACTGGGTAAAAGACCAGTGACTGTCCACTACTCTTATTAATTCTCACAACACTTCCTGTAGTTGTGATCGACACCTCGAGTCCGTATGTTTGACTAAATAAGACGTCTAGTGACTAGACGACGACAGACCTAGCCCTCCTCACTTATACGTTATACTGCAGCCTAAATTCTCACTAATAATCACACAACTCGTTGCACAACAAACTTAGCACTTTCACCTCACGGGAACACTTTTCCTACACCTCATATATCTTTGTGGTTCTTCTAAATTTTGATATTGAGGGGAAAACTGTAAAAAAAAAACTGGACACCGGTTGTAACATCTTGTGCGAGTAAACAAAGTCGGCCATGTTGTCATCTTGACATCACCGACTGCGACGAATAGTTCCGTCTTCTCCGCTTGGGGCACAGTAACAAGAGGCGCTCTAAAGACGGAAAATATTCATTCTGTTGCCTGTTAGTGACGAAAGTAGAGTGAGCGATTTAGCTTGTGATCCCCTCCGACTAAAATCTACCTGGATCTCCTTCTACTCTGTTACAGAGGTACGGTCACCGCCTTAACTGTAATTTAAACTGTATATTGCTTAGTCAATAATATTTTTGCCTTTTGCCTGCATTTTTAATTATTGCTTTTGTGCTAATAACTTTGTGCTTTTAGCTTGTGATTTTGCACTTGTAGTGAACTTGCACCTGAACTATTGAAACTTGCTTGTAGTGTATTTGTACTTGTATTTAAACTTGTTTTGCCTGCTAGAAAATTGTACTTTAAGGAATTGGGACAATTCCGTCGCTAGCATACTAGCCTACTAGCCCTTCAGGCCAAGTTTTACTCCGGCAAGTTTCAGGCCATTTAATTTTTGACTAAGCTTACGCTGTGTGGAATCGTTTGAGCGATCCTTGAGCGCACCCTTAATTTTAAACTAAGCTAGCCCTTTTTACGTGGATTTAGTTTGATTGTGCTGCTCACCTAGCTCTCGATTATTTTGGCCAGGCTCCGTCTTGTGTCCCCTAGATAGCTAGAGTCTAGCTATCTAGTACGACTTATAGCTTTGCTATACTGGGCCCCGTGCTTTTAGGGATTCACCCTACACGTAAGTGCCCCCTTAGCCTGCGCCAGCCACCAGCCTGTTAGAGACGCGAGTCACTCGCGTCCCCTTGGCCGATTTTACGTCACGCTCGCGTAGTTATAGCGTGAATACTCCGCAGCTCCTAGCTTCTTTTATTTTAAACTTTTCCAAATTATCGCTGCGGAGAAACATTAACTTATCTTTTCCAAATTCGCCCAACCCAACACTAATCTGAGGGACGGTGATGAGATTTTGAGGGCTTGACCTCTATCGAACTGAGTCCCTTTAAATTTAAATAACACCAAACCAAAAGAATTAGACACTTAGTTCTAACTAAAATCCTGGATAAACCCGGCTCGACTGAGACCTTCTGAGTAAAGTGACGAATTCCCCTGGCCTCTAGGCCCCGCTGGAGAAATATTTTCTCACCGGGGAAAATTCGTTACAAAATATTTTATATATTATTTTTTTACAAAGTGCATAAACCTAACATTCCACTTATAAGCCTATAACCAGTTATCGTGATTCGCCGTATAGATAACATTCTAAATTCTTGCTACTCAACTCCTTTGTTAGAAAACACTGACTCATTCATCCAAAGTCTAAAGAACTTGGAATTCTTCCTTCCATTGGCTGTGTATTAACATGTATTTTCATGTTCTCTGTTACAATTGATCGGTCTAATACATGTCTATGATTGGTCGTCTTCTGCTCCTAGCCAGCTGGTCGGTGTGCTACTGTCACTGGCTAAACGCGTGCTCGGTTTTCTCATTTTTCTACTTAAAACATATTTCTACATGTGGTGTTGTTTTATAGGCTACATATTTAGAAAATAAATAAACTAGGAAAAACCTTAATAGACAAAAAAACTATAAAAAGACGAAAACTCATATTCTTTGGTGGTGGGTGACTGGTTAGCTTACGCTGATTACTTAAAATATAGCTCATTTACTAACGTTACTTTTCACCTGAAGAAGGGATCAGATTCCAGACTTCGAAACGTCGTATTCTTGCTTTTGTGTTCTACGCAATATTCTTCCACTGTGTTCAATAGCGACAGCAGAGGTGAGCTGGCAGTAATTCTACGTAGGTTTCACTCGTTCTAAGCTTTATAATTACCTAACACTCAGAGGTGTTTAATTGTACAAGGGCTTACAACGAGTGCGTTTACATAAAACTATTTTGATGTTACATCGCATTTATGTTGTAATTTAACCTTTTCAGGATCGTAACACCCTGTATAAACAAGTATATCAGAAAACCTGTTGATATTCAGCAAGCAAGTCCCAAGCCTCATGTTTACCCAAAGCCTCTCATTTGTTTCTGACATTTACATAATCTTTGAAACAACTCACTTTTCTCTCCAAGTTGACACATTTTAGTAAATATACTCCTTAAGTCTAAATCTTAACTAAATCTGTATTTTGTATTCTGAGTCATCAATTACTTTGTCATATTTATATGACCTAAACTAAAATACCTTTTAAACACATTTTTGTGTTTCAAATCTTAAAACATTCTTCAGTAGAAGTGTAATTCTTGAAAACATCACACGTGTGTATAAGTAAAGGTTTAAAAATATTGAAAGTTACAGAGTGCCCAAACCATGACTATAGAATATTTATACAACTGCCTGAAAACATTAAAGAAATCTCATCAAGTTAAAGAGTGGCTTCTCACTTTAAACGTTGAATTTAGGCTAACGGAACCTCTAATCAGGCATTTTCCTATGAGGCCTTAAATTCTCTTTTTATATCTATACGTTTGTAGTAGTAATATATTGTATATAATTAGGTTATTTAGTTATGTTAAATGTAATTAATTGGTGAAAAACAAATATTAGTTTTAAATGTACCTGGCAAGTCACCTTCTCAGAAGCTTTATAGTTTTAAAAAACTGTGTATTGTTTATCAAACTCTATTTGAGCAAATAAATCAATAGTAATTTGAATTTAAATAGTCTGACATGTTCTGTGTTATTTTATACGTAACTACTACACTGCACGTATTTATCTTTTTTTCTACATCTTCTAAATTGAGTTGGTTGAGGCGTCCATATTCCGAACACCAAGTAGCTAAACGGTTGACAGACAAAAGCGCTTCTATTGGTTACTATTGGAGTTACGTGCCTTGACTTCAACTGAATGAGGCTTTCTAGTACAGTCTAAACTGAATCGTACTGAATGCTGTGTGAATATAAAACACCCTCAGTTTGTGAGCGACAAGAGGTTAAATAAGGCCCAAAGATAATAATTTCGTTGTGAAGCGGAACTTTATCGGTATCGCGTTGAGTCAACACTTTTATTTTACCCTCAAATTTGAGTTTTAAGCGAATTTGTTTTAGACAAATGTAATATTCATGTCGTCAGCAAACCAGGAGAAGGAAGGATTTCGTTTCAAACAAGTTGTTTTAATTGTCTCAAAAGGGTACATTTTATTCGATTTTGATGACTCTTAAGGCCCATGATCATGCAGGAGAAAGGTTGAGGCCGAAGGCCGTAGCAAGGCTCTGAGCGTAACGAATGCGCAATAGGCATATCAAATTATGACACGTATTTAAAATCCTGTTTTTATTTTAGTTATTCCTACGTATTTTCGTTCTAAATTATAGTGGACATGTTTGTAAATTGAATGAAGAATAACATTAACCCGTAAAAAATAATGATAAAACTTATTACGAAAATAAAATGTAGGATATATTTATAACTTCTTTTTAAGAAATACTTTACGGTATTCACTATATTTCACATGATGTTCAATTGATTCAGGATTTATTATTTTTGCTCTTAATAGATAGCCCTCACAACTTTACCAATCTAACTTTTAATTACTCACCTCTACTTGAACTTGCTCAGTCGTTGCGTTTTCTAAGCGATTCATTTATATAATCTAACTTACATCAATCGACTACAAGGAAATACTACATTTAAGTTATACCTTTATAGAAAGCAAAGCTTAGAAATTCTCAACACTTAGAATAATCTCAACGTAATTCATGTTTTCACAAATATCCACCATTTAACAATATTTAAAAATTGCGAACAAGATTCAAAATCAAGAATAAAGTGCACAACTACAAGTGCCAGTTTGAATAAATTGTTGTATATAGAAACTAGTACTACAGCGTCAGATTCTTTGGAAAATGAACTTTAAATAATATTGTAAACTTATTTTATAAGTTTCTACGTAACTTTTCGTGGTTTAATCATGATTATAGCAGAATACATTATTTAGCGAGCATAGTAGCTTTGAAAATAAATGAATAAACTAAACAAGTATTTACATATTTGCTGTTTCAGAACCTGTCATTCCTATATTCAGTAGCTGATAATGTACCGATAACTAAGAAAGAATCGTGCTCTATTCTACCTCAAATCGTGTAAATGGGGGACGAATAGTTTCAAAAAGGTATCCACAGTAAAAATGTCTCCTATCATTATTACAATGGTTCTTTTTTGTTGCAAAAACTACTTCTTTCTTCTATGATGTAAATGGTTTTACCTTATGCTTGGGTATAAACATATTGCATGTCAATACGTCTTTCCTCAAGCAGCGACTATATAATTTGCAAAAGACGTTTTAAATTTGTGAGAAAAAGAAAAACTAGATATTGTGGGACAGATAACTGGACGTTTAAAAGCATTTTTCTCACAGGAGTTTAATGAAAGGTCAGACAAAGCACCACAAAGATTATAAAGTGAAGTGAAGCCAAGGATGGGTACTGAAGCCCAGGACACATGATGTGCTCTGACCTAGTTTCTCACAAGAGTTTAATGAAAGGTCAGACAAAGCACCACAAAGATTATAAAGTGAAGTGAAGCCAAGGATGGGTACTGAAGCCCAGGACACATGTTGTGCTCTGACCTAGTTTCTCACAAGAGTTTAATGAAAGGTCAGACAAAGCACCACAAAGATTATAAAGTGAAGTGAAGCCAAGGATGGGTACTGAAGCCCAGGACATGTTGTGCTCTGACCTAGTTTCTCACAAGAGTTTAATGAAAGGTCAGACAAAGCACCACAAAGATTATAAAGTGAAGTGAAGCCAAGGATGGGTACTGAAGCCCAGGACACATGTTGTGCTCCTGACCTAGTTTCTCACAGGTTTAATGAAAGGTCAGACAAAGCACCACAAAGATTATAAAGTGAAGTGAAGCCAAGGATGGGTACTGAAGCCCAGGACACATGTTGTGCTCCTGACCTAGTTTCTCACAAGAGTTTAATGAAAGGTCAGACAAAGCACCACAAAGATTATAAAGTGAAGTGAAGCCAAGGATGGGTACTGAAGCCCAGGACACATGTTGTGCTCTGACCTAGTTTCTCACAGGAGTTTAATGAAAGGTCAGACAAAGCACCACAAAGATTATAAAGTGAAGTGAAGCCAAGGATGGGTACTGAAGCCCAGGACACATGTTGTGCTCCTGACCTAGTTTCTCACAGGAGTTTAATGAAAGGTCAGACAAAGCACCACAAAGATTATAAAGTGAAGTGAAGCCAAGGATGGGTACTGAAGCCCAGGACACAGTTTGTGCTCCTGACCTAGTTTCTCACAGGAGTTTAATGAAAGGTCAGACAAAGCACCATAAAGACTATAAAGTGAACTGAAGCCAAGGATGGGTACTGAAGCCCAGGACACATGTGCTCCTGACCTAGTTTCTCACAGGAGTTTAATGAAAGGTCAGACAAAGCACCACAAAGATTATAAAGTGAAGTGAAGCCAAGGATGGGTACTGAAGCCCAGGACACAGTTTGTGCTTCTGACCTAGTTTCTAATGCTCCATTTCCGCGTACTATTTTCCTTCCACGTCTTCTAGTCATTTATGAAAAATCTGTAGAAGTGTATATAATAACTTGAATAACGACCATCGACACTGAGGTAACTATACTCTCAAAAGCATGTCAAACTGTATCAATTGTATCTAATCATTAAGTTTGACGAAGATTATGTTTAACCCAATGGACGTGATTAGTTCACTTTGAGCAAGTACAAAAAATACCGTAAGAAGTTATTACCAATCCATTTAACCATATTAAATAATGTTTTAAAGGTGATATAAAGTTGGTATATAACCATTTGATTGTCTAAATATAACAAATGTTCGCGTGACCAACTGTGTACGAAAGCGACATACTCGTAGAAGTAATATACGTGTATTGGTTGATTTGATACACTACAAACATGTTTTTATTTACAAATGTAACAGCTCTTACTTGGTTTTGCCAAATGTTTAACACAATTGATTGTAGCCACCCTGTATATCTACGTCATTACTGTAGTTTCAGTGGCCAAGAATAACCGCTTTAACAAACTGTGTAGCTTTGTGAGCACAAAACAGATTGTGTTTGTGTGTAATTTCATCAGCAGATTCCAGTTCCGGACAGACCTTTTGTCCTTTATTCTTATTTTATACGTTACCTCTTTGTCCTCTTTTTTATAAAGCCGATAGATTGGACCAATTTGTTATTTAGTAGACTTTTTTAAGTGCGTTGGTTGATTAACGTATTTAAAACCCAGTAATCTAATCAAACTCTAGGATTGTTGAAGTGCAAGCATACAGTGGTTTCGGTTATTTAATTTATAGTTATTAAGATAACGACAATTTCAACCTAACATTACACTAATGCCTTGTCTGTATTCTAAATTAGTGTACTAAGTATAACTAATAATAGAATCTTCAATAAAAATTATTAACTGTGGCAAGTTTGAGATAAAGAAATTTATGCAAAACTGCAACTTAAGTTCCATTACTGGCTAAACTAAGCTGAAATCCAAAAAATATTACTATACATTTTCGACTTACTTTTCTACGTAGAATCCCGTTCTGCATAGTGTGCTAAACATTTTTGAGACACCCTGTATAAAGCTGGGTGTGGAAGCAAACTTGTTGATATTCAGCGGGAAATCAGCAAGCACTGAGTTTACCCAAAGCCCCTCATTTGTTCCTTACATTTACATAATTTTGGAAAACAACTCACTTACCCTCTACTTTCTCTCTTACGATTCGACATGTTTTGGCGAAAATGTTTCACTAGTTCTAACCTAGTTGTTGTCTAATTGTTTCTTCCGATTTTATTTTAGAATGGTTGCTTAAAATTTAAATACTCTGTTAACTTTGACTGAAAGGCAAAAGGCATTGAGAGTGAAAACACAATATTTAAAATATTTTGATATCAGGCACCTTTCAACCAGTAAAGTTGTGTCTAATTAATATTTGGTTGAAAATAAAATATTAGGCAGATTAAAAATCCCCATTTTCGGTCCAATATCCTCTTGAAATGTCTCAGAAATTTCCTTCCCCAATTGGTATTAAACTTTTAACTGATTGTTCGCCTTACTTATTGTTTGTTACTAACTTGTTTTTAGTGATTTGTAGTAATTTTGGAACGCAATTTTTTTTGTACGTGACATATAAAGTTATTTACTATAAATTTGTATACATCACTGTTTAAAGTTGAAAAGGCGTATCAAGCTTTCAAATACCATGATTTACTTCTGAAATTGCTTTCCTTAACCTCACTTATTCATTGTCCTTAAACTCATGAATAAACAGCGCTTTGTACAGGCGTCTACAGAGATTCCCCATTCCGAACACAAAGTTGAGATAAACGGTTGACAGACAGAAGCGCTTCTATTGGTTACTATTGGAGTTACGTGCCTTGACTTCAACTGAATGAGGCTTTCTAGTACAAAACAGTCTAAACTGAATCAGGCTGAATGTTGTGTGATTATAAAACACACAACCACAGTTTGTGGGCGACAAGAGAGTAAATAAGGCACAGAGATAGTTTGGTTCAACCATTGAATACATGTGTATAACATTGACCTTTTTAAACAAAATTCCAAAATTTTTAAACAAAATTAAACAAATTCCTAACCTATTAAAAATTCCTTATCACAAAACAAATTTCTTCAAAAGGTTCCCCGTATACAATTTGATTAAACTTTATAAAACATAACCTAATTGGATAAAAAAAACATGAACAAATTCAAGAAAGTTTTGGAAAATAAGCTATTAAATAAACATTTTGTTCTATTGAAGACTTTTTTGAGGAAAATGTAACATTAACATCGGACTTTAAATCTCAAAATCTTTAGTTGTTAACGTTTATAAATATTTGTTTAATGTACTTGTCAGTAACAAACTAATCGTAAAACGGGTTGTATGATGTATACAGGTCTACTTATATTTTATGTAGAAGGAAAGATATGTAAAAAGGAAAGATAGTATGAGTTTTAAAACAATACACATAATTTTTAATTAGTCCAGGTTAAGACATAGATTGATTATTTTGCGCTTAATAGCCTAGATCGCCCTCACAACTTTACCAATCTAACTTGAAATTACTCACCCTCTACTTGAACTTGCCCAGTCATTGAGATTTCTAACGATTCATTTATATAATCTAACTTACATCCTTACTGCATTTTAGTAAAGACTTGTATAGAAAGCAAAGCTTAGACATTTTAACATTTATAAGTATCCCAATGTACGGTTTTCAAGAGCTTACTAAAAAACCGATAACAATGTTTTAAAATCGTCAAAAGAATCAAATTAACATTAAGAATAAATCGCATTATTAACAGAAGTAGCCTACCAATTTAAATAATTGCTTTTACACTAATCTACTATTACAGCATCAAATACTTGATGATGAGCTTTGAAAGTAATTGGGGATTAAAATGTATGTTGCTGCGTTCTTTCGTGTGTACTCGTAAATCAGGATACATTATTACTTTAGAAAAAAAAACTAATAAATAATTCATACATTTTGTGTTTTAGAATCTTTTCACCCTATATCCAGTAACCTTTAAAGTACCGATAGCGAGGAAAGCATCGAGCTTCATTCTGCCTCAAGTTATCATGAAATACTTGCACGTCCTACGTCCTTGACCAACAGTTGTTGGTTAGTCTGCGTCAAAAAATAATCTAGGCCTACACGGGGAACAAATAGTTTGAAATAGATATTTACTAATTGAACATGTTTCCTATTGTTTGTTCTGGCAGAAAATTACATACTAAATCCATTCACTATGATGTAATTCATTTTGGTTTTAATCTTAAGTAGGTAAAACATGTCCATAGTATTTGTTTGCTCATAGACTATCAATTCGCAGACGAGGGTTAAAGTTTTGAGGTAAAGAAAAACAAGAGACTGTGAGACAGTTTCGATGACAAATAAGAGCACTTTTCTCACAGGGGTTTAATGAAAGGTCAGACAAAGCACCATAAAGACTATAAAGTGAAGAGTAGCCAAGGATGAGTACTGAAGCCCAGGACACAGGTTGTGCTTCTGACCTAGTTTCTCACAGCACTTTTATACTTCATTTCCGCATACTATTTTCCTTTTACGTCTTCTGGTCTTTAAAAAAATCTGGAAAACATTTATAATAACTTAACTTAAGAACTTTGTCAATGAGGTCAATATACTGATTACTGCTTTTAATGTTTAAGACACATACATTTTATTTATTTAAGGGTAATAAGTTATGTCTAAAATATTTGTTTTCGAAGGACAATGGCGACAATACACTGGTACTTTATAGATATAAACACTAATGATACATTAAAAATGTTTAACGACCCAACCTCCGATTTGAAAATTTTTTCTGAAGGGGAAATATTTTCGGGCGTTTCTGTCATGTTTCAGTGAAAAAGATGATCGCGACGTTTCGGGATTTTACTTCGTCTTGAATCGTATGTCTTAGTAGTATGTTTAGTAGTGTAATCGTGTGTTAGTAGTGTTAGTAGACTAACCAAATGTAACAGCGAAATACATTTATACACAGCCAATGGAGGGAGCCGCAAAACTCTATATATTTGTTAGAGAAACTATATTTGTTAGTTTCTCTGTTCCTATACAAATCTATGATTGGTCGTCCGCTGCTCCCAGCCAGCCAGCTAGTCGGTGGGCAGCCGTTAATGGTTATAGACGTGCTTGGTTTCTTTAATAGTTTTTTTGAATATCTTAACTTGTTCGTGCTGTTATTTTGTTTTCTAGGATAGTTGTTTTAAAATTAAACAAATTAAGCAACAAGAGAAAAACTTATGTTTTTTGGTAGTGGGTGAATGAATGTTCAGCTTACGCTAATTGCTTGTATGCTAACTAATTTCCTAATGTGTCCTAATGTTATGTTTTAGGTATGTCACCTGAAAATGGAATCAGTTACCAGATGCCGAAACGTCGTGTTCTTGTTCACTGAAAAAATATTGAAAACGTCCCTAATATGATTTTAACCTGAACAAATGCTTTCTCGTATAAAAACTCAACTATACGCAATTTAAAACATGTCATGATTCTATAGCGTGACCTAGCTAAATTCATTTAACAGTTTCAATAAAGAGATTAAGCTTTAGCCTTTAGCGAGGGGTTTACATAAGCGACTTATGGAACATGGCAAAGCCTTGCAAATTCATCAATAAAAGCACTCCTCTTTTATCTGAATTAATTGAAACTGTGTAGACTGTTTTATTATTTGAAACACAAAATAGCAACTCAATGGTTTTATGCCAGTGTCCTAATAAATCGACATAATTATCATTTATAATTTTCATATCAAGAAATAAAAGATATTTAATTTTATATCTTCCAACAATAGTGTCAATTATCTTGTCTACTTAATGTTAAATGAAAAGCTTGATTAAACTAAAGATTTGTTAATTTAATTAAATACGTAAGTAAACTGTGCATTGGACAAGATGAGTGAAAACGTTCGAGTGGAAGATGTGATTAAAAGTTAGATTGGTAAAGTTGTAGAGGCGATTTCTTGTGAGAAAATAAATTGATTTAGCTGGAATGTATTTGAGCCACTCTTTTCAAAGTCTTGGTAGGCATAAAATTCTTTAGCTAAGCTAGTTAGAAGGTGATGTATAAATTGTAAATTGTGAACAAAAGTGTTGTGGTTGCAACGTGAAAAGGTCAGTTTTGAGACCTTGATATACTTGGAGATGATAATGTAAGATCTTACTTATCATGTAATTTACATATGGCTGGTAAAAAGTGTTTTTACTTTAATTTCACATTACCTTTTCCGAACTTAGGACCTCTCTTTACCTTAATCCATCCTGGTTCCCACAAACTTTTTAAAGCATCTTCTTTCACTTCTTTTTTGTTGGATCCTCTTCTATACCCCAACGCCCAATGCAGGACTATGTCACTTTTTAGGCCGACTTTGTCTTAAAGATTGAGAATGTATTCCATCTTCCTTTTCACCTGTCAAAACCCTTTCAATCTACCATCTTGCAATTTCCTAACTTAACGTCTACCTTTACTCTTTCTTCCCCTCCCTCGCTCTTAGATGTAACCGACTCAAATTCAAAAATCTTAAAACTTAAAGTTAGTTAACCCGTATCAACCCAGATAGTGTACATGCTGGCGCAGAGCACGTAAGCTCACTGTCCAGCGCACTGTGCCCATATGGCAACTCAAGGCTGTAACTTTTTAAGTAGTTTGTGTATTAAAAGCTGAAACACAAAGAAGTTTAATCTCCAGTTCCATAAAGATGAATTGTTAATTGTGTAACACAATGGGCTGGTCCTGCAAGAACCATTGGTTCATTTAATGCAGGTAAAATAAAAGCATTGTAAGATTTTGTTTCTCTTTCCCCATCTTACTCTCTCTAGCTCTCTGTGATATTTACGCTGTATCTTTAATCACTCCACTTATACAGGATGAGTTTTAAATATCCTCCCCCACCACCACCATGACTTTTGATAAAGAAAACATTTTTAAAATGTGTTATGGATTTTATTTATTGGATCCTGAAGTTTGTTTTGACATACTTTGCGTCATCCACACCCCGCCCAAAGCCAGGAGAGGGCCCAAAACTTTTAAATACAACCTCCCCAATGTCGCCCTTAAAAGAAAGGTTTTTAAACCATCTGTTTGGTGAGATACAACATCAAAAATATAACTTGAGTTTCTCCCTCATTTCTATAAGTTTATATACCGGCTTGTATCTCCTATTTGTAATCACCACACCCACCTCAGGTTCTAGATTGAGACTTATATCCTAGAACTGTATGGTATACTACTGACAACTACTAACAACTTGTCCCACTCATTTGTGGTAACGATGGGAAAAAGCAAGGGGTTGAAATCTCGAATCAAAAGGTTCTAAATAACAAGTTTACCAAGTTTAGTCTTTGGTGTAATACGAGTATGGTTCTTTGTACTCCATGGTTAACAGTAGTGTGATTGATAATTTTTTAATATAAAAATAAGCCGGTAAAAACAATATATTTTAGCACCAAATGCGACGAATACAAATTCAGATTGAAAAGGGTTCTGCTATCAGAAAGGTTATGTTGATAACAAATGATCTAACATCACTTCATGTACACGTAGCTTCTAAAATGAAATGCCTATAAAGTACAAACATAAAATTCTCGAAAGTGTTCAGCATAGGCGTCGGGCCGGGGGCACGGGGGCGGTACCCCCCCAACACTGTGCAAAAAAAGAACAAAATAATATAAATTATCTTATTATCGACAACTAATTTAATCTGAATCGGTGATTTTTAGTTGAGTGAACCCCTGAATAACTTTTAGTCTGTAATCACTTCACTATCAACTAAAAATTATTTTAAATCTGGAAACCGAATTAGCTATGGTATCTACAACTAATCAGTTTTGGACTTATATTTTTATATTAGTTTTAAGGTTTGAAGGAAAAACTTGACATTTATGAAAACATATTTTATAAATGAACAATAAAACAATAAAACGAAATGCAATAGAAATAAAAACTAAATTTCATTCAAAGTAAACAAAAACTGAATCACGCGTTAAGACTAAATTTCATTCAAAGTAAACAAAAACCGAATCGCGCGTTAAGACTAATTTAACCGAAACAGAATAAAATAACTGAATTAGTCTGTTAGACAGCAATAACCGATTGATTCGGTTATTTTCATTCGGTGATTCCCAATACTACAGCCGCGTAGAGCCGACGCCGGCCGAGGGCCTCCGAGCATCGGCGACGCCTGGCGGAGGGATATCATACCAGCTCAGTGCGCGTGTGTTGTGTTGTGTAGGTGGTCGCCACGTTTTATTCGTTCAATAAGCTTATTGTTACTAGCTGCTATTGTTTGTGTAATTTGTGCGGATGTTCGTTTGTTATCATGTCTAAGAAACAGTCCTCTGTACTAACATTCTTTAAAAAACTTGGAAATTCAAGTGAAAGTGTAAATGAAGATAGACATTTAGCGGGAAGTAGCACTAGAGGTAGCGTTGGTGATGAATCGCCATCTTGTTTACGCCCAGATCGTGATGCTACATTCCAGGGCGAGTAGAGATCCTTCATTGGGAGTAAAAGTGCAGATATTGCAAAGGAGCATTTCAGCCTGTTGGTTGTTTTAAGGTAAGCAAGATTCAATCAAAATCGAGGCAGTTCAAAGAATCCTGGTACAGTGAATTTAATTGGGTCGAATATAGCCCCATACAGACGCTGCATTTTGTTACCCATGCCGACTATTTTGTCAACATAAGTCTGGTCGCGGGGAAGTCATTCACTAAACTGGGCATGAACAATTGGAAGAAAGCTTTGGAAAATTCAGGAAACATGAGAATAGTGAAATGCATCAAAATCAAAACAGTTTCTCAATGAGTATAGAAAAGCAGGAAGCACGGTAGCAGATTCGTTGTCCTCGGCACATACTAAAATGGTTGAGATGAATAGGAGGTATTTAAAATTCATAATTGAAAACATCCTATTCCTTGGAAAACAGAATCTTGCCTTAAGAGGACATGATGAGAGTACTGCTTCATTTAACAGGGGGAACTTTATAGAACTGCTAGAACTGAGATCTACTCAAATGGAGGAAGGAATCCAAACATTAATGAAATCCCCAGTCCATTCATACAAAAGTGCCCAGGTACAAAATGAGATAATAGATTGCATAAAAAGTGAAATGCTTCAACAAATTGTCCAAGAGGTGAGTGAGGCTTTGGCCTACTCAATTATTTGTGATGAAACTACGGATATTTCAACCCGTGAACAGCTTAGCATTTGCATTCGATACATTACTAAAATAGATGGACACATTAAAATCAATGAAAGGTTTTTGGGCTTCGTTGATGTGTCAGACACTACTGGTGAAAATTTACATCACACTATTAAACAGTATCTGCAGCAGTTGGGTATAAGCTTAAATAAAATGCACGGGCAGGCATATGATGGAGCTAGTAACATGAGCGGCAAATTCAAAGGTGTTGCCTCAAGGTTCCAAAAGAAGAGCCTAAAGCTTTGTACACACACTGCCATGCCCACTTGCTTGATCTGGCTGTTCAGAGATTTTGTGAAGAAATAAGACAGCTTCGGAATTGCTTATCCATAGTAAATAACCTGTATAAATTAATTAATGCATCAGCTAACAGGTTTTCAATATTTGAATCAATATGTAAGCAAAGCGGAGAAACAAAAATGAAAAGACTGGTGAGCTTGTCTCGAACTAGATGGACAGTTCGACACAAAGCAATCCATGTAATTCTGGAGCAGCTCCCTGAAGTGTACGAAACTTTGGAAGTTATTGCAAACGATGCATCAAATCGTAAAATTGCAGCCGAAGCTGATGGTCTAGCCAAACAAATTAGCACATTTGAATTTGTATTCAGTTTAAAACTATTACACAGCGTTTTGAGTCAGACTGATATACTCTCCAAAGAACTGCAGAGTGAATCTCTTGACATTTCTAAGGTTTTTGCAAAAGTTGAATCAGTCATTGACTGTTTAAAACTGGACAGAAATGATGATGGCTTTATTCAGATGTGGAATGAGTCAGAAGAACAGTGTAACAAATATGGTATGAAAGGTTTGTCAGTTGAAAGGCCTTCACTACCACCACGCAAACGGAAGATTCCGAAAAAACTTGAAGCTAGTAGTAGCTCTTCAGATGCTGCATTTCATCAATCACCAGAACAGATGTTCAAGACTGACATTTACTTTGCTGCTTTAGACACAGTAATTGTAAACCTGCAATCTCGTTTTTCCAAGAACGATTATGATAAAATCAACTGCATTGCCCAGTTACTATTTAATTGGACCGAAATTGACAACAACGCTGTTATGGCAATCCAAAAGTTTTATAACTTGTCTTTAAGTTTCTCTGCACATCTAAAGTTTTTTCACTGTTATGCAAAGAACAATTTTGTCAAAACAGACAAAGCAACCACAAGAATAACGTTCCAAAGTTGGCTGATTTTTTTATGGAGAATGATCTTCAAGCCAGTGCACCAGATGTTTGGCAGCTACTAGAAATATCACTTTCGTGGCCTATCACAACAGCAAGCGCAGAAAGATCGTTTTCTACACTACGAAGGCTAAAGACATTTCTTCGAAGCACCATGACAGAAGACCGCTTAAGTGGGCTTGCCCTGATGTCTATTGAGCAAGAATTGACGTCTGAATACATGAAAGATAAAAAACTAGATCTGTTAGTTGACAGATTTTCAAATCTAGCCGATAGGAGGCTAATGCTTCATTAGAACTAACGAAACTAAGTTTTCAACAACTAGTTCTGTTCACCTTAAAACTTTTTCTTGTACACAAATTTGTTTTTGTTTGTTATAAATGTCCATGCAGTTATGTCTAGAATAGAATAAACTTGTATATTTTGAAATTGAGTCTTTTTACAATCCATCAATACAGTAAAAATTGATTAAAACCAATGTTTAACAAAAATACACATATACTTTACTTTAGCTCTAAAGTGGTAAAATAAACTGACAATTCAAGCATTCATTTTTCAAAAAAGTTTCCACGGGACCACCACTACCACCCCGTAGACCCTTGCCCCAAATTATTAGGTCACGCTACGCCTATGGTGTTCAGTACTAAATGTAAAATAAATTACTTTATATAAGACATAGATCTAAAAAATAGTTATGTACTTCATTTCACAGGTTATCTTGTAATAAAAGTTGTAAAAATATCAATTTTCAAATAATGATATTTAATGTTACAAATATTTAAGGAAACGCATGATAACAATATTATGTGATTAATACTATTTCTCTGAAAACTTACAACGTCTGAGGTTATTAATGTGACGCCTCCATAAAAGCCCATTGTCCAGTTAAGTGATATAGTGTAGTGCTCAGTCCTTCTTGTTTAACTTTCTGGCAAAATTTCCGTTTTCCATACTTATCTGCAAAATTTCATATTTGATCATTTACCCGTTCTCAAATAACTTGCCTTTCCTCTTCTCTAAATTGACACATCCTTTGTTTGTTCTGAAAGGTAGAATCCTGCAGATCAAGCTTTATTCCAACATTTCTTCCAAAGTTCATAGGCTGAGTGTCCTGATATTGAACTTGAAGCATTGCGAAGAGCCATTAACAGTTGGTGCAGTTTGAAACCTATATATCCATCAATTTTCGTGTCGTTTGTATTAAATATATTAAGTATTTAAATTATTCGAGTCATTTGTACTTTCAATTTTAGAACTTGTGGTTAGAAAATGTTTTCCTTTTGGCATCCAATGTACGTTTAGACGCTCATTAACTTCTTCAAAAGGTATTTGGTTGCTATTTGGTTTGTCTTTTTTTTTTGTTATATTGTATTTTGATACCCCGTAGATGTTTTGTTGTAGTCAGAATTAGCCATTTTCTCCTAGCAACTACTGTTGAATGTTAAATGTATCACAAATTACTTCAATATTAGAAGAAATTTTAACAAATAACTATGCACTTTATTTCATAGTTGGAAATGTAAACATAACAGTTACTCAATAATATCAGGTTTTACAAAATTGAATAAGTATCAGAAACTGTTTGGTGATTTATATTAAAATGAATCTTAAAACTTTGGAACCATATTTTGTTAACCTTTAGCCTAATTTTAACAAAGCGTTCACCCAAAGGTTTCTTTTAACAACTACCACAGATCATTGCAGAAGATTATTACTTGACAATTATTGTTTAACTTTCCATAAAACTAAGTTAATTCCTCCCAACTCGCTTTCAAAAAGATATAAAAACTGTAAATTGTGAAAATTCCCAAACGGGACTTAAATTATTACCTCATCCCGGTGAGCCTACCCATCGGAACGGGTAAATCAATACCCATGTGAACGTAGTTCAATTCCAGTCTGTTGTATAGTAGACTACGCTACGCTTTCACAGCTGTTATTATGGTTCATTGTGTGTACGATGTAGCGTAATGTGTTTACTTGCAGTCTATTCAGCTACGGTTTGATCCCAAGTTTAATTAAATAGGGAACTGTAACGACTTTGTCTCTCCACATCCATTACATGGCATGTCACGCTCTCATTGGCGTCTGTGCAAATGCCTAATCAATACCTCTTTTTGTGTGGTTACTGTAACACTTGCTTTGAACTAAATGTATTGAAGTTGCGAAACTCAATTAGTCCTTTACTACGTCCATTTAGTTCGAACATTGGAAAGCGGCCCCATCATGTTATAAAAGCTTACTTACATCAATTAATGGGACCTGGTTTCCACAAAGGCTAACGCTAAATCGCGGAGCTCTTATGAACGGTGACGTGATTGGGGAGATATGACTCCCCGTAATTCCCATTGGCCCAGCGTTGCGTTGATTACTCCTTAGTCCCATTAATCCCGACAGATATAGCATACACTTATTAAATTTTTAAACCAAAGTAGGACTATAAAGTAATAGAAGACTGCCCATAAAATATAAAATGTGTCCTAAATTAAACAGCGTATAGATTCTTTAAATGTGTTTCATTTGACATACATTCCAGAAGTTAATAAAGAAGCCCGTCCCCCAAGGGCATGAGTCACAAAATTTGTGTTTCTTAAAAACTACGAAACATAAGTTGTCCCAATTCGTTTCGTATGACCTAATTAGTATATGAAGGAAATAAATTCTAAAATGTTAAAATTGATTGAGTGGTGTTGTCTGGCGAGCTGGCAGTAGTTTTTCTTCCATAATCATCTCATTAAAGCCGCGACAGAGTATTCAGGGTGAGTTTTAAATTCCCCTCCCCCACATTTTGAAAAAATAAACTTTTTAAATCGCTTTGGGGAATGTATGCATAGGACTCTAAAGTTTGTTTTGACGTTCTTTTGCCCCTCACCCCAAATCGGGGAGGCCCTCCAATTTTTAAAATACAAACCCTTCGAAAGAAAGGGAATTTTAACACAAATTCAACAACGCAAAGAAAAATGTGTTATCTTGTTTAGTTTGTTTGTCATACTAATTTAAGGATGACACAAAATCAGGTTTAAAATGCCCATTCCACATACAATTTATGTCGAGTGACAAAGTTTTCTTAAAAATACTCTAAGGGAAACACCACAACCCAATAAAGGACAAACTATAAAGGACCCTTCGAGAGAGATAACCTCTTAGTCTGAGTTTGAAAATATCTAGGCCAGGTAATTGTTTAATTTCACCTGGAAGTATGAAATGAATCCAGTATGAAAATGAACCTGAAGATGATGCGAATGTCTTTCACCCGCATTATCTTCCGGTTTCTCTGAACAAAACACGTATAAGACATTCGCTGCGAAAAACCAATGTGCCATGGTTGGTTGATAGACAAAGGTTGTGTTGTCTTAGAAGGATAATAGTTTTACTATTGTATCAGTTCATATACATACAGAAACTGTTACTCTGTGCTCTGTGGGAAGATAAACAGAGTTTTGGGTTTCGTGTAGAAAGTCGTCAGCAGATTCCATTTCCGAACAAACCCTTTGTCCTTTATTTTCAGCTTTATCTACTTTCTTTTGTCCTTTTCCTGCAGCATTGTCTGATTTCTTCCAATATGTTAGAGGATGGAATTTAATGTGCACAGCTGGATCGCATACTGACTTTTCTTTGAAATGCAAACAAACGTTCTTAGCTCAGAGAATTGAACTGTGTAATGTATCGCACAATAATCTACATTTTTTTTTTTCTAAAAATTACTTGTATGTGAATAAATAAATAGAGATTCTGGAATGGTTTCATTAAGTACCGGGTCCCACCATCTACAGCTCTTAAACAATACCGTTAACCAAACTTCAATAAACGTTCACTCCCATTTATTATATTTGCTATGTCTTTGGATTCGTTTCAAGTTTAAGGTTGTTATGGACAGGACCAATTAGGTCTGAAACCGACTTTGTTTTCACCAATTTTATGTTCTAACTGGTTTGAGCATGGTAAAGGTGAAACTGAGAGAATTTTGTAAGTTACGGGTGATAAAAAGATTCCATGATAATAATTATGGTAAAAAATCAGTAATTTTACCGTTCTTGCGTAGTTTATGAATATTATGGCATTCGTTAGACTCATGTTACACAGTTGTAAAACAGACCAAATCTCAATTGAATAAAATAAAATAAATATAACACACTTGACATTTTACTAGCCCTAATTGTTAAAATATTGGTTATTCAGCCACTGTCGCATTTTTACGCCAGCACTGCACAGTCTTAAATGTTATTTTATTCCCAGGCAGAGCGAGTTATTTTAAATCACCGCCACAATAAAACCACCAGCTGGTTAGTATTCCGTGGACGACCACAGACAATGTTTACCCAACCCCCTCATTTGTTCCAGGCATTTACATAGTTCTAGTAAACAACTCACTGTTTTCCAACTCTAGGTACAACGAAATACAATTGTGGCAAACCAAGTCTGGTTAGATTATCGTGGCGACCAAGCTTCAATTTGTTTCATCAAATACGGCGTTGAATGGCTTTATTTAGTGTAATTTCAGCTTGTTTAGGAAATGGTTTCCCTGTGTCGTGAGTAATTTTGAACGGAAAGACCAGAACTTTATTTTGGAATTTGAAATAAAAGAAAACAACTTGCATAGTTTTATATTGTCCTAAGCAAGGGAACTTGATCAATAGTCATGAAATCTTATGACAAAATTTCCATTAGCCTACTTGAACTAAAATCCAACCACGGGCACATTATTTTTCTATGTTTTCTAAGTGAAAGTTCAACAGCTAACTTTTGACTCAATTTCTTGTGGGTACGTTTGTAAGAAGAGTGATTCAAAATAAAAAGATCAGTTTTCTATAGTTTGTTTATTTTTATTGAAAAGAAAACTAAGTATACTCTTTTTTAAACATTATACATAATGTTACCACACGACTGTATTGGAAGTGGGTTATAAATTAATTTTAGAAAGATGTTTGTTATACCGTTGCTTAAATTCACGTCCAATCGAATGTCTCACACGTCGAGTTAAAGTTAGCTGAGGAACAAAAAGTCGAGTTGAAACCCGTTTGTCAAGAAGCAGCTGACACCGAAAGTTCTCAGCAAATATTGGCTTATCGGCAAAGTTTTAGCGACGACAAAGCAAAATCCTTCCCTTCCACTTTGAGCCAAGAAATAATATTTGAACTGAGGATAAAGTATAGCTATGAGCATTAAACTACTGATAGCTTCACTAAGATATTGGAAAAAACTGGTCTCAAATGAATCCCACAACTCCAAGGGATTTTATTTTGATTTATTTTAAATAAATAAAAATAAAAAGTTGTGGTGTTCTGTGAAAGTTAAATTGTAGGCTACATATGATTCTTTAACAATGTACGACAGGGTGATTTCAGGTCGTAAAAAGATTTCGAGCGTCTAGAAGGTAAGGTAATTTGGAGCATGGCATAGACTGAAAAGAGTGTTGGGAGTGTCAAAACAGTTTTGCTACACCAACTAACGTGGAAACAGCTGTTAATGTGGAGACCATGAACATCAGTGTTAGGACCATAAGATTTTCAATAAAATTGTATAATATAGAGTTTTTTTTTTCTTAAAAATTCAGTGTGTAAAATATTGTAAGCACGAGCCAAATGTAACAACTAAAAAATAGCGTTATGCAACGACGTACGTACCCTTACTCGCGCTGATCCACACATCGCTGAGTAAGTAAGGTAGTAGGTTCAAAACGTTTTTAAAAATTGGATTGTATTTAAACATCTCTATAAAAACCTTTTGAGTATAAATTTTCCATTTTTTCAAAACACTATTGTGGCCTAAAAGACAACATTCAGTAAGCATTTTAAAATCAATGCATTAGGTTTCAATGGCAGCTAGGTGCTTGTGGCACGCCCAAATCTATTTGACTTATTCGTATTTTTCTTACACTTAGAAGAATACACTTCTTACACTGTTCTCTCGACAGTGTGCGTCAGAGTGGTTTGTGCCAGCGGACATTCGGTGAGTCTTTACCAATTTGTAGTTGTAATTTAATATTGTTGTTAGTGTTTCATGTGTCTAGGTCGCTTACAGGTTGATTGTGTTATTTTTCTACTGTAAAGTGTACTATAGTAAAGTTTTAAGAATTATAATATAATTTATAGGCTAAGGTTTACTTGATAACGAAAAGTTCATATATTTCTGTATTAATGAAACGAATAGTTTAAAAATAAATTCCGATGGATTGGGTAAATTGATTGTTTACTAGACGGTTAGTTCGTAAGTAATTGTCTATTAGTGCTCGAGTGAATTATGCAGAGAGTGAGCTCGGGCGCGGGCAGTCGGGCAGACGAAGGTTCGCTGTTACCCGTGCAATGCATAATAATTATTATTAATAATTTGGTTTTCTAGACAAGAGAGAGTTTTACATTCTTTTGACAAAAAATTATAAATTTATTTTATAAGGCCAAAGACCCTTAAAGATGAGCCGCCACAGATGCCGGTTGAAAAGAAGAAAGCGAAGTATTTGTATGAGCATTTGTCATAGTACACCCGAGTGTGTTTTTGAATATTTATCTGCGGTTTGCGGGAGGACCTTTTGTATTTTGTAGCTCATTCCCTCGAGTGAAGTATCGTCTGCTACAGCAAGCTGAATCCATTCCTTCCAAAACAACAAACGGGGTGGGCTCTGATGTAATAATATTACATGTTATGTTATCGAACAAATATTTTCGAAACTGTACACGTTATTTTCTAACTTGTGAGTTTATTGCATTCACTACAAACGAACGCTGAAACGACAAAAGTGCTACAACACAGGTAAATTTTAATATAACCTAGTCTACCATGGGCCTTAACTATAGGTCTTTACAACAATTTTATATTGCCAAAGTTAGTCTGTTGAAAGCAACCACGATTTACCTAAACAATATCAAAATTTAAGTAATCATGTTATGAATTATAACTTTGCCAACATTTTGAACCCTAAACCAATAGGCTAGGTCAAGTGTGTTTTATTCTGCTCTTGTAGCCAATGTATGTAATTTTCCTGTAGCCTTTTTTTTTCAAAATAAAACTATCCCAACAAAAGAATATTTTTTCGGTGGTAAAACTGCTTCAGAAAAGCTTTTTAGAAAACCCTCCATCATTTGGGACAGGAAATATTTTGCAGCTGCTTAGAGCTTACATCCTGGTCATTTTGTAGGTAATTTATACTGTGCAGAAATCTAAATTTATATATTCTAACCTTACTGCCTAACCTATCTCTATTTGACTTAAACTTTTCAGGTAGTGAAGAAACAGTTCAGTGTATGTACTTCAAGTTGCAGTAATGACAGCGAACGGTTTAAGGAAAGCTTCCAGATCAGTTTTGAATTTAATTGGCCTTTCTTATCCACGCAGCAGTTTTACATCAGCTCAACTGTCAAACTTCAGAAACCACCACTTGTATAAATACAGCTCCACATTGACATCTAAAGTATCTCTTGATTCAGCACATTGTTTCAAGAGTAAGCTATCCATTGATGAGCGATGTAACAGGTT
The DNA here is from genome assembly GCA_018831715.1 of Matsumurasca onukii. NCBI lineage: Eukaryota > Metazoa > Arthropoda > Insecta > Hemiptera > Cicadellidae > Matsumurasca > Matsumurasca onukii. The sequence goes on from CM032065.1 coordinate 29,494,324, forward strand.
TAATTCCCTAAAAGCCAACATCGACTTAAACAAGAAAAGACAAGCAAATTCTCATGAAACCAAAGTAACTTTTGCTTTGATTGCTGGAATCTTCAGTTTTTTCCAAACAAAGGAAGATGAAGAAGAATCTGAACTTATAATGACCATAAAAAGAGCTGTTTTAATGATTCAGGTAACTATATTTTAATTATTTTAACTAATTAACCACATTTAAAACAGTTAAACCATCATCACTTTTGAAGTCCAATCCTTGTATTAAACAAAATTATAAGTAACTTTCACCAATATTGTTCAAAATATGTGTAACTAACTCATACAAACCTGAAAACCTACAAACCTGGATTGATTGGCACCGATAGATAATATTGGTTATATGACCTGTGTGTCGAATGATAATTGTTTCACTGTAAATTGAATTATATTTATTATTACAGCACGACGAGTTCAAAGGGGCAGAGCAAATGTTGCACGTGGCATTACGGCTGGCACAGCAAACACATAATGCTGACGGTGTTACTTATGTTTACGACTTGTTAGCAAATGTGGCATTTGCTCAGGGCGAATTAGACAAGGCAGAGGTAAGTGGTGATTTGATTAGTTCATCACAAGATTAGGCTCACCATTACCATTCCTCTAGGTTTGATACCAGCAACTTAGCAAGCTGTAATGACATTGTAGTTTTTAAAATTTTATTTAAATACATACAAATGTACATAGGATGGCAGAGCAATTTGATTACTCTCTTCAAAACCCTGCTCATTAAACTCATCCATGAAGTAAAGTGGTTTTTGGAGCCGCCACGCTCCACTCAATTGCGAATCGTAATCACTGAGATTTTTACCTTTTGTGGGAGGCGGTTAAAAAGTATATTGCCTGAGTGGGAAACCCATTTGGTGTCTTGTTTCTGGTTTAATTTCCCTGAACTTCGAGCTCTTGGCTGTGGACGTCCTCCCGAGAGGCGAAGATTTCTTTGGCTTTCTTCGACCAATTGACAGTAATTAACAAAACTACAAGATTATAGTTGGAAAAGGTTTTACTATTTCACCTCCTATAATGTTTGTGCTTTCCCAGGTACTGTTCAAAGATGTCATGCAGAGAGAACTAGCCAAAGGTACGGCACAGGATGATCTCAAGATTATTCATATGAGTCTTAAGTTGGCCAAAATTTACGAACAAAAGAAAGACTGGGTGTAAGTATTTGAGTATAATAAGTTAGTATTTTACATGAACAAAAGTTAGGGCATGTCTCTCAATGCTGATCTGTGAACTGCCACCTGTTCATTTGTTCCTTTGTCATAAAAATCAATTCAAGAGAGGTAAGATGTGTGTTTCACTGCAAAATGGTTGGCTTACAAGTTACTATAACAAAATGGGTAATGGATAATCTAATTTACCATAGTTCTAAAATTTTTCTTCTATTGTACCAATGGGCTGACATCCATCATTTAACAAGTCTTTATCAGTTTTTGGAAAGTCTTGGAATCAAGGTACGATTAAAATGTATAAAATCCCACCTGGGATAATCAATTTAAATTTGATATTTATCTAGTTTTGTATTGATCTTCTTGTGGAAATGTTGGCATTTGTAGATAATAATCTAAAAACTGTAGGCAATTCTTTGTGCAACTGCCTGAAGATGATAGCCTGCTATTGAAAGTGTTTGTGCAAATAAAAATGTATTTTATTGACCTACTGTTTTGAAACTAGTATCCAGTTGTATACTGCCTAATTCTTGGAATAATAGTGCTGTTATACTTTTCTATGGCTAGTTAGTTGCCTAGTTATGGCTTAGTATGGAAAACCAATATGGATAGTTGAAAACCTGATAGTACCATCAAAGATAGTTATAACTCCAGCATGGCGTCTGCTTTTTCATGAGTGTTATTTTCACCCATACTTATTTTGAAATTTGTATTGTTTTGTGTGCATATATTTTGTAGTCTTATTTCTTCTTGTGTAGGCCTATCTTGGAGATACCTATTTCTACCCATTTATCTTCAGATGCTTGTTCTTTTCCCTCTCTTCTTTCCAGTTGTATTTTCTCACTAGCAGGAATAACTAAACTCTTGAAGTGTGATCAATTATCAGTTGTAAGTGTTAATAAATTGTTGAAACTTGTTTCCCATTTTGTCCACTCACAATTGGTTTATCTTCTAAATTACAGCAAATCCGAGGAAGGCTACAAGTTCTGCATGAAACATTTAGACAAGCAAGTGAAAGAAACAAATGAAGAAGATGATGATGTTATAATGTTGTGGGGAATGACTCTGGAATGGTACGCAAGGTTTCTCCACGAACAGAATAGACTAGAAGAAGCTTTTGCAAACTACAAGAAAGCATATGAAATGTGTCTCAAACTGAATGGAGAGATTCATGAGCAGACTGTGATCCTTCTGAATGATCTTGGGACCATCAGTTTCCTCAGAGGCGACAACGACAACGCTATTGAGTACATGACAAAGGCTGTGGAGACAGGAAAACATCTTCCTAATATGGAGGACTTCTCATCGGTCTACGTAAACCTTGGTAACATTTATATGCAGAAAGAAATGTACGAAGAAGCGCAAAAGCATTGTATCGAAGGAATGAAGAATGCTAAACGACACAAAAATGAGGAAGGTTTCAATGAAGCCACCCTATGTTTAGAGGAGTTGAAGAACTATCTGGGGAAATGAAGTTTACTGAACATAGTCAACAAGTTGGCTATTCTTGGTTGGTAGTATTAAACCAACAATCTAGTCAGATATTGAAAAAAGTAGCAATTGGGCTGCTTAAACTTAACGATATCTTTGTTTACAAATGGTGAACTTATTCTGATGTGCTCTTGGGACCTAGTTTGTTGCACATGTATTGATCGTGGTTGTGAAGTATTAAAATTTAAAATATTCACAAAAAACTCAACTTTTTTTAAATATTTCATAAAACAATTTGTTGTTGAAAAGCATATTTAAAAGGCACTTTCACACCGCACATCGTTTGTGCTCATACAGGTAGTCATCGTGGTGTATTGTTTGAACTAGTGATTTTCTAAAAATCCAATTTACACAGAAAAAGCCCACTAAGCTATATTACCAGGCTGAACTAATAACCATCTTATTCAGTTGAAGAAATTGTTGTCTGCAGAACTTCCTGTGAGGTGTCATCATCATCACTCCTATTTTGTATGGGATGGTGGTAGAATTTCTGTATTAATACCATTAAAACCTAATGTTTGACAGAGTGGGCTGATTAGCAAAAATTAATTGCTAATACAGTACGATCTCACTAATCCGGCCCTATATCGGGATCGGAAGCGCCGGATTAGCGAAAATGCCAGATTAGTGGAGGTTCACTAAAAAAGACTCAATTTGCCAGGAAAAACCTATCTTACGTTGGAAGATGACTCACTACTCTTTAAAAATTATTCAATTTCAGTTTTTTTTGTGCTGTTGTTGAATTCCTTGAATAGAGTAGCTAGCTTATCACCTCTTTCTAATATTTTTAAAATTATGTACTTTTTATCAATTGTCAAAGTAACATGTTAACGTTTTTGCGACATCTCACGGTCCGTAGTGAACGGACGCACAGATGAGCAACAAACAACGCACAGTTTTCTTAGGCTGTCTGCAGTGAGCTGAAGTAATCGATACATACGACATACGCTTTACAGACAAGTCGAGACTTGAAAACAGGTGACTAGTTGACGCGATCCCAGCGCCGTAATACTGGATGTGGCAAACGGCCGGATTATAGAGACTGTACATTAATTTAACGTCTCTAATAACTAAGAAATATTACAAAACCAGTCTGGATCATTGCTTTGTTAGCTTTTAAATTGATTGGTTACCTTGGTATTAGGACTGAAGTACTTTTTTTAGCAAAGTCAAGCTACACTTATAAAACAACATCGCTGCACTTTGCAACTTTGCTGAGTGATGCTTTGCTACATGTATTATGAAGGTGTCAGTGTTGCCTAGTTGATGATTGTTATGTTGCTGTGTGAAAGTTTCAAGCCTTAAAGGCCTTAAAATCAATATTACTCTGTATTAAACATTCTATAGCTGCTTTTACAAAATTATCTGTGTACTTAATCTATTAAATTTTGGTCCTATCTACCTGACTAATGGAATCTGGTCTTGGAATTATTTTGCATAGCTATCCAATATCCATACTAAACCTTTGTGCTTTTTTTATTTGCAGATTGAATGTGTTTACAATTAAAATGTACGTGTTTTACAGAAATATATAAGTATTAAGTGGCATACTTAGGAAAAAATAAAACACTTTGACCCGCACACAACATTTATAAATATAAATGGATTCTTAATTTTTGGTTCTAAATGGCACTAAAACTTAGTCAACCAAAAGTCAATGTAGAGAACATAACATACCAAAGAGAGTGTCACATGTTTTTATAAGTTTAGATGCATTTTCCCAAGAAATCTCTAAGAGTTCTTTAGAGTAAAATATACCAAGAGTAATATACATATATTGCCATGAACAATTTTTTCATGATAAAGGATGAATAATTCTGTGCCACCCACATATATATGCCATTGCTAAAAGTAAGAATATGTATGTTCATGTTTACTCTCATGAAACTGTTTTAATTGCTGTGAAAAATCCCAAGCTTGATTTGAATTTAGATCATTATTTTATTCAGGAAATAGCATTCTACCATTTGTAATGGTATTACTATTTTAAACACCAAGAAGGCAAAAGAATATTGTCTTCAGACTGTTTTCTACTGTTGCTATAACTAAACCCTTAAACTTCTTTTCAAACCAGTTTTGAATAGTCAATTAGAGTTAGCATACATTGATTAACTATTTAATCAATATCTAAACAAATATAATATTCCAATAAAGTCCATTTTCTTATTCAAGACTTGACTAACTTATATTAGACTTGTTAATTAGACAGAATATCTTTGAAAGTGTCTTATACTTCTGAGTATTTTAAATGTAGGCCTAGTCAGTCTCTAGCAATAATATTTTAACTGTAAATATCTGTTAAGAGTTCTACTTTTTTATTGTCGTAGTATAACTAGAACTATACCCTCATTAACTGTTACTGAAGTTACCATTTCTGCACTACTTTAACTTAGTGTACCTTAAGTCTCAATGATTAGTGTTATACTCTACTGTGAACAATAAAATACTCTGTATGTAAACTATACAAATATACAATGAAGTTGTTAAACATTTGACTTGTATTGATTCCCTAACCGATAATAGGTAGTGACTAGCAACACACTGTGTCAGGTGCCTAAAAGGCTCTTTGCAATGAAACAACTATAACATCAAAAAGTATTATAGGTCAAAAATGAACACTGAATACTTGTTTATTTTTTATTCCGTTACATAGCGAAACATATTAACAAAGTTGTGTAACAAAATTCAATTCCAACAAAACTACACTAAATTCTCTCAATAAAACACAATACATTTTAAATCAAAACAAACAATCCGATGAAGCAAAAGTAATAGGTTTGAGGAAAACTGAAACATGTTAAAAATTGTTGTCTTTATGTAAAATGTTATTAATTGTATGGTACGGTATTCCTTTAAAGGGATTGTATTGTACATCATAGCGGAGGTACGCATAGAAAAATAAACCATGTACCAGTACGCATGGCAAGAGTTGAGTGGACTGATAAAGGCGGAGATAATCCAACAGTATGTTTTATATTTGTTTTATTTCAAACATCAAAACAAAAGGACTATACAAGTAATATTCGCTCCAGTCAAAAAACTATTTTCCACCGCCATCTTGGTCTGCTTGAACAGTTTTTGTACACATGTTCAGTTTGGTGTTATAGATGTTTGTATTAAGTTTAATCTAGATCGGATTATAAATACAGTTTTAGCGTGTAAAATTGTTCTTGGGGGAATGTCCCCCTCTACTAGAAGTCACTTCCGATGGACCGATTTTGCTACTTAACAAACTTTACCTAGAGATTTAAAAAAAAGTAACATTTGTACCAAATTTCATAAAATAACCGGACAAAAACTGTGACTTGTAGAGTGCTTAACATACCTATATTAGAAATGTTGTCATTCAACTCAGAAAGTGATGGGATCTCAAAACTGCAAACCATCTTGCTCTAAGACGTTCCGTTCTCTTTGGCAATAGAAATTAACAGCTCTACTTCCTTGGAAATTCGCTAACAAGCTTGACTCGACTTAACCAGAAAACCCATTTGCACATGCCTAAGCGATTCAGAATGGTTTACATCCTGATAGAAGGTAGTAAAGAATATTTGAATATGGAAACTGAAATCATAAAAGTGCTATATTTGTGCTTTATATACCCCACAAAAAAGTGTATTTACAAAATACAAATCCGTGTGGTATTGAAACAAAAATAAAACAAATTTCATCTATCACTAAAATACTTCACAACCATTCTTGTTATAACACAGATAAATAGTACTTATGAGCAACTTGTTAATACGCCATGAATTAAATTAGAATCTGCAACACAAGTTACATACTCTCACCATTTCAATTTAATTCAATATTTTACATTGGCACACATAGCCTACAGTTAAATTGACGGACTAGAAAAAGTCTTAATAAGGTAATATAAAGCTAATATTTGGTGTTGGCTGCAAACAGTTAACATAGTAAAATATGAGTTGATACTAATCATCACCTCTTTGAAAATTACAAAGTAAACAATTTAAAAAAACCTTCTTGTGAAAGCTTACGAGTAAAATCAGTTAATACAACAATAGTACAAACATGTGACTAATTTGCAAATTTGGAATTTTGCAATTTATGAGAAAGTTTGTAAAGGATGAAATAAAGTTCACATTAAATTTAATAAATCCACTACATTATTTTTCGTTAAGGATGTCCTTACTTACTATTCCATTAATTTAAAGATTACAACAGAATTCAGTAAATTAAAAGGAACTTCATTACATAATGTGTACCAGTGAAACTATATTGAATAGGCTTCTGGAAGTTTGCTATAGATCAGACACTGTAATTTGCAGTAACTGCACATTAAAACAAAACAACAACTAGATTCATTAGCAGTTTAGCACAGCTTTAGCAAATAGATTAAACATCTGGTAAACACCTGTAAAGTAACAAGTAGATTTTTAAAACTGAATAAGATACAATTCTTAAGGTGTAGGTTTTATCTATTAAACTATTATTGCGGACATTTTCCATCGTTAGTGAGCTAGATGATCACGTCGTTTCGGGATCTGCAATTTGACCCTGTCTTCAGGTGAAAAGTAACCTAAAACATAACACAGAACATTAGAAAAGGATCTAGCCTAAGTAATCAGCATAAGCAGACCAGTCAAGTACAACCAAACAACATGTAGCTGTAAAAGTCGTTTTGCCGAGAACCTCCACGGAGTGTGGACGAGTTTCTATGAGTTGTTTCTTGTAGCTAAGATTTTAATGTGTCTTATGCTTGTGGTTTTGTTTTCTAGACTAGTTTTAGTATTTTGACTTTTACAGCTACATGTTGTTTAATTGTGCTTGACTGGTCAGCTGCTGCCTACTTTAGGCTAGCTCGTTTTCTAATGTTCTGTGTTTTGTCTTACGTTACTTTTCACCTGAAGACGGGATCGGATTGCAGATCCCAAAACGACATGATCATCTTGTTCACAAACGATGAAAAATGTCTGCAATAATATTTTAAATTCTGAAAATCTCCCATCGTCAACAACAAACTTCAAAACAAGAAAATAATGTTCTTCTGTAATATAAAAAATAAATAATTTTTTTAATTCACTTCTGTTTGGTTGTTTTTTTCTTCTATAATAATTCAAGATGTCCTATAATTTATTTGTTGTAAAATCTCATTAGTTTATATACTTGTTAAAACACTTTTAAAAAGTATGTTAAGATATTAAAAACTGAATTTAACCATAACGTGTTCTAAAAAATATAATGCCACTTCAGTCAATATAATGTGTGTAATGAATAAATATATTGTGACTATGCTATATGTCCTCTGTATCCTGTAGAGAAATAAAGATATAATATTTGTCATTGGTGTCTACAGGTAAAACTTTCACCAAACATCAGTAATGCAGTGTCACATTTATAATTGTACAAAAATACAATACGCGTAGTGGTTATACCGTAAAGCTCTTGACAAACAAAGCTGCAGGTAACACAGATCTTATTATTATGCATAGCATGAATGATAAGCATTAGATCAGAGATGACACACATCAGTATTTTATTGTGTATATAGAAATTTGTTTGTCATCTCTAAATGTTTTGCTAATATCATTAAGCAATATACACTTAATTTTAAAAAGACTATCTCTAAATGAGTGTTAAAAAATAAATAAATAAACCTAATTTATAATATTAATAATAAAAAACAGTCAACATTTAAAAGCTCTTCTTAAAAAAGTTATATGCAATAAATATTACAATTTGCAACTGGTATATAATAGAAACCCACTTTTTCTTTGGCATCAGCACAAAACAATCTTATTTCACCATGGGATAAGAAATATAATAATTAATTGTGCTCGAAATATTAGTAGCAAAGTAAGCGCTTGAACATGCATTGTAAGCATTCAACAGCAAATTCATTTAGAAAAGTACATAAAAAAGATTTATGGCAGGAATGACCTGAAAATTGTTTGGGTGCTATAACCTTGAGTTACATACAGTTGTAACAATTTCGTCAATTGGTTTTCTTCGTCATCGTCGAGTTGCTCCAGACGTGGTTGGAGAGATTTATCACAAGGACAGTGATGTTATCAAGAGAGCCTCGATAGTAGGACTGCAGAGTGATGCTCTTTGCCCCAAAGTGGGGTTCGTTGAGGCGTTCTTTGATGAAAGAGATTGCCTCTTCGTTAGAGAACGTGTCCCAGAGTCCGTCCGGCCTAGGACCAGGAACTGCGGCTTGTGATCGGTGAGGTTGAAGGTCAAGATGTCCGGGTCGGCAATTACTAGTTTCTTATCTTTCAGCGGGTAATCACCCAGAGCCCGGGAAGTGGCGAGGATCCCTGCCACCCTCCAGACTCCGTTGAAGGTGATGAATCCTCCCGCTTCTTTGATCCTCTTTTGCTCTCGCATCTGTAATAGTGATACATTCTGTTATACACTGAATTTAAGGGTAAAATCACAAACACGGGAAAAACCTCAATTTCCAGGACAAGTAAAAATATTCAAGGAAAACTACAAGTCTTCAGCACGTTTGTGAATCCTAAACCAATTGAACATAACAGTGACAGAATAATTTAAATTTTAATGAACATTGTAAATTTAATGGTTGATTTTGAGTACTTGCTGTAACTTACCTGTTGTGGTTTGTGATCAAAAGATAAGGGGATTGCATTTCCTTTGGCATCGCACATGACGCCCCTTGAATCCCCAACATTGGCCACAATTAAACGTGATCCTTCCAACAGAGCTATCAGAGCAGTAGTGCCTGGAAAACCAGCAATGTTGAGTAAACTTACATATCAAAGTACAGGGTGACGCAATGTAACGGCAAGATTTCGGCTGGGACTGACGGGGGGAAGTTATGGGAGTGGAAGTGACCTTAGGTGTCTAAACAATTGGAAGTTTCAGTAGACTTGGAGCATTGAACAAATGCATAACTCACGTTCGCTGTAAAGGCATATTACAAAAAATGCGGATAGTGTCGTAAGTGCTCAACCCACATTCTGTTGTGAGTTTAATTTACCCCCACGGGCACCTGTGCCATCAAGAACAACTATTCTCCTTTGAGAGGAGGCAGTGATAGAAAAATATGGACCCCAGAGAACATTGATTGTGTGCGTAAAGCATTAGGACAAAGCCCACGAATATCAGCGAGACGGCACAGCTAGTGCAAGCCCTAAAACATAACGATTTCAATAAATGCATACGTTTTTCTAAGTGATTCTTAACGTTATTAACAAAAATGGACAAAGACGGATAACTTATGGATGAGTGGTCAAGATCACTTTCATCTTAGTGGCTATGTCAACAAGCAGAATTTCTGATATTAGTCCACCAACAACCCACATGAACTTCATGAAAAACCACTTCACTCTAAAAAAGTAACAGTTTGGTGTGCAATGTCATCTTGTGCAATTGTTGGACCCTATTTTTTCAAAGATGATAATGGTTACGAGGTGATGGTAAACTCTGAACGTTATGCCGACATGTTGGCAAATTTAGCTTTTCTGGAATCACTATCATCCCGATGGAGAAACTCTCTTTCAGCAAGATGGTGCGACAAGCCATACTGCTAATGTCTCAATGAACTGAGACTCCCATTTCCCTGGCGTCTTATCAGCAGGTATGGTGACATGCCTTGGCCGGCCCGTTCACCAGACTTGACAGCTCCAGACTTCTTTCTCTGGGGCTATCTAAAATGCAAAGTCTTCCAAGAAAATCCTCCAAGACCAAATGAAGATTTGAGAGATTCGGCAGGAAATAAACAACATTCCATTGCAGGTACTTCAGAGCTTAGTGGGCGGATTTGTTCTTAGACTCCGACAATGTGTGCAAAGCAAGGAGACCTCCTTCATGACACCATATTCAAGAAATGATTATTTCTAAGGTAAAACACAAATTTCCAATCACGTACTATAGAGTTATGTTAAAATTTTTCTTTTGCAAATAAATAATTGGTAATTGTTTAAAATCGTGCCGTTTTCACCCTCAACCAAAGATCATAAACATATTTATAAAATTGCACAGATACGATCTTAAACTTAGACTAGCAAGTTGATTGTGTCATAACACATCACACTTCTAAGATATCAGTCATATTGATCTAAAACATTTATTGAAAGCTGAAACGCTAAATAGCTAATTTATAAGTCAGCTTGCCTTTCAGCTCAACAACTGAAAATCTGGCTTCAAGACCACCCTTTTAAATCTTTAAATGAATTCTTTAATCCAATGTAAACTTAGCTGCTCTTAAGCTATATTGTATGGCGCTATTCTTATCTTAATTATAATGAAAATATAAAGCCACTTTGACATCCATATTCCAACCCCAATATTTTCAATACTATATCATTGTCTTGCATAGAGGTTTGATACACTCAATAATAGTCTATAAGTACAGAACTAGCTACTACATGTTTTAAATCCTCATTTTGCTTAAGAGTTTGCAATTTTAAATGTTGCATGAAATCAAGCTTCTGGTAAAGATCAATTATTTTTGAACACCAATCTTAATTTTAAATAGCCCTCATAACAGGGAGTCTTATTCCCAGCTTTAAGCCAATCAGAAATAACAACAATAAATAGTCATACCTGCAACATCCATTGTCTTTTTAGCAGCTTCCACCAACAGCCTATCCGCTGCTAAAACTTCATCAGTTAGAAGTCGGCCGTAGTTTATGGCGCATCCTGCATCTAAATATGACTCCACTTTACGAGCAGGAACCGGGGCAGACAGACTCATTCTAGTGGGACGCACCTCTCTTGTTATCGGTCGATTGAGGGCCTCGAGTTTCTCAAGAAGAAGGGGGTCAGTGATTACTCCGGCACCGGAAGACTTTCTCCCACATTCGTCTGCTGTTGACGCTGTCTTGCGGAAACTAGACTTACGACTCACATTTTCCCCACTTTCTTTCTCTGCCACCTTCTTTCTATCCGGCATAGGAGATGGTGGAGCTTTTCCAGCATTGATGTAAGACTTTTCGGGCTTGCCATCAGCAATAATTTTTTTCAACTCGATCACTTTATTGTTGAGATTGTTGATCAAATTATCTCTGGCATAGTTGGCTGCAAACTGTAAAAATAAAAACAAGTGAGGTCTAATACAATTTAATTGGTCTTAACCTTTAACAGTAATTACTGTCCTAAATTTTAAAGCTCTAACAATGCAAGTTTAAAAATGTTTCAAGTTATTTGGTTTGAACTTTTTGTTTAAATAGACTTCTGCGACCAGCAGTATTAATATTTTTTATTTTACCACATTTAAAAGTTATGTCTTCCTATTAGTAGTAAACAGATAATATTGATCTGATTTTGTGGGAAAATGATAGTTATGATGTTTGAAGAAAGGTAAAACTAAACATTTCTGAGACATTTCTAAACATTTCTGGGTCTGTGTTGTATGTGTGGAAGCAGTATTGTGTAATAATGTCGTTATTATCCAGTATTATCTATCACAAAAGTCAGCTTAAATTACCAAAGCTTAAAGATATTTGTTCCTAATTTCTTGCTGAATACTCTGCTTGTTTTGCAATTGATCAATAACATGTTCTATACGCACGATTATATGGTACACTAGAGTCACGCTAATCCAAATTAAATGGGATTGGAGCGGGTATAAGGTCATATATTGAATTTGAGTGACTAATATTTTGTATTTAAATGTAAGAAACTATGTATTTTAGTCCTGTAGTACACTCCAATAATTAACAGCGCAGAAGTAACGTACACAGATATGACTGACAGTACACAGATGGCTGTGGCAGTAGGACCTACGTGCGTAACAGCAGCACACTGACCTTTCCTCACTCAACCTCCGCGCCCAGGCTTACACAGTACAGTCACGGTGCTGTCCAAAGTCTCCAGAACAAAACTGTATTGAGTAAGAAACTAATAGATAACTTATTCTGTGTTCTGGCGTAGCATAGGCTTTCTGGCCCCTTGTGTTTGTTAACAATATTAAGCAAAAAATCTTTTATAATTATATCACATACAAAATCATTCTTACCTCACCACCGTGGCCGTCAAATATTGCAAACAAAGAGACCCCCGTGTTGTTAATATTTTGGTTTACTACAAACCTATCTTCCATCCTGGGTCGACGGCCTTGTACGGCATAAGCAGCGACTGTTGTGTCCTTCAATTCCCAGCTTAATTTATCAACATCCCCTCCTGCTGAATTGACAAAAAACTGAAGCTTTTGTACTTTTGAAGAAGCCGATCTTCCTAAGGAAAAATGTAATCTTCCCAACAAACTACGACTCCAAACATCTACTGCTTGAAGGTAGAGAAGGATAGCGATCAAAAACGCAGTGAAAATCATTACTTCAGGTTTGAATACATACGCTCTGAGAATTCTCCAGAAATAATTGAGATAGTTGGAATTCAAAGGAAGCCCAACGGCAAATTTTGAGACAAGCTTCATGTGGGATAAGTAAGTTTGATAAAATATCCTATCTTCTAACTCGTCTTCCATCTTTGTTGACGTAAATAGTCATTGTTTGACACTTTTTTCAACAGCAGACGAAATATCACAGCTGATCAAGCTGTCTGCAAAAGTATAATATATACGTGCTCTTGGCATTGACCAGTATCTTTAGTGGTATATATATGACAATGGCATTGATCGACTTTAAATATTTGAAGTCTGGGGGGTAAATATATTAAAGCGCTCACTTTTGCAAAGAAGTTTTACGTTTTTGCTTTTTATGCTGCAACATTAATGGCTCTATGCTTCTATTGAAACACCTCCGGTTTTAGTACTTTTTATTCTACTTAAAAAGTCGTTTGCAAATATTAAGTTCCCTATCCCGAATCGAGGCTGTTGGAGTGAGTGGTCGGTGTCTCAAAGCAAAGTATCTATCCGACGGCATTTTAAGTGCTCTTCCGGTTAAAAATCTCAAACTAAAAAAATTAGTTTATAAGAATCATAATCAAGTAATGTATGGGTAAGTCTTTACGGACGTTTGACTCATCTCCGACAAACCTAATTATCAGCAATCTGAGATTGAAATATAATTGCGGATATTGTTGTAGTTTTTCGTCACAGCTGCCCACCAGCTGAACTTACGCTGTACAAACTACGTTAGTTATCAACAGTCAGATCTCTCCCTTCAGGTCATCAATGTGGTGTCGTCTGCAAACAGTAAAGTTTCCACTTAACTGCAGATCGTTAATCCATTGATTTTAAATGTATAGTCAATGGTTAATCATTACTGTGAACAGCAGCGGGCCAAGGACCGACCCCTTGAGAACGCCATGTACCATGTTTTGACCTTTAATGAAGCTCCATACACTGAGACTAGCTGTTTTCTGTTAGATAGATAGCTTGCTATACTATCCAACACTACACCATTCAAACCATACTTCCTCAACTTGAGGAGAAGAATGTCATGGGACACGACGTCAAAGGCCTTGCTTATGTCGCATAGGCTAAGCAAGGCGGAGTCTCTATTTTCGAAAGCGTCAGATATAAAATGAACTAGGCTGAGGAGAGCGGAAGAGGTGGAGCGACCAGACCTGAAGCCATGTTGGGCATCAATCAGCAGGTCATTATCCTCAAAGTATCTTATAAGCTGAGTTTTCATGACTGTCTCTATGACCTTTGAGAAGATAGGAAGCATGGATATTGGACGATAGTTTGATACAAGTGAGGGATCACCTTTTTTAAATATTGGTATTGTTCGGGCAGTTTTTAAAATGGCTGGAAAGACGCCAGCTTGAAGACATTTATTTGTTACTTTGGTAAGAGGGTCTACAATAAATTACATCAATCACTGCTTTTAATACTGAGCAGGAGATGCCATGAATATCCTGACTAGAAGAATCTTTGAAGCCCTTAACTAATTTTAGAACAAGAAGGAGACTCACCGTACTCCAAGAACATAGGTTAAGCTCAGCTTTAACTTGAGCTTTAACCTCAGCTCATCTTCGTTTGTTTGAAAAACTGAGAAGGTCTCAAGTCGGTATTAAATTGTTGCAAGCACTTCGTCCAGAGGAAATCAAATTATTAACCGTCTCCAAAGTTTAAAAAACAAACTAAAATCATATTTAACTAACGGGATTTTCTACAGTTTAGGTGAGTTTATGGATCCATATATTTAATCAACGCCATAAATTTATTTTACTTTGAAAATTGTAAAATAGTACTTTATTTATTTTTTGACGTTACTAGTGGTGTTTAACTATTTTAATATATACATAGCCTACTTGTAGTTTGTTTGTTTGTCAACACAAAAACCTTTTGTATGTTGACTAATAAATTATTATTATATGTTACAATGAATAATTGTGGTGGATTGGGCGAAATCGACCTTTCTTACCATCAAATATCCATACCTCTTGTTTTGTTTATCTTAAGCATGTTGTAAATGTGAAATAGGTGTATGCCGTTTATACGAGTAAATAAATAACTAAACAAGACTAATCCATTGAATTTAAATAACCTAACCTAAACATTTAAAACCAATGACCACTCCTCATCATCCATCAAAACACTCATCACACTAACCATCATCCTGTATTCTAATTCTACCCTCTTAGAGTGATCAGTGTCTCAAAGAAAAGTATCAAAATAAAATTGGTATAGTGTTGATTGGTATAAAACTGGTATTTGTGCTGCCCCATATTGAGAGGGGTCAGAAATAGCTGAACACCGTGATACATAGTATTCGACGGCTTCTTAGCATCTCTTGTAGTAATTTTTTGTTCACATTCTTTCTGTAAATAGACCTTGAATTGAATCGAGGAATTGAAACAAAAACAGCTGTGACAGTTCAGACTTCAGAAAAGTCAGAATAAAAATGTTCTGAACTGTGAAAGATCGCAACTTCATGACATCCTAATGTAAACAACACTCTTTATTGTTATTTCATTGTGCTATTTCATTCTGTGTGCACTACAACAGCTATGAGTGAAAGAAAATTTTCTAAGGGACTTGGAAAACCTGGAATGGCGGCACAGCTTCGCGAGACTGTTTCTCAAGTTGTACGGGAAAGCACGGACCAGGTAGGCATTGATAGTTTTAGGTAAGACTAATATTACTTAAGTCCTAGACAAAATGTCGCTTACATTTTCAGTCAATCATTAATTTAAATGTAAATTAGATTCAGTCGATTTTATTTCCCACAAAGCCCAACTTTCAAAAATATATCATTCTGATCCTGGGCAGACCTGACAGTGACGCAGGCCTATATTTGTTTGGCAAAATAGCTGAGTGCATCAAGCCTCCTGAAGGGGCGTTAAGAAAAAAAAAAAACAAGAAGCAGTCTCAACCTGTTGGGGATGGATTATCAGATGAGTGTAATCAAAATCTTATCCTTCAAGATCGTCAGTTTTGTATGTTTGTTTAGGATATAGGCCTATTGTGTTTCTGTGCTCTAACTCAACAAGGTCAAATATTTGAAAGACTATGCCAAATCTTTGTTACCTAAATTTTAGGTCTGAGTTCGTTATTTAAGTTTATTGGTCAAACTAAAATTTCCAGTTGACAGTGAGTTACGTAAATAGTTGATTCATAAAAACTTTAGGGATTTATATCAATAACCAACAGTTTATTGCCTTTAGCCAAACCCCTAATCTTAAGGAGGTTCTTAAAAATTTAGTATTCTTTAAGCTAGACACGTGGATTCAAATCAATATACATGTATTTTAATCAAATTCTGAATGTAGTAAGACAAGTAAATATAAGCGTTAAAATCTTAGGTGTAGAGAAATGTGCCAATCAACCAAAGTAACCAATTTGCAACAGACACATATGTATAAAAAAAATGTACTAAGTTATACATAACTGCTCAGTGCTACACAAGAATTAACATTTTAAGAGGTTGTCAGATATTCAAGTGAGAGCGGGTCCAGTTCTGGATCACACTCAAACCAGAGGCTGTCGGAGGACCCGGCAACCCGGGCGCAAGGAGGGCAGCATTTTTGGGGGGGCGCTGGGTGCATGCAACTAAAAAGGGAATTCTTATAGAAAGAAAAGGGAAAAGACTTTTAGAGAATTAATGATACCCAGAACAAAAAGGGAATAGTATTTTATTAACTAACTATGCGAAAGGTTGGACTGCAGCAATGCACAGTACATTAGAATTGTAATTTGTAATTGTTTTTGTGACATGTTCCTTTCTATTTCAAGAGTTGAGCAGTGATTATTCGTTTGAGTTGAGTAATTGTGATTGATTTGTGTAAATGTGTTGGTGCCTGGAGGTAACATTGGGCAGGGCAATACTGTAACATGAGCTTTTATAAACCAAGTATTAAACAAGAGGAGGCTGTTCTTAAAAAAGTCTAGAAAATAACAGTTTTTGTTTAAATTGCCTAGTGCTAGTCAAAAGGTTTCCATAAACATTTAAACTATAAAATAATACTTTCTATTCACAGACATACTACTAGTAATGTAGTCAGTTTTTTGTTATAGCGAGTTAACACTAGGCCCACTTTAAAACACGTTATTTTGCTTGGAAATTTCACAAATTTTCCAGGGGCCCTTGGACTGGGGGTGCTGCCGTTGAGTCTGCCCAATGGGACTTGCATGCTCAAGTTGCCCTTGACTCAAACTACAGAGTACAACAACATAACTGCAAAGAACGTTTTAAGCTAGATAAATGTACTTAAATGTAAACAGTTTTTCATAGGAAGAATTCAGCTAAATCTCCCTTACTGCTGACTTGGCGAACACAGTACAGCAAAACACAGAAGTGCAATAACTTTTTGACCAAATGTTTTTTACTGATTTTAAAACCAATTTTATTTTCAGCACAAACCGACCATGGTGGAGCCTATTGACTTTGAAAGCTACATTTTGAAAAACAAAATGCTTATTCAGAATGATCCACAAAGGGAGTTGCTGCTTTATCCTCCTGACGATGTCTCTGTAAGTTTTCTATTGATAAATTAAGTAGTTCTCTCACAAGAAAATTACATAAAATAATTAAGTTGAATAAGTAGTTTCAAACGACAAGTTTAAAGTATGTTAAATGTACATTGTATGTACAATCTATACAAATAATTAATTACTTTTTTACATTATTTAGTGCATGCTACCAAAGCTAAAGATTAACATGTCTGCTAAACAAACAACAAAAATATATTTTAGTTAATTTTAATAACAGTTTTAGTTCATTTTAGAATCAAAATGTCTTATTTGTTATTGGCAATAATGGCTTGCTACATAGTCCCAAATGATTGTTTTAATAAACTAGAAACTTTTATAACGTTTTACAGTTTGGAAAGAGCTAGCCTTTGTCGGCTATGGCATCATTAGTTCACTAACCTTATGTGCTCAGTTTACTAACCTTAAACAGTTTAATAACAATTATCTGTTGTGTATTATTGGTTTTAAGCTTAAACCAAGTAGCGTCTTCAAGTGCATGCTTGGCTAACTGAAGCATTTGATGTCACGTCGTTACAGCCATTGATTACCTGCTAACTAAAGAATAATTTACATAGGTAGAGTTAAAGTGATTCTTTGAGAGTATATTATGTAAACACAAGTTGTAGTGTATAGTATATACTGCAATTGCCTAGAACTTGCCTATCCTCACGTTAACTGGTTCTAACTGTGGTGTTCTAGCATGTAGTGCTGCCTCGCAAGTTCCGCACTGTACGACCCAACATACCGCCCAGTTCGGAAGTGAAGGAGTGTAACCTGTTTGTCAGGGAATGTCTCAAGACTTACACTTCCAACTGGAATCTGATCCACTACAAGTACAGCGACTACTCGGGCAGCTACTTAGAACTTCCTAAGTGAGTTACATTTTGATTCTTAGATGTTTGGTCACATATGTTGCTGCACCTAGAAGAGGGAGGAGAGGGCATCCCCAAAATATTAAGAATTTCAAAAATACTTAACCCTTTGGCCAGCGTGATGTACAACCCTTAGCTGATCCCTAAAAGTAATTTTAACCTCCCTCCGTTATTTTATCATGATAGAGTCAGTTCATGAGTTCTAAATAGCTCATATGAATAGTGTAAGTTGTTTCATTTTATTTTCGGGTTTTGGACCTAATTGATCATTATTCTGTTGGTAAACCAGGCCTTTTCACTATTGATTTAAGGTCAAATTGTATAAGAAAATCATTTAACCATAGACACTTTTTAAAATTATTTCTATATTTCAACTAGAATTTGAAATCTGTAAGCATACTTTTATTTTTTTACAGTACAGTTTTGACTCTAGGGAATACAATGGTACAAAACATTACTCTTATTTCCTTCCAAATACAAAGCCCTAACTAATTAAACTGTCAAAGTATGGCCATCTGCAGCTTCTGATTAGATGGGTACTTGTTTTATGACAAACTACATGTTAGAGCAATCTATCAATGGTATTCAAAGCTACTGCCAAGTAGTTGTTTAAAAATCCACAATTTCGCTTTGGCGAGGTAACCAAAAGCTAGAGAATATTATTCATATGTCATTATTAGTCATGAAGGCCCGCTCTAGTAGAGGTCAGCTCTACGCATAATGTCATCTTGTCTTGAATACTGTATGTTTTCCGCAGCAGTCTGTCATTCCTTAAAAACCCTTAAAGAGATTGAATTGCATCGCACTTAAAACATTTATATCTGAAGAAAAAGCTCAATATTTTTGTAAATAATTTTCAGAATACTGAAGTCAGATGAACTGAAAGATGAAGTTTATGAGGTAGATACAGACGCAGACCAACTTGACGAGGTAAGCAATATAATATCTTTAAAATAAATTAAATTTCCAACCATCGTAAGAGATATTTTTGAAGTATAGCCCTATATTCATGTTAACCAGGAAGTCTTAAAAATTGAGATTGTTTTAATTCATCTAAAAGTCCAGGATTGAGAATCTGTGATCATCAATCCAATTTTTGTTAAATACTTGAAATTCAAGAACTTAAAAACTTAAATAAAAACACGTTAAGAGGGCTAAGTGAAAAGCTAAAAGTCTAAAACAGATTTATGATTTTGTATTTGTAAAGTCCTTATTTCAAATAACAAATTTAAACCTAAAAATTATAGCTTAGTTTTATTATATGTTGTTGTAAGTTAATAGTTTTAGCGTCAAATTTTGTTTTCCAGGAGTTGTCTCCAAAACATGATGGGATAACAAAGCAAGGCTACTTAATGAAAGGACCAGAAGTAGGTAACGACAGGATGTTTGGAAACATCGGGTCAAAGTCTTTCAAGAGACGATATTGCTACTTGAGGTAAGAACGTTTAAGCAGTGGCTACAAATGCTTGGTCCGTTGCGTTACGTTACGTTTCTGGGCACCGACGGTATGCTCTGATGTATTTCAAAGTAAGTGGCTATACATGTACTTTCCGTTCCGCTTCAGTGACGGCAGCAACGGTTTGCTCCTAGACCATACTGGCACGCAACGCAACGTGACATGACGGAACGCATATGTAGTCAGGGGTTATGTTCAGTGACGAACCCTTCCGTCTGGTGCAAACTGAAATCTTCTGATGAAGTCTTCTCTAGAACTCAACCACATTGTAACATACTACTTCAGAATGTATTAAACG
This sequence comes from Matsumurasca onukii, assembly GCA_018831715.1. Taxonomy (NCBI): domain Eukaryota; kingdom Metazoa; phylum Arthropoda; class Insecta; order Hemiptera; family Cicadellidae; genus Matsumurasca; species Matsumurasca onukii. The sequence continues at coordinate 29,514,452 of CM032065.1, forward strand.
AAAAATCATAAAATTAAAGTAGAATATACATTATGTTTTAGAGATTGTACACAAATTATGTACTTTTTAGTAGAATTATAAGCTTATAAGAAAATCTAAACTGAGTTTCACCCTTTGCCCTCTTTAAGTTTATTTTTAAGTATAGCCACACATAGTGAAAATTTTGGAATAATTAGAAACTCTGTTTGAAACTAGGAAAATATCTGTTTTTGCGAGTATTAGAGGATTAAGACTTGAATTCTTGTAAACAAATGTATGCTGAGAATGATTTAAAACTGTGCTTTGAACTTCCTGTAAATATTATTTAGTAGAAGTAAACAGGCCACGGGACAAATTGCCGCAAATTGTGACAGTAAAACGGTACTGGTAGATCATTGTGGGGGTAAAATGAGCCTCAGAATATATCGTGGGAGTATAACCGCCCTTGGTACATATTGCTGGTGTAAAAAGTATGTAGAAGTAATATGGCACTCAAAAGAACTTGCAACATTAATACTATACTTGTAAATCACTGCATGAGTAAAATGGTACTCACAAATGATAACAGAAGAAAAATGTCAGCAAAGCTGTCTTTGTCATTTAACCTCAAAATTAAAAAAACATATACACATGAGATAGCTTTGCTGATTGAAAGGTCTCATGTATTAAAACTTTAAATATTGGTTTATTTGACTTCAAATTTATTTCTATAATATAACTATGTTGTCTTGAAATCTTATTTTAACTTTTTGCAATTCAATATTTTATTTGAAGTTTGAGTTCCTAAACAAATATTTTCTAAAACATACTAAATCTTGGTTGGTTGTATTTCAGGAGGGAAGTGGACGGAACTTATATTCTGGAGTTACATAAAGATGAGAAAAAAGGTGAAGCCAAAGTTACCATAGTCATGGACTTTTGTACAGATGTTATCAGGGTAAGCACGAAAAATAAGCTGTTAACATGTTAACGACGACGTGACCCATAAGTGGGTGTGAACAAAAATTGTGCACATTTCTTACTTTTGGTCAAAATTACCTCGTCGTTTAGAAAATTACCATAATATTGGTCATTGTGAACATGTTAAAAGGTTCTTAATAGTTTTGTTTATTGAGATGTTTTGAATACTATTACATTATTCCAACAAAATAATAGAAAATCTAATCTAATAAAACATATGCAACTGTAAAACATGTATGACTGTACTTATAGATAATGTAATAATTGAATCAAAACTGAACTGAGTAATCCAAAAGAGCCAGGTCTCTAGTGTGAAGATACAACTGACATCACCTGAATGTTGTGATAGAACGTGAAGCGGAGCAAGCACTGCTTTGAGCTGCACATGACGGCCGGGCACAAGTCTTACACTCTTGCTGCCGCTGAGTCAGACTCAGAACTCGAGCGACTGGATCAGCAAGTTGCAGCAAGTGCTGCATCAGAACCGGCTGCAGGAAGAGAAGAGAGCCGCTTCGCTCGAGAGAGGTAATTAGAAGCAGACCAATCCCGAGAAGTCATTTTCAGGAAGAAATTTGACGGAAATCACTGGAAACGGTTGTTCTTTTAGTTGAGAGGGAGTTTTTACATAGTTCTTGCCACTGGAACTATTTTTGGACTATTTTTTATAATAATGTAGATACATTTTTCAAGTTGCTATTCAGTGCTTGAATATTAGTCATGTCTATCCTTTAGTAAGGTGTAAACTGTTAAGGTTTCAAATGTGAATGCTTTTTCACATTTGTTGAAGTTGTGAGGTTGTTTTTGACTATCATTGATTGTGATAGTAATATTTGTATATTTTATAATATTTTTAATAGTTAGACAGTATTGATAACTCATCCTTTGATCTTTAAAATTTTGTACTTGCAGAAACCAATTCTATAGTTTTAAAATAAGTTTGTTGTTTGTAACTGCTACCTTTCCTTTTGACATTCTAGAAATGTATGTTTTCAGCGACGGCAGTGACACCGTCTCCGATTATAGTTCCACTGTATGGGACACTGAAAGGTCTGGAGCAAAGCGTCAACCCACAGTTGATGAAGTATGCCCGGGAAACTGATTCCTCCATCGCTTTGGCGAGGAAAGACAACAGAAGGCGGCTCTTCAGTGTCTACCCTTTCATGCCGGTAATTTACATTGATTTTTAGGCAAAAATATTATTCTCTACACCCAGTTCAAGTCAACTTACTTTATTAAGATGAAAACCCCATAAAAAAGCTTTTGAAACCAATTATACTTAAAAAAGTGTTTTATATTTGTTCTAATTTTGATTTGGATAATGTTAGACGGTAACTTTTTATTCATACTTTCAGAGTTGGACTAGTTTTAGAGCCTTTTTTAGATTTTTAGCCACACCTATAATAAACATGCTGCAGACTTGTTTTTGAAGCTTAAATATGGCAAAGAAGAACAGTGTAGATTTGAATATAAGTACTGCATTTCAGTTTAAACACTGATACCCAGAAAAAAGCGCACAAATAAGTTGGTATACAAGAAAAAAGTTAATCCAAGTTAACCAAATTTCTGACTTAATTGTTTTGTTTGTTTATATTTTCACAAAATATGTTGTAAACTGACAAAACAACAAAGTATGACATCAGTTAGCCAATTAGAGTGCTTACTGGTCTGTTTTCATAAGAGTAGTAAAAGCCTTTGTGTTTACTACTCTTTTAAGTGCTCTTTTTTTGAGAAAGGCCACAGTTTGAAAGGCCACACAGAAAGGCTGAAAGTTTGACAGTTTGTGTTCTCTTATGTCTTTCTACTTTATTCAGGTGAGCCTGCTCTCCTTTCAATTCTTTTGATAGTATATCCTAGTCTAGTGCCCTACTTTTCCACATCACACCTCTAATTTTGATTATTTTTTCCAGCTGTCCAGAACTAGTTCAAACCAACAAAGTGAGGCGAATGTGGAACCTTACAGAGAACATTTTGGGCAGCGTTTGCTAGTCCGCTGTGATAACGTGAAATTCAGGCTGCAAGCACCGATCAATGGTGATAGAGAAATTTTATGTCAAGTAAGTAGTTTTTTAATTGAGATTTCACCATACATCAGCTTTTTTACTTATTCTATCATACTTTTAGATTTAAAATTCCCTATTTAATGCTTCTCCAAGCATTGAAAATTTGTGTAACCATTAAAAGCAGTTAAAATAGATCTCTAAGTAGGTAATAATTGACCTTTACAACTCTTTTCTAGATAGATATTTAATTACTTTTAAACAGTGGAAAGTTCATTGTTCATTGTATTAATAGAGTAACTTTGTTTTAGGTGGAACCTTACCTGACAACTCTAGCTTTGTATGATGCCAAAGAAGGAAGAAAGTTGACTGAGGATTTTCAACTAGATATTAATCACAGTGTGGTGGCTGGGCTTGTGGCAGATCCAGAAGGAACTTCCGAGAACATCCTCGGAGATTTGGTGTCTGGCCCCTTGAAACCTAAACAGGTAACTATTATTAACATTATCCGTGAGATGACATTTCCGTAAGTTTCATAAATCCAACAAGTTGAAAATCACATATTGTATTGTGAGTTCAATATTTCTCTTAGGTTTTGGCTGAAATTAGCTGTCAACCCACTGTGACTAAAAAAATTAGAAGAAAACCAAATAAACTTTTTTGTTGAATATGCTCGCAATGTTTAAGATTTTGTAAGTTGGTTCTTATTTATTCTAACCTAACTAAAATACACATCAAGAAACAACAGCTGGTTCCTGCCTTCTTTAAACCTGCCTCTGGACCTGTAAAAATACTAAGGTTTCAAGTTTAGGTAAAATTTATTTGAGCTCTTAAGAAAGCTCGCAAGTTCAAGTAATGTTAAAATTAAGTTTTAATAACAAAAGTTTTTAAAAATTATTAGACAAAATTTTTTTTGGGCCCCCATTTATGGCTTTTGTTAACGTTTGCGTGTGCTAATCGGTCCTGTGTGTCGTTGACTGCCGCTTGTCCCGGACTCGTCCGCATCTTCAAATCAGCTCTTGTCAGTGTTGGATGTAAATGCCGTGCCGCCCAGATACTATCTGGGACTAGCAATCAACCCCTGTTAGTTTTAGCAACCGTTACTTTCAGCTGCAGAGCTGCAGGTGGTGGGAATAACTATGACTCTTGTAAGGTAGCAAACTCAAAAAATTTAGTTTAACCCCTGCCAGTGTCCATTGGTGATATTTTCGCCGATGTGTTCGCTTTCTCCAGGGTCATCGGCTATCGTCAGCCGACGCTCATACAGCTCAGCACCCGCTGTGTGAAACCAAAATGCGAATGCCAGCGCTTAGCGGTATCACTGGAAAGCTAATGAAATTGTCTACAGTTTCATGTGTCTTTGAGTCACAGATGTGGGAAATGGCCAACTGTCAGAACCGAATAAAAGACTGTTTTGCAACGACTTTAGGTTTGTTGTTGTTCAGAGTGTTGTCAACTGATGTGTAGTGCTTACTTTGTTGCATTATTATAAACGCTTATTTTCGCATATTTAAGCATATTGCAGCCAAAAATTGAAACACGGAGGCCCTTGCAAAGGTGTAAAATATCCACAACCTACCGAGGTCGCTCAATCGAGGAAAAACTCTTCCAGATTCATTTGTACATTTATGTATATACATAATATGTGTAAACTGTAAATTTATGTATATATTTCAGCGCAAAAATAATTATAAACTGTGAAAGTGGTTGTGAATAAGGCAACTCTTGTTGGACAAAGGAAATGTAAGTAAAAATTGACAAATATTAACAGTAAAATTTTGATCATGTTATTATTTCAATTTTTGTATAATTTATAAAATACTTTATGTGCCAGTAAAAGTCAAAAATTTTGAATTAAAAAATAATAAAAAAAAGTTGGCAATTTTTTTTAGGGTTTTACCCTCTATATAATTTTATAGTTTCGTCAAACAAAAACAATAATGGTACTCAATCTTTACTTATACTGCACAAATTGCATTTTTAATGGATTTTAAAGAAAATGCTGCAAAAATTGGTAAAATCATAGTGACCTCAAAGAAAAAGTGATATACCTTGAGGGTTAATTGAGTACCGCGTACTTGACTCCTAACTAAAAAACTCAGTTATCAAGCTACCGTCCAGGTTCTTTTGTTAGAAGTTTCCAATAAATTACTCACTTTACACTAATTTTCTTCCTAAGTTTACAGATGTGTTCAGCGTGAGTAAGCCCAACCCTGAGATCTACATAGTGCTGAGGATAGACAAGATTCTGCAAGGCAGCATAAGTCAAGTAACAGAACCCTACTTGAAGTCTGCAAAGGACCCGAAACTTGGCCTCAAGATACACAAAACCATGAAAACTTGCTGCCAAAGGTAAGCTACCACTAGTTTCCCTTTGATATGAACCTTTTTCTTCCAGACTACCTATGCAACATAATTATCTTTGGCAATCTTATCAGCTGAAAATAGTTCAAAGACATTTTTGGAAATACTATAATTTTAAATAAGCGGTATTATAGTTACAGCTGTTAATTTATTTATTGTTACAAACAGCATACACCAATATACATTTGATGCTTATTTGCACCATCAAATCTCAGAGGTCCTAGATTGAATATGAAAATGTGGAAATCTGTTGATTTGATAAAGTTTCAATTAAAAGGCAGTGTACTTTTAGCTCGACTATTTGAGTACAACCCATTACGATCATACAGTCACTTTGTGCAAGGAAAGATGATCAATTGCTAAGCTTGACTAAAGCAAGACACACTTTCCAGCTCTCGTATTAAATGGTAAAATTTATGATAGTTATATTCTTGCACAAACTGTATTTTATTTTATTCGCTTCACTTTTCCCTTCAACAGTGCTTGGTTGTTGTTAAACTATATTTTATGATTGAGTAAATAAATTACTGTGATTTCAGATTAGGAAAATACCAAATGCCGTTCGCTTGGACAGCCAGACCACTTTTCCGACTTTATAGCAACGAGCTGGACACGTCTTCAGACTTTCCCGCAATTTACAGACAAGAATCGGGAAAACTCAAGGACGAAGAACTTTTAAAGATACTGGCTGAGTATAGGAAGTAGGTTTACTAGTTTTTTATACTAATGTTTTTTAAGTTCTCTAAAATTGTAGCTTGGTGTTAACTTTATGTATTTGTCATTCTGTTATTTGTGACTAGAATGTTGAAGCAAATAACGTTTTACAAACAGTTTTAAACTATTTTGAAACTATTATGTCTCTATTTTATTTGTAGGCCTGACAGATTGAATAAACTAACAGTGATGCCTGGCTGGATTCAAATCAAAATAGAGCCACTTACCGAACTACCGGAAAGTAAGTAATTGATAAGCACAGTAGAAAATTGTATTGAGGGTAATCAAATTTTATTACTGCGAAAGCTTAAAAGTTAAATCACATTTAATGTTGCTAGTTTAGTTGTAAATGTATTTTGTATAACTTACAAAATAAAATAAATATTAAAAGTAAAAGGTTTTGAAAAATACTTTAGTAAAGTAAAATTCAAATACTATTATCTAGGATAGGCACTGGATCATTAAGAAATAGGAATGTTGACTTAAATTTAATAAATAGGATTAATTAACTTACAAACTTAAAAAGTTATATTTTGAACATAGAACTCTTCATTATCAAACTTATGAATCTAGTTCTGTTAGTTGGATTTAAAGAAATAAACTAAAATCTAACTAACAACAGAAATAAACAAAATTTATACTTTTACAGTACAGACAAGTTTATGGCACATAACTGGGAGTACGCAGAACCCACCAACTTACAGACAATACGGCTAGAGTAAAACAATTCAAATGAATGGGAGAGAGTGAATAAACAAAGTGTATGTTTGAATGGGACTTTGACGTCAGAACACAGGAAACATTTCAGTTCAAAACCTCAATGATGATTGCATAACATGTCCAAATGTTTCCGCAGTAAACTATTTATTGATGCATGTTCTGGCCCAGTGGTCTATTTTCTAAATCTTTATTTATTTAGTAAAGGCACTACTTTTCTCTCTGACAGATTGCCTGACCAGTTCGTTGAGTCCGTTAAAGCCGTTCAATCCTGCGCCAAACTCGGAGGTGACAATAGAGGTGTCGGAACTGTGTCCTGAGGCACACCCCTACACTTCCTACCTGAACCACCTGTACGTGTATCCGCAGAGCTTAGCCTTCGACACACAGAAGACATTCAGTCGAGCTCGCAACATCGCCTGCTCCGTACAACTGAGGGACGATGACGGAGAGAATGCCCAGCCGCTAACGGTAAGTGAGTTTAAGACTAGGAAAACAGTGTTTATATAGACCCAGGGCCATCTATCAATAGGATCAAAAGGCACCACGGGAAGGTAAATCTTTACATGTTTATAAGTTGGCAAATTATATAAGGTGAAATATATCTCCATGTGGCGGTTTGTTATTGCACGCAACTTGAGAGCTCATCATTCCGGTTGAGTAGTTGATTGGACTTCGCAGTCCTAAGTTCGCCTCGTTAAACAAGACAAAATTTACCATTTTTAGTTCTAGAAATATTTTAGTAATTATTTTAGTTGCTGTGCTCAAGCCTCAATAAAGAAACCAATAAAGGTATTAACATTAATTGACCCTGTCTGAATATACTAAAAACTTGTAAGATCAATATTCATACAATCTCAATTAAACTATTAGAGACTTAAGTTTTCTGATTCCTATTCAATAGAATTGTTGGTTTGGCAGTGTATTTACGGGCGGAACGGTCTGCTAGTGGGTAGTGTGACGGTTGTGTCCTCCATCACACCACAAACCCAGCGTGGTACGACGAGATCAAGATACGGTTGCCAGCCAAGCTAACAGCTCAGCACCACTTGTTGTTCACTTTCACACATATCTCCATCGAGGGGTCGAAGAAACGAGACACTGGCCCGGAAACCCCGGTCGGATACGCTTGGCTCCCTCTACTACAGAAAGGAAGGTGAGAATCAAAAATTTAATTTAGTTTTTTATAACACTTGCCATCATAACCATCATAATCTTGGTCTTGTAACTCATCTTGTACAAGTATACTTTATTCGGCTCCTGGCCTTGTACAATAACACACAAGTTTATGTGATGGATGTACTTTTTGTTTAGGCTGAATGTGGAAGATCAAACCATTGCAGTTGCCGCAAATTTACCACCAAGCTACTTGTCTGTGCAACCTCTAGGTCTTGGGAAAGGTGTAAGTAATCTCACCCTGCTGTCTGGTCATAGGCTGTAAAAGTATATTTTCATTATTTTTTATAATATGAATTAGAAGCCCAAATGTGGCAGGAAGAAGTTTAAGACATTCTACACGGTTTTGTGTTTATCTCACTAGAGATCTAAGTAAAAAACTATTTATAATTTAATACAGAGTGGTATGAAACCAAAGAATTATTTAATAAAATATCTGTGATAAGTTCAAGAAAACTGATTGAAAAATGAAATTTAATCTGCTGTGTAAACTGCCTGCGTCTGTGGCTCAGTGGGTGGTAGAGTCGCGACACCATAAGGTTGCGGGTTCGATTCCCAGCGCAGGCACAAGGGTTTGGACCGATTTGCCTAAAAGCGTTTAGTGATGCCCACAGACTCTAGGTTAAGTAACACATTAAAAATGCCATTGACGTAGACAGTAAAAAAAAAAACTGTTCCAGTATGCCGGGCCTGAAATGGTGTGGATAGACAACCAAAAGCCGATTTTCGCTGTGAGTTTTCAGCTGTTATCGACGGTCTACACCAAGGATCAACACTTGCAGAATCTGTTCGCACACGCGGAGAGACTTCATGAACCCAAGGCGGCGCCAGTCTCCCTCCGGAAACTGAAACTTGTAAAATCCTTAAGGTATTGCAAGCAAAATATTTATGAAAAATTGCATCTGAGTTTGTTTAAGAGTCTAATTTAAAGCTGGCATAATCAAGAAAGATATAAACTAGTTCTTACTGAAGGGTGATTTGACATGTGACTGGTGGGTGTTCAAAGGAGGGGAGCCAAAATAAAAGTTTTTAAATTGATTTCAATTTAAAAAGGAAAATTGTCTAATAGAATGACGTTTGGATCATTGTAAGAAGGGAAACAAGTAATTAAAACGTCTAAATCTTTGAGTGGCTTATCATGCTACTTAAAGTAATTTGAAGTTTTAATTTATTAGCTGCTATTGCTTCTTAAAATCATCATTAAATTCTACTTTTCAATTCAAACAAGCCATAACTCCTATTGTAACCAAATTGCTTAAAAAATATATAATGCTATTTTCAACACTAAGTTGCATGATTACCTTTATCATCACCATAATACCCTTTGTTTCGTGTTAGGCGCCGTACTGTAAGCTACGACTAATGTCACTAGGATCACAAGGAGCTAGCACTTGTAGCAGCATGCTTATAGTTGTCATGGGGGAGGGGATAGCTGACATAATTATTGGCCAAGTGCTCTAAAATTAGTGAACACTTTTAAAAATTAATTCAGAACAGACTAAAAATTGAGCTGAGAAATGTTTCAGGCGACTCACGCTATTCAGCTGGACACGGCTATTGCGTTCCTACCGACTTTGCTTAATCAGCTGTTCAGCCTTCTGGTACTGTCGCCCAGCAACGACGTCGGTTTGAACATCATACGTCTGCTGGTCCATCTGGTACACCTGGTCCAAGAGGCAAACCGTGCAGACATCCTCACCACTTATGTCAAGGTGTTTACACTTGAGGGTTCTAGTATATCTTATCCTAATCAAATGATTTAGGAAGCAGCCCGAAGAAAGATCATTTACAGAAGCACTTTTTTTTTGTAATACTGAGTAATTTAAATAATTTAAGTAAATAATCATCATATAGTTCAGAAATTCATATAACGCAAGAACAGCATGCCACGTGTCAAAGTTGTGGCAATATAGAAGTCTTCAGGGACACATTTTTGAAAAGAGTCTAACGTTAGCTTAGGTGTGGCATCCTAATGTTACTGAGGTTGGAAAAGCTAAAAGTTAGAGGTGTGTGAGAACAGGTTTGAAGATTGAGACAAGAACTAGCAAGAATCAATCACACTTTTGCAATTTCAGTACATATGATTAAAAAACTTACCCTTTTTTATGAAATAACGACCTTTATATTGTTATATACCTATTAGCAACCGGTGTTGGATAACAATAATCGAGTGCAAGCTAAACATTTTGTATGCATCAGCTCACAATGCACTGTAGGTACTACACAACAATAATAAAGTTAGTCATTTTCAAAACCCATATTTTTTTGTTGAATCTAACATTTGCTGTTTGTTTTTCCAGTTTGTGTTTGCGGGAGAGAGTGTAGCCGGCAGAACAGTCCACGAGGAGCTGTGTAACCATCTTCCAGAACTGCTCAAACCGGAAAACACAGACTTTCTGCTCATCAACAAGTTCCTTCCTCATTCTGGCTTTTTCTTCCAAATCATCGTTAAAAGTATGGCCCAACATTTGCTCTCTACCGGTAGGATAAAGGTATGGAAATTTCTCACAGTAAATGTGTTCAATTTTTCACATCTTGATAATGTCAAATCGAGATACACTTATTGAAAAAAATACATTACAGTTTAACATTCAACTGAATTAATAATATTTTGTTCACAGATGCATAGAACGAGAGGTTTCCTCCGGAGTTTTCTGAAAAAGTAGAAGGACTATTGAATGTCCTCACCCCTTATTTAGCCGTTAAGTACCGAGAAATGCCTCAAGAAACTCAACAACTCAACTCCAACATTGCTCACTTCTTAAAGGTTGGTTTATCATTTGAGTTTTTCAAGTTTTGAAACAACCTATATACAACTTCAATTTTAGTTTTTACGTAAATAACAATTGGTTTTGAAAATTCCTTTTTCTTCTAAAAAATTTGTTTTCAAAGAGCTTTCACCCAATTCTTCTGAGTTTGAATCTTCTGACATTCTGGAAAATTCCTAGTTCAAATCTGAAATTTTTTCATTTTGAACAGAAATGTTTGACATTCCTGGACCGAGGGTTTGTGTTCCGCCTGATCAACTCCTATCTCGGCAGTTTCACTAGTGTAGAGAGCCGAGGTTTGCAGGATCTCAAGCTGAGCTTTCTGCAGATCATCATCTCTCACGAGCACTTCATCTCCTTCAACCTGCCTCTGCAGATCCGCACAGGTAAGATTCAATCTGGCAGTAATCTCTCGACTGTCGCAGTCATGGAAGCGTCACTACCAGGTTTTCCGGGCAGTAATTGCTACCTAGTTCAGCACTGCAAAGTTTCTTTTCATTCTCTTTGTTGAAAGATTCAATAGAAAACTAAAACCAACTAAGGTGTTAAGTTATAACAAATATACATTAACAATGAAAAAACCTCCAAAAACAAACTATGAAAACTGATAAGGCTATAAGAAAAAAAGTTTAATGGTGGGAGCATCTACTCTCGTATGGTAGGACCTACCATTGGGACTAGAGTGGAACAACTCGAACAAAAATTCGAAGCATTTGCCTTAAACTTAATGTTGTGTAATTATAAATTTTTTTATAATTTAGTGAAAACAAGGTCTTCAGCTGTTGTTTTGCATGCACTTGTTGAGTTTTTTTTTATAAGTAACAGATTAACCCCTCTCATATAGTGATCGAATAAAATGTTTGGAATAATTGTAGTAAAGTTACCACAAGGAAAAAGAGATAACCTGCTTGTGTTGTGCCCTGCAGTTTAAGAGTTTGATTTGCTTGGTGTTTGCTCAATCCTACCTATGTGGAAAAATGCTTAGAGAAATTCTAGTGGCACTTAAGTTGGACTAAAATAGTTACCACCGTATGCTTTGACCACATTCATTGATCACACATTTACTTTTGCTGCAAACATTTTAGTTTTGGTATTTCTTTGATAGATAGCTATTTTAGACTAGTTCCTTTAGTTTTAAAACGGAAAAAGAGAATTCTATCAGCCTTTACGCAGAGTTGCCTTACCTACTTTTTGTTTTCCTCATATTATCATCTCTTACATATCATCACTGTCTTACCTATGATTTGTCCGCACACGTTGCTAGTTTTGCTTGGTTCTGCTTGCTCGCACTAATCCTCCCCCCATGTTCGCGGTGCGGTGCACAGCTCGTTATACTGTTTCAGACGACTTCACGCTGACCGAGGACTTCTGCCGGCAGCACTTCCTTGTCGGACTGACTCTGCAGGAGGTGCGCGCCGCGCTTGTGCAGGTGGTACAGGTGCGCAGGGCTGCCATCACGATACTGCGCGACATGCTGGCCAAGCACGAGCTTGATGACCGGTGTCAGATGAAGGTAAAGGAGACCACTTACAAAAAGGCTTAAAATAACTGATTTGTGACTATTATTTAGGTAAATAGTTTGATCCGCCAGTTTTGCCTTGTTTTGTAAAAGCAGTCAGTCAATGAGTGTACGACCAGATCAGTTAACAGTACTTTCTCTGCTCCAACATTTTCTTTCTCAAATTCCCCAACTCTTAAACCTGGCTACCACAGTTCAAACTTGCGGTTGTACGCAGGGTCAGCTGGCGAGGATAGCAACCATGTACATCCCCTGGCTCAGTCTGGTACTGGAGAACTTACAGCGACTGAGTGTGGTGTCTACTTGTCAGTCGCAAGCTCAGTCGAGGTCCCAGCCTCACATCGCCGGCAGCAACAGCTCCATCACGCACACGAGCACACCTCAGCGCTCGTTCCAGCGTGGAGGGCTCAACTCCACGCGAGCCAGCCAATCTGCACATCAGGGACTCGGCGTACTTTGCAGCCATTGCGGGTCAAGGTCAGTGCTTACCCACAGGGAAAACCAAAGAACATGTAGGGTTTTTTGTACTTGGGAGAAAACAGGTTTTGGATATAGTGTATAGCATAATAAACTTTTAATTTTACTGCCTTGCAAGTTATAGTTACTAGATACAAGACAATTACAAAATTCAGTTGCCCTTACCTGTTGGCCCTAAATGTACAAGATCTCTCCAAGCAATGAAATGAAAAGAAAAAGTCTTTATTTACGTGGTGAAGTTAGAACTTTATAGTCCTCTCTACCACTTAACTAAGCAAGACCTTTAGTATCAGAGCTATTTGTATTAAGGTGCAAAATTTATAAAGGCATATTTACAAACAGATTTTAGAAATGATTGCTTTAAAGGTCAATAGTCAAAAATGTTAAAGGAATTTTTATTTATTTGTCCTCATTATCTAATTGGTAAGTATTGTATTATTTTTTAAAAAATCATTAGGATTTAAAGTAGTTGTTGGTAAAACATTTAGTGCTCGAGTTGTATAATCATTTTGTGCATTTGAAAATGATTTAGGTTTGCTCAACGGGGCTGGTTCGACTGGGAGTCTGGACTCAGAAGATTCAACAGTGTCTGGTGATGGGACATCAACGGTATCCCAGGAACGGGATTTATCTAATTGGTAAGTATTGTATTATTTTTAAAAATCATTAGGATTTAAAGTAGTTGTTGGTAAAACATTTAGTGCTCGAGTTGTATAATCAATTTTGTGCATTTGAAAATGATTTAGGTTTGCTCAACGGGGCTGGTTCGACTGGGAGTCTGGACTCAGAAGATTCAACAGTGTCTGGTGATGGGACATCAACGGTATCCCAGGAAACGGCAATCCAACGTCCCGACTGCTCCACAGCTAGTACGAGACACTCGAGGCAAGTTTCACAATCATGTTAAAACTTTAGACTTTACGTTACTTTTTAAAATGCTTGCTTTAGTTCTGAAGTGCCAAGTTACTGTAATGTAAGAAAATATCAAAGATGAGATTTTGACCCGACCCGTCGCTAACTAGATTCAACCCAGAGCTCTTCAACAGAGCTAACCCAACAGTTTTGGGGCTGTGCTGTACATACCCTATAGCTATTTGTATTCCATGTTTTCCTGATAGACAATGCACTTGCTGGGTTGAATCAGAAGGGTTAATAATAAGGGTGGACGGGAATTGATTTTTCCTTTTGGGCAAGAAACACTTTTACTTGCTTGATTTCAGGAAAATTTGTATTTGGATTTGTCGTGTGATTAGGGTAGATTTCAATAGGAATTCACCTAAAAAAGTGATCAGCAATCAGAGTAAAATGATCAAAAAATGACAAATTGTTTGGAAATCCTCACAAATCTGCCTAAAAAACTTTCAGTTTTAGGGAATTCCTGCCCCATTTTGTGGTTTTAATTAACAACTTTAATTTTTGTCAAGAATTTCCCGATCCCTCGGGTTCCGCCTACCCCTAGTTAATAATGTTCCCACTTGAAGCTATCAGAAACTTGGTCTCTGTATCAGGTCTGTGAGTGGCACGCAGGTGGTGAGATGTGACAGACTACAGCCGGTGGAAGTGAAGGACATTCTCGTCTGTTTCCTGTTTGTCCTGAAGCACCTGACGCAGGACCAGATGATCTCCTGGTGGCAGCACTGCTCACAGGCTGACACTCTCAACTTCTTCAAAGTCATCGAGTAAGTTTGGCTCCGTGAACAAATAGATAGTTTTATTTTTGGACACTGTTTGATGTGCGTTTGACATGTTAATGCAGAAATATAATATTTGTAGTCACCAAAGGCTAAATATAAAACTAAAATTGCTTTTTGATTTTCAATTAAGTTAATACTTAATAAAAATATTTTAAAAGGTAAAGTTTGTCTTGAATAACGAGGCGAAGTTAGGACTACAAAGTCATTTCTACCACTTAATCTCAACATTTAAGGCAGACTTTGGTGGAGTTTATCGGGACTTAGTAGCTGCTACTAGCCATGTGTGTGAAGTTTTCAACATGTCAACCATGCAAACCATTGAAAATATCAGCTGATTCAATGTTGACATGCCGAAAACTTCACACACATGGGTAGTAGCAGCTACTAAGTCGCAATGTTTGACAGGGCTTTACCAAGAGTTCCTGAGTCACTTTAAAAATTGTTAGTAGTGACTGCAGGGATCTAGCCCTTATGAGCAGGATGATAAGCTTGATTCTGATCTGCCACAAGTCCGCTGAAATTAACCATAATCACTTTTATCTATGTATAAATTGATGCAGTGTTTTTAAAGGCAGTTTTAAACTTAAAATGCAGGTATATTATAAAAAATGTATGAACCGTATCAACATAATTATGAGAAAGCAACTTTGGTGACAAAATCTTTCCCCTGAAATAATATGTGAAACTGAACATTTTTCTTTAAAAGATGACATGTTCACAGTTTTCAATGAGGGTTGAGAATTCTTTTAACAAACCCATTTGATCTGTTTGCCGTTTCAGACTGAGCCTACACCAGTTCAAGTACACGGGCAGGAGGCAGATTGCGGGTAGTGTGGGCGGGGGTGTGGGCCCTGCCCCACCTAGAGGCACCACCAAAGCTATGACTCTGCCCGCCCGCATGCAACCACCAGACTTTTCGGGCGACTCGCCCGTGCTGCCCGTGCACAACACACTGAGCGGGAGCAACAGCGTCGGCAGAGAGAACATGGCTCATAAAGGTATCATGTTAAAAAGTTGTTTTTGGTTCAAAGAAATGGCTGAAGTAACGGAAGATACTGTCACGTTTTTGTATATTTTCCGACTCCATATTTTATTAAAGTACCAATAAAGATACTGCTTTGAGGACTGGTTGTAAAAAGTTCTAGCACTTGTAAATTCTTTTTTTAAGAACATTTGATGAATTTATTGTTTTTTTTTATTACAGAAACCGAGTCAAGCACACTGTATCAAGCTCTGTTGGAAGCTAACCTAGCCACAGAGGTGGGTCTGATCGCTCTGGACTGTTTGGGTCTCTACTGCATACATTTCCGCGAGGTACTGATGGTCGACGATGGTGACAATCCTGTCATGAAGGCAGTGTTTGATCTCTACCTCAACTTTCTGCAAGTTGGTCAGTCGGAAACTCTTTTCCGTCATTGTTCGCCGCACTGAGAGCTTTCATCAATAATTTCTCTCTTGCGTTATTTCAAGGTTTGTAGTGTGCAGTTTGATGCTTTTAAATCACATTGCTAGTGCTTTTAAGATTTATGAACATTATTTCAAAAATAAGCTTTAAACTTAAATTTACAAGAAGTGTATAGAACTTTAGGTTTTACTTATAGAATAAGGCTACATACACAATATTGTACTCATTCTAAACAACAAATGTTTCTATGCTTGTAAAACAAGGCCGTTTTTTGAAGTAAAAAAAAACTTCTAAGGCTAGAAATGTTGATACTGAAAATTTGTATACAACCAGAAGAGTATCATTTTCAGTGGCAGGAGCATATCTCCCAGGGCTTTAAATTTAGGCGGTAGTTTTAAAGCCACGATGGCTGCATTGACAAAGTGTATCACCTGGTTTTATTTTAATTGCCCCTCATGATCCCTTACTTCATCAATGGACTCTGGCTTCATAGTTCTATTAACTAGTTCTATACAGACATGGGGACTGGGCACCTGCTGCCTAGTCAAAGATAGTGTGTTCAGCGGTGTCAATGATTCCTGGACAGTTTAGGCATTCTGAGAATTTTGCCTTTTAACTTGTGACGGAAATTGCAGAAGACAGTGGTCTACAAAAGCTGGGTCACAAAACCCCACTTTCCCATGTTTTCTCTCAACCCAGGGTCAGACATCAGGAATCTGCCTCCCCGTCCATATACCCCTTGTTTCCACATTCCAGTGGGCCTGCCAGTTTGCTAGAGCGCACCCTGATCACAAAATCAGCCTCTCTGCTGCCACAAATATCCAGGTCACCAATATCACAACTATGACAAGTCTTTTGTTTGAAGTTTGTTGTTGACGATGGGAGGATTTCAGAAGTTGAACTATTATTCCATCTGTTAGTGAACAAAAATGACAAGTCCATCGTCTGTCACTACTGGGCTAAAAGGTGTATTAGTATGACCTTGGTGGTCTTTTTATCCTCAACACCAGTTTATTGAGTGTGCTCCTGTGATGTACCCAGGGAACGCGGTGCTGTGCGGCCGTCTCTGCCTAGAACTGCTGCGGTGTTGCAACAGTAGACTCTCTGCGATCCGGCAAGAGTCTTGTGCTATCCTCTACCTGCTCATGAGGAGCAACTTTGAGTTCTCCAGCCGCAAAGGCCTGACTAGAGTTCATCTTCAGGTAAGTCAGTAAAAACACTTTGGTCTCGGGGTCTTAATGTTAAAAGAGTAAACATGTTGTAGACATAAAAGTTTAGAAATGTTCAATAGAAAAATCCATGGTATTTAACAAGACAACTGAAATAGAAGTATAAAATGCAACAAAAATTTTCAAGTTAGATTTTTTAATCTTCTAAGTATTTTAAGAAGATTGTTAACGAACTATTCAATAATTTGATTAGCCATTTATTGTTGCGCTTTACTTAACAAAAAACCTTTTAAACAGACAGATTCACCATCCACTGTAAATTTTTGTTTTATATTGTAGTTAAATTTATAAAATTATGTTTTGAACAGCCCCAAATCTTATGGCAAGCCAGTTAAAAGCCAGTCTGCTCAATATCATGCACTTCATTTGATAATTAGTTAATTAAAAACTATTTAAAAATAACCCCTAGTTCATCATTAGTTCTAAGTTTGTATATTGTTTTCGTGTAAGTCAATGCAAATATTTTAAACTGTTTTCTGTGAGCGTCTTTTGGTTTCCAGGTGATAATATCAGTGTCGCAACTTCTCGAACATTGTAGGGCTGAACAACGCTCGCTTTCAAGAGTCTCTCTCCCTCATCAACTCGTACGCCAACAGCGACAAAGTTATGAAAGGAACCGGTTAGTGAACATTTATTGTCTGTTGACACTCAAGAGATGGTTACTTCACAGTTAACTGGCAAAATAGTTAGATGGTTAACTACCCCTTCATCCTTTGTACTCACCACAGTTGTCTAATTTTTGTAATTTCTCCAATTTTGATTATTTCTAATGATGTGCACTTGTTGAAGTTACCTTCTATAAACTGATATTTCCTGTATTTCCTGGTGGAGATTGATATTCCATGAATATAAAAACAATGATAGTAGTAGGGAGAAGTTCTCAATTCACTTTAGTCAATAAAGACATTTTGTATTTTCTTTCAAAGTAACCAAGCAAACTTGAAGTTTTATTATGTTTAACTTCCTGACAGCTCAAACCACAAAGCAGTCAAAGGTTTTAAATCATAACTTAAAAGTAAGATCAAGACTGATATTTTTGACATTCCATTGATAGATATTCACAATAGATAAAAAATAATAAGGCTAAATAACTGCATAACTCTAATTATTTTGCAATGCCAATTCATTGCAAATCATTGCAACACTTGGTCGTACACTTAAGTGTATAGGCAACTTTGACATTGCCATAACTTCAAACTCTTCACTGAGTAAAAAGTTTGTTTTGAAGTAATAAGTGAAGTTTGAAGTGATAAGCATGAGTAATAAGTTTGTAACTGTAACACAATGATGCAGGTTCCCGGTGGAGGTGAAAGACCTGACGCGGCGTATACGCACGGTGTTGATGGCCACGGCACAGATGCGAGAGCTACACCATGACCCAGAGATGTTGGTAGACCTGCAGCACAGTCTGGCCAACTCCTACGCTGGTCCACACCGGAGCTGAGGTTCACCTGGCTGCAGACCATGACCAGGCACCACGCCAAGGACGGTAACTTTTCCGAGGTAGGTGGAGTAAGAGGAGAAAGTTCCAAAGTTGAACCGGTAGCCATCTTGGTCTGAACCTTCTCTGCCTACAAACCAGCCAAACTGGCCTATAAGTCCAATGTAATGGTGAGATTATACAGGAAATTCACCCTTTACCAACAGGACGTTACGGGCTTAACTCCCACAGTTCCGAGGTGGAGAAAATTATTCCCTCTGGTATTCCAGGGATCAGTAGATAACACACTAATAGTCAAGGCTATTTACATCAATGCTCAATCTGGGACAATGTCACATTGCCACTGTTGTTCTATTACGGAGCTTAGTATGAGCAAAAATGAAAAATGTCAGTGTGTCTATAATTATGTGCAAGTTGTAATTGTGTTAGTCTCCTAATTCCTAATATTCTTTCACTTGTTCTAGGCGGCATGTTGCCAGCTACACATTGCAGCGTTGATTGCTCAATATTTGAAACTGAAAGGTGTCCAAAGCTGGGGAGCGGAAGCGTTTCAGCCTATCACGCCAAACATACCTCGGGACGAGATAGCCCTCAAACTGGACTCTGGTTAGTACTACCAGACGTTTAAGAAATATTTGTTGTTCTAAAATACCTTTGCAAAGCTAACATTAGGTTGATAAAGCCGGCGCAAGCGGGAATCAACCGCTCTTGGTTCAAATGGTACCATATTCGTACCATCTTGTATTGTTATTGTTTGGAAGATGTGAGCTTGTGTGTGTGTGTGCAGGTGTACACGAGGTGCAGTACACAGAGCAGAACCTGCTGGAACAGCTGGAGGTGTGCAGTGAGTACCTGGAGAAGGCAGAGAGGTACGAAAGTTCGCTTATCTGTACCGCCTGACGCCTATGTATGAGAAACGGCGTAACTACCAATCGTTGACGCAATGCTACCAGACTCTGGCACAGGCGTACACCAAGGTGGTGCAAGTGCAGCGCTCGGGCAAGCGCATGCTGGGGCGCTACTACAGGATCGCCTTCTTCGGACAGGTATGCCAGTTTGTTAAAGTTGGTGTTAGTCAAGGTACACTCTCTTAAAACCTTAATTTTTCCTCTAAATTTCTGCTGAAAAATACCGATATGAATTTTGACATACAATAGAATCTCAATTATCCGAGGTAATTGGGACCAAGACCACCTCGAATGAAAAACTCGATAATAATGGAGGTAATGTTTCTACCAGGAAAAGAGTAATATACTGTAATTCATACTGAAATGAATCACTTAGCCAGCATCGGGTCCACCATTGGACTACCCATAGCCAGCTGAGAAAACCATAGAAAAGAGCTTCGGATGTTTGCTCGTGAATCACCTTCTTCAATGTCTTTCGACCAGAGTCGCACTCCACCCCCACTTGTACCTGAAAGCAATAAAATGTTCAATTTTCTTCCGCTTACACTTCCAATCACCAACTGTCACTAATGTAAAGAGTGAGAGAGAAGAAATCAGACTGTCCAAGCACACCTTGTGAGATGAGGGGTGAAGGCAAAGAAAGAGATGACAGGTGGAAAGGACAAGGGAAGAGAAGGAAAGCAGAGAGGGGAAGAGAGCAGCTGCATTGTGTGCGCAGGGAGGGGAAGGCAGGTGCCAGGTTGTCAGTGAGGGACAGCTGCACCATTATCAGCTGTCTACTACTATTAGCTGTTGCTAGGCAACCAAATAGGGCGGGATTACAAAGCCAATCACAGCATTTTCTCTGTATGCTTGTGATATCGATCTTTGAGGAGAGTGTAGTGTGTTTGTTATTTCCTTATCTCATCTCCATTTACCAATGATTAATTTCATTTGACAAATAATGTTTTATACCGTACTAGTTTTGAATTCAGTAAATTGCAAAGGTTTTAGTACAACACAAATCTAGAATTTGATCTAGTAATGTACAAAATGGATATTTGGTTCTGTTTGAGACTTATCAGCCAACCTGATAATGGCTGCCGCCTCCATTGAAAATACACTCAGCAACGATGAAGGGGAGAGGGGTTGCTACTTAGGACTGCTCGCCACTAGTTCCTTATCTTATCTTCACCAGAAGTACAGTACACCACAACAAAAAACACCAGCAGTTTTACTTCCGTCCCAAAATTTTGGTACTCGGGGAGGGGATCGGGAAATGACCTAAATCCTGTCCCGCACCTGAAATCCGGGAATATGTAGCTTGATTTGGTCGATTTAGTAGCTGTCAGATATTGCAATCACTTGTGCACGTAAAGCAATGACAGGTATATATACCGTATAACTCATAAATTAATAATAGCATTATTTAATTTTTGTTCAACTACTAGCTCGGTTAACCCGAGGCTCGGTTGACCGAGACTCTGATAATCGAGTTTCTACTGTACTTTTGTTTCATCTTTTAATTCTCTATCACCGTATCAACATATTTTTTCCAGGCATATTTTGAAGATGACAGTGGGTGCGAGTTTGTGTACAAAGAACCAAAGCTGACTTCTCTGAGTGAAATTTCTGAGAGACTACTTCATCAGTACAGCAACAAGTTTGGTGAATTTGTAAAAATTATCATGGACTCTGCACCGGTAAGCTTTTAGCTTCTTCTATACTTAAATTTTGTTGTTGTTTAGTTGTTCCCTCAGAATCCAAAGAAAAAGGGTTATTCTTATACTTAGACTATTTTTAGTTTTCTACTCAAATGCCCAAAAAAATATTTTGAAAAAGAGGTTTTCAACCTTTTTCCTAAGTCTACGATTCTGCATAATTGTTTGAAAAAATGTCTTTGAGTACCTAAAAACATTATAAAAAGTTTGTGAATAACGTTGATATAATTTGTATTACATCTTTGATTCAGTTCTTATTTCCAATACATTTTTGTTTACAGATGGCTTCATGCGATTTAGATCCGAAATTGGCCCATGTACAAGTGACACATGTAACTCCATTCTTGGACAAAACAGAATCCGTAGAAAGACACACAGATTTCGAGCAGAACCATGACGTCTCTCGTTTCATGTACGAGACTCCCTTCACGCTGGACGGCAAACCTCGAGGCACTCCCTCCCAGCAGTGGAAACGGAGAACTGTTCTTACCAGTAAGTCTCTTTTGAGTAAATCTCAACAAAATCATTAAAAAATAGTAAACTCAGATTTTTACATATTAAAATTAAGCAAAACATCCACAATTTGTTTTTAGTCATTTTTGGGCATTCCTTAGGCCCTGATTGTTTGAGTTGAAATATTCATCTTTCAATTTACAAGTGACCATGGAAGCTTATGGAATTGAAAGGAGAATCTTTTAATTACTAGTTGTTACTTATTTAGTAGCGCACTGATAAAAACCAAAGACAATGTTATCCTTCCATGCATTTGTAATAAATCAATCTTACTAAAAAAATTTGAAGAAAAGATTCTGGAAAAATATTTTTAAATTTGTTTTTAAAAACATTTTAAAACTAACCTTAACCACCTCGTGTCCAGCCGAGTATTCATTCCCCTACGTGAAGAAGAGGCTGAGAGTGATCGAGCGGAGTGAGAGCGAACTGACACCGATCGAGACTGCCATTGACGAGATGCGACAACGTGTCTCGGAGTTGGAGGAGGTGGTGTTCACACTTCCCACGGACGTCAAGAAGTTACAGCTCAGGCTACAGGTCAGTCAGGGACTATGCTTGTGTGTTCAAGTCGGATTTCTCTGGGCGTTAGTGTAGGTTCAGAAGATTTAGGAAGGTTGAGTAGTTTTTGAGTTTATTTGAATCCAAATAATTTCCAAGTTTTTATTAGATTTGTGAACCTAGTGATGAGTTGTGACTTTTGATTTCTCCAAATCACTAAACTTAAATATTCTAAACAATCAAATTTTAGATCTAAATCTGGGATCAAAGTGAACAGATAGGCTTGAATCATATTTAAAGAAAACTAACTGAACAATTCTGTTTTAAGTAATAGTAGCCTTGACTGAAACGTTGTGTTTAATGTTATAGGGTAGTGTATGTGTCCAAGTGAATGCTGGTCCTCAAGCCTACGCTACCGCTTTCCTTGAACCGAGTCAAGCTCTGCAGTTCCCTGACGAGAGGGTTGAAGAACTCAAAGATGTCTTCAGGTAAGTTTTATTGTGATAGAAGAGGACTGTGTACGTTAAAAGATACTTAAGAATTATAAAGGGAGTAATAGAGAGCGCATAAACAAGACAAGATTGAAAATTTTTTAAAAACTGACTGGACTAAACACAAGCTAGTGAGGGGATTAAAGCCATAATTGGATACTTGGCCATAAGCACAGAAGTAAAATAGATACTGTTTGGCCTGGATAAAAACTTGTTAGTTTCTTTGAGTTTCAATTTCTTGCGCAGGGATTTTGTGCGCGTCTGCTACGCAGCACTGCAGCTGGCAGAAGTGATCTTTCGGACCAGACTGAGTACCAAGCAGAGCTCAAGCAGAACTTCCACAAGCTCGTGGTAGAACTGTCGGCACTGCTGGAGGAGACGCTGTGGCCAGACACAGAGGTCGGCAGCTTCAAGCGCAACAGTCAAGCACTCTTCAGCGCTATCAGCGGCGCCAGCAACAACTCCAGCGCCGCATAGACTCACAGCGCCTGAAACAGCTGGGGAAAGTATCAAGCATAGTTTGAAGAAAGTAGGCATTTATACCTGTAATTCAATATGTTTTATGTTGCATTTTATATAAAACGATTTTTTTAACTGGCCTTTGGTGACAGCAATTGGGTTAGATAGTAAATTGAAAAACAATGCAACTAAAAACCACTTTTCAGAGGGTTTTTTTATGCCAGTGAGCTGATCAAAACTAATAAGGTCTTTTGGACCCTACTTTTGCCTAGTGCCATGGAGAGTAAAAAGTCAACACTGTTCCAATTCCAGATTAATCAAACAAAAAATAAAAGTTCTGAAATAGTGTCTGAAGACAACTTGTTTCAAAATGAAAAGGTTATTTCAAAATTAAATAAAATAAAGTGCAAACCATGGTTTAAAATAAATTCTGTTTTCAGAGAGTTGCTTTGACGGTTCAATGGTAAAGTAATTAACTTATCGCTAAGTCATCAATAGATAACATCAAAGGTTTAATGGCAGGCAGTTAAGAGGAAATGTACTGTGTAATGTTTTGAATGTTGGACAGTTTTCTGGCTCCAGGGAGTGTAACATTCTACTTACTTCTGACAAGCTTGTTAAGAGATTGATTCCCATATAGTTTAGTCAAGGGAGTGATTTTACGTGTGAATTGTAGCGGAAGTGAAATATCGTGGAGATGCTGTTGGATGGAAACTTCTTGAATCTCAAGTATTTCTTAAATACAGTTTTGGTTTTGCTTTGTTTTTATAGTTGCTACTGATTTTTGATCGCATTTTACTAAAAAGGGTTATTATTTAATATTTCTTTTTGCTTCCCCTATAACTTATTTCAAGTACGCACGGTATGTCTGTGTGCATCCTCAATTCATCTCTTCTAAAGAAGATCTGATTTTATTTTTTTGGAATATTTTATTTATGGTTTTAAATATTACTGTAAAAATATTTTTATATTATTGTTTACTGCTTGTTGTTTCTACAAAAGTTTATACTCAGTAGATATGTGCCGGTTTTAGACTGACATTCCTCCATGTTCCTTGTGAAACGCTTAGTTGGTATTTTATCTTGTACGTAATGATTAATAAATAAGCCATTTATGTGAATCAATGAAATAAATCTGACCGCCTTCTTTAATATTTATAATTTGTATTTATTAATTTATAATATTTTTAACCATGTAAGGTTTATTAGTCACATTTTAACTTTTAATCTTATGCTTCGCCTTCAAGTATTGTAAATATTTTACGTGAATGTAAATTTTATTTCTTGACTCGTTTTATGTTTTCTCCTTTGTTTCAAAAATAACGGAATAAATTAAATTTTGTTAAATATTTTCTAGATTGGTTCAATTTGTATTTTAAAGTTTTGGATAGTTTATTTTTTTTACTTATACGTTTGATAGTTGAGTTTACCTCTTCTTTCTAGTGGAAGTAAAACTAACTTTTAAATTTGAATGAACTTGTCTCTAATTAAGCCATAAAAAATGCCAACTTTAAATTTGCAATGCCATACATTACTATGAGGGAATGAATTATTTAGCGTTTTTGCTATGCTGTGTAATTTTAACATCATTAGTTATTAGTAATAAATTAGCAATTAATGTATTTTATTTTAATTTGACCTTATACACTTTTATTTGATATACAGTTGTTAACCTTGCTTTTCTCTTACTCTGATGTAGTGTAATATTTTTCTGCTTATGTAAGATTACTTGTTTTCAAGTATTTTTTCCAGTAGTTTACTGCTGTATGCTTTGACAAAAGAATTTATAAACTATACCAATTTTTTTAATGTATCCATTCTTACAGCTATCAATTTACATTAAAAAGAACTTATAAACAAAAATATAAAAGGCTTTCTAAGTAGCTTGTTATTCAAGGCAGTAACATATTTTAATCTAAGCGTGTTGGTAAACATAATAATTGTAACTTTTGCATATTTGTGATATATATTTAGTAAGTAAATGTCATTAAACTTATTTATAATCATATGATGCATATTGATAAGTATTACTGCTTAAAAGGTATTCAAGGTTATGTCCTCCTTCTTTGCTGAAGATATTTGCAACATTGTAACTGATTTAGAAACAGCTGTAAAGCCTAACATTCACTGAATCTCTTGTGTTGATATATGGTCTGTCTATATTGACATAACTACTTGCCGTATTAAATTATCTAACTAAAGGCTTGCAGGAACTTGAAATACAGTTTAGGGGTTAAAAGTACGGGTGGACGAGATTGGATTTTTCGCTTTAGGCGAATATCGGGTGAGAAACACTTGTTCTTGCTTGATTTTGGAAAATCTGGGTGGGATCAAAAGCTAGTTTTATTCATTACAAATTATAAACAAAAGGTTAAAAAATTAAAAGGATTTCTAACAGTTTATACAAAAATGTTACCCTACAAATCCCAAACTTTCGTTTCATTTGTGGGTTTTATAAAAACAGTGTATGGTACAGCATGATTGTCCTTTGATTTGATATTATTATTTATCATATACACATGTAATAAAACTTAAAAGTAAAAACTTTGTAAACATTAATTTGATAAAAGGGTTGAAATAATAACTTATTTACTCTTTAAAAGATGTAAATATTTAAAAGGAATCTAGCAATTTTTATCTGGATCTGTTTTGTGATTAGGGGAGTTTTTAATTGAATTCGCGTAAAAAACTGATCAGCGATAAGAGTAAAATTATTAAGAAATGACAGATAGTTTGGAAATTTTTCAAATTACTAGATCTGCCGAAAATTCCTTTAAATTTACCTTTCACTCAAAAAAAATACTTCCACTCTAAAACCCATTTGCCCAAAAAGTCTCCAAAAATTCACTCCTCCTGAAAATTCCTGGATTTTAGAGAATTCTCCTGATTTTTAGTATTTTATTTTTTGTTGGGAATTTTCCGATTCTCGGATCTCGTTGACCCCTAGTTAAAAGGAAAATAACAGTTGGTTTTAAAGTTACTTTAAAGTAATTAAAGGCATGTACTATGTTGCAAGTATTTTCGGTGTGTGGCAAAAATACTTGTTGTTGGTTAGTTTACTGTTTGTTATGCTTTGTTATAGATGTTTTATTGTATAGAGAATCTTAAGTCGTTGTTATGTTTTAGATGGTTTTAACTATTTCATCGTTCTACTGTCGTGTAGTCGTCTAATATAAAACTAACCTCTATTGAGCTCACAACCATTTATTGAGTAGATAGATTCAAACTTTAATAATAATATTCAATTTAAATAACATAATATTATTAGTTTATGAAATTTCAGAAAGTGTAATGGATTAATAACAAATTAATTGATTAACCCAACTAAACGTAGGTATATTATTTGGTTTTGAAACATCACTGCCATGTAATGTAGGACTGAAGATTTACAAAATTGCTCCATATCGGTACTTAATTCCAATTTGAAAAAGTACAAAATATTGATTATTGTATGAAATCAGATAAGGTAAACATTAACATTAGATGGACAAAGAAGTTGTTTTAGTTTAGAACTAACTTTAATGATTATGTAATTTACCAGCTCTCTTATTAGCTCCACTACTTTGCTTATCATTGGGAACTAGTTGTCTCAAATGATTTTTACTGTTAAATGAAATGGTTTATATAAGGCCGTATGCCCATAGCCCTGTAAAGTAATGAAAATGCACAGGATTAGAGCCTGCAAGTAATAATAGTGTTATTTTTAGTTTGGAATTCTTCATAATATTTAATAAACTATATTTTTTTAAATTTCAAATAGATGCTCAGTTGCAAATTTTTTTTTAAATAATATTTTTATTTATTAGTACATGTATTTTGAAAGTGACAACATGGGTCAGTGGTCCAGTGGTTAGGCTACTGGACTCTGTAGCTTGACATTGCTGGCTCAAATCAAGCTTCTGGTTTTATTGCACCTCAACAAACTAACCAATCGTCCCGATTCAAAGTTCGTGGTCCTACCAGGTCCCATGGTGAATTAT
The DNA here is from genome assembly GCA_018831715.1 of Matsumurasca onukii. NCBI lineage: Eukaryota > Metazoa > Arthropoda > Insecta > Hemiptera > Cicadellidae > Matsumurasca > Matsumurasca onukii. The sequence goes on from CM032065.1 coordinate 29,541,440, forward strand.
CATTATTCATATTGGTCATTGATCGCTTTGTCTACACACAAATGCACTCTTTATTTATTATTACCTTTTTTAAATTTCAAAACATGATAATATTAAATATATAAATTCATAGCAGAAATTATTTGTAAAAAAAAGGCAGAAAGTGACGGTTGGTAGTGTATAGACGGCCTGTTGGTTGGCAGCTGGTTGTCTATTGTACCCTGGTGCACTTCATTGAGAAGTGCTGTTGGCCTACATTGGATGTGAAGTTGCACTCGAGTGCTTGACAAACTAATGATGCATACAAAGCACCGCTCGCGATAAACCCAGCAACCACTTTTTGTAATTAAACATAGAACGCTAATTATTACCTAGTGATAATAATTAGCTAATTTCCAGCCAAATTCCTGGCTCAACGGTCAATGATAACCATTTTTTTGCTTGCTTGTATCATCATTTTTCTCTACAAAATCAGTTAAAGCAATCCATAGTCCATAGATGATGGTAACCCATAGTCTTAATGGTGCAAGAAACTTAAACATTTTAAATTAAATTGTTACACTTGCAGTTTAATTAACCTAATCTTTGTTGCCTAAAACAAATAATTTCTTTGATAATTTTTGGTGAAGATTAGTTGTGTTTTAACTTTAATACAGATGGGGTAGTAATGGTTTTGACAGTAACTTCTTCAACTAATTCCAGTAGATTTCAAGTTTTACAAATTGATTTCAATATTATCATATTACGGTGTAGTGGCCGCAATAGTTGAATCTGGAAACGTAGTTTCAACCTCCTCAAGAAGAATATTTTTTGTGTTGAGGAATATTTTTGAATATTATTTTCTGTCCAACTTCATTAGTCAAAATTCAGTTTATGTCACAATTAAGTTACATGTATACATATAAAAACAATTTTAATTCAATAAATAACTATTGTTGTTAAAAACATTAAAGGCAGTAGTATTGGATAGTATAAATTAAATTTAAAAAGAAAATAAAAGCCATTACTGTATAAATTTAACCTGTGAGGCCTTTAATTTGTGTTGTCTCAAGATGCTAGCCTCGCTAGTGAAAAGCCTTGCAAGTTAAATTTAGTATACAGTATTCTTTTGTTTTCTTTTAAAATTTAATTTATAGTATTTTTAATGTTTATGTTTATTTTGTTTAATTGTATGGTGAAGTAAACAAAGTTTATACTGTAAATTTAACAGTTTGTAATTTTATATTAAAACCAAAAAGCTGTGAAAGCTTCAAAACAATTTTTTCCGTCCACTTTTAAAAATTTTTTTATTATCAAAGACAATTTTGATTTCTTTCTGCTAAAACTGTAGGAAAGTTTTCACCACAAATTTTAATCTGTATTTTTCACCATTAGTTTTACACAAAATCTCTACAAGACAGTTTTTCTTATAAAAAAGGGCATTAGTTGCATGGCCTATAAGTGTTGACTGTCTGGTGTAGCGTAGAATGCACAGTTAAACCGATATTTGTAAATACTTTTATACATATTTCCTATGTAATTTATGTTTATAATAAAATAAAAACCATACATCACTCAGTACTCTGCCTGTATTATTTTATCCTCTTAGAAAGTTGTTCATTCAGAGTTTTAATTCCAGACTATCTCAAAAACATAACAATTAATTGTAATTGTATTACATTTTTTAAACAAATACTAGAATTAAAGTAAACCTTTCTATGTGCTCATCTTTTTGCCGCAATTCTTACTGGTTATCACAGATTGAGGGTTTTCTATCTGTAATTCCAATATACAAAATGTTACTTAAAATAAATAATTACGCGTACTCTTTCTAAGAAAAGTACTTACGTTTAATGACCATACGTTTTTAAAGGTTTCAATAAAATATATATTTTTCATTCTTTTCTCATAATAAATGTTGTAGAAAACTTAAACTTACTTACTAAAGTTATTATAGTACGTCTAATAAATAGCATTAGAGTACAAAACTGTGAAAAAGTCACAATTGTTGGATTTTTATTTATAACATTTTAATTCTTCTAGACGTTTGAGAGTAGGCCTACCTAGTTGCCCAATGCACTTACATGCCCGATTATGAACATCCCCCTCCCTCAGTGGAAGAGAGGCACGGAATCATCCAATGTATATGCTAAATTTCAATAGAATGAACCCATCTGTTATCAGAAGTTGAACTATTATTGCGGAAATTTTCCATCGTTAGTTTAACAAAAAGGATCACGACGTTTCGGGATCTGCAATCTGATCCCGTCTTCAGGTGGAAATACCCTAAAACATAACACAGAACATTAGAAAATGAGCTAGCCTAAAGTAGTCAGCGTAGCTGACCAGTCAAACTCTACCAAACAACATGAAGTTGTTAGCGTAGGGACAACCATAATATTCAAGTAAATTTTCAACAAGAAATAACTCAAAAAACTCATAGCATGGTATTAAGGACGCAAAACAGGCCACAGAGAACTTAACTCACGTAAGCCGCCCCCATCTCCCATTGGCTGTGCATAAATAGGGATTTTTGTGTTTCTTTGTTACAGTTGGCTAGCCTGCTGCTAGTGTGTGTGATTGGCTTGTCACCGGCCAACCAGTTAGTCTAGGGTTCGCTCGCTCAGTGAGTGGACGAGTTTTGTGGTTAGTTTTGAATTTACTCCGGTGACTTGTTTACTTTCATAGTGTGGCTTGTGTTTGTAATATTGTAGTTTGTTTTCTCTAGGCTATTCCTAAATTCTAAGATTTAATTTGTTGTTTGACTTAACAACTACATGTTGTTTGGTAGAGTTTGACTGGTCAGCTACGCTGACTGCTTTAGGCTAGCTCATTTTCTAATGCTCTATGTTAGGTTTTAGGTTATTTTCACCTGAAGACGGGATCAGATTGCAGATCCTGAAACTTTGATCCTATCTAACTAACGGAAAATGTCGTAATAATAGGCCTAGTTCAACTTCTGAAATCCTCCCATCGTCAACAACAAACTTCAAACAAATAACCATCTGTTATGTCTCAACCAGCCACCTCCGGTATTCTACTAAGTACATTTTTAAAAGCAATTTTGAGCTCAGGGTTTCCTAAAATTGTTATTTTTTACCCACACGCTAACAGAGTTTGAATGTCCACGAATACAATACTGTCCTGTCTCATAGGCAAAAGTGTAATGTAATGGTACAAAGTAACTGATGAGGCTTCAGGTTTGAACTTTTCCGCACCCTTGGAACTCAAGCTTTAAAATGAGTAATTTTTATTCCGTATCAGTTTTACAGCATGAAACTTTTCAGATTAATTTCCGGAATAATAGATTCCGATATGCAATCAAACAAAATTTTAGAAACAACTCTTCGGACTTCACAGATTGAGAATAACATTAAGTTCTAATTTAAGTTACAAAATTTGTTTTACTTAGAAACTCTAATTCAAAACTCTATAGGTTAATAAGAGGTACATTGTGTATTTTAATATAAAGATTGATCAATTAAAGTCAACCAGCCTAAAAAACCACGAGAGCGTGCGTATGAAAGGACAGGTTTCCAAACCTACGCTGAGTCGGCGATCAGCAAGAGGGTGTACGAAGGGTGCCGAGTTCAGCCGATGATTACCGACTTCTCCCGAGCGAGAGAGCGCTCCCCATTGTCGTTCCGTCCGTGGTGGTGAAACGTTGTGTGCGTGCGTACAACGGAGTTCATTGGTTTGGATACAGCAAAACATGCGAGTCTCGTTTACGGGTTAGTTAGTTCACAACTCTGTAAAAACCACTGAAAATATTATAATTTATTGAAATAACTTTGAGTTTGGTCAGAAGAAAACCAACTGTTATAAGTAAAATACGAACTTGTCATGTTATTTTTGGATGGGTTTTGACATTTAATTTTGATACAAACTTTACGTTAATATACATTTATGCTTTTTTAGAAGATTAACTGGTACAGGTGTTTGAACACTTACTTATTTGTACAGTTATAAAATAATACCAATAAGATTACATAATATACAAACTAGGCTAACAATAATTTGTCAATACATTACGATATAATGAACAATTCAGGCTAAAATTAAAAGTTAACTTCCTTTGGTATAATATGGTAACACTTATACTAAATACATTTTTATAAAAGGTGAGTTTTAAATGTCGCCTCACCTTAACATTTGAAAAAGGAACTATTTTTTAAAACTCTTTAGGGAATGTTTTTATATAATTCTGAAGTTTGTTTTGACATACCGTACTTTGCGTCAGCAGTCCCCCAACCAAAATCCAGAAGGGATGGCCCCCGAAATCTTTTAAATATAACCTTCCCTTTATGGCATCTCAGAAAATAAGAGATTTTAACTCGAATTCAACGACGAAAAATATTGCCTTTCTCAGTTGGGAGGGGACTCATCTTGTGTATGTACACACTTATATAAAGAGTTGAAAAATGTTCAAAACGTGTAAGGGGGTCAGGATCGGTGCACATTTCATGGTCCCGGGCTGGGTCTTACCATACAAATGGCTTGAATATTTAATTTTACCAAAGGAAATTTGCTAAATATAGTGTAGAAAAAGTTATTAGAAACTACCGTTGCCAAAATAATAATAATAATCGTTTCAAAGTTTGTAATAAACTCCGTAAAACCACATTCAAGTTAAGTCTTTTAAAAAACTATAAAACTAAGAAACCATTTTCATTGCCTGCTTGGGTTAAACGCCTATTTACTTAAACGAGTAACTTTAAAATTATAAGTGTTGAGGGAAATATGGAGAGACGTGAAGCTTAACACAGATTCAAGCGTCATATTAAAGTTATATGGGACATACTTGGCGTTCAGTCTGCCGTGAAATCAAACCCTCTAGGTCTCGGCAAATAACGCAGATAACTTATATAACACAGGCATTTATAGGGTTGTGATGTATCCCTCAGAGTATTTTGAAGAAAACTTTGTCATTCAAAATAATTATCATGTGAAATGTGGCATTTTAAACCTGATTTCGTGTAATCTCTAAATTCAGTAAATTGGTATAACAAAAGAAGAGTTAAAATGTCCTTTCTTTTGCAGTGCCAGCACAAAGAAGGGGGGACGGTTGTATTTAAAAAAATTTGGGGCCCTCCTTCCCGGATTCTGGGAGGGGTGTGGGTGACCAAAGCTTGTCAAAACAAACTTCAGAATCCTTTAAAACATTTCCCAAAGGATTTAAAAAAATATTACCTTTATTAAAAGTTATAGGGGGGGGGGGAGACATTTAGAAACTCACCCTGTATAATACAGACAGTTGTAATATATTGTGACGGTCATGGGGTTTTCCAGACCAATAGCTATGTAATTAGTGGTAAATAAATATTTACCTTAACTATTCAGTTCACTAAGTTATCTCACAATAAAATCTGTTCTAGGCAAAAAATCAGGAAAACAGTATTCCATAATTTATAACTATTGTACAGTATTCTGTAGCCCACTCAACATTTAGAAAAAGAAGAATGTTTTTATATAAACAACACAACTTAGTTTACAGTTTCAACTAAGTTCATATTCAGCTTGTCGGTTCATTATTTTTAACTAAGTTGCTTGTAAACGTATTCAAACATGCGAAATACTGTTGACATTCCTAGTTTTTGTCTCTTCTATCCTCTTCTTACGCCATTAGACTTTTATTGCTGTAACATGTTATTTCAATTTATACAAGTTTCATGTTTCAAACTTTTAATGTCTTAAATGTTATACTGTATGGCGTGTAAAGTTTGTTTATCTATTGACGGCGTATACTCATATGCCTTTTACAAAATAGAATTAAAAAAATCAAAACGTTGAGCTGAAAGAGCGAAATTATACATTATAGACAGTAAACGCGAATTTAAGCGTGGTTCACCGTGTTCCAATCCATCCTGACTTGGATGGTATTATATTCTTTGTACTTCTTTTAAGTTTTTGTGAGTTATTGGTAACTTGTTGTGAAACACAATACAGTATGACTATTTAGCCTTCTGTTCCATTTGCCTTTACCTTTAATTGTTCATATTTAGTGAGTTTCTATACTCATATTTAGATCTATTTTTTTATCGCCATTTAGAATGAAATGTCGGGGATGCAAAGTGTTTTGAGCATCTCCTGAGTCAAATGAAAAACTGTATTAATGTACATATTTTACACATACAGTAAAAATGGGCCCATTTTCCCAATTTTTAGTCCACCGAATTTATTTGAAAGGAGGGCCTTTCCCCCCATAAAATGATATTTCTGCTCTACAAACTTTATTTATAATCTCATTTGAACGAAACTTGACATACAAACTGAACAAGTGTGTTAGAAATCAGCAAAATCCGTTCAACCATACCAAGATGGCGGTGGAAAATTTTAATTTGGTTGATTGGATTTCGTTGAGTTGAGTTAACGGTGACATAAATTTATACTAAGTTCCATCGGTATCGGATGATGGCCCAAGCAGTGATAACAGCAAAAATCTCATTTTTGGGATACGGCCCCAAAGGGCATTCCCGAGGTAAATAATCCCCTCGTTAGAAGAAATGCACATGAATTCACGGTAGCACTCGTGGCTACGTGAATTGCCACGAATGATGTCACGGTCGTGGGTGTGTGCCTCTCAACCTACCTAACCTACTGAAGGGGAGAATCTCTGGCAAGAAATGAAATTGTGGAAAGGGGCTGTAGTTAAAAACGTACCACTAAAATGCATCATGAAAAATCTCCCCTTGTTTCTACTGGTATACAAGAGCTATAACTATAGGCCTACCAATTAAAACACGAACTTAGAAAGCCCCAAACCGGAGCCAAGTACTGAGGAATAACCATTCATGTCATGATGCAGTGTTTATAAAAGCTAAAACCTATGAGAAGTTTGCAAACTTTGTTTGTATCTCGTGGTGTCAAACTCTGGCAGAAAATGCTTATCGCGCTAAGAGGAAAACATTGTTTCCATGAGACTGAAATAAAACTCAGTGAGTGCGACCATCCAAGTTTGGGGTAATAAAAAACTTGGACGTTTTCCAGGGTTGGAGCGCTGTGCCCTTATTATACTAACATCGGTCTGTTCTACCTTTTCACTTTATAATCTGGGAAAGTATCAGGCAGTGTGACTTTGTCTTATATATAGATCTTAATTTGTATAAACGCTAAAGATTAAGACTAATTAAGATCTATAATAAGTCATTTGACACAGTATTTAAATTCTGTTTGTAATATTTCCAGCTTGTTGATTTAAAGTCACTATTTGACGGTCACATGTTTCGGATAAACATTCAGATTTAAGTACTTATTTGAGGGCAGAAATAGTTGGGCCGGATGGTGTAGTGGTTTAGCATAACCGCCCGGCAAGCGGGAGACCCGGTTCAAATCAGTTCGGTCCAAATATTTTTGTCTTCAAATTTATTTTGTCTTATATATTTTATACAAGCAAGGTATGCAAATATACGTAGCTTAGTATAAAGATTTGTTGCTAGCTTGTACACTGATTTTCTTGGAGCATTACGTTTGTGTTAGAACCTCTTCTTTGAATTTATACAAGTTTCATTTTCAAACTTTTAATGTCTTAAATGTTATACTGTATGGTGTGTAATTTTAAGTTTATTTATTTATTGACGGCATATACTCGTATGCCTTTTACAAATAGAATAAAAAAATCAAAACGTTGAGCTGAAAGAGAGAACATTATACATTATAGACAGTAAAGCGAATTAAGCGTGGTTCACCGCTGTCTTCAATCCATCCCGATTTGGATGGTATTATATTTTTTGTACTTCTTTTAAGTTTTTGTGAGTTATTGTTAAGTTGTTGTGAAACACAATACAGTATGACTATTTAGCCTTCTGTTCCATTTGACTTTACCTTTAATTGTTCATATTTAGTGAATTTCTATACTCATATATAGATCTATTATTTTTATCGCCATTTAGAATGAAATGTCGGGGATGCAAAGTGTTTTGAGCACCTCCTGAGTCAAATGGAAAACTGTATTAATGTATATATTTTACACATAAAGTAAAAATGGGCCCATTTTCCGATTTTTAGTCCACCGAATTTATTTGAAAGGGCCTTTCCCCATAAAACGATATTTTTGCTCTACAAACTTTATTTATAATCTCATTTTGACGAAACTTGACATACAAACTGAACAAGTGTGTTAGAAATCAGCAAAATCCGTTCAACCATACCAAGATGGCGGTGGAAAAATTTTTTAATAACGGTGACATAAATTTATACTAAGTTTCATCGGGATCGGATGATGGCCCAAGCAGTGATAACAAAAAAATCTCATTTTTGGAAACGGCCCCAAGGGTTTCCCTGGGTAAATAATCCCTCGTTAGAGAAAAATACATGAATTCACGGTAGCACTCATGGCTACGTGAATTGCCACGAATGCTGTCACGGTCGTGGGTGTGTGCCTCTCAACCTACCTAACCTACTAAGGGAGAATCTCTGGCAAGAAATGAAATTGTGGAAAGGGGCTGTAGTTAAAACATACCACTAAAATGCATCAGAAAAACTTTGTTTCTACTGGTATACAAGAGCTATAACTATACCAATTAAAACACGAACTTAAAAAGCCCAAACCGGAGCCAAGTACTGAGGAATAACCATTCAAGCCATGATAAAGTGTTTATTAAAGTTAAAACCTATGAGACAAACTTTTTTTGTATCTCGTGGTGTCAAAGTCTGGCAGAAAATGCTTATCGCGCTAAGAGGAAAACATTGTTTCCATGAGACTAAAATAAAACTCAGTGAGTGCGACCATCCAAGTTTGGGGTAATAAAAAACTTGGACGTTTTCCAGGGTTGGAGCGCTGTGCCCTTATTATACTAACATCGGTCTGTTCTACCTTTTCACTTTATAATCTGGGAAAGGAGTATCAGGCAGTGTGACTTTGTGTTATATATACAAGCAAAGTATGCAAATATACGTGGCTTAGTATAAAGATTTGTTTAGCTTGTACACTGATTTCTTAGACTACGTTTGTGTTAGAACCTCTTCTAGTAAGATATTTAATCAGGATATTCAAATTGGCATAAAAGAGTTTTATCTGATAATTGGGTTGGTACGAAATTAGAGTATTGGATTTTTTGGTTTATATAGTAGGTATTAAAGCTTACCTATATAAATCCTTAAAATTAGTTAAATGGAAACATATGATTTTATATTAATTTGCATAAAATTAATAAAATTTTACATTTTGACTAAAATACAAAATATTGTTAACATAAAACAAACAAACTTAACAAGTGTGTTAGAAATCAGCAAAATCCGTTCAACCATACCAAGATGGCGGTGGAAAATTTTAATTTGGTTGATTGGATTTCGTTGAGTTGAAACGGTGACATAAATTTATACTAAGTTCCATCGGTATCGGATGATGGCCCAAGCAGTGATAACAGCAAAAATCTCATTTTGGGATACGGCCCCAAAGGGCATTCCCGAGGTAAATAATCCCTCGTTAGAAGAAATGCACATGAATTCACGGTAGCACTCGTGGCTACGTGAATTGCCACGAATGATCACGGTCGTGGGTGTGTGCCTCTCAACCTACCTAACCTACTGGGGGAGAATCTCTGGCAAGAAATGAAATTGTGGAAAGGGGCTGTAGTTAAAAACGTACCACTAAAATGCATCATGAAAAATCTCCCCTTGTTTCTACTGGTATACAAGAGCTATAACTATAGGCCTACCAATTAAAACACGAACTTAGAAAGCCCCAAACCGGAGCCAAGTACTGAGGAATAACCATTCATGTCATGCAGTGTTTATAAAAGCTAAAACCTATGAGTTTGCAAACTTTGTTTGTATCTCGTGGTGTCAAACTCTGGCAGAAAATGCTTATCGCGCTAAGAGGAAAACATTGTTTCCATGAGACTGAAATAAAACTCAGTGAGTGCGACCATCCAAGTTTGGGGTAATAAAAACTTGGACGTTTTCCAGGGTTGGAGCGCTGTGCCCTTATTATACTAACATCGGTCTGTTCTACCTTTTCACTTTATAATCTGGGAAAGTATCAGGCAGTGTGACTTTGTCTTATATATAGATCTTAATTTGTATAAACGCTAAAGATTAAGACTAATTAAGATCATAATAATTCTGTTTGTAATATTTCCAGCTTGTTGATTTAAAGTCACTATTTGACGGTCACATGTTTCGGATAAACATTCAGATTTAAGTACTTATTTGAGGGCAAAATAGTTGGGCCGGATGGTGTAGTGGTTTAGCATAACCGCCCGGCAAGCGGGAGACGGGTTCAAATCGGTTCGGTCCAAATATTTTTGTCTTCAATTTTTGTCTTATATATTTTATAAAGCAAGGTATGCAAATATACGTAGCTTAGTATAAAGATTTGTTTAGCTAGCTTGTACACTGATTTTCTTGGAGCATTACGTTTGTGTTAGAACCTCTTCTCGTAAGATATTTAATCAGGATATTCAAATTGGCATGAAAAAGAGTTTTATCTGATAATTGGGTTGGTACGAAATTAAGTATTGTATTTTTGGTTTATATAGAAATAAGCAGAAATATAAAAGGATGTGTTTTTTAACGAGCAAAGTTAGAACTAATGATACAAATTTACCTGATTCAACTAATGTCTATTAGAATTAGAACTAAAAGAATTTGATATCAGTTAATTTAGCGGACACACTTAATTTTTATGCATATGTTCCTGAACTTTGGTAGATGTCCATATTAAAGTGTGTTTAAAGTAAACATGTTCATAAGCAAGAGCAAACTAATTCAAAATACGAGAATATCAAATATTAAAAATGCATTTTATTGCCAAGTTCTTCTTATTCGGGGATACTCGTAACTTGAAATTAAAAGGATAATCATATTGTTCAATGAAAGCCTTTAATGGACCTCTAAAAAAAGCATATTACCTTCAGAAAAACAACCAGAATACCTTTTAATGCAAAAGGTCTCACAATTAAAAGGTTTTATTCAGAAACTTTATTATATTTTTAAATTTAAAAGAAATATTTACAGAGAGTAAATCAGTATGAGTAACAACTTTGGAATGAAACCCAATTGAACTAATGTTTACCAATGTTTTATTTGAAAGCCTTTGACGTGAAAATGAATTGAAACAAATAATTTTACGTTGAACATTCATTGTACTAAATAACAACAAATTTTCTAAGCCAATAGCTTTCTATATTATAGGCCTACCATTGTAGGTTGATAACTGAACGTATGAAAATGTTCATCTATATTTAGTTGAACATTAGTGCTATGCAAAGCTGGCTACGCAAGGAAAGGCAAGAAGTGAAATGGAATTAGTTGTATCGCTAAAGTTGTTTGTTAGATCGGAGAGTCTGCCAAGTGATGAAGAAACTTGGCAATTAATTCCATCAGTGTTTGGAAAGAGCAAACTTGAGCGTAAGTTACTGTCTGGCCATTGCTAGTTTTGGCGCACTATAAAATTCACGTTGTTTATATTAAGTTTCTTTTGATTTTCTGCTAAACAGTTTAAACGGATACTAACCTGCCTGCTAAAATGTCAAATTAAATGTCAAAACCTATTTTTTCAACATTAAAACGTGTGTGATTTGAGACACCGATTATTCCTAGAGGGTATTTTAAAGTAAATATGGGATTAAGGATGAGTGTGATGACTGCTTTTGATGGATGATGATGTGTAGTCTTGTTACGAACTAGGACCGACTGTTCCCCAGGGTTAATAGCCCAACGTCCAATGGAATGGGATCAGATGTCTTAGTTTAAAATTACAATATAACCTTTGTGAAGAGAGAAACTTTCTTAACTGATGCCTTTTAAATGAATGTTATATTTTTCAATCGCTGTTTTGTGTTTGAAGTGCTTGAAATCCACAGTTGCGGCATTATTAACGCTGAAATACATTTCCCTGAAATAAAAAGACTTGCTTCAAGCAATGCCATTAAATATTCTTAAGTGATTTCAAATGGCATATGATTGACTACTTTCTCATTTCATTCTACTTCTTATTCAATTCTTATAATTTACTAATTTATTCCTGCCATACGTGGAAGAGCCAGCTTGAAGAGGTTTCACACCTCTGTAGTTAGTTCTTTCATCTCTTTTCTTCTTTTCATCCTTTTCATCTCTTTTCTCCTTTTTAGTTTTTCTCCTTTTCCCTGTCTTTGATAGTTTATATACATTTATTTGAGCTCTTCTTAAATTTGATACGGATAACGAGTGTTATACTTGAAGTCATTATAAAACAAAACTATGGTCTTTATTAGCAAATGTTTAATTCGTTTTAGGTAAAATGCTAGTTTTGATACTAATCATGCTGCCGTAAACGCGCGCGTAAATGTGATTAACTTTTCTCAACAATATCAAATGTTTAGTTGGTAGTTTTGATATCCTATTATTCTAAAATCCCACCATTTTCTAAAACCTCACAAATAGAAATATTGTAAAACAGCCAAAACCGTTGCATTTTCAAACCCCCTCAACACAGGAAGTACGCTCGGATTAATGGTAGGCCATATGGACGCGTTTGTTCGTCACCTTAGAGATTTCAACGTTTGAATAAGAAGGCTATTTTTTGTTAAACGAGTGTAAATTTATAAAAAACTAATTCATTTCCATGATTAGTTAAAATAAAGAGCGTATGAACTTTCTTGCTTAACTGTGAATTATCCAAACCTAACAACAGTGTTTTTAGATACCGGGGTTTTAGGGTAGTAGTTTCAACCAAAACAAAGTAGGGTCTAATTTTTGGAAACCTGAGAAAAATCACGCCCTTTTGTTAAAAGAACTTCAAACGTTTTAGAAAAAAAACTACAAACAAATTCTACTTTAAATAAATTTTACTAAAATATAATGTTATCGTAATTATTTATTTAATTATTTAAACGTGTTTATGAAAGAACCCAGGCCGGCACGCAGCTAAGCGCTAAAGCACCGCTGACATGAAATAATCTAATTTCCTTTGCAGCTTGTATTCCAATTCGCCCACTCACAGCCGATCTTCGGTCTCAGTTTTATTTTTTACTAGCTGAGAGTACCGTGCTTCGCCACGGATAAAATATCATACTATCATGATTTTAAAATCTTTTTGTATAAAGGCAGGCTGTTGATAGGTTACTGGCATCAAACTACCGATCCTTACACCTGTTCCTGCATTTTGAAAGTTGGCCCCACTTCGGCCTTCGGCCTCAGCTTGTCCTCTTGTATGATCACTTCGGCCTCAGATTAACGGGTTTTTCCGGAAAGTTATACTCTTATAATGAAACGAAAACACATTTCAAAAAGCAATGAAATCGAAAAACTCATTCCGCTGTTACAGCGAAAAATCACTTTTTTACCGCCATTTCGAAGCAACTTGATGGATAAGTTTTTGGTACGTTGATTTAGAATGAAAAAATACAGATTTATTTTAAATTCCATCAAAATTGGACTAAATGTACTGTTTTTAGATAATTAAACCCCCAATTTCGGGGAAAAGTCCTCCAAGGGGTCAAAAGGGGGTTTCGAAATCATTCTATAGCGTATGCCTTAGACGAATGTATCGATGGGCCTTAATTAATTATTAGTCATTTTTCGCTACTGGTGGCGTTTAGTACATGAATTTAAGTAAATTACTTTATACATGGATTGGGACTCGTGGTGGTCCTGTAATCCAGCTTCATGGAGGTCAGGTTTTGAGGATGACATAAGTCTAAAGCGGCTCAGATAGTCTCAGTGATCATCTGACGATACCCGCATCAACTCCCACCATCGTTTAGACATATCAAACCATCACCTGCGTGGTTCGGAAGCCACGTTAAGCCGTTGGTCCTTGTATTTCCATTGGTCATTGGGCTATTAATTAATGACCCATTCTAAGGAAGAGTCGGCCTTAGTTTGTAACAAGACTACACCCCATAACTCATTACTACCACTCATCACACTCATCCTTCACCACATGTTTGCCTTAAAATACCCCATGAGAGTGGTCGGCATCTCAAATAGTGATTTAGTGATTTACTTTTTAAATAAAACTGTTCTTTCCAATGGGTAGGCTTGTCTTATATTGTTATTGTAAATTTAATCGTATTGCCAAAAACAATGTGTTTTTAAGGCTAAAATACAAAAAAATACATGAGTTAAAGTAATAAATATTTTGAGACTCTTTTAATAAATATTTAGAAAACTGTATAGCAAAATATAAGTTATGAAATAGTGAGCTTAATACGGTTCAAGGACAGAACTCACAGTGTGAACTGTATTGACCGCCACCATGACTGTGATTGGTGGTTTGGCCTGGGAATAAGCCCGGTAAGCTGGACTATTGTTTATCTATCGGGTTCCAGCTCTACATACAACATAACGGATTAACTAAGTGGGACGCCCTGTATAAGCTACACTTTATTTACTTTGACCTAGTTTAATACAAGTAGTTTTATTTTTATTTTAAGGATATTTTAGTTTGTTATAAGTGTTGGCTAACTTCTAAAGTATGCAGAATGCTTCTAAAATATGACTTTAGAGCAGGAATTTCCTATAAAAACCGTAGAACAAGTCTATATGAATATAGTTTCGAAAACGCTACGTACGTTTTCATAAGCTACCTTTTCTTTTTTTAATGTTTTGATGTTCCCCACCACATGAAGGATTCAGTTAAATAAAATATACTGTTGTATCCTTTCTATTCTATGAAATTGAAAGGCAAATAGTATCCACAAGGCTTAGTAGGTTAGCAGTTCGTAACAATTCAGCTAGTAAATTCCAAAGAGTACAACTAAAAACATATTTTTGTTTGCTCCACTCATTAAAAAGACATGATAAAAGTGGATCTGATAAAAAGACGATTACTAAAAGGAAAAAGGGATATGTGTGACGATTCATTTTTTGATGAGCTACTACAAGAGACATACTTAATGTGACAAACAGTTGAAAATATTACAACGAACAAACGATGAGGAACATAAAGTCAGAACCTTCACCAGATTAGTTTTGCAAGGGAAATTGCTTGAAGGGACAAAGTGAATAACAAACCACAACGGTAATAGAAAGCTCAACATTCTTGCCTGACGATATTCTTCCTGATGGACAAAATATGTACCGGCTGTCTAAAAATGCTGGCCCCTTTAAGTTTTGAACGAATGAAGATTTTAAATGGGCTTTGGCATATATATTAAGGGTCAACTGAAATACTTAATTTGATCCTTAATACATATAAGGATTTCGGGATAAAGTTTTAAAAGGTACACACCCGCTTCAAATAATACTCGATGAAAACACTTTTGTTATGATTAAAATATTTAATTTTTCCAGCTGTAGGATCTTGTGTTACTACAATTTACCTTTTTGGCGCTTTTTCCTACTGTAAAAAGGTAACCTTTGCAAGTTGAGAAATTTAACGAATATTGATCACCATAGTTTCTATTATTAGCGAACTTCCATATGAAACAAAGCTATACGTACACTTTGGGGTGGTCCCCAAATGTATTTATGATATAATTTCGGTTAAACGTAGCAAAATTGATACCGTGCTTACCACCTGTACCAAACGTCAACCAAATCCATTCAGCCAGACCAAGATGGTAGTGGAAAATATTTTCCACCACTATCTTGAATTTTCTGATTGGATTTGGCTGATTTTTGGTACAGACGTTGGGTACAGTGTCACAGTAAATGTTTGTCATAATTTAATAGACATCGGATGAAAATACTGTTTGTATAGCATGAAAACCTTCTTTTTTTAGGAAAACACTTCCCAAGAGGTCCTTTCAGGGTACCAATTTTGCTGGATAACCTAGTTAAACCAATGACTTACAAAATTTGCACCAATGTTGTAAATTGTACCAAAGAATATTTGCTCGAAATTTTGTGACAATTTAACAACAAATGAGACTTGTAAAGTGGTCACGTAGTCAAAAAGGTTTGGAAGAGCACTTCCGGTGTGGACAATTCGCTAAGACTCATGGTAGCGTTTGTGGACAACCGCGCTCTTTTTTTGGTAGCGTCGGCTTTTTTTATATTTGTCAATGTTTGTTGCTTGTAATTAACAGGTTTTTGGTGTTATCTTTAAATACAGTTAGTTTAATCAAAACGTTCTTCTAGAACAAATAAAGTTGAACCTGGACAGCAATAAACACTTCAAAGGACGTTGCTTACACCCCAACAATTTCTATAACTGATAAGACAACTTGGCACGTTACGGAGTAGACAGCTAATTGGGCGAGTAAAGGAGACAGTCATAACTAACCCAACTTTACTTACTTACTTGATATATTTTATAACAAGAGTTATGCTCTAGATAAATACAGATGGGTGTTACGCAAATATCTCCTTTATATCCAAAATATCTCTATGTTCAACAAAAACAATGTTTATCATCAATATTGCATAACATCAGCTGATTGGAAAATATTAGTGCTGTATTATTAACAGACATGTATTAACATTTAAAAAAGAAACAATAAAATCAACATTAACTTTTAACAGTGGTTTTATCAAAGGGATTATGTTCACATTGTGACATAAGATTGGTATTGAAGATACTCTGTAAATAAAATAATTATAAAATATGATACATTCGTCAAACAGGACAGTTATCAACCGGTGGGAAAAATAGTTAAAAATAGGAACCAATTTCAACTGACCACTGTTAGTTGAAGTGCCCACGTATTTCAAACTGTATGACCAAGATTAAAGGGCTTGTCACAAGGAACATTTTTCACAATCCCTTTCCTTATTGTCGATATTCAGCATGAGCCACTTAGTCTTTTAAAGCTTCAATGACTACTAAGCAAACTTCTTTGCGTTTGCATCCATGGGTTGAAAATTAGTTCAATGTTAAGTACATTTTACTTTTTAACGACAAATAAACCCTAAGTCTGTATTTTTCTTCATTTTGCTGAAACGTGTTGAATACAAAATTTTAACAGCACCTTAAGAAGATAGGTAAGGGTTTTCTTTAAAACTGTTTAAGTAGGAAATTAAAGCATTCTGAAATCTTTTGTGTATAAAAACTAAATTTGTTACACCCGAATCTTACGAAAAGGGGGTTTGGCTTCGTGTGACACACATGGTTGACTTCAAGAAGTACTCCTCATGCGGTTTGCATGCTCCGGTTCCATGCTCCTTAAAAGCATTCCGAGATCTAAATACTGTCGCTTAAGACATGGGTAGCTGAAATATTTCACTAGAAAACCTTGAGAAAATAAATATTGGACTGAAAGCCTTATCTGCTTAAACTCACAGGATAAAATATTTTGTTTACAGGAAGTAGTATATTGGAAGTGAAGGAAGACGCCATGCCATGTGGATCCTTGTAATGACTCTCCTAGGACATGTCGTCACCAGGTCGGGTAAGTAAATCCTCAGTTTTTTAGGTCAAGTCTTCAACTTGATTAGTATGTTAAGTATTAGTTTTATTGGCCCTGTTTTGTTAAGCCTAAGTTTTGTAAGTACCGTCAACTACACTTTACAGATCGCGTAAATTAAGTTTTAGTCTCAACGGTCAAGTCGTCACTCGGACTAGTAATATAACTCAGTTTTATAGGCGAAACTGTCAACAGGGTATCAGCTTAGACTTAGCTTCATTGGTCATGTTACCATAATGACGGGTAAGTGAATATTTCGTTTCATAGGTCAAGTTGTATACTTCTTGATAATATCTAGCTAGAAACCCGTCAACGCCACTATTGTCAGGCTGAGTAAATCTAATTCTCTAGGAGTGAGTAAAATGCCTCTTGAATAGGTACTTCTAGAGTAAACTTTTAAAGCTTTTCAAGTCTTGAGAGTCCCGTATATTTTTTGGAATCTTGTACATTTCCATTGATGCAAATTGAAGGCCTCACTTTGCTTGTTAACAGAAATGATAAATTAAGGCTCGCTACCAGGAGAACAATTGAGTGAAAGAGACATTGCACCGGATAGTGAATAGACGAGTGTGAAGTGTGAATAGTGAAATAAGCAACTTTGCTTAGCTTAACAGCAGCTGTATCCATTGTGTTACGAGTATTTATAAATTGTGAATCAACAAAGACTGATGCCTCATTATTTGTAACTTGTGAAAGGTTACAAGTTCTGATACATTTGCTATCAGAAGTGTGATAAGGTGATTTAGTCAGTGAAACTTGTTAAATTTCTATTAACAGGACGCCCAAGCTGAGTCTCAGTTTTTCAGGTTATATCGTCAACAGGACGGGTAAGTTAAGTCTTGCACGTTTAAGTTAGTTTTATAGGACAAAAGTCAACAGCACCTATAAAAAATTCTGTTTTATAATTTTGGCGTTAGTTATGGAGCTAAAACGGAATGTACAAGCGTTCACAGAAAGTCAACTCTAGTGTGCAGGTGATATTCAGCATGCCACTCGTTCTTGTAAAGTTTTAATGAGATACCACTTTTTTACGTTTGCATCCGTGGTTTGAAAAGAGTTTGATGTTTTAGTACGTTTTACTGCTAAACCATAATATTTTTATTAGAAACTACCAATAATTTCTTATCAAATACAACCACTTCAATTAAACCAAATAAACCTTATTACTTTGGAAGAATTTTGGATTCCCAGCTGAAATTCGTATACATTTTCAGGATTTTAGTATTTGCGGCAGCCATGTTGGATTACAAAACAGTTATGCAGGTTCAAAGTTTTGTGTGGACTTATCTAGCCTCTCTATGCATAGCTCAAGAATGACTCGAACTAGTTTATTTTTTTGTTGTGTCGAATTGTTTTCTAATTATTATGCTAACATTGATGTGAAATAGTAATAACAAGTTCCATTCGTGTAGTAAATATTTTACAAGATCAAAAGTGTAAACAATCAACTTATACAGTGTTTAAATATGAGTTACTGTACTCCTTAAGGAGTGAAAAAGGAGTAATCAATCAATATAACTACAGTAATCAAATGTTTGTTTCGTCGTTGTAAACGTAAACAACATCAGAGTTTGCGTGATTATCAAACTTAACACTTCCATTATGACATCAAAAGGCAGTTTCTGATACATTAAGTGGCTTTTGTTGTGTATAATCATTTTCCTTTGTTAAACGTGGGAAATTGTCAAACGGGTTTACTATTCTTTCTTGCAGATAATGTATTTTAAGGCAGAATTTCCGACAACTAGACCATTGATTTTCTAAATGGTTGCAGTTATGTATAAAAAAACTATTGTCAGTGGTGACTACGGGGATCAAACCCGCAACACCAAAGTATTGTTATTTTTTTTATTAGTATTTTATATTGTTTTTTTAAATATTCATTCACTTTGTATTTATTTTTGTTCGACATTTATGTTTATAACAACTATTTTATTTTACAGCTTTAGATTTATTTATATTTATTTATTTTACATGATTATACAATATTTATATTGTGAAAGCAATAAACGATTTTATTTCTTGTAGTCTACAATTCCCCTTGAATGAGATTTATCCTCTCACCTTTAAACTATGTTATTTTAAACTGTGTTGTATGTGAAACAGAATAGTACATGATTGTATGAGTACTCCTAAAGGTTTACACCTGCTCCTAATTAGGAGTTCATATGTATTATAAACAGGGCACAGGAAACAATTGAATATTAAAGAGGTTAGACATACAAGTAACACAAACGTTAATCAATTGACTAATGTAATGCATTACTGACCATAACGACGTAAATAGACTAATAAACTGTATTTGTCTAGACAAGTTATTAGAGCGGCAATAGCCAAAGAGACAAGAATAGCTGCAAAACAATAACCGTTGCCTTTGGACTAACCTGTTACAATAAAGAGAAGAGCTCTTGAGCAACAAAGCTAGTTTAAGCTCTCTGTTATTTCTTGATCAAACAATGATAACGTTCTATAGAACTAAACCAAATACAAGCACTGTGAAGTGGGAACTATTGTCTGTGATACTTGCTCCTAGATTAGCCAAAGCATTGGTTTCCTTTTCCCAAACAATACAATCGGATTTGTGGACAATACTGCGAAATGGAGGGTTTGCAGAAGTCATGGTTGTCACAATTGTATTTTAAGTAGAGATAAGGTTTTTACAAATATATAATAAAAATTTAACTAAAATAATAATCAGACAGTATGGACTATATTTAATTAAAGTGTCTTTTTAAGATATCACCTTTTAACATTTAGTAAGTCCGAATACTGTGAAAATCACTCTAACTGCACATAGAGTCAACAGTATTAATAAACTGAACGTAACAGAAAAATGCTTGTAATCCTGAAACTGGGACACAGTTTAAAAACAAATTTGCGTCCCAATTCGGGACTTTACTTCCAAGCGAATTTCCACACAGTACATACGAGACGAGATGAGATGAGGGACAGGGCCTCGCTGCATGCGGTAGAGCTTTGGTGGTGGGGGTTGAGAGAAGATGTTGCTAAAGACAGATGAGCCATTTTGTTGAAGTAAAAAGATTAACTAAAATTGCACAACTCAATAAAACTCCTTGCACCGTCTCAGTTCACGTATTTGCGGGTCTCTGAAACCACGTGCTAAAGTCAAAAGTAATTTAAATTTTATTGACTCTTCCACACAAGAAATAAAACTGTATAACAAGGCCAGGTAGAAAGTACTACTTAAAAGAGTTCAAGATTTACACGGGGTCAATTAAGTCTGGAGATGGTTTAGTTATTGTTTAACGGTACAAGATAAACGCACCAAATTTTACAGAACTTTTCTGACACTACAAACCATTTCTCTACGCATTTGATATCCCGATGGCGCCAGGATGGTTAGGTCACCGTATAGGCTGCATTGGCTCATGGTGACTAGCAAATTAACTTTTATTGAGAAAATAAGTTAAGTGCACTGGGGGTTAGTAGAACGGATTTTGCAGATGGCTATAGGACATCCCATATCATGTCAACATGTCACTAGTTACAGGTGAGTTTCCAACTAAATTAAAAGAAAGCAAAATTATTCCAATTTATAAATCCGGAAATAGACATGTGTGTTCCAACTATAGACCCATAAGTATTATCAATACCATCAGTAAAATATTTGAAAAAATAGTATATAATCGATTGAACTCATTTTTAGACAAATTTAATATTCTATCATCAAACCAATATGGTTTTAGAAGAAATAAAAGTACAATGAATGCCATGCTCCAATTTGTCTCAAGAGCAGTGAAAGCCATTGATGCAAATAGTTACACAACAGGATTATTCCTAGATCTGAAAAAAGCATTCGATATGGTTTCACATGACACATTATTGAAAAAACTTTACAACATTGGAATCAGAGGTACTGCTTTAAGTTGGTTTGATTCATACTTAACAAATCGAAATCAAAATGTGGAAATTTCTTTTTATCAACATGAATAATTTAAAAATGTCTAAGTTCAAACGGGTTAACAGTTAAATCTGGTGTTCCCCAAGGGTCAGTCCTGGGCCCCTTACTATTTTAATTTATGTAAATGATCTTCCTAATGTGGTGAAACAATCTGAAGTGTGTTTATTTGCTGATGATACATCCTTAATAACACAAAGCAATATTCAAAAAAACATTGAAATGAATTTAATAACTGATCTAAATACACTAAACAATTGGTTTGCAGCAAACAACTTTCAAATAAACTTTTCAAAATCTCAATATATAAATTTTACGCATATAAGAAGAAAAGAAGAGGCATCTAAATTTAAAATTGCAATTAATAATGAAGAAATTCTATCGCATAACTTAGTGAACTTTTTAGGACTCAAAATTGATAGCAACCTTCGATTCGACCAACATATTAACTCTTTGTGCAAAAAGGTGTCATCAACCATTTTTCTTATTAGAAGGCTTTCGAAATTTTGTACTACACCTACATTACTGTCAATATATCATGGTCTAGTCGTATCAAAACTAAGGTATGCCATAGTCATCTGGGGCAATGCTTATAAAGCAAGCTTTGATCATTTATTTATTTTACAAAAAAACGCCATACGAGCTATTTTACGAAGAAGAACAATTATTCTTGTAGAACTCTATTCAAAGAAAACCAAATACTAACCCTAACATCAATATATATTTTAGAATGTATGATTTTTCTCAGAAACAATTTTTATGAAGTAAAACAAAATTTTAATTTGAAGTTTTTGAAGAACAAGAACAAATTATCAATACCAAGCCACAACACATCATTTTACAAAAATCACACAATTTATAATTTAGTGAAAATTTACAACAATTTGCCTGAAGAATCAAAACAAGAAGAAAATATTAAAACCTTTAAGAGAAGCCTGACAAATTTTTTATTGAAGAACACGTTCTACAGTATTGATGAATATTGGATAAGTAAGGGAAGATGAATCTTACATATACTCGTAGTATTTGCTTCAATGTTTGTTACTTTTGTTTTGTTTGTACTATTTCATGCGTTTGCCTAATGCAATTTTTTTTGTCTGGCAATAAAGTTATCTTATCTTATTGATAAGGTATTATTTTCACTCAAACAATTCCGCAAACTGCAATACTGACAAATTGTTCTATCTAAACATATTGCCAACTAAAGTTTCGAAAATTACAAGTTTAAATTCAACAAATTCGATGGAATAATTTATTGACAATTCAATTTGCATTACTTTTATGGTGAATAATGCCTTTTTAACGATATACAATCTGCTATTTAAAGTTATAAACAATGTAAAAACAAATAATTCGATTCAGACGCTAGAAGTTAAGTTTTTTGCCGAACGCAAAAGTTGCGGTAAGTTGCATATTGTTAAAAAGGTATTAATTTTCTTCGCCAAAACCTTCTGACGGAAACGACGCTTCTGAGAAAATGTTCAATCAAAAGTTAATACCGTTAAAAAATAAATTTTAATTTTTGAAGCTTTAAACGGCGGTAATTTTTAATTCAACAATTTCATAAATGCGGTTTGCGGCATTGTTTTGATGAAACACCTCTTCAACGATATGCATTGTTCCATAGCCATGTGCATAATCCGTTCTACTAACTTCCAGCGGGGCGCACCCTACTGGCACCATCGGATCAACAGCTACGTAGAAAAGTAGTTTATAGTCCTAAGAAAAGGTCTGTAAAATTTGGTGCGTTTATCTTGCGCCGTTCAAAAGTTATTAAACTAGTTAGGGTTGCGAAAAAATTTTAAAATTGCGGTTTGAAAATGTTTTAAATGTCCGTCAAAGAGCTTACACGGACATAGTCTAAATTCGAATTCGAAACGCAGGAGCTCTCTGCCATTATAACGAACTTGCAGCCAGTCAGAATGAGGCTATTGTACAGGATGTAAGTGATGTATAGAAAGCATAAAGGCAGGATTCAGCAGAGTTAAGCCTGCATTGTGGTATTATACTGATTGTGTTAGTGGTACTATAGTACTGATGAGTAGCAAGCAAATATATTGTAGCTGTAGATGCATGTAGAGAGAACTGTTCACTAATAGACTTAACCTTAAAACTAATTCGTTACTGAGATGAAACATAGTTATTGTATTAGTTGAGTAGGCGAGGTTGTTTGTCCAGGAAATCGTAAGTGTTAGGCACGTAATACACCCACGACCTCGAGTTGTTTAGTTCTCAGTCAATTAAAATAACGTGAGAATTAATAGAATAAAACTCGATACTGTACTCACCCACGTTGATAATGAGACATAGTAAAACTTCTCGTATGTATAAGGCTCGGTTCACACTAGGCAGCATGCAGCGGCAGCAACCGGGCAGCAGCAGCACGGGCTTCAAGTGCGCGTCATGGCAGTGCATTGAATCATATGGAGCGATTCACACTGAGCAGCATGCAGCGCGTGCTGCCCTAATGCTGCCCGAATGCTGCCGCTGCGCTGCCGCTTTGCAGCGCCCACTGCCATGCTGCCCATTTGCTGCTTCCGGTCGAAGGCCTCAATTCCAAGAATCGGTCTCAGTCTCACCCCCTCCCCTGTCAATGTTTTGGTGAGGGGTGCCTGTCAGTCAGTGTCAAGGAGGTGCGGGGGAGTAAACATCTGAGTTGTTGTTGTAAGTTTGTTATTGCCAGTGTTCTATATACATTAACCATGGACCCCTCATCGGTAGAAAGATTAATCGAGTGTATTAAAAGTAAAAAGTGTCTTTGGGATATAAACTCAAAAGACTATTGTGATCGGCTTTTAAAGATAGCAGCGTGGTACGCACTATACAAAGTTACAAAACCACCTTTAAGCAGTCGCGTGGTGGAGTGGGGGGAAGGGGGGTGACTGGAGGGGCAACGCTGCTGCTCGCATGCTGCTCAAATGCTGCCCAGTGTGAACTGGTAGCTACTCTTGCAGCGGCAGCGCTGCCGCCGCGCTGCCGCTGCACATGCTGCCCAGTGTGAACCGAGCCTAATTAGAGAGTGGGACTTCCATGAAGACTTTCTAAAAACATTGCAAATAAATGATAATTTAAGCAACGTCACGGATTTGTACTCAACCTTGCCTGAACTTTTCATAAACATAAACATTGGAAAATATGTTATCTTACTAAGCCTTTCATTCAAGGACTTTGATACAAGTTTGCAGGTTTTGAAACTTATTGGCTCCCGGTATTCAATTTAATCTTAGGCCTTTTCAAACGTAGAACATGGCATTATTATTTCTGTATAAAACAGAATTATGATTCTAACTAAAAAGGGCTATATGTTTTAAATAGCTGATCACTCAAATAAGGCATTGCATCATTTGATTTGTTTTCTAAATTGAATTTAATACCCTTTGCTAAACTACACAGTAAAACAATATAACATAGGCTTACAGCCTAATGTAAAAATATAAAAAAGATAATTATGAAACCCTAGGTTTAAGAATATTGGCGGTGTTGAATTATTTGATAAAATCCTTTCAAAGCTAAAAAAATTTAAACTGTCAAATTTCTAGGCCACTAAAATTGTGTTCTAAGACGTTAAAGCGTCGAATCATATCGTCAGTCGGAGGTGAATGAGCTAACCAAAAATTCCCCACAGAGCTAGTTCCGAATTATACTGTTAAGTGACTAGCTTATTAATTTTACCTCCTTTTAGTTTAGCCATTTTGGTACATTTTGTAGGGTTAGCGAACCCGTGGCGGATTGGTATCACGCGTGGCTCCGGAGCTCAACACTTTCAGGGGACGGGTTCAATCCCCGCAGTCACCAATGAAAATTTGTTGTGACTTGATTTGCTACCGGAAACGCTAGGTAATGGTCGAGGTTGAGTGGTAAAGAGGACATGGTAGTCCTAACTTCACCTCGTTAAACGAGAGAATAAGTTTTGTTTAGTTAGGCTAGACTGATAAGGCAGTTTCTGTCGTACTCCATTAAAACGTCTCGTAGCAATTTTCATATAAGCCCAAATGTAATTTTATCATCCGCTAAAATGAAAGAAATTTGGTCTCAAAACCAATTCATCAAACAATGAGGAATTAATATCTAATTTCCCAGTTGCAGGACCTTGTTTCATTATAGTTACCTTGGTTGAGGGCCTGTAGATCCTACGGTGTGGTGTAGTCTAAACGTGTTCGCAGCATTGCTGCATCATCAGTAGACACACTAAGTCACTATTTACATTGATATTAAAACTAAACACTATTAAAACTAAGAAACTTAATTAGAACTATTTACGGTCGGCACTTGTTCACTCGCGGTTTACGGGCGACGCGTCAGGGGCCTGTTTCGGAAAAGAACATATTTGCGGGCGGAGGTGTGGTGACTCAAACCCTCTCGCTCCGCAAATGTTCTTCAAACGAACCCCCGACGTCGCCTGTAAACCGCGAGTGAACAAGTGCCGTGGACCATGTAAATAGTTCAAGTTTCTTAGTTATAATGTTGCCTATATCAATAATAATGAACTATCTACCATAAGACCAATAAAAAAAATTAACTGTCGAAAGCCGAGCAGAAGAAATTAAATGATTTCTTTCTAACTTTGAGTTCATTTCAAAGCCATGTTTGTTAAAAAGCTCACTCCAACTGTATTGTCTTTGAAGCCTTTGTCTGCACTTTCTGCTTATTAAAATTTTTATATAAACCCATTTTACAAGTCTAGAGCTGTTTTTCATTTGGAACATAATGCTGGGCAAATGTAGGATGTCAATGGGTTTTTATAAAACGAACAACGCACAAAAGGTAAACATAGATTTTCTGAACGTGCTCTTCTTCTTCAAAAGCGCGGCCATAGATTACTCAACTTGCATACAACTTTTTGGCTATTTTATTCTTAGCTAACGTTAAAAAGGTTGTGTCGTTTAGAATGTAACGAGTACTTTCTTCCAGTCAGGTATTCTGTAGTACATTTGAATAACATACCAAACTATCCTCTAGTTATCAACTCGAACTGTTAGAACTTCACTATTTTGTCGAGTCCTTGCTATAATTGAATTTGCCAAACCTAAATGGGTCTTTTATTCGCTGAGTTTAGTGGTTAGGGTCGACAGAGTGTAGTGCCGAAGTCAACCCGAGGAGCTTTTGACAATTTGGTACTTAATTAACATAGACGTAGATAGACTTTTCTATCACTTATTGTGTTTAAAACCACACAACGTTTCAAGAGGTATGTAAGCTTCTCTCGTTATCAAGTGAATACTCGAGACACACTGATGTCAACTTAGTGTGTGATATCATGTGCGCGACTGTGCGAATGGTTCGTGCCAGTGGGATTTAGGTGATTCGTGACCAATTTGTTGTTGATAATATTATTGTTGTAGGTCGGTTACAGGTATGGGTTGTTAAGGTTATTCGTTTCTGTGGTAAATTGTTGTCGTTTTAAGGATTAGAATATGATTTAGGCTACATTTCACTTGATAACGAGAGAAGTTTACATATTTCTCGAAACGAAACGTTGTGTAGTTTTATACACAATGACCGGTAGAAAAGACTATACATTTCTATGTTATTGTAATAACACCAGCATTATGAATTTTCAACAATTGATACTTAACTTGACACCGACCAATTTTAGAGAGTGTTTCAAGGTGAATATGGGACGAAATTGGTCACACAAGGGCCGTTAGTTTTACATATTTAATTGCCTCTTAAAAGGTTTCAGAGTGAAAGCTACGAACGCCATAATAAACTACACGGGAGTATGGAAACAATTAGTAAAATCCCGAAAATCCCTTGGCTTTTGAGTCGCAACTGTTGTGTTAGTCACAATTTTCCTGTCGATTTACAGTTTGGAACTGTTTAAAAATGCACCATTTCGTACTTCAGAAGTTTTTGTTGTACGCTTTCAGACTCCTTGTTTGGAGGTATGCCAGGCTCATCAGTGACGTATCCTCCCGGATCCACCACTACCCTTAAACCACACATCTACACACCTTTAAGCCTTTCAATCTCAAAACAATTTCATCAAACTTTATTCAATTTTGTTTACCAGAAAACAACTCTGATAGTTCCACAGTTATGGTGTGTGACATTGAGATCGAAGAGGTCTACACAACTAAATTCCTTGGAATTCACCTTGATCGAGGTTTGACTTGGAATACTCACATAGACCACGTTTGCTCAACGTGGAATCTATGTTTTGAGGAAACTGACCGAAAACTGTCCAACTCACTGATGACAGCGTATTACGGAGTAATTTAACCACACCGATCCTACGGATTGACTTTGTGGGGAGGTTGCACAAAAACAAATGTGTCTAGGATTTGTATTCTTCAAAAACCGAGCAGTTAGAATAACCGCCAAATTGCGAGAGAGAAAGTCGTGTACGGAGGCATTCAAAACCCTAACCCATTTTGGAGACGTGTCTCATTTTCAAATCAAAGAGTAATACCATACGAGGTACAGACGTACACTCTTATGGAACTAGAGGCAGGGAATATTACCGAACGTAGTTCACGAACGTTTGCCTTCCCAGGTTCAATTCGTCAACAGACAACCAAATTCGTTTAAAAATGCCCCTGAACTTAAGGCATTAAAAGCTCTCCATCAAAACAATTCTGATTTCTGAAGCATTTTATGATACAGACAAGTTTATGACATTCAATAGGGAGACCGTATGATTAGCTAACTCACTAGAGGCTAGATTGGTTATATTCGAATGTATGGGAGAGAGTGAGGGTAAAAAACTGTATGTTTGAATGGGATTTAAACGTAAAAACGAAAGGAAAGTTTTAGATACGCAGAGAGTTTACGATTGCGATTCATTTATTGTAAATGTCTATATGCAATAAAATATTTATTTATTACTAAATAAATTTGAAGACAAAATATTGAGGACAAAATATTTGGACCGAACCGGGATTTGAACCCGGGTCTCCGCTTGCCGGGCGGTTGGTGGGTTCAAATCCGGTTCGGTCCAAATATTTTGTCTTCAAAAATATTATTTATTTATTCAAATGTGTGTCTTGTGTTTCAGGTAGTGAAGATCCCCATATCGAGTTGTTGCTCAAGATGCTCGCCTACGAGACCACGGAGCCTCAAGCGACGGCGTCCACCACTCCCGCCATCTTGCCGTTCTTCGAGGACGACAACAGTCACACCAACGTCACGGTGCAACTGGGCAGTGACGTCATGCTGCACTGCAGGGTCAATGACGTCACCAACAAAACTACGGTAAGGATTACCTAGAGCTGTGTGATGATAAACAATAGAAATATACATGTTTGAAATAGGACATATTTTTTAATTGACCACCATTACATGAGAAGTTCATAATCCTCAAATCTGATGCACTACATGCAAAGAAATATAATTCAAAACTATTCTTCAGCCAGCTGGGAGCTTCGCCCCCAGACCCCACTTCAGCCTGCAGTCTCAGTTCCGCTTCGCTCACGGTTTATGTATTTACTCCGCTAATGACTAAACTTTCACAGTTAGGGTATTTCCTAGAGAGTTGAAACTTACTTACCTAACGTTTCATAGGTAAGACGTAATAGCCTAATTTACCTTTTTTGAAATTCGTAGTTTTTGTTGTTATAGTTCAGAGTTACTGTTTATTTACTGCTATTCAATTTCCTAAAAAATAAAGTTTATGTAGTTTCAATACACCACAAGTTGCCACAACTTGATGTTGAGATTTTGCCTGGTGCTTTACCTTCTATACGCAATAAAATCGATTAGTTAACTCAAGAAGGTTCTTTGGTAGTTGATTAGTACTGATTTACCGAATGGCCTCTTAACAAAAGGCAGTTGAACAGACATACATCTTCTTATGTAGGCTTGGTCTTTCTAATGCATAACATGTTGAATACATAACATTAGTTTACTAATTCCGAAACTCATTGACATAAACCATAAATAAACATCTTCATAATTAACAATCAACGTGGTTAAGAAAACGTCAAAACAATATAATAATCGCCCTATTTACCTTCTCAATATGATACTAATGAAACATTGTATGAAATGAGTGTTTGATAAAAAATAATTCATGAAGTAAGAAAAACTATGAATGAAAACAGTAGGTAGCATGAGAGATATTGTTGAGTGTTAAAAACATCCGGACATTAAATCGAAGGCATTTACGGTTTGACTTCATAACTCTTGAGTCACTTCATAAATTACAATCCTCATTGTTTGAAGATCCAGCAGCGTTTACTGAGTGCCAATATAATAAGCAACTTGCTGAGCAAAGGTTTTTTGTAATCTGCGTGATTTTCTCTAAAACTATGGCCAGTCATTCACACTTGTAATAAATTTGAGGTTTGGCCATTCTTAACAAGAAAGGTGGCAGATCACATTACTAGACTACAGTTCGTTAGGTATAGCATGGCCGGTGGCCTTGAGATTTCCTGCTGGCCACTTATGGCCTTTATAGCCCATCTCACCGGCCATGCTATACCTGACGAACTAACAAGTTGAACCACCACACAGCGGGTAAACTTTGTCCGGCCGCTCCTGTTGAAATATGACAGTGCCAGTGCGGCGCTAGAGGTAAACTTCGTGCTTTGGAGTGTTGCGTGCTTAGTCTAACAATAAAATGAAGGCTTTCCACTGTATCTGCTCTGGTATGGGACTTTCAGGTGGTAGAACAGATTTTATTCGCCGTCTGCTCGCTCACTATTTAGAACTACTATAAGTATACTCGTATATTATCAAGTTAGACCTTTGTGCCCTGAGTGGCTGAAATAAAATACATTAACGTAGGTATTTAAATGTATAAAAGGAGAGTTTTAAATGTCCCTCCTCTTAACCTTTGGAAAAGGAAACATTTCGAAAAACCCTTTCGGGCAATGTTTTTTATAGGGTCTTGAAGTTTGTTTTGATGTACTTTGCGTCACCATGCTTGAAAGCAATCACGTACGTCAGAAACTATGATTTGAACCTCATTTCTCCATATGTAACCATAGATAGATCTAAGCAAAGCGTTCCATTTTATTGATCATGAGCAAATCATCACTATATTTTCATAATTACGAGTACGTAGCACAATGCAAAGTGGATTAAAGTTACCTGAGTGATAGTTTTCTAGTTTAAGATTAAAACAATATAAAATAGACAAGAACTAAGGTCAATATTACTTTTACAGAAGATTAGAAGAGGAGTTCTCCAAGGCTCTGTTCTGGGACCGGTATCGTTGGGATTTCAACTGTATATCTTTCCTTATACCTGGACACTACTGTTACTATGTTATGTATGCAGATGAAACAGTCTTATAAAATACGTAATTCCGTAATGTGATATAGACAGATACATCAGCAATTCTTTTAACTAAATAGGCCTAGGTTATTTTTCACTGAAGCTAAAACAAAACCAATTAATTTTTGAACCCCAAGAAAAAGGTTTACGACTTCATTGACCCTTGAAGCTGAAGTGTTGAAGCTGTTAACCCAACACAATATTTAGGATAGTAGTAAATAACAAAGTTATATAGGATTCGTATCCAACTTTATAGCCATAACTGCGAGAAAGATGGGATCTAACTCTTTTCCAAAGCCTGCGTTCAACGGATTGCTGCATCATTCAGAAACTTCGATGGTTCAAGTTCACTTTTTGAATAAGGTTAGCGATTTTCATGTAAAACTTATTGCTCGAAGAGTTAATTTAATCAACGCGGGTTTAATAAATACATAATTGGTGTTTTTACAATACTATGTAGGGATCAGTTATAAGTCAAAAATGCATTACAGTTTTAAATAATAAAACTTTGAGAAACCACTTAAAATGAAACCTTGTTTTAAAGGATACTTTCTTTTTAAGTGGTTTCCAAAAGTTGTATAGTTTATAACTAAAAAACATAAAAATCCACTGAAATTTCTTAATTTTGAGAGGTTTATAACAAAACTAGAATACAGGGACTACTCATGCCGAATGTTTAGCACATTTTGTTCTTATTTGATTACGTCGGCATAAGTTAGCTGTTTTAGGTTACTTGCACCTGAAGACGGGATCAGATTGCAGATCCCGAAATGTTATGATCTTTTTGTTCACTAACGATGGACAATGTCCGCAATACTAGTTCAACTTCTGAGCATCATAGTGATAGCTGTGATAGAAATAATCTGGTAAATGTCCATGAGCTTAAAATAAATACATAGCCGACACGCAGCCACAAGCGCTACTGTGAATCTCTGCAATTTTCCAATAAAGAAAAAGGATTTTATTTAACTGTTTTGAAATTATACAAATAAATTTGACAAAACTCTGAATTTTCTTTTAAATTTATATTTTAAGTTTCGTCTTTTTTACTCTGTGATTAGTTTGAACTAATATAAATTTATTTTGGAAAGCTTACGTTAAAAACAAAAGCTGTAGTTTTATCTGTTTTCAAATTAGCAAGTTGTTTACTTTTTGTATCCTAGAAAAGCTAGGCTACTAAGTTAGCAGCTGATTAAGTAAATTGTTTTCTAATAAATACACAGATTAATGTCTGCCCAGTGCTCTATATGTCAAAACTAACACTAAAGTAATCTTTCTACGACATGTCCTTCTCTTTAGCGAGAGAAATTAATAGCTCTATTTCCTATGAAATTTCGCTAATAAACGAAAAACTCAAACTTTGACTGAACAAATGTATTACTGTCAAAAAGGTAGAGAGAAAGGGTAAAGTTGAGAACAAGTATTGCTAAGGATAACTAAGTTATGGATCCACTTAGGTTTGCGCTTTCCACTTCGACCTCGATATTACCTTGCCTTATAAGAGTGATTCAATTTTAAACGTTTTGTCACAAGGTGAAACAATGAACCTGTATTTTCACTTTCAATATTTGAAGTAACTAAAACATTTTCAGTGGTTTTTATTAACAAATATCTTTTTTCATGGAACTGTATGTTTTTCTAATTTACAGAAACACTCTTTAAACCGTCCAACGTTTTAACTAATTGGCGTTAACAAAGGTTTTTCTAAATTGATTATTATTTCATTTTGTTTCTGTTATTAAGGATATTTTTGATACAAATGTGAACAGTAGTATACAGCCAAAATGGGTAAAATAAATGACAAGATCATATCAAGGTTGGAACTTCGGTAATTACTTCCAAGCCGTATTCGGATGGAACATGGTTTTAGGTGGGAGGGGGGGGAGTGAGTAGCTATAATTGTTGTTTCAAAAATTTCGTAATGTGTGGTATTCTTAGTTTAAGGTTTGTTGTTGAAGACGGAGAATTTCGGAGTTTAAATTACTATTGCGGACATTTTCCATCGTTAGTGAGCAAGATGATCACGACGTTTCAGGATCTGCAATCTGATCCCTTCTTCAGGTGAAAAGTAACATAAAGCATAACATAGAACATTAGAAAACGAGCTAACCTAAAGTAATCAGCAGAAGCTGACCAGTCAAACACCAAACAACATGTAGCTGTTAAAGTCCAAATACTAAAATTAAAATACTAGCCTAGAAAACAAAACCACATGCTTAAGACACACTAAGAACTTAGCTACAAGAAACAACTCAAAGAAAAACGTTCACACTCGGCAAAGGCCTCCACCTTTTTCTTTTCACCTGAAGACGGGATCAGATTCCAGATCCTGAAACGTCGTGATCATCTTGCTCACTAACGATGGAAAATGTTCGCAATAGTGATTTTAACTCTGTGTGCTATTGTTTCAGGCTATAGGTTCTCCCCGTGCTTAATCGATAAAAAACTTTTAGGAATCTAACACCAAAGAAAATACATATAGGTGTATGTATTGTACAGAACCTGTATGTTGAATGTGGAATTTGATATGTGAATGTTAGGATAAGGACGACTGCCATTCAATGTCACAAATGTCAACGGCAATAAAGAATTTATTTATATTTATTTATTTATCGTCTTTGCTAACACCTCTTATTAGAGAAAGTAACGCACAATAAAAGTGACTATTAGTAAAATTTCAATGATATCAATTTTAAGTAAGTATTTCTATATCAAATATCGTTATATATTTCTTTATACGTGCTAAGTTCGTTGACATAGCTTTCGAGTTGATATAATTAGCAGTATTACAGCAGCTAATGTCACTGCTTCTGACTGATGGTTTCACATACGTAAAGGCACGGTAGAGTCATTATTTTCAGCATTATAAAATCCTCGTGGGAAGTTTCAAAGTCATAAGAATTATAGATAAAATCCAAATTGATTTATTTTGCAAAACAAAAACTAGCTTTAGCTTGTACTCGGCATATGATCCTCAAATAAATATTCCATACGAGAAATTAGGAGGGAATATTAAGCCGTAGTAAACCGTTTTAAGTACTTTTAAATTGTAGTGTTCTGAGAGTTTTTCAGTACAAATATTGCTGAAGCAACACTTTTACAAATATGTTTAATTTGTACATTCCAAACTAAATGTTTGTCAATGTGAAAATTCCAATAGACTTAGTAGAATCAGCCTCTTCAATCGAGTTTACATTGATAACTACTTCTAGCCACTTGATTTGCCCAAAATGTCGGATTCAACTGAAATCTAAAAATGTTTGATTTTATGTAATTAGTGAAAATATTTAAACTTTGGAAAACTGAACGCATTCATTAGTTTTAACATGTGTCAATACATCCAATTGTTCTATTGCTATAGGAGAAAATATTAAAGCTTTACATCTGCGTATTGCATGATGGGACCATTATTAACGGCATGATGGTTCAGGTCATTAACATAAAACATGTTTTAACATACGAGTATGTATTTTTATTTATAGTTTATACGATATTACAAGGATAAAAATGAAAACTTCAGGCCCACTTGGTTTGAGCTGGGAATTCCCGTTGCACGAAGTAAGAGAGTATGATGAGTATGAACAAGGTTTTTATGTGCTGCAATGTTTTAGAGAAAATGTTTGGACAACGTGAATTATTGTCTGGGGCTGACCACAAGCTGCTCGTAGCGGTAAAACCAACAAACAGACCCGGTGACAACTGTACATGGTTTCAACCAAAACAAAACCTGGCATAGAGGTTGTCTCTTGAATATCTAGTCATCCATCTTGGTATTTTTACTTGAAAGCCTTGCCTTTACTAGAGGAAATTGCAGCAATGCAAATTTGTATAGGAACAAAATGAAGTTGTACGATAAAATATTAAAAATCCCAATAGCTCCAAACCTAGGGAATCGGGCAAAATCTAAAATGGTGGCCGGTAGCATATAGTTTCCAAAGGTTGATTTAGTTTTAGACATGTATCTCAGGTTTTCATTGACTAAGTCTACGATGTAAATAGTACTTATTGTTATTCAGAAATAATAAAGCTTTGAAATGGTAAAGATATTAACTCTTCTACTTGGAAAACTGCAACAAAGCCAGTGCAGGTATTAGAATATACAATATGAAGCAGTAGGCTGTAATAATATTTAAATTCGTATTAACATTATTTAAACTCGTTATAAAGCTATAACGTTTTACCTACATGCGTGTAGAGCTTTCTTTGAAATTATGCGTTTAAGTGTATAAAAACAAATGGAGCTGAAAATCACTAAAACTTAGGACGATTTCAAAATGTATTTGCAAAACTATTAATTAACTACTTATGGGAGATCGAGTTCCATACACGTGGCGAAAATCTCCTTTAGTTTCCAAATATTTCGTGTTTTTATAAAATTGTTTAAAACTGTTGAAAAACGGTCCTTCGTAAGCCCTCGCAAGCGCTTGTTAGGTCGCATCAGTTGAAAGAAGAACCGATTTTAGCCAGTTGTTACGTGAATGTTGTCGTGTGTTCCTTGTGAAACTCAGGCTTTCTCTGAGGTGACCACTGAGGCGGTCCCTTAAGTCGTACATAACTTCACAAACTAAACCCCCTCATTTCCCAGTACTCCCTCCCGTCGTTAAACAAGAGATGATTGATTGCTAACGGAGAGCTCAATAATGATGTTACCGCGACAATGTGAGCTCGTTATGCACCTGTTGGACTCCCCAGTGAAAACCTCTTGTTTGTCCATTATGTCTAGTTTTTGCACGAAACATTCATCACTCGCCAAACTGTTCTGTTGGGAATCTCAGTGGATTTCACAAATAAATAAATGCGGTGTTTATAAATAAAAACAACTAAATCCAACGATGAAAGACGCCTTATGAAATGTATGTAGTGATAGGGCAGATTTAGTCTTACTATACAGGGTGATTTTTAAGTGTGCCACCATTAAAAAATTGTATAAACTATAGGATTTTAGGTTTTTTCAAGAAAGAGTAAATGGGAAATATTACCTAGTTTTGTCCAAGTATTGAAAATATGCAAAACACGATCTTCAAAATAGCTGCCATTTTCCAATATGGCGGCCAACATTAAACATATGAGAAACGGTATTTGTTATGGATTAGTGGTATCATTTTAAGACATTTTTATTCCGGACATTTTTATAAATCTCAGAATTTTGGACAGATATACGAAGTTAAAATTTCAACAAATGGCATAGAAAAGTCACATTTTAATTGGTTGAAGTATTTTTCCACGTATTTTATGTACCAAAATTGATTTTTTAAATGGGCCGATGTGTTACTTATGGTAAAACAATAAAAATCATGGTTAGCTTAAATACGGAAAATGGCATTGACAAACGTTTTATGGTGGCCATTTTGAAAAAGGTTTCTCGCATATTTTTAATACTGGAACAAAACTAGATCAAAACTAGATAATGTTCCCTATTTAAACCTTTTTGTAAAACCTATAGTTTACGACTTCCCAATGGTGGCCCAATAAAAAATACTCTGTACATACGGTTTTGTAACGAAAACAAAACTCCGTCGCCAACTTTCCTTTGTTAAGCAAGACAAAGTTTCTTTTTACCTTTACCTTTTGCATACATGACCGGAAATGTTTGATTGAACCACACCGTTATATCAGGTTGATTTACAGACATGATATCAGACATGACTTCTGCGTAATATCAGACATGATAAGTGTAACTACTGGTTCGTTAAACTTACAATATAACCATGCACGCGTCGGCTATGCTTTCAATATTACGTATAATATGAAAGAAATGTGCTCATGTTCAAGAAGAAGAATTACAATCAATCAATAAATGGTTTATTGCATAAAAAGTTCTACAATGCATGGCAATCGTCATTTAGAACGTGTAACTAAAATTTTCCATTCACTCAAACATCGAGAACTCTTTCAAACATACATTGTGTGCCCTCATTCATCTTCATTCATACGAATTGTTCCTCTCTAGCTCTTCGATGATCAGATTTCTCAATTGTTTGGCAAAAAATCACCAACGCTGTAAAACGCTTCTGCGACCAAAACGTTTTTTAAGCGAGTTTTAAATGCCGTAGGCATAGGAGCACTTTTTATTGTATTCGGAAGCCTGTTGAAGAAATGAACTCCTGCCTGGGAGGGCAAACGTTTATGGACTACCGTTCTGTATCTCCCAGTCTGGTAGTCATCCCTGCCTCTAGTGACATAAGAGTGTATATTGCTACCTCTTGAGCTGTCGCGTTTTGATTTTAAAAATAGAGACGATTCTAGAATGTAAAGGCAGGGAAGTGTCCACGATTTCAGATTTTTGAATGCTGGCTTGCACGACTCCCTCCATTGAAGTTTTGAAACTTTTCGAATTGCACGTTTTTGGAGAATAAACATTCTTGAGAAGTTTGTGTTTCCGCAATCTACCCATAACGCCAATCCGTAGGAAAGGTGTGGGTAGATTTCTCTGTAATAAGCCGTCATCAGTACCTGAGTTGGGCAATATTCGGATAGTTGCCCCAAAACATAAATGCCCGAGGCTAGTTTAGAGCAGACATTGTCTACGAGACAGTCCCAATCTTCAACTTTATCTTTTCACAATTAATCCAATAATTTATCTAATGCAATTAATCTAATGCACAATTTATCGAATGCTCTTTTGAGAGACCACACCAATCCGATAAGTTAGAAATGAAGATTTTTAGTTGCAAAAGTGAGTGGATTAGTTACTAAATTACAGGGCAGTTTGCCTAATTAAGGGATAGCTACAACATGCTGGCGTGAGCTACCAAATACCCGCAGTGTTAGTAGTTTATTGACATTGTTAGTGCGGTAATTGCACTAATTAATTATTAGTTTCGCCAACTGGAACTATTTTAATCATGGTCCGCGTGTATCGCTAGAGTTACGGGTCAAAGTATATGAATCATGTGAAAGGTATTTTATGTAAAAGCTGCGTTCGGTACATCAAATTTGCTAATAAAAATGACCCGAAGTATACCGGGCGTTCCTTAATGAATATCGGGGTTTTAACGCTCTATATATCTATTACATTAAACTTACAGCTATGAATGATGTTCCAAAAGAAAAAGCAACTCAAACAGTTTTACCTAAAATTTTACAAGTGTTCAATATGTGAACCGTTTATCCTCCGGCACACATCAAGTTTATTATATTCGAGTTCTTCCCAAACGTTGTAAAGTGTGTCTTGCGTAGTTCGGGGAGGTCAGCTGGTAGCGGAGGTACATACACTCCCTGATGAAACCATAAAGACAGAATTCACATAGCGTCTAGTGACCACGGAGGCCATGCTAAACAAGCTCTGTCGTTGGCCCTTTGCGGCCAACCCAGCGGTAGAGTGTTGTTAAACCAATTGCGAACATCGTTATGCCATTGAGGAGGGCACCATCTAGCTGGAAAATGAAGTTATCCAGTTCATATTCTTCTAACTGAGGGAAGAGCCATTGTTCTAGTCTATCAAGGTAAAACGAACCAGTACCTGCTAAATGCTCTTTTGCTTCACCAAAAAAGAAAGACCCATACACCCAGAAAGACCCATGTTCACCGGGACGTGGGTCTCAAAACATTAATTTTATCTTAGCGGTGTCTCGTGAGTCTTGTACCATCTAGTGAGGATTTTTTGCGCCTCAGGCCAGCACATTATGAGTGTTGTTAACATGTCAACTAAGGTGAACACTTGATTTGATTCATCACTGAAGATAAAATCTTCATCGTCATGCAACAAAATTTCGGTACGTTTATGCCACGGTACTTTCAAACGGACGGCGTGGGAAACATTGCGTGCACATACAAAATGATGCAAACAAACACAATTGTTTGAGTAGCTCTTTAATTTCATGTATGATTTATAATTATTATAAGTTTGGTGTAATACATACTTATTATTGCGTTTAAACCTCGATATTCATTTGTAAACACCCGGTATATTAAGTCAGATTCAAACTCCACTTAGATTGAATCAATGCGTTCAATTATTAAAATAATCCTCATTGTAATAATCCTAGATAAGAATAACAATCTTTATTTTTTCTGATTAAATGTTTACAAGTTATACAGTATTTTGAAATTCAAACACAAGATTAAATTTAATACTACTTTAACTAAGACAGACAAAATAGGGCCCTAAGTGATTGAGTATAGTTATGGGCTCCATCACTTAAGTAGAGTTTTAAGTGCATGGAATTGCTTCATTTTAAAATTGTTCTAATGCAAAAATTATATAATTTAACAACAAAACAGGGATCTAGTAATAAACTGTAAAAATTGGATCAATCCTACATAGCTAAAAGATTCAATTAGTATATTATTCAGAAAACCTATTGTGACATTTTTCCATTTGAGCAAGATGATCACGACGTTTATGATCTGCAATCGATCCTATCTTCAGGTGAAAAGTAACTTAAAACACAGAACATTAGAAAACGAGCTAGCCTAAAGTAATTAGCGTAAAGTAGGCTAGCTCGTTTTTAATGTTTTGTGTTATGTTTTAGGTTACTTTTCTCCTGAAGATGGGATCATATTGCAGATCTCGTAATGTCGTGATCATCTTGCTCACTAACGAAGGAAAATGTCCGCAATAACAGTTTAAACTCTGAAATTCCCCCATCATCAAGAAAAACTTTTAACAGATTATTACTATTACTACGAAATCAGTCCATACAAATATAAGAAAATAGAAGCAATGGAGAATGTCGTATACAGTAAATCTTTTAACTCCGGATCAAGTTTGATGTCTTAATCACACATAGCACGGATTCAAAACAGAAGCCTTAAATTCATACCATGGGAAACCTTTGACCGACAATGCTCATACTTATAAAAAATAAAAGTGGAGAAGATGAATTTTTCAATGTAACTGACCGTCCAATGTTAAGCCAAAATATTTGATACCCAAGCTTGGCTCACAATTGAGCGCTCATTACAAACTACCCACCTTACTTAGCACTTTTAACATTTATATAAAATTTGGTTTCTTAGTTTCGCCTACCTGGATTGGCTTGACGAAAAGTTTACATACGTTGTTTTATCTGTACTTAAGACTAATTTATTTGCAACAATCTACCATTTTAACGCATCACTTACGTTATTTTGTATTGTATTCTATGTGTTTTCAACATACACTACGAGTACAGTATAAACTGCAAAAGATGTAACTTTTCCATTTAAACTCGCTTTTCATAGATAGTTTATGAACGTTATGAATATTATAGCATCCAACAAAGAATTCTGAAGCACTCCATACTTCATCTCTCGTATATAACTTAAAGCACTAGGTATTTTTACACATTGCTTAAGTAAACGTAACATTATTTAAAGCACTAAACTTACCTATGAAGCCATAATTTCATACAACTTGTTCAGTACATTTACATTATATTATACAACCTTCATTAACATTTTATAATAACTGCCAATGCTATTTTAACCATACTAAACTAGATGGATTAAAGCGGGTTTTGGCGTAGTCAATAAAGCCCAAACTAAATCCATCAGTCTGATCAGAGGGATAGCTAAAATAAACAAGTTCCGGTTGTAACTAACAGAGGGGTGATTTAAATTGACTTCAAGAGTAATGGCCAATAAATTCTATCAAACAAACTGTTCGTGGCTGCAATAATGAAAATGTTCATCTTCTCTCGAAGTTTTCATATTGATTTGTTGTCTGCATAATATGCATGTAGTGAACCTGTAATACATATCCACTACATCAATATGCTAAGTTAGTGCATTAGCATGTATTAACGTCTCTCTCAACATATATTAGAGACTTACATGCATAATATTGTTTAAAATTATTTAGCTACTGAATTATTCTGTACCAACTAATAATAACAACAACTAGTATCAACATATTGTTTAATATAAAGGGAAGAGTTTAAATAAAAATAAACTTAGATGTTTATATCAAAACTTTAATAAAATAATACAAGGAACACAAAAAAATAATAACATATATAAATTAAACAAACCGGTTGTAAAAGTTGTAAATAAAAGGAGGAAACTCCCGCTCCGTCTTCAAACTCTCTGGCTGTTCTTCAATTCCTTCTGGTTCTCCTGAGGTAGGCTACTCACAAGTACTAGTAGCCCTTTAAAAATGTGCGCAAATTGTTTTAATTTGGACCCGGTTGATGACAACCTCTCAGAAAAATTAGTTTCGTTTTAGGACAGTTTAAAACTAACTAGTGCGTAGTAATGACTGTCTTGGTTTCCTTGTTGGAGGAAAGTGTTTTTTTAGGAATCAAAGTAGTTATAAGCAATACAAAAAGAAAACGAAAACACATATTTTCCTTAACGTTTTTGTCATATTGTCTCATTTATTTGTTACATTTTCAATAACGTATCGACACACATTGTATTAAGGGGATCTTAAATTCTGAAAGTAAAAATTACTAGTTACTTTTTGATTAAAAAGAGAGTAAGCTTAAGGCGTTGTATCCGGCGGATTTTTCTCACTTTAACACTTTACACACTTACCGAGATACTGCCTGCCCATGTAGGCAGGAGTTTATAGGGGTTTGACACCCTTTCACCTATCAAGTTAAATTGTTAACCAAATTTTCTTCTTGATGATACGATAAGCACTTTGGGTATACTCAATTTAGGTCGATTTTTATACTTGATTTTAATGACAATTGAACCAATAATTGTCTTATTTCCAACCCCTACAATATGCAAACCGATTAGGTTACACACAAAGTATTTTAGGTAATTCCCATGGCTACAAAATACTATCTAATTCAACACTATGGATCAAATATTTCAGGAGATGTATCAAATATAATAATGAAATGTATAAAACGAGGCTACGTTGATGAAAATAAAGTTTTATACCCTTAAACATAATGAAAAATAAAAAAACACGCAGTAAACTCAACAGTGTAAAAAGGTTGGTCAAGGCCTGAACCCTATTTCTCCAAAAATGCAATGTTGATGTGTGTCTCTTGTGTTGCAGGTGTCTTGGCTACGCAGACACGAGGGGAAACTGAGTCTACTGTCGGTGGGGGTCGACGTGTACAGTTCTGACGGACGATACTCTGCTACTCTGTTGATCTTAATGCAATGTTGATGTGTGTATCTTGTGTTGCAGGTGTCTTGGCTACGCAGACACGAGGGGAAACTGAGTCTGCTGTCGGTGGGGGTCGACGTGTACAGTTCTGACGGACGATACTCTGCTACTCTGTTGCGCCGAATGCAATGTTGATGTGTTTCTCTTGTGTTGCAGGTGTCTTGGCTACGCAGACACGAGGGGAAACTGAGTCTGCTGTCGGTGGGGGTCGACGTGTACAGTTCTGACGGACGATACTCTGCTACTCTGTTGCGCCGAATGCAATGTTGATGTGTTTCTCTTGTGTTGCAGGTGTCTTGGCTACGCAGACACGAAGGAAACTGAGTCTGCTGTCGGTGGGGTCGACGTACAGTTCTGACGGACGATACTCTGCTACTCTATTGCGCCCTAATGCAATGTTAAAGTGTTCTTGTGTTGCAGGTGTCTTGGCTACGCAGACACGAGGGGAAACTGAGTCTGCTGTCGGTGGGGGTCGACGTGTACAGTTCTGACGGACGATACTCTGCTACTCTGTTGCGCCCTAATGATTGGCAGCTGAGACTCTTGCAAGCGCACCATGCGGACCAAGGCAGATACGAGTGTCAAGTCCCCTCCCACCCACCTATCGTGTATATAGTCTACTTGCACGTCGTAGGTAGGTTTGTATAGTTAACCTTGCTTGATTAGAGTGGTTGCATAATTGCAAGATTCAGGATTTTCACCGATTTTGTTGTTGTTTTTAATTGGTTTTGCTAGTTAAGACTTAAACTTGTTCTTTGTTGTTATAAACAAAAGAAAAAAATTAAAAAAACCGGATAGTTTAACGTATTTTTTGTAGTTTTCAGCCTTTAACCACAAGTACATAAAAGATAATAAAGTGAAAATAAAACAGATACTTTTAAAATACCACTAATGTATTAAGACCAAACCCTTTACAGTAATGTTTTTGCTGTTATTTATGTAAAAATATTTTGGTGGGTAAAAAGAAAGGTCACTGGTCTCGAGTTCACGATGCATATAGATTTTCCTAGTCCTGATCTCAACCTCTGAGCGAGATAATGAAGCATAGACTGGCTATAAAATGTTCAAGGAAAACTTGCCAAACTACTTTAACCCCAATCTTGTGCTTCCGTACTCAGCATGCATTATTTTATAATATTGGCATCTCAGTTTGCTGTAAAACTGCAGTGTTTAGAAATAACAGCCATTTACATTAGTTATTTTTGAACGAGCGTAAGTGAGGTCTTGGTTTCAACACCACTCGGTACTTCGTTTATGTCTGTTTTACACATTTTTAAGCTCCCTGGCCTAGTGATACTTACGTTTATAGCTGCCGTTTGCATACGCGTTAGTATTTTTAAAGGGGAGATAACCAAAACGTCGGGAAATATGTACCTTTAAAGGATGTACAACTCAAAACGGATTCTATTTAAAATGCTGAGCTTAGAGAGTAAAAATATGCTGCTACAACATTTAATAATATTTATTGGTATGGTTTAGTAGAAATCACTTTATTATATATGGTGCGTTATCCTAACCATTATCCTAATATTGAGTTGAGTAATTTTCCCTATGGGGTTATAAGATTACGTAAATCTAAAGCCTATCGAACCTGTGAACGCTTCGGTCAGCCAGATAACTCACAGGGTGTGGGATTACGTAAATCCAAGGCCAAAAGCCGAAGCGTAGAGAAATGTACAAAGTATTAAATGTGAATTTTAACATTTCAACGTGGAAACATCTGTTTGACAGTTCCAGAACTGGAAGTGATGGACGAGAGAGGACTACCGATCAGAAGTAAGTTCTACTACACCGGAAGCACACTGGAGCTCATGTGTGTGATCACTAAAGCTCCTCAGCCGAACCAGTTCATCCTGTGGAAGCACAACTCCAGGATACTTAACTACGACACCGTCCGAGGAGGCATCAGGTGAGACAGTACAACCTTGCTCAATAACTGACAACTAATTCAATTTGATGATGCCACAACTAATTCATAAACAAACTATGTACGGTTGTATCTTTAATCTCAAA
Source organism: Matsumurasca onukii (assembly GCA_018831715.1). Classification (NCBI taxonomy): domain Eukaryota; kingdom Metazoa; phylum Arthropoda; class Insecta; order Hemiptera; family Cicadellidae; genus Matsumurasca; species Matsumurasca onukii. The sequence continues at coordinate 29,584,869 of CM032065.1, forward strand.
TCACTAAGTCACTATTTGAGATGCCGACCACTCCCATGAGGGTATTTTAAGGCAAATATGTGGTGAGTGGTAGGAATGAGTTATGAGGTGGGCGTAGTCTTGTTACAAACTAAGGCCGACTCTTCCTTAGAATGGGTCATTAATTAATAGCCCAATGGCCAATGGAAATACAAGGATCAACGGCTTAACGTGACTTCCGAACCACGGAGGTGATGGTCTGATATGTCTAAACGGTGGTGGGAGTTGATGCGGGTATCATCAGATGATCACTGAGACTATCTGAGCCGCTTTAGAATTATATCATCCTCAAAATCTGACCTCTAACAAAGTTGGATTACAGGACACACACTTAATAAAACTAGACCAACTGTAATGTTGAGGGAGTCTATTTCAAAATAGTGATTTTTTGGCGTAACTGGCATCTACAATGATAATATAACCATAAAACAATAATGTACTCAATGCAGATCATCATCGTAGATGTGTCGGAACCACGTTTTGTGATAACAGAATACAAGTTTATTGTGGAAAAAATGGTCCGCTCTCACACAAAGAAAGACAATTACCAAAACTAAGGAACAAGGGGAATTAATAATGTTATCTTTCCATTTACGGAAAGGGAAAACACAGCGTTCAAAGGATGCAGTGGCAAATTTCGTTTTAACACGAGTTAGGTGCTTTGAGCTGAAAACAATTTGGAACTCATTTTGTTGTTTCACTTTAAGCCTAACTGTGTCTGTAAAAGCAACTTTGAGCTGAAAGTAGTATTATTTATTACTAGTTTTCGTTCCATAGTCGTATATCATTACACAATTTGCGTCTACTCAAGTTTGAGCCACGATAGCGTTTGTGGGTGTATTTCTGTATTGTTGTATTCCGATTAGTTAAACACTTTAACGATTTATTTTAACAGTTGTATTTAAAGTGTTTGGATTTAACTAACGCACGAATTAATGAAAACAACAAAACATGGAAGAAAATTAAAAAACATTAAAGAAATGTTCTTTTCTGTGTTATGTGTTGTGTTGAGATTTCACTATTTATGAGCAGTTAAGTTCAATATCGAATAAATGAAACAACAATACAAACCCCTTTTAATTATTTGACAGTAAGTATTTAAATTCAGTTTTCTTTTTTATAAGAGAAGCATCAAGAACTGCATGGGTTGTTGTTTTAACGTTTACATTCACGATAAAAAACACCGTAGCGAATGTATAGTTAGTTAGCTTAAAATAATTGGCGATAGTTTTTTCCAACTATATTCAAATGATTGTTCTTACAAATTTTATTAAAAGCGATTTAAAAGATTATTGCAAGGTATAAGAAGCTAAATAATTAAGTTCATTACTTCGAAATCAATACTAAATGAGTTTAAACCTATGAAAAATATATTTTAAAGTAATTAAAATGAGTTTTAAGTTGTACAAATAATGAACATAGCCCCGAGCTCTGGTTTGACTGATGTGTTTCACTAAAACCTTTGGCAACTGAGTATCGACTGTAAGGTGTTGTTCTGATTAAAATATTGTACTTTCTACAAGAATAAATGACCCTGTGACATTAGGGATGCTCTATAAGGTCTAGAGAGCCTTGTAGCAGAAGTTTGCTCGTAGTGAAGCAGATCTTACATTATTCAGGCTGTGTTAATGTGAAAGCTCTTAAACAAATGATACACATACTTTCTATGTGTCTAGAATGTTCTTAGCGCAGCATCTATGAATGCTATGGGTTTATTAGGCGTATATAAAATGAACTTATTTATAAATAAAAATATCCTGTGTACATAATCTTGAGTTTACTGTAGAGCCCAATTTATGGCTTTGAGCCCAGTTAGCATAGAGTCGGAGACATGTATAGGTAAATGAAATGTTGCATTTACGCCCAAAATGTTGAATTAAAACTCAAAATGTTGCTTCTATATTTGAAATTTTGAATTTACTTGAAGTGTTGATTTTATATTAGAAATGTTATTTTTATGATCAAATGTTAGTTTAGTACGAGAACAGTTGGTTTCTTACTCGACTTCTTGGTATTGGCACTCGAATTAGTGTTCTTTGAATTGCTGGATATGTTGGTTTCATATATGAAAAGTTGGTTCCATACTAGACAAGTTCGTGCCATAATAGATAATTCGGTTGCATACTTTCTTTATTATTGGTTTTCTAGTTGACATTTTGTTATCGAATTGTTAGTTTCAAACTGAAACAGTTGGTTTTACTCAAAATGTTGATTTCATACTCCAATGTGGATTTCATTCTACTAGAAATTTCCGTTTCCCTCTAAAACAGCTTATGTAGTATAGAAATGTTGGCTTTAAACTAAAAAGTTGGTGCTTTAATGGGAAATACTTTAAAATTGGTTTCAACTAGATATTTGGTTTTTTTTACTTGACATGTTGGTTTCTCAATCGAACGGTACTGTATTAAAGTCGAAAAGCTGGGCTCTTACTTGAATTATTGGTTTGTTACTTGAAATGTTGGTTTCAGTGTGAAGACCGATAGAAGAGGGAGGGCGAGAAGTAGACTCATTATTGGTTTGTTACTTGGAATGTTGGTTTCAGTGTGAAGACCGAGCTGGAAGAGGGAGGGGCGAGAAGTAGACTCATTATTGGTTTGTTACTTGGAATGTTGGTTTCAGTGTGAAGACCGAGCTAGAAGAGGGAGGGCGAGAAGTAGACCATTATTGGTTTGTTACTTGAAATGTTGGTTTCAGTGTGAAGACCGAGCTGGAAGAGGGAGGGCGAGAAGTAGACTCATTATTGGTTTGTTACTTGGAATGTTGGTTTCAGTGTGAAGACCGAGCTAGAAGAGGGCGGGGCGAGAAGTAGACTCATTCATTATTGGTTTGTTACTTGAAATGTTGGTTTCAGTGTGAAGACCGAGCTGGAAGAGGGAGGGCGAGAAGTAGACTCATTATTGGTTTGTTACTTGAAATGTTGGTTTCAGTGTGAAGACCGAGCTGGAAGAGGGAGGGCGAGAAGTAGACTCATTATTGGTTTGTTACTTGAAATGTTGGTTTCAGTGTGAAGACCGAGCTGGAAGAGGGAGGCGAGAAGTAGACTCATTATTGGTTTGTTACTTGAAATGTTGGTTTCAGTGTGAAGACCGAGCTGGAAGAGAGAGGCGAGAAGTAGACTCATTAATTATTGGTTTGTTACTTGGAATGTTGGTTTCAGTGTGAAGACCGAGCTGGAAGAGGGAGAGGCGAGAAGTAGAGTCATTATTGGTTTGTTACTTGAAATGTTGGTTTCAGTGTAGACCGAGCTGGAAGAAGGGAGGGCGAGAAGTAGACTCATTATTGGTTTCTTACTTGAAATGTTGGTTTCAGTGTGAAGACCGAGCTGGAAGAAGAAGGGCGAGAAGTAGACTCATTATTAGTTTGTTACTTGAAATGTTGGTTTCAGTGTGAAGACCGAGCTGGAAGAGGGAGGGCGAGAAGTAAACTCATTATTAGTTTGTTACTTGAAATGTTGGTTTCAGTGTGAGACCGAGCTGGAAGAGGGAGGGCGAGAAGTAGACTCATTATTGGTTTGTTACTTGAAATGTTGGTTTCAGTGTGAAGACCGAGCTGGAAGAGGGAGGGGCGAGAAGTAGACTCATTATTGGTTTGTTACTTGAAATGTTGGTTTCAGTGTGAAGACCGAGCTGGAAGAGGGAGGGGCGAGAAGTAGACTCATTATTGGTTTGTTACTTGAAATGTTGGTTTCAGTGTGAAGACCGAGCTGGAAGAGGGAGGGGCGAGAAGTAGACTCATTATTGGTTTGTTACTTGAAATGTTGGTTTTAGTGTGAAGACCGAGCTGGAAGAAGGAGGGCGAGAAGTAGACTCATTATTGGTTTGTTACTTGGAATGTTGGTTTCAGTGTGAAGACCGAGCTGGAAGAAGTAGGGCGAGAAGTAGACTCATTATTGGTTTGTTACTTGAAATGTTGGTTTCAGTGTGAAGACCGAGCTGGAAGAGGGAGGGGCGAGGTAGGCTCATTATTGGTTTGTTACTTGAAATGTTAGTTTTAGTGTGAAGACCGAGCTGAAAGAAGGAGGGGCGAGAAGTAGACTCATTTTTGGTTTGTTACTTGAAATTTGGTTTCAGTGTGAAGACCGAGCTGGAAGGAAGCGAGAAGTAGACTCATTATTGGTTTGTTACTTGAAATGTTGGTTTCAGTGTGAAGACCGAGCTGGAAGAAGAAGGGCGAGAAGTAGACTCATTATTGGTTTGTTACTTGAAATGTTGGTTTCAGTGTGAAGACCGAGCTGGACGAAGAAGGGGCGAGAAGTAGACTCATTATTGGTTTGTTACTTGGAATGTTGGTTTCAGTGTGAAGACCGAGCTGGAAGAGGGAGGGCGAGAAGTAGACTCATTATTGGTTTTTTACTTGAAATGTTGGTTTCAGTGTGAAGACCGAGCTGGAAGAGGGAGGGGCGAGAAGTAGACTCATTATTGGTTTGTTACTTGAAATGTTGGTTTCAGTGTGGAGACCGAGCTGGAAGAAGAAGGGGCGAGAAGTAGACTCATTGGTTTGTTACTTGAATGTTGGTTTCAGTGTGAAGACCGAGCTGGAAGAAGAAGGGCGAGAAGTAGACTCATTATTGGTTTGTTACGAATGTTGGTTTCAGTGTGAAGACCGAGCTGGAAGAAGAAGGGGCGAGAAGTAGACTCATTATTGGTTTGTTACTAGAATGTTGGTTTCAGTGTGAAGACCGAGCTGGAAGAGGGAGGGGCGAGAAGTAGACTTTACATAGCTCAGGTCAACTCTCAAGACTCCGGGAACTACTCTTGTGTTCTGGGAGTGGTGGTGTCTCTACTGTCTCTGTCCACGTGCTCAACGGTACGTATATAGGTTGCCTTGTAATAATATATAAGACTTTATATAGGCTGCATTGGTACAAAAAAGAAATACAAACAATTCTTAAAAAGTTCTTCAAAAAGCTACCTACGTATTGAAGTAGCCATTCAGTGCTCAGAAACATAATTTTGGCTTACCTGTGGTTTTATCATTTTGTTTTGTACGAGAAATAAGAAAATACAGTAATAACAATTTTGTTGCAGTTGAATCTTCTTTTAATTTTTGCTAATTGATAACAGTTTATGCAACCAGTTTAATTGTTTTGTACTGTTGGTAACATTGTATTTCTGAGGTATTAAAGTATTACATTATTACACAGTTAATAAATTATACATATATTTTGTCAATCTGATATAAACCCACCATTGGTTTTTGACACTTGTATGGCTTTCTTAAGTAGCACTTTCATTGAGTGGATCCGTGGCGGATTGGTATCGCACGGAGCTCATCACTCCGGTGGCACGGGTTCGATCCACGCAGTCACCACTTACATTTGTAATGTGACTAATACGGTGACGCTAGGTAAAGGTCGAGGTTGAGTGGTAGAGAGGACTTTGTAGTCCTAACTTTGCCTCGTTAAACAAGACAAACTTTACCTTTTTTCATTCATAAGAAAGTAAAGGCTTTTACTAAGGCTTCCGGTATAGACAATTTGATTTTGCTATTTCCAACTTCTACAGCGCCAGACGTTTCGCTCATTTTGCAATAGAACACCCTAAGTGGACTTGCGCAGACTGATTCAGGTTGGCTCGAAGTCTCCTTATTTAACATTGGAGAAGGGGGAAGGGGAAGGGCGGAGTCCACGTACCTGACATGCAAACTGAGCGAAACATCTGGCGCTGTAGAAGATAGAAATAACCAATTGATGCGGTCTTTACCGGTAGTCTTTATTAGTAATGACGCTGGCCGCTTAAGCCTAAGACTTATTTAAGTAAAGGTCTTGTTTGTTAAGCTCTTTATTCCTTAGGCCCCTCATTTTTTGACTTTATAGGTATTATTATTTGATTCCTATTCTATTTATTTATTTATGGTTCAGAACAATTAACTTTGTTTCTAGGAGAGACCCCTGCGGCCATGCAGCACGGGGGTGCGGGCGCTTCACACACTCTCTGGTGCCATTTAATTGCGACAATCTTCACTGTGTTTTACCGCTACAGCTGACCCTTGTAAACAGCTGTATGATACAGTCCCTTAGTGGAGTCCTGAACAAATACTGGTTTATCTACCCAAAATGCATTTCTTGACTTATTATCAGCTAATTTTTGTGGTGTCTGGCATACGCTAATGTCACTATCTGAACTATCTGATAAAGGGACCAGGGAATGAACGTGTGTTTATAGTAACGGAAACAGTAATTTAGCGGCCATCTTACCCACGCGAGGGTTTTGACGAGGTCAAGACGTAAGTTTAGGTTTAGCTGAAAACAGGCTCGCCAAGTGATATCCCATCGTTGAACGTAGAAATCTCAGTAGCCTAGGCGGAGATCATGTCTATGAAAGTTGACGGTTCAGTCGTTGAAAGGTATAGTTTAAACTAAACAACCATGTCAATTATTGTTCCTTTCATGAATTGTCACCCAATGCATTGCAATTTGGAAAATACTTATAAATGACTTTAGTTACTTAAATGCATTGAGTTTTAGTGACTGAATGTCACATCCCCCTCGCCCAGCAAAAACACGTCCCCGTGTTTAAAATTTTTACTTTCATGACTTTACACACACCCCAGTAGACAAAATTGTAAAACTCGATTTGTTTGTGCCCACATTATAGGAATTTTTATTAGTCTTAACCTAGAATTGCAAGAACACTAAACAACTTTTCTGGGAACTGGTCCTATCTCGTGTGCCTGCGTCGGAAATCGAACCCGTGAATCGAACCCACAACTCTTCCACTGATTTATGAACGCAGGCGGTTAAACTTTAACAGTTAATTGTAAAAAAAAAAACTACCGGGTCAGCTCAGAAATCATATTGGAGAAGAGATCGTGTTTTGTTCACGTGAAATAAAAATAAATCAGAAAATACGGTATAGTAAGTGTTTGTATACGACATATCAGGAAAGTGAATGTAAGGCTCAGTAGTATCATATTAATGTTAATTAAAAAGATATTACTACCTTCTCGACTAAGATTTCTCCTGCAAATTTGAAGTCATGTGACTGCACGGGTTATTTGTCAGGGCCCTTCTTTCGCTTCCAAATAACTTTGGGTGGATAAAACAGATCTTTATTTTATACAGGACCTCTATACAGGGAAATAAGTAACCAGAAAATAGTTGTAACGTATGTTATATGTGATATTTATATGTCTCGACCCCATAATCTAATGGAGAAATTACTGTTAAATCTTTTCTACGTGTTTAATGTCAGTGGACTAATAGTGGACTTAGAATTGTGTTTGTCGTTGAAATAATGTAAAAGACATGTGAGTGGAGGTCTAACCAAAAATGAATATTAAGTTTCAGGATATATCAAGAAATGGCTTTAATGTATTTTGCATTTTAGCTTGCGGTTTAAAGAGTATAAAACTGGTTGTATAAGTACTTGCCCAGTTAACTTAAAAGTAAGTTATTCCGAATACAGAAAATTGTGTATAAGTACAGTATATAAGTCAAACTACGAGTATATATAGTTAAGGTTTGTGTTTACATTTTAAAAAGAGAAATAATGCAAATCCTGACTGAATCTAAAAAGTACATAAATTTTATTTGTCCCCTCCTCCCTTAACGTTTGAACGCGAATGAAATCTTTGATCGTGCTTTGGTATATAAATTAAGGGTTAACTGAAGTACTTTTTAGTGTATTTTGGATTTTCAGAAATACGGAGAGTGGTTGGTGCACCGTTGAAATATTAGTTTTACCCCATAATATGAAGCCCGTTTAAAAAGGGTATTAAAACACGAATTCAGTAATACTATTAAAAACTTATTATTACCCTGTTCAAAATGGCGGTTTAAAATGTGATTCATTGTTTGAGCATAGAAGTACTTTGCTCAAAATTACTTACTTACTTACTCCTCGGTGCTACAGGCCATGTAGGGCTCCGGCCTCCATGAAAATTCACCTCCACTCCAGTTTACCCTCAGCCTTTTGGATAATTAGAACTTTAAAATGATATGCTATAAGACATGATTTTGCAAACTTTTGAATACTGCGTCTTTTTGTTCAAAAATCGGTAATATTCTAAAGTGTGCAAAATTTACCTTGTAGCATATTATTTTAAAACTTGAGACTGAATCAAGTTTTATTGAACTGTAGTTTCTTTTCCAAAATTAGCGAAACGACAGTGACCACGTCCATTTATTTGATCAAAAAATCAATCAAATTTGGGACCGCCAATTTGAACAAGATCATCGTAAAATTAATGTAATCGTATATATAAATTTGCGACGGCTTTCAAACGAGGGGTCATATGATGGGTTTTATAATTTTTTCAAGGCTCACCCACCCATAACCTTGTTTTGGGGTGGAGAGCAAATCCCCGAAATATGCCAAAGGGTACTTCAGTTGACCCTTAACGCACATGCCAAAGCACGTTCAACGATTCATTCGGAAGTTAAGAAAAGGGGAGTCGGACCTTTTGGACACCTAGTATATAACGGCAGACTTCTTGGAAGACAAGGTTAGGTTAATACAAGAATTGTCTAGCCTAGCTAGTTTTTAAATTCTCAATTGTATGATGCAAATGCCGAAATGTAACACATAAAGGCCTAAATATGTTAGTAAGCTGTACCCGACTATTTAATACTCGTAATTTCAAATAATGCAAATAAGGTTGACCAACAAACGTTTAAAAATTCTTTATTTACTAGAAACGTATAATAAATAAATTATTTGACTGGTTTTGCAACCTGCTCACTCTTTGTTTTGTTTATAATCCAAGTAGATAATGGTTAAACACACTAAATTATCTCAGAGACCCATTAATGCTGAAGGTTTGTAAAAGGGGACTAAAAATAATTTAGGGATCTTTCCTCGTGCTTTCCAGCACTTAATGTTGATTGGCTGAAAGAATCATGACATTCCAAACGTACACAAGTAAAAACCATGTTACATTATAGGTGTGGTAGTCGTGCGCGAATCTGGAGCTTATTACTCTGCTGGCGCGGGTTCGATCCCCGCAGTCACCACTTTCATGTGTAAAGTGGGTAAAGGTCGAGGTTGCAGAGAGTGGCGGAAGAGAGGACTTTGTAGTCATTCGTATACAAGACTTTACCTTTACTTTTTATCAATTATAATGTTCAAAAAGCGTCTGTAAAGTTAATTTAACTATTAGGTTAGTCAAAGTATGGATATACCCTGTTAAATATTTAATCGACATTTATTTAAAATTTAACAGGGCGTATCCTTTCTTTAACCCTGTATATTTTATAAGCTATTAAAAAGGTTTTTAACCCTAACCATTGTACTTATTAATTTCATGACTGAGTGTATACTGATGTAAGCCTTCTGCAGAAATATTGATCAAACTGTTAGCCGAACTAAAGGTTGAATTTGAAGTTAATTTTGGGATAGTCCCCACATTATGTGTACCAAAACTTGAAACGAAGAAGAACTTAACATTCATGTTTTTAACTTCTGGTTCCGCCTGCATTTTTTGCCTTCAAACTGTCTTTAGTAATTGACCATCGTAATATTATAGTTTATCATTGTGTCTGTTTACAAATAAATAAAGCTTTATAATTTGTATTTGTTTTTGATTGCTGTTTTAACCCGTTCTAATGTATCTATTTCTATGTTCCGACTTCGTTCGTTCTTTATAAGAAATATCAATTATTCTTTCTTTCAACGTTTTACAACTTTGATGACAAACACTGCCTCAGTTTTGTTATGATCAAACATTAAATGCTGTTATAGTCACTTAAACAGAACAGGTCCATTAATTTGCATTAGGGCGAGGTTGACAATGTAAACGCTATTAAAATGATAATTAATCCGTAATTAACGAGTTGACAACAGCTTGTTCCACTAAGCATAATGTAGTTCGGGAAACAAATGGCTTTGATGCACTGATTACGCTGAATAGTCAGGTTTGTATAGTTCCATCATTGTTAAGCTAACCATAAACCATGTCCAAAATCGTATAAAAACTCATCCTCAAGTTTTAAATAATAATAATGAACATACGCGTATTGCAGAAAAAATTAGTTCTGTAAGCAAAACAGAGGCAAAAATACAACAAAAACAAAAGAACAAATGACAAACAAACCAATAAAACCAACAAAAACAAAAAAAACTATTTTTGAAAGTGAGTAATAAACACAGCAATATAGTCTAAATAAATCCTGGATGTAAATGCCCATCATAATTTAAAACTAATCTTTGTATTTTCACTAACTTTTCATTTAATGAAAACCGCAATACTTTATTTGTAAATTTATTAAGTACTTTGTATCACTATTATTGTTGTTAAAACGCATTCAAGGATGAGAGCCGACCCAGCCAGGATGAAACACGTGGGAATTGAAATACACCAGTTTGAAGATGGCCGTTTAAAAACACTTTAATTATGATTTGATTTTTCTAATTGACGCCGTTTGGAACGCGGTAAACGGTTTCAAAAACACCAGCAATTAATTTGATTGATATAGACGTATAAAAATTCAGACATAGCTTTTCTCTCTCTAATTATGATTTTAACAGAACACACTTTAAAACTGTCAGTTTGAACTGTGGTTTTCTTGGACCAAAAACTTTCAAGACTTGATGAGGCATGCTGCACCAATAAGTTTATTTTGTATAATATTCATATTTTACAGCCTTATCTTATTACAAGCAATTTCTAAAGGAAACAACAACAATCGTTTACTGATTACACGTATAAGTATTCTTTTGTCCCAGAACATTAGGTGGTGAATTCGGTTTTATATGACACCATTGAAAAATTATCAAGGCGTTTTCATAAAATAAACTTAGAAGATAGTTTCACAACAAATGTAGTCAGTTTTTACATGAGTAAATGAAGAAAGTTCTTATACAAGTATGTCCACAATTTTAATTTTAAAATAAAGCTATTAAGTTGGACTATAGCAAAACTTCAATGAAGCAACAACAAAAAATTGTCTGAGATTTGTGATGCAGACAGGCCAGCATTTAAAGTTTCAAACTTTTGACACTAGCTTTCCACTACATTCTCGAACCTTGTTTCCTATTAAAACCAAACCTTGATCAAACAGAAGAAGTGACATTCGTCATGAAGCAAGAGGCAGGGAGACGCAGAACGGTAGTTCATGAACTTGTTTTCCTCTGAGGTAAGAGTTCAACAACTAGTCAACTAATTACCGAACTTGATCAAATGTGCTTCGATGCTGAAAGAGTTTAAAACTTGTCTTTATTATTATCAAATAAATATGAACTTGTTTAGTCCAGGCAACGAATGCTCGAATAAAGGTGTGGAGGAAAATAAATGAAACACAATTTTTGACTTCGAAACTTCGTTTGGACTAGATAGGAGGTCAACATAATATAAAAGCCCCCGCCCATAGCCTCTGAGCCGGTGGAGCAGAAAGTGTCTAAAGATATAAATATTTTTGGCTTTTCGCTTATTTATCGAAAACTATGCGTTGTGACGACGTAAACATAGTGTATAAATTAATGTTAATTATGTTTGCTACCTGTCGTATACTAAAAATTCTTAGGTATCTTGAATAGATTTTGTGATATCTGCCCTCAAAAGTCTGTATATTTGAACAGAAAACATTCTTATCTCACATATGGATATTTTGATAAAGTAGCTCTTGAACGATTCTTCTAAAGAATAAATTCCGGTCATAATAGGGTTGTAAGAAAAACATTTCCACCACTCCAATGTACTGCTTTCCTCTTTTGTACCTTTTTTCCTTTCGAATATTAAGAATGTCCAATATTGAGCGTGACATATGAAGTTTTTCGTCAATTTTTCATCGTTTCCAAGCAATGTTATTTGAAATTACGGACTTTTGAGAGCTGATACCTTGAGAATATACAACATATTGGACAACTTTAAATTTAAGTATGGTAGGAGATTTTATCAGCTTTCATTTCGTATATTATGTTTACATCGTCACAACGCATAGTTTTGGAGATTTAAGTTAAAACCCAAAACTGGCGGAATGGTTCCTTCAGACACACTCCCGGTTCAAAGGCTATACGGTGGGGAATTTTGATTTATTCACCTTCTAACTAGTCCAAAGAAAGTTCCAAATTCAAAAATTGTGTTCCAAACAATTCCTCTATACCTTTTTGTTGCCTGTACTTGTCCGTCATTAATATTAATCACAAACGTGTTTTATAGCGTTGGCGATTTTAATGACTGACACAGAGAGGAATAATGTTCAATTGGAGCGAGAACAACGTGTATGTTTCGATGAAACATAATAGAACTAACAAATAGAAATTTTTAAATAAATAAGTGTATCATTATAAAATAAATAAATAAAATAAATATGTTTTATTGTGAACATTTACAATAAATGCATAGCCATCGTCTAACTCTCAAATAACTAGTGCTCCATGCCCCAAATCATGCAAAACTATTGGACATGACCTATTAGGTTACCTTCTCATTGTATACACGGAATATTCACTGAATAATTTGGAATTGTAATTGTATCCACATCGTATTGAGAATTGAATACAATACATGAATGGGAGAGGTGTATGAATATCAAATATTCACGTGAAACGTAGAAGACTGTTTGAATACAGTGATACTATTGAACAGACTTTCTTCAAACTCTCCATTGAATTCTTGTCTCAACGGAAAGCTGTTGCTCTCCACGGTGATAAACACAGTACTTTTAGAAATACATTTTTTATAAAAGGGCATGAATAGGTATTTCTTCTAGTATTGGCATAAAATAGCATTTCTTCAACCACAGTGTTATGGCATTAGTGATTTAAAATGATTTCTGGCATATAGGTTCCGTGGCGTGCAACTTCCAATCTGGCAGCCCAATCATACTTGGCCAACACACTCTCCAGAAGCTATTATACCATTATATACGCATACTATTTGTCACGTTTTGAACCTTTTTTTGTAAGTTCTTGTAATGTTTACTGACTCAGTGCTGCCGAAGCAATATTATCAAAGGAATAGCAGCTCCGACAACATTTTTTAAAGTGAGTAATGATTATAACAACAAAGAATAAAGTTCGCAACGTGGCAAATACTGTGCGAATACAGTGGTATTCTAATAATAATTGGCAACTTAGTATTTATTATACTAGTTATCATAAAATGAGAATGTCTGTATTATTTTATTACTTTGAAGTCGGGTCAATGTTTTGTTTAACATTTAACATTTAACATTTATTGTCATTTGTACAAAATAATTATATTGTGTTGACAATAGAAATACTACAGAAAAAAAAAACAACAACAAAACAACAAAAACAAAACAAAACCAATTCACCGAAGTAAAACCACTGTTAACAAATAAGGCCTAATTTATACTAATATAATATAACTAAATATTAAAGGTGAAGAAATTCAGAAATTCATCTATGGTGTAGTATGCTTTATTAACCAGGAATTCTTTTAGTATTTTTTAAAATTAACATTAGCCTTTTAAGTTTTAAAGTTTGTGGAAGATTATTGAATAATTTTATTCCTGCATATTGAGGTAAATTTTGCGACATTTGAGCCTGTGGTATTCATTTCTAAACTGATAATTTTGTCTGGTGCGATAAGAATGAATATCAATTCCTGATATCTTATTGCACTTATTTAAACAAAATAAAATTGTTTCATAATATAAATACAAGGTAATGTCATAATTTTTAAATGTTTGAAAATGTCTTGACAGGACTCGTGAATTTTGCTTTTAGCTATTATTCTAATAGCTTTGGCAATATAAAGAGCCGCATTATCTGAATTTGAGCAAGCTCCCAAAGTGTAATTTACCATAAGATAAATGATTTTGAATTAGTTTAATTAGGCGATTTATGGCCTTTTATTGTTAAAAGGTTTTGATTTGTTGCGACACATAAGTTTACGTTAATATGAAAATAAAGTTATTTTACCGTAGGCCTACATGTTTATTCAATGGTTAAATATTTTACTACTTGATAGGGTTCTATTTCAGTTGATTAAATGTTTAAAGTAATCGTTTTAAGTAATTTATGTGACGATTATTCTTGGTTGAAATTGTGTTTCTTATAAAGGATGTTTTTAATCGTGCAGATTTAATACTAAAAAACTATGAAAATTAAAGTGGAATAACCTCAAATTGCATTTGTGATGCAACACGGAAAGGACAATTTGTATAACCTCCTTATTTCTCCGAAGTCAGTTAGAAATAAATAACAACAAATTAATTAGATACAAATAAAAGTACATAGTACCCTGGTAAAATTGTATTTTATCATGGACCGGTTTCAACCTTTAGGTCATCTTCCCGCATTTAAATACATTGTAAAATAATTATTGTAAATAGTATAATTTTCTAAAACAAACATAAATCACATAGACAAAATTCAAAATTAATAAAAACAGCTGTTACTGAAAAATGAAGAATCTTAAATATGTGTATAATATGAAATGAAATAATATTTCATGAACTTCTTATCTTTTGATTTCGTCGAATATCGGGTTCCTGACATTTAAATTACCCGTGTTTAATATGCTGTGTGGATCATCTATTTTACTAAATATACGTGGAGATCTTCTTAACAGTTCATCATCAGGCCTTTCCTTTCAACATCCAAAACAGTTAAATTTTCTTCGATACGGTACATTTATAGTTGTGGTTTGAGTTTAGGATGTTCTGCAAAATTTGATTTCATACTTGTTGTGTTGTTTGTTTTGATTGCCTGGATGTGCTCTCTGAATCTTGATTTGAAGGTCCTCCCGGTTTGGCCTATGTAGAAACTTTCGCAATCGGAACATAGTAGATGCCAGATTTGTCACGTTGATTAGATTGATTGAGTTAGGGTTTTATTAGTTCGACTGTTAATAATGTGAAATGAGTTGTTTCTTGTTTTATAACTTATTTTATATTTATTATTAACGAATGTTTGTCTGATTGCACTACTATCATTATGACGGCTATAAGGAACACAAACCATTGTTCTCTTATCATTTATATTGTTTGTATTTATTTTTAGATTTACTTTTTCTTTTTTTGTAACATGAACATGAACTTGTAACAAGAACTTGATCATTGTTGGTTTGCAACCATTCTGAATCGCTAAGTGCTTCAAGACATTTAATTCATGTTTGTAGTTAGAACTGTTAAGGGGTGTCTTTATCAACCTATTCAGCATACACTAGTTCTACATACATCAATACTCAGCCACACCAGAAAGGCGTTTACTTAGTCTATCGCGTTTTCTGCTTGAACGGACCATACTGTTTGTGATCCAGGGTTTCAAGGGTCACAAACAGTATGGTCCGTTATAATATACAGTACAGCCCGTAATACATTTTAAACAATATGCTAGCTTGAAAGGGAACTTTGCTAAATCATCTAGTTCTATGTTGTTGGTACTGCATCCTTTTGAAAACGGAAACCCTTGCCGTTTTATGAACACATCGTGGTAACCCCAAAAAATAACTTCGTAATTTAGGGGAAATATAAAGCCATTGGGAACAGGTAGGGAGAGTAGAAGCAAGATAGTTTGCGTAATTCAGAAATAACAGAAGCTACTTTACTGCAAATACTGTCAATTTGATTGTCCCAGTTTAATCCTTTGTTAGGACAGTTTTAAGACATTTAACAACTTGAGCTTCTTTAACTATGTTTTCATCGACCCAATGTCCCTTCGCCACTAAAACTGTGATAATAAATAAACTCATCTAAGCACGTTACAAAGCTTGATAGCATAAACATGCAGTAAACAGCAGCCTGGCAGTAATAGAGGTGTTGAGTATAACTAATGATGCTACTTGCTATGTAACTCTGAGTTACTGCTATGCTTTGGAGCTGGCTAACTCTCTGGAACTGCTTATGTCCAACGTAACGGCTGTGTACAATAGCCTCAGTGTCATTATAGGCTAATTGCGCCAAACGCTTCGTAGTAAAAACCAGTGTTAACATAGAGGAAATTATATTATACATTTCTGTAGGATGGGGAGGAAGGTGAGTACATATTTGATATTTTAATTTGTTGGCAAATCACCTATACAAATTACAACAAGAGAAACACTCTTAACACAAAGGCACTGTATTTTGACTAAATACTCAAAAGTTTCAATCAATCAAAACTCATTTATTGTATAGATACAGTCACAATGTATATCACAGTCATCAAATATAATTAATTACTACATAGCAACGTTTTTGAGAAATGTTATAATTTAAATAATATTAGTTTGTCTTTTACTTAGTCCATCAAAAGCTCCTCAAGACTGTAGAACTCTTTGTCTATGAGGTACTTCTTCAGAGTTACAGTACGTATGATTTGTATATTACTTTATTGCATATATTTTAAGACTTCAGTCACTACTTTAGTGACCGTAATAACGTGGAAGTCGTAAAGCCTAAAAAGTTAAGCTTCGTAAGTTTTAGAAGTCCTCTTTACTTTACACTGAAAATATTGTAAAGATACGCCTTTTGTAACAAATAGATTCATATACGTAATTTAAAACGTATATGGATCTTTACCTGTATAAATATGGATCAGTAAAGATACTGATCAGTTTGAAGATAAATATATACGTTTTTAAAATTGAAGATAACAGCTTGACAACAATGATTATATAGCAGCGTTAAAAACGTATATGGATATCTTCAGTATGTTGTCACAGTTACTTGTTAAGTTATTTGAAAACAAAATGTTTGATTGAACCGGGATTTCTTGAACCTGTTCGCTTGTCGAATGTTATGTTAAAATCATATTATCGGCCTGTTATAGTTTGCTCTTCAGTTTGAGAGTATTAAATTCGAGTCATGATCCGAAATACGTGATCAAAAACAATTTTATTCTTAAAATAAACAAGCTTATTTAAAGTATTTAAATTATTCTGTATGTGATATTTCCAGCTTGTTGATTTAAAGTCTTTATTTAACAGTCACATGTTTCGGATAAACATTCTGATTTAAGTACTTCTCTAAATTTGAAGGCAAACATAGTTGCCGGATGCAGTGGTTTAGTTATAAGCCCGGCAAGCGGAGACTGTCCAAGTCCGGTTCGGTCCAAACATTTTGTTTTCAAATTTCTTTAGTAATAAATTAGCTTTTTAACGTAGATACACTAAGATCCATATACGTTTTAAACTACGTACTCGTATATGATCCATTTGTTTGTCAAACATTTTTGTTCAAATTTCTTTAAAACGTATATAGATACAGATAATCCAAAAACGTCAGGTGTCTTTTACTTGGTCAGTAAAAGTAGCCAGTGTGTAGGTTAGCCTGTAGGAAATATATTTAAAGTATTTCAATCAATTATTCTTTTGAACAAGCGTTCTCTTGAAGTAGCCAGGCGGGAACCCCACATTTAATGGTTAGCATTGTTGTCACCCACGGCTATAAACTTGTTTCCTAAGTAATTGAAAAAGTTCTAGAACTGTTGTTGGCTAGCTACTGTACAAACTTTGGTGGACAATACACCAGCTCAGTTTTCCAATACAGCACTAGCAGTTTTTAAAAGTCATAACGTACGAGTTACAGTTAACAGTGTTTTAAAGATTGTTTTCCTAGCACTGAGATTCCATCATGGTGATTAGCATAATACAACGAAACATATGAAATGTTAAGAAAATGTTATTGGTAAAATGAGTTTCCGAAATTGAAATTACAACTATTTACCCAAACGTTATCGCAACTTATTTGCAAAACGCGCATAGCTTTCGAGATATAAGCAAAACACCAACAAGTAGTACCTTTAGACACCCTCTCTTCCACCGGTTCAATGGATACGGCGGGGGAATTTCGATATGTTCACCTCTTAACTAGTCCAAACGAAGTTACGAAGTCAAAATTGTGTTCCAATCATTTCCATCCATTCTTTTTTTCGATCATTAGTTGCCTGGACTACATTGTATATACTGCTGCTGTTAGTCTGTGTAATGATCGTTGAACGACAAAGACACGTGTTCACTTGACTTTGAGGAAACATGTGGTTCGCCGAACCACGCTTCACATCATACGTTTTCCATGTGATTGGACTACTAGGACAGGACCTGTTTGAGATATTAGTACAGCAAAGGTGGAGAAACCTCCTTTATTGAGCTACCTATTTACTGATACTGGTCATGATTTTGCTTGACTGAACAAAGTATTCTGCATTATAACTCGGTGTAGAGGAAAGTATATAAACTGCACGTTTTAAACAGTTTTAAATTAAAATTTAAATGTTTTTATTAATTAAGGACACGTGGTTACACATCAAACGACATAGTATGTAGTAATAATAAGGATTCTCTTTTGACGATAAGTAATTTGAACGAGCAACAGCAAAATTCTACCTTTGGGATGATTAAAACTGTTCTTCTCGTGTGTTTCTACAATTTTAAAACAAATTGATGGTTACAACTGAAATGTTTAACTGATAGTTAATTTACTATTTGTTATTCTTGTTAAATTATGGAAGAAAATATACTGAATTTAAACAAGAAAATGTTAGTAGTTTCATTGCTAGCCCTACTCAAAACTGGCTTATTTTCAGAGTTAAATTTAACTTTGTCTAATTATTCTGAACAGAAAATCTAACTTGTTTGAATTTCTCTATATTTATCAGAACTCTTCATCTCATCACCTAGTTCACTATGACTATCTTCTTTGTCTAGTAGGTAATCTAATATAACTTTATCTCAGTTCACCTAATTTACCTTCAAATGTATACCTTGGCAGTCTTCCACATTGCAATCAGTTTTACCAATTTCTTCTTTTAGACTTTTAAATACTTCGGTAAAGGAGGTTCTTACTGCTTTCTCAATTTCTTGCTTCTGTTTACTTCTTGTTCAGTATTTGCTTCCATATCTTATTAAAACAAAACAAATAAAGGCCCTCTAAAACAGTAATTAATAGGCCAGTCCTTTCACGGTCGCCAGTTGTTAAATTATGGAAGAAAATATACCGAATTTAAACAAGAAACTGTTGCTCTTTTATTAAATACAAATTCTACATCTTTAACTGCAACATAACAACATTAACACTTCAATATTTCTTACAGTTAATTGTAGATCAGCTGTTTGACTTTTTCTACTTATTTAAAGTAAACAAAGATTAATAAAATCTTTGATGTTGTATACATGACAATTCTGTTATACTTAAAAACATCGGAAAGTATATGTGTTTAACATATACATTATTTAGGTTGAAACATCTGTAAAATGTTCAATCAAATAAGTGTTTGGTTTTGCGAAAATCTGTTTTATGAAATAAGCTCCTGCACAAGAATATACTGTAGTGACAAATGGAAGATTTTAGAAATAGTTGTCAATTCACAGTTTGTAGAGTTTACTGAAGAGGAAAAGATCAGTCTAAGATTTCAATCTAGTTTTAGAAAGAACACAGTATCCGTGGCGATTGGTATCGCGCGACTCGAATCATCATCTAAATTGGCGCGGGTTCGATCCCCACAGTCACCACTTACAATTTGTAATGTGATGTTGCGGTGACGCTAGGTAAAGGTCGAGGTTGAGTGGTAGAGCTGTAGTCCTAACTTCGCCTCGTTAAACAAGACAAACTTTACCTTTTTTACAGAGTATAGTTAGACTTTGGCGAACTTGTTTAGTGACTTGATTGACTACAAGATCTACGGGAAATGCAGCTAAATAATTTTTCTCTATGAATACAATAAAAAAATCATACACGAATGATACCGTATCGTATAGTACCGTATTTACTATATCACGAACTGATTTTAACTGGGAAATCAAGGATTTTTCCACCAAAACCTACACAAGTATTTTCTTCATACAAACTAACCTAATTCAGGCAACATAGTTATGGACTGATGGGTTCATAGAGAGGATCGTGGTAAACGAAATGCATTGCTTTTTACCCATGTATTGATACATTATGTTTAACTCAAATGTTTTAAACTGAGTTAAGTGGGTGATGTTAGAGTATAAGCAAGATGGAAGGCAAAGTTTGTAGTCTCAAGTTTACACGAGTTAACAGGAAGCTTGAGGTAACCCATGTTATCTCCCGGATCAACAAACATCCTTGTACCTTCCGGTCTTATCTTAGTGAGTGTAACCATTGGCTTCAATAATGTAACACAACTTGACTAAGCTTAACAGTGTGCTTTAAAAATATTCAGATTATGCTAAATATTTATTATGCTCATACATTCCCACATCTTAGATATGGAATAATTGTTTGGGGAAAAGGAAGTTCATATATTAAAACGCTGTTCGTAAAACAGAAACAAGCTATAATAAGTATATTTAATATTTAAAGGATATCTTTAAGCACAATTGTATTGAATATATTATAATGACTCTACGTTGTATATACATTTTTGAGTGTCTCATGCGTTTGAAAAACCAACTTTTGGATATTTCATATGACAAAAAAATTACTAATAACTATATTTTAAGAACAAAAACAATATTAAAACAGCAAGCAACAATTTTATTTTTGTGTACCAAAATTCAAACTATCTAAATCACTAAATCACTATTTGAGATGCCGACCACTCTCATGAGGGTATTTTAAAGGCAAATATGTGGTGAGGGATGAGTGTGAGTGGTAGTAATGAGTTATGAGGTATAGTCTTGTTACAAACTAAGGCCGACTCTTCCTTAGAATGGGTCATTAATTAATAGCCCAATGACCAATGGAAATACAAGGACCAACGGCTTATCGTGACTTCCGAACCACCCAGGTGATGGTCTGATATGTCTAAACGATGGTAGGAGTTGATGCGGTTATCATCAGATGATCACTGAGACTATCTGAGCCGCTTTAGACCTATATCATCCTCAAAACCTGACCTCCATGAAGCTGGATTACAGGACCACGCCACGAGTCCCAGTCTTTGTCTATTGTATAATTAACATCCAGGAAAATTGAAGCAAGAAGTATAAACGATTTTCCGCATCAAAACAAAAAAGTATCTCTTGAAGGAGACCTTCTACTCCACACGCGAATTCATGATAGAAGAAATATGTGAAGATTAACTTTGTTTTCCTCGGTTTATTTATTTATTTGATTTGTTCTTTTTCAAATGTTTTGTTTTCCTATGCATCATCCTGTATGCCACGGAATAAATATTTCTTTCTTTAGTAACGTGGTTGCGTGTGTAGCTCCTAACATGAAATACTGTGACTTGAAAATTTCTTTGAACAGTTATTGCCTCTAATTTAGGTCTACTGACTTTACCTTGTTTCTTGTCTCCTGTCTGTTTTTTATCTGTGGGAGTGATTTTGTACTGCCATAAGAAACACAATCTAGGTGATGACAGACATAACAATCTCTTATGAAACAAGATTCAGGGACAACATGTTCTTCAACACATAACTACAGTATATGAAAAGCTACCAATGCAAGTTGGTGTCAGGTCATTAAATACATGTCAAACAACCATTATGGAATACTCATTGATGTACATATAATGGAAGTACAATTTTATTAGATAAATAATTTTAAATTAACAACAACATTACTCGTATATTAAACTTCAACAGTTTCATAAAGGCTTTCCAGCACCTGCTGTTGACTCAATCATTTACTCAGTTAATAAATTTACTGATAGTGAAATTGTTAAATGTTATAGGTACTTAAGGTAGGATAAAGTCTTTGTATTACGGAGTAAGGTCAGATCTGACAATATCAGTGTAAATTATGCTTTTGTGAATGAACGTCTATTTTACGAATGTGCGCATGTATTGGTTCTGACTGTCCAAATATATGTATTTTTTCAAATCGGTTGTTTCTCTATTTTCTGTTTATTCTTTTCTTTGCAACGCAGATTTTATTGTTTCACGATAACACATGATTTTATTAATGTTTTTAAATTACAAGACTACCACAGTTTAGAACTCAAGTGGAATTGGTTACAATTTACTACATAGCTTGTCTATTAATGGCGTTCTATAACTTTACTCGAATTAAATAGATTTATTGTTGAAGCACTAACACGTTTATACAAGATTTCTTACTACTTGTATGTTGACTCGCAGTTGAATTATTTACCAGCGCTGAACACAACTTAAACATTTGAATTTTCTGTAAATCAAAACAACCCTGTGTTTAAATTAATATAATTGACTTTTAAGCTTTCAATTATCTGAACTAACTGATTTTTCTTATTTCTATGTACTTCTTTATTTATAAGCTGTAACAAGCCGTTGACAATTAAAACAAATAAAACCAACGTTTACGTAGTACGTTATATATTGACAAAGAAATTCTGTTCCTACATTTTGAATAGCATTACCAAGGCGTCCAAGTGGAATTGCCTTATATTGAATTCCTCCCCGCCACCCTCCTCCCATTTCCCACTCCCTCCACTACCAACCCCTCACCGCACAGCTGATGTTGACTCAACCGCATGAGACGAGGCGCTTCTTCCGTTTTGACAGTTTTGTAAGTGGAATCTTCTCGTATACTTAACTGGATAAAATATGCAGAATCAGGAAATGTTGTAGATGCATTCAATTACTTTAAAATGATTTTACTATATGTGTATTAACTCTAAATATGGTGTATTTAGAAGATATCACCAATTTTAGTACCTTAGAAAAATAATTGGAGGCAGAATTTGAAATATTTGCAAACAAAATAAGTTTCCAATAGATGACAACCACCTTTAGACTTACTAAGAACACTACGACACGTTATCAAACCAGAATTCGGCGAAAACCTTATTTCTCAATAGAAGAATGGATTTATATCAAAACCAAAACGAGAAGTCAAATTTGTTAGCAAAAAGTAGGTACAATCAACGCTGAACCACAAATATACATAAGAAGTAGTAATCAATAAAAAGGAATAAACTAACATACATATTTAGACATTAAGACACGAACATTATTAATCTAAGGTCATACAAAAAAGTACAATCCTCCAGACTAACAAAGAAATTGTTAGAATTGTGTGAAACTTGAACCAAAGCGAAGCAGAATCAATTCAATGGATCACGGCAGTTAAGGAAGATTTTGAAGTAGCAGGATTAGCACAAACAGGTATTTACGATTGAAACTTATTTTGACAGAAGGTCTTTAACTGGAAAGTTGGTCCAAGGGGAGAAGCCCAGACTGATGAAGCCCAGGCACACAGAAAAGGGAACTTTTCAAGACGGCGTTTACGTGATGGTACTTTACGTGCTTCTACTGGTCTCATACATAAATAACAATAATAAATAGCCTTGAGTTCAGCTTCTTTAAAACTACATTTTTGCTCATTTCAAATATAGTCGCCTCAAAAAATTGACCAAAAATGCACTTTTTGAAAATTTCTGATTGAAACAGTTAAGTACAAAAATATAAATACACATAGATAGAAAAACACAATATAAGCCACGAGGAAAGGAAGGTTTAGTGAATGGACAAGGGTCCGACAGTCTGCATGTAGATAGTGTCCAAGTAGATGGAATGTATCCAAGAACAGTCTAACAGCTCGGCAGTCGCCTATCACAGACCTTTCCATGTTAGTGGCAAACACCAAACCAACCTCACACTCTCGTGTTTTACATCAGCTGACTAATATCTAACAAATGTAAATGTATAAACAGCTGTTCATATTCCACTAACAAAGTTTTATTACCGTGAGGTCTTTCAAACACAGCGTACGAGTATCTTCAGAGGCAGATCAAACTGAAGGGAAGTTCATATACACTACTGAAAATAAAAGTATACGTTACAATTGTTAACATGTTAAAAAAAGACAATCTTAAAGTCAATTTAAACAAAGGGATCAAACATAAGAGAAAAATATTGTACACTAAGGTCCAATCAAACGAACCTGAGAAAGGGAGAATTTTCAAGTAAACCGGGTTCATTATTTATTAAGATATCTTCATTTTTATGCATCTGAAAAGCTCCTCAGACTTCCTTTAATTGAACTTTATGCAGCGTACAATATATTTTTCTCTAATGTTTAAATGAAAATTGTTTTTGGTTTGAAACATTGTTACTGTTGTAACATATGCGTTTATTTTCAGTATTATACTCTTATTTTAATTTTCCTTCGGTTCGAAGTGCCTTTGAAGATAAACACGTTTTGTTTGAAAGGCCTTAGGCTAGTACACATTTATTGTTGGAATATGTGGAGTTTATTTTAAATGTATATAATTTCCGATAACAGTGAGTTTCTTTAACTAAGGAAGTATTGAAGTATGTACTTGTTTTTTCAATGAGATGCATTTCAGCTGTATCATATTTACTATAGCTGTTTTCACATATAAACGCGTCTTATTGTGCATTACGTTTTCATCTGCCATAGAAATATTCCTAAACTGAACTGAAGTAATGAAGATATCAAGTATAATACGCCAAGTTGTCACTCAGCAACATTATGGGGCCAAAACTACTTGTTCCCTCAGTATCTTCATTTTACAAAAAGTCCAATCGCTATGAAAATTATCAAAATGGTAATATTTGTGCGCATTAAAATATACGCAACACTAAACAGCAACATTCTTCAACTTATCATTGATAGTTATAATCATCGTTAACTTTCAGTACAAAACTATCCCTCAAAACACTCATAATTCACCTCTTATTTCATATTAAAATCACATATAACCGGAATGAGTGTTTGGGGTCTAAAATCAACATTTTAACCTTATTGCCGGTTTAAACGTTACATTTGACACGTAGTTTATTTAAAATACACATTACTTTATTCAAATTGATCAATGGCATAGTACCTTCGTATTAAGTGATGGTTTGTTGATTATTGTGGATTATGAGCAGTAGATGGTAAATTAAGGATTGGTAGTTGCGACATGAGTAGAGGCTGCGAACTGATGAGTTCGATATTGCCGACGGTTCAACAGCTGATGAGAGAATAAGCTGAGGATTAGAACGGATTAGTGAATATCAACACACGCATCTGCTGAATAAATAAATACTCTAGAGTCTAGACTGTTTTATTTAGAACAGTTGAAATAGAGATAATAGAGTTCTAATAGAGATAATGTTTTCCGTCTTTTCTCGACGAGGTTTCGCGCAAGTTTTGAGGCAGAATTCTTTTAGCGATTGTTAAAATTATTACCTTTAATAATTATTGACCGAATTGTCGACTTTGCTTAATTTCTGTCAAGGGTATTGAGAGTCCTCTTGACAATAACATGTCCTACTCTCAAAAATCGGGACTTTTCCAGATGAAAATTTAAAGTAAAACGATTAATCTTAACTCTTAGGCTTTCGCGGCCGGTGTCATTACTAAGATCTAAGGCTTCCGGTTTACACCGCGTCACAGTTGAAATACAATTACTGCTAGACGTTTCGACCTGGCTGTGGAGAGTCATCCTCAGTATCTTGCTGCAGTCTCAGCCAGTCAACAAGCTACTGAGGATGACTCTCCACAGCGAGGTCGAAACGTCTAGCAGTAATTGTATTTCAACTGTGACGCGGTGTAAACCAGAAGCCTTAGATCTTAGTGATAAAACGATAAACTTAACTTTAAAGTATCTTTACGCTTACGTAGTATTTTGAGATGATTTACGTTTCCTTTCAGGAAGAACATTTCAAAATAAATTTAAAAAGATGACAATATTTCAAACACACAACATAGAGTTCTAAAAAATGTCGTGTTAAAAATTAGAATGTAGTATACGGTTAGAGCTAAACAATAGACAAATACTGCTGTTAGCTGAGTTACCTTAAACTAAAATTGGAACTAAGAGAAATAAATATTTCTCAAAATTATGCATATTATGACAATAATATTGTTCATAGCCCTGTGAACAGTGTTAAGATCTCATTATTCTTGACCTTATTCATATCAAAGAACATTTGCTTTTGTACCTTATAATGATTTTCTAACCGTCAACTTTAACAATGCTTTTAAAAGTACAATTTAGTTGACATTTTACGTTTTCAACAAATACACGATTCTAAAAAATTGAATTAAAACAAGCGCTCTGAAATCCATCTAAATATTTTTAGCGCGATTTTATCTGAGGTTTTTAACGGTTAGAATACACAACAACAAACACTTTTGCGTTGTAATCAAAACTACTTTTCTATGGTTTCACCTCTCCGTAAATATTACACGTAAAATGAGTCACAATCGTTAATAATTCATTTTATAAAATTATTAAACACTAACTAACCCAATAACATAATTTCTTCCCACATAAAATAATCAGATTACATCGAATCTGATTAATATTCAACCTCAATGAACGGGCCAATCAAACAAACCGCAATCGCTTATTGCAGTTACATCAGACTAAATATGGAAATCGAATATCCGTGCTGCAACGTGGCCTGGAAGCTGATGTAGGTGATCGTCTACATATAGAATTTTAAGCGATTCCTACGCCAAACATGTTTCTTCAATTTGTGCTTTAACCTTTAACTTAATAGTTGTAATATATAATATGTTGATTGTCATTATCTTCAACGGGTTTTGTCGATTTTAAAAGAGAGGAAAATAATATTTGGATCAAAACAAGGTTTTATTACAGCTTAGTACAAGTATTTGCAACAATCTTTCATTCAAACTGTTCTGTAGACCTATCTAAATACACCCTGGACTGAATTTGTTTGGTTGGAAACATTTGGATTGGTACTTTTACTTGGAGTTTTGTACCCCAATCTATGTTTTATCCAAACCTCAATACAACAACAGATTTTATTCAAATAAAATACAAATGCTTTCCATTTAACTCTTCCCAAATATTCCATGCTGCATAATAATTGATGAAAATATTGAACTGTTGCATATCATGTAAATGTGTATACCAAACGATCATAACTCACTATTTTTAATTTAATTTTGTAAATTACATACAATATTTACAGGTTTTTGTTAATTACACCCACTGAATTACGTTTTGTCCGCCATTTTGAATCGTGTTAATACCTTTAACTTTAACCAATGTTGTTTACGTACATAGACCTGTATAAAAACACAATAGGTTGCATGCTGTTTTTTATATAGTTAGAAAGCTTACGTCATGACATGTAAAAATCAGTAATTAGTTTTGTTTTGAAAAATAATAAAGAAAATACAAGACGTTTCGTAATTTCGTTTTACTTTTAGATTTTCAGCCGTCATTTTGTGACGGCTCAACAAAACAATTTTTTATTCACCATCTTTTTTATTTAAAAAGAGCTTTAAAATAATGTATTTAGCATGTCCCGCCTTTACTACATTTGAACATTTCGAGATTCGAACCCATGAAACTCGCTTTTTGATACGCCCTTTATACTAAAAAGTACAAACATTATTTTATTGAAAATTTTGAACCGGTTCAGACTTGGAATTTTTGTTCAATCAAAGTCGGTAGGCCCGTTTTCGAGATACATACATGATACGGGTGGTCTGAGACACCCTGTAAACTAAAAACTATGCAAATCCAAAGAGTCATTTCAAAATGGCGGCCAAAAAATTGATTTCTCCCTCTGACATAAGTATAACTTATGTAATGAAATTTGCTGCAAATTTTCCATTCATAATACTTAGTAAGACGTCCAGTAAAATGCTACGTAAGCCTGAGGATAAATAAAGAACGCACAACTGAAACCGAAGACTTCGCTCCGCTCACAGCCTCTTTACTCCTATGGTAATTGTACAATTCGCTTTACTCATGCAAGCGGCGCTTTAGTAAAAAATAATATAAATTGATCTCACATAAACAGAGACGCTTCTGTGGTCATTACTATATCTGGCTTCGGAATAGAACAAGCCAAACTACCATATGGACTAGCTAACTTTTCGGATGCGATACACCAATCCATCATCTATCTACCAAGATTGTGAAGTGTAAACTGATCTTGACACATTTATTTTAAATTAAATAGTAAATAATCTGTAAGAATGTTTTGTCACCTTGTGCAACTTCCCTTGCTATCAGTTATTCATTTCCATACCTTACGTACCCGTATAGTCATGTTCACTTGAGTCTTTTCTCATAACACACCTTTATTTTACACACTCATTTTCATAGTAATCCATAGTCATTCATTTTCACCATTAACATCAATTTACAACGATTGTAATTTTGTCATACATATTTACAAAACATTTTGCAGAAAAGGGATATTTGCTTTAAACATAAAAACATACAATAGTATAAAATCTTAATAAGTCAACTAATGTTAAGTGTTATACAGAGTGTTTTTTGTTAAACGCAACCCAATTTTCTCACTATAGTAAATAATTCTTTACCACAATCATTCAGTGAGTAAGTTTTGCACTCAACCGCTCTAATGAATGTACTGCCTGTGTTAAAGTGAGAGCTCTTTACAATCAAAGGTATGCAAAGAAGCCACTCGGCTAACAGGCTGGATCAGCGATATGGTAATTATGAGGTCACTTCAGCAAACGCTTACTGTAGAACTTTAATTTTAATCTGTAGAAAGCGTTGCTGTGTGCTGGTAACATGGTAAAATTTTACGAGTTACTTTTTCTGTTCTATTTTATGTTTATAGAGCTGAAAACATCATGTTTTAGACCAATTAACTTAAAAGAGCTGCTCACTTTTTCCAATTCAAAGGTGTCCTGAGTTTCATTTTTCTATCTTAATCCGTTTTAAGTTTAACTGGGCGTTTCCATAATTTTAACCTTCACTGAATAACATAATGTTGTTTACTTTCAAGAGTTACAGTGTAATCTACCAAACTATACATATGTGAAGGTAATCGATCGTTGTCTACATATTAGGCATACTTATTTTCGTGTAAAAACAGCTGATCAACGCATTTTTATTCTGCGTAACACCCAACATAACGTCTCAGTTGAGTCAGCAAGTCCTGGTAATCTGAACTCTGATGTGGTTTGCTGATATTGTAAATGGTTTGTCACTCGCAGCTGCTCTGTGGTTAGCCGTCTGACATATAGATATAGGTACAGGACAGATCTTGACACACTTGATCTCCTTAGCGTTACAAGTTTAAACTTTGCAATGATATAATTAAGACATATTTGACGTATAAATAAATAAAGTTCACAAAAGAATTTTGATAGATCTCTGGACCAAATTCGTTCAAAAATGCCCCTGAGCCTAAGGCATTCAAAGCTCGTCTTAAAACAATTCTGATTTCTCAAGCATTTTATGATACAGACGAGTTTATGGCATTCAATTGGGAGACCTTATGATTCACTGATTGGATAGGGACTAGAGTGGCTACATTCGAATGCATGGGAGAGAGTGAATGTAAAACTGTATGTTTGAATGGGATTTAGATGTAAGAGTGCAAGGACAATTTTAGATACTTGAACATTTGACGATTGCGATACATTTATTGTAAATGTCAATATGCAAGAAAATATTTATTTATTTTATTTTATTTTATTTACTATTAATTTCAAAATATATGCTCAAATGTCAGATGGAGCAGCTCATCTTTGTACGCTGTACGCAAAACGTCAACGTCCGATGTTTCGATTACAAATATATACAGAGTGTTTATACAAACCTTTACAACTGTAATACAATTGCATTTCTCGTTTATTACCAAAGACAGAAATGCTAAGTTATTATTTTATAAAAAATTGTCTCATGACAATGACATGGTGAGCAAAACAAACCCACTTTGGAGTTGCATAAGCTACTAGAGTAAAATCTAGGACATCTAAGTTACTAAACATTATCTTGAGCGGTTGTTTGTTTGTTTTGATTCTTTATGTATGTAGTTTTGAGGATTCGACCGCAACTCTAAATTGATCAACATTAACTCCTCGATATTAAGCCAAGCTAAAGTTAGTACTGTCAAAGTTATATTTTTACTTAAGTGAGGTTCAAATATAATTACTGACGTAGTCCATCGGTCTTAGTAAACAAAAAGTCGTGTTTCTGGAACCCTGATCTCGTCTTCAGGTGAAAAGTAATCATAATACAAAATGTTAGGACGTGACATAAAAGTTTTATGGTGGTCATAAAAGCTGACATAAAAGTATGGTCCGACTAGTCATTCACAACATGAGTTAGATTCTCTAAATTCTCTAAATGAGATAGATAGGGATTACTTCTTATAATCTCGTGCCACCATCTTGCCAATGTTAGTGAGTCTTATTATTAAATCTATGACACAGTCTATCCGGCTGCTGCTGGTCAACGACTACGTACCCAAGTATCAAGTAAGTATCAAGTATCAAGTTAGGAGGTTTTCTTAATTTAAAACAAATAGCCTAGAAACCAATACCAATGCACAAACTAAACGCGTTTGTGCATTACTAACAAACAATTGGAAAAACCTAGCATGTATCACAGCTGGCTACTGACTGGCTGTCTAGTTGGAGCAGCGGATGACCAATCACAAACGTGTATTAGATTGACCAACTGTACCAGAGAACACAAATATAGCTGCCTACGCACAGACAATGGGGAAGAAATTCTTTAGAGTTTTGTTAAATAAGTCAGAGTTTACTAACAAAGCGGTTAAATCACTAACGAGAATTTAGAATGTCCCCTACACGAGAGTCACGATAACAGCTGATTATAGGCGTAATGATACGTTAGTTTAATCATTTTCGTTATAGGTATCTACTATCGTAGTAGTGTTTGATTAGAGACCCATGAAGCCGTCAATCGGAGCCCCATGAAATTTAGTGTTAATATTCAAGCCATAGTAGACGAACGCTTTAATTACTTAATTAAAAAAGTTAATTAGGCATGTAAAGACATTAGCCTATTTTATATTCTTGATGTTACATCCATTGAACTCATACTGAGAGGTGTTGCGAGTAGGTTCAGTGTTTAACTGTCGAGTAGTGTGCCAGGTAACGACTATCGATTTATAATCTCGACTTTGTGTGACGAATGAACACATGAAGTGCAACAGGTAGAACAATATACTATAACAAGTCATTTTTGATTTGCGTCCTTGGCTCACTAGGCGACGTCTCAGGTTCGACTCTCCTTGTAGGCACACGGTCCCAGACCTATTTACCTAAACGCGTTTGCTTAAAAACGTCGTACACAAAATAGAAAACAAAATATCCTCTTTATTTCCAACGGAATCTCCAGACTGTTGACGGAGGGTCACTCTCCAGTATGACCCTACACTGGAGCCCAGATGCCAGATGTCTAGAGAGTAGAGAGACTTAGTCACCAGATGTGCGCTGCTGGCATTTCTACTCTGTGCTGTGTATTCTTCCCACAGATTACGTAATTATACACCGTTTGTGCATAGACTATGTTACATCAGTTCTACAGCTTATGTATTTCCGGTTTTAAGAATCTATGTTGTGTATCTATATTTATAAAAGGCTTTGTCCTGACTGCCTCACTCTCTCACTCACTCATCATCGCTGAGCCAATAGCACAAGGCCTAGAAAATTGGAATGTTACATGAACATTCCTTTTATAGTGTAATCCTTTTAGGCACCCACCAAGAGAGGATTTTCAAATTTCAAAAAATAGGTGTGATTTAACAGGTTTAATCATTGGCAAAATAATACCTGTTCTCACTTCAGAATTTCGTTTCTAGCGGCTAAACGAGCGATCCGATGGGGAGTCTAAGAGAAAACGTCAATGTGGAATGACATTTCTACAACTTTTGTTAAGTACCGAACATTTTTGTCTAAGTCTTTCGAGCTATTTCTTCTTTTACAAAACTCGGCAGACTGATATGAGAGAACAGAGAACAACTTTGGTTATTTAGTTTTCTTGCAGTTTGCAACTGACGTTAAAAAAGTTCCTTTATGTTTGTATGTAACATTTATAAGCTATTTTAAAACTCTATGACTCAAAGTCGGCTGTAATGATGGCGTTAAAATTTATTTATGAGTTTAGCTGATCACAGAGTGTGTCTTCATCTATATTTATTATACATACAATGACAATGAATACTAATTGAGTAGGTTAGTAATCATTGGTAATAAATATGATCATTTTTACTACGGGGTGTAGTGATTTATTTAGTATACGGTGAAATTATTACTTTGTTTAAGCTAGGCTACATTAAACTACTCGTAGTTTGAGCGGATTCAATAGGTTTTGTTTTCATGTATAATATTGATATTGCATAAATTAAACATGTACCGAACTCTTTAGTTTATAAAGTGTTATGTAGGATAACTTTCAGTATAAAACCCTGTAAGTCTTATGAAGAAGCATGACTGTGAGCGTAGTGAAAAGGATTTAGACACGTAGTTATAGAGCTCACAAGTCTGAGACCAAAGGCTGAAGCGAGGTTGTAAGCAGATTTAACTAGAGTTAAAATTAGTGATTTAGTGTAACACAATGCAAAGGAAATTCGTTTTATTCATGCCAGCGGCGCTAAAGCGATAAGCTGCGTAACGGCCTGTTTATGACCTAAAACTGATAGTGAAGCAATATGATTTAACGAACAATCATAGATTTTTTAGAAACAAAAAGATTCAGTATTTAAATACCGTAGCGTAGCTCGAGTGCTGTCAACTAGTTGGTTCCTAAAGTGACAATATTTTATACCAGTTAAAGCTTAAATTCTGAGGTGCGGCAGTTTTGCAGCTGTGAGTGCCAGCGTAAGAATTCATGAAACAATTTGGCCCTGAGTTGATCAAACAATAGAATACCAACAAATTTCGTTGAAGTAGTAAATTAAAACTGACATATCGCCAGTCCAAAGAGAACACGATAATATTTTATTTGGTAACTGCGTTGACGTAACGAACAATAAATTAATCATGATAAAACAGCGTTGTACATGTCAATAAAGACGCAACAAGGCCACTTCCTGATTTTGAAGATATTTAAAGGCGACCTGTGAAAGTTAATATCAAGTTGTCCAACGTTGACTTTCACAAACCTACAAACATGCTTAGATCATCTACCTTTCTTGTCTTGGGTAAGTTCTTACTGAAGTAGGTGTTTGAAATGTTTATAAAATGAAGTTATTCTATTTAAATAATGATCTTGCCAATTTGTTATTCTAGTTTTTCACTAATATCCATACAGTTAATAGGTTATACAGTTAATAGGTTATATACAAAATTCCGTCGGAATCAGACATAAATGCAGTACTTTTAGAGTAAACCACACTTAAAGGGGAAGGAACTCCTCTCAAAACAACATTTACTGTATCTGCTTTAAAAATGAAAGAGTGAAGGCCACTCAGAAAGAGTCAAATTTTGCTCTTTTGGGTGTTAAAACCCAGTCACTCTCATCAAGAGTGGCTTGATTTTCACTCTTTTGGGAGTTGTTTTCACTCTTTCATATTTAGAGTGTCTCTCCAACAATAAAACCGCTAGGATTCACGGTAGCACCAGTTATGTTTTATTATTTTCATTTGTATTTATTTTTTCAACTGTTACAACGAATACGTAACGGGTGATATATTCAACTACTTAAAGTTAGTGTTAAGTTGAAATTTAAATAATATACGAAACGAAATTGACTGAGTACAAGATGTTTGTTATCCTTATATAGCATGTGTAACAAAATAAATAAACACAAAGCGATATCGATATTTGAGTTTTAAGCTATGCTTTCCTTGAAACGGTGAACGCTACATTTCGAACGTAATATTACAGTGAACTTTTGTTTTCAGTGTAATCATATGGGAGTGTTTTCCTAGAGAGCGGTGGCTGCTTTCATATAATTGCACCGAAACCAAATTAACCGTAATATTACAGCCGTGAAAAAACGCCGCTTTCAGGAAACCGTAACTCTTTCAAGTTCTTTCAAGAGGGTTGGGTAAACGATCTCTATGTTGCATTTGGATTTTCCTTTAGAGTTTTAACTCTACAGTATTATTTTTATTCCTCAACAATTTTCAATGTTTTGTCCATTTAATTTTTCAATTATTCTGCAATGACTTTGGAGAAATGTGTTGAAACTAAACAATACATGTCTATTTAATTAAGTGTTGATTCATTTTGTTGCAGTTGCGCTAGCAGTAAGCTGCCTAGCTATGCCAAAGCCTGAACCCGCCCCTGTGCCCCAGTTGAACCTAGGTGGTCTCTTACCAATCCCCATCGCCCTGCCAGGTCTTTCGGGCCTTCTGCCAGGTCTTTCGGGCCTTCTACCAGGCCTCAGCGGGGGCCTCAGCGGGGGCCTTAGCGCAATCACGTCCCTTCAGACAGCCCTCCAGACACTTATAAGCAATATTACAGCGCAAATCAAACCTATCATTGACATGGTTCTTCAACAACTGAACAGCACTTCTTCTTGAATATACAAATTGTGAAAAGTTAAGGACTTGAACTTGTGAAAAATGATGTTTAGACGGGAAGTAGCAGCTAGTCAGCAATTAAAACAAAAATAGCAAATAATTTTCGAAAAGTTTACCTTTTAACTTGAAATTAACCTGTTATAGTGAACCATTAGAATGTTACACAGAATATGTAATTTTTTCACTTGAATTATACATCCATCTCCAAGTAATTGAATATGTTTTATTACCACCCAAGTCACATGGTTAGTAAAGGTATTTGAAAAAGGCTGCTTGAGGTAAGGTTTTTGTTTTAATATCGGTGAATAGGAAGTAGTATCAACCGTTTATAGTCGTTATTTAATATCTATTCTTTGGATTGCTAATCAATCAAAGCAAATCAATAAATGGTAATGTAGTAAACACATTTATTACGTATACCATACGCATAGGCTATCTAAAAGTGGGAAACGCTTAATGTGGAAAACACATTATTATCCCTAATACTATTGGTTATTGACTATCCGTAATAATACTAGTTGTTGGTTTTCCGCAAAGCGTAAACGTAATAACCATTACATAAAGTTATAAGTTAGAAAGTTCGTTAACATTGCCAAGTGGTGAGTACTGTAAAACATCCAACTATCTCTGTCGGTGAAACCATAATTAATGAACGTAACCACAGCTTGTTCCGGCAAATACATGGCACAACTTTGTAATTATGATAAGTTACTGTCTAACTAGTCTATCCAGACGAAAACTCAACTTTGAACATAATGTTCCTTAATATGAGTTGATTCTAAACGTAATAGTATACAGGGTGAGTTTTAAATGCCCCCCACCTTAACCTTTGGACAAGGAAATAAGGGAATGTTTTTATAGGATTCTGAAGTTTGTTTTGACGTACTCTGCGTCACCCACCTCCCACCCAAAATTCAAAGGAGGGGTCCTTGTTTAATTTTCATATATAAAAACTAATATAATTTAAAACAGTTTATTAAGTGCTAAGTATATTCCATGAGATATGTCAAAGCTCCGACAAACTATACACTATAAGGACCCTTCAAGAGAGATAAAGAAAATTACCAAATAAAAGACGTGTTTTGGAAACATCCACTTCAACTAAATCATAACAAACATAATTTGTTTGCACGTTGCTTTGGAATGTACCAGAAATTAGCGCTAACAGTGGCAAAATCCATAGTTACAATACCTACGAAAATGAGAGTTTTTCTTTTATTTTGACTCAGTTCTTTCTAACTCTCCGTACACCACTTGAGAAAACTACTTGCAATCAACTGTTTATACAACTGTTGATCCGCCTGTTTAGCGATTCTGTGGCGGATTGGTATCGCGTGCGACTCCGGAGCTCATCACTCCGGTGGCGCAGGTTCGATCCCTGCAGTCACCACTTACAATTTGTAATGTGACTAATACGGTGACGCTAGGTAAAGGTCGAGGTTGAGTGGTAGAGAGGAATTTGTAGTCCTAACTTCGCCTCGCTAAACAAGACAAGCTTTACCTTTTTTACTTTATACAGCTGTTTTTTTTTTGTAATTTCACGGTTAAAATATATAGTATAGTTCCTTGGCTGTTCCCCAGACGTTAACTTGACCTCGTGTCAAAAAGACACTTTTGACCCGAGTGACGAACGATACTTTTTGTCATGATGCAAATAATAATAATGAAACATAAATGTCAATAAATGTTTTAATACTATAAAGAAACCTAAGTTAACTTTGTTTTGAACTCAGCAGTCTGAATCATAGTGTTTTGAAGAAACTGCTGTTACACTAAATTACTATAAGTCAGTGTTGAAAATCAAAACAATCAAAACAAACTCGTTAAACCAACTGACGTCCCTAAGGAGAAAAACATCATCAAAATTATACTTTATATACCTAGTTGTAAAAGTAACACTCATAGCAATGTAGTACAGTCAATACGTCTTAAGCATGTTAAAGCTGAAAACTAGTCTTAAGCAGCTGTTTTCAGATCAGAATGACAAAAACATGTTTTGACACATACATTGACGTACTCGTATTATAAGTTGCATTGCCATGACAGCTTTACCTGGGAGTAATAAAAGGTTTTTCTCGATGATATTGTAGTCCCTGAGGAAGAAAAGGTAATTGAAGTGGGTTTTATATTTCAGAGACATAAGCTGTTTCTACAAGTAAACTAATGTAACTGTTATTTCATCTAAGCAATATAAGTCTACTTACTTCAAAACGTTGTTTTATCAAATATCTTTGTAATATTAAAAATAAATTATAACTTATTTCTCAATATAATTGTTATCATTACCGTCACCCATTCTAGCATCTAAAAGCATCCTTTTTATTTCTCGCTCATTCGAGATCCTCGGTGCCTTTAACCTTAGCTAAATCGTTTCAAAAAAGCTTTACTTTTAAGACGTAGTGATAAAATATACTACTCATACTTCGAACACTACAGTTATAAATACAGTGTGATAAGAAGTACTGTTTTGTGGGATTCTTAAATGTACGAGTCGAGCAAACAAAGTTTATTATTAGTAAAGAACAATAGCCAATACGTTTGTTTAAGTTTGTTTTTCAATTTTAATATTAATATGAAAAAAACTAGACATTTTACTTTTACAAAATTTTACTTATGCACGTCATTGCATATTTACTATACATGTGTAGAATGCCTAGGAAAACAAGCCACATGTGCAAGAGCAAAATGTGCTGTTGTTGAAAAAGTTGACAACTTGAAGTACTTAGGTGTAATTGTAGATAGGGAGGTTTGTTGGAAACTACATGTCAGCAATCTAAGAAATAAAATTAATGGAGTTCTCCGCTATTTCTATTATCTAAAGGTTTAAATTCAAAAGAAACTCTGCATTTATTGTACTTTGCCTTAATTCAAAGCCGGATTGAATACGGCATAATAGTTTGGGGAAGTACTTTTGAAACGTATTTAAAGTTAATATATTTTCAGCAAAAACATGCTATTAGACTGATAAATCAAAAGGCAAATTAGAACACTCCAGACCTCGTTTTACTGCCGAAAAGGTTTTACCTTTGAAACACATTTTTGTCTTCAAAATTTTAAAGACATTCTTTAGTAAAAGTGTAGTGCATGAAAATAACACAAACGTGTATAAGCAAAAGTTGAGAAATATTGAAAGTTACAGAGGGCCCATACACCACCTTTTATACAAGAACATTTAATTTCATTGCCCCTAGAATATTTAACCAAATACCTGAAAACATTAAAGTAATCAACACAAAAAATATATTTGTCAGAAAGTTAAAAGAATGGCTTCTCAATTTGGAAGACTTTGATTACTTGTTTTTTATTCATAGATAAAAACAACTTCCCAGACCAATAATGTTTATTTTAAACAAACTGTTTTTATAATAGATTTCTTCATGAATATGTATTGCTCCTGTTTGCGTTACTTTGCTTTGTTTTGTGCTCACTTCCTTGTTCCTTGGTTTTTCATGTCTAGTACGGGCTGGCGAAAAGCCGGCTGTCTTTGTTTTATATGAAGGCAGTGCTGTGTTGGCGTTCAGCCCAGGAACGCGTGGATGCCTTGGTCAGGGGGTGAGCTTGGAAAAAATGAGAAATTGTCCAGGATTTTTCATGTTTTGGATTAGTTTTAGTTGTAGGAATAAAAGTGCACTATTAATTAACAAAACCATACAGCACTACTTTCTGAAAGACCAAAAAAGAATTTATATATTTTTAAATAACTTCTGACCGCTGAAGAATAAGTTTTAAATGAATTAAACGGAACTTCTAATCAGGCATTTGCCTTAGAGGCCTAAATTTCCTTTGTTTATGTTTATGACTTTGTAGCAGTGAGTGTATATAGATATGAAAATTAATTATGTTAAATATAATTTGTGAACAGTTCTTATTTAGTTTTAAATAATTATAATTGGCAAGTCACCTTCTGAGAAGATTTATTGTGTTCTACAAACTTATATTGATTGTAAACTGAATTTGAATTTGAGGAAATAAATCAATTTGAATTTGAATGAATATGACAAAACATATTTTTCAGAGCGAATTGGTGAACACGTAAAGCACATTTGCTTTGCTAACGAAACATAACCAAGCTAATATCAAAATAGTCGTTAAATTCCTATATATTTATTTATTTATTTGTAGTCATTTTTACAGTAAAATCGTGTTGACTACTACCACTGGTAAGACAAGGTCCAATTCCGTAACTATGTAATTTAAAACTATAATAATTAATAGTATATAGAGGTATTCATAAATTCGTCTAGAGTGTAAAATGGATGGTTTATTAGGTAACTTTTCATTGTTTTTCTAAATAAAACAAAGTCGTTGGTCGATGTAATATCTAGCCTATTGGGAGTTTGTTAAACAATTTTTTACCAGCCTGAAGTGAAAGTTTATTAAACATTTCAAGGCGATGGGATTCAAATTTTAACATATTCCTATTGCGAATTTCGTAGTTATGACAAGAAGGCAAACATTGGAATTTTGGAAAACAAAAAAAATTAGAGTTTCAAATATAAAAAGGGAAGTAACGGTCAAAATACCCAAAAGACAAAAGCATCACAACAGTCTGTCCGAAGCGTAGCCCAGAAATTTGACTGCCGATTTTTGTTGAATCAAAACTCGTGATATTTGGGTTTTTATATACTAACTCTGTATTCTCTATATACTAACTCTCCTATATACTAAAGAAACTTCTAGAATAACCCATCGGTTTCAAAGTTGTTGGTGGATTATATGCGCTTTGCCAGTACCACACCACTAAGCTACACGCCTCCCCCTGACTGACTGAGGGTAGTCAATGTGTGCAGTGTAGACTTTGAGCGTGTAGCCTTTGAGTGGCTACAGGCCGTACTCTGTTCCTGACAGCACAGCAAAGCCGCTAGAACAGTTTTGAGTGGATTCTAAACTTGAAACTATGCCACCACTTCTAACAGAGTTACAACTTCGTGATAGCTACATCTGTACATAGCACTATAAATAATTGATGGACACGAGTAATGTTCAACGCCATGACGCCAGGGTCAAGTAGTTATAACTTTGGTTGAAGAACGATCTGAGGAGAGATCAAGGCGAAATTCCATACAGGTGTATGGTATATACAGGGTAAGTTTTAAATGTCCCTCACAGCCTTAACTTTTGGAAAAGGAACAGTTTTTAAAACGTTTAGGGAATGTTTTTGAAGGATTCTGAAGTTTGTTTTGTACTTTACGTCACCTATCTCCCACCCAAAACCGAAGAAGAGGGCACCCAAAATCTTGTAAATACAAACCATCCCCTCTGTGGCATCTTAAAAGAAAGGGAATTTCAATTCAAATTCAACGACGCAATTAAAAACCTTTTATCTCGACTCGTTTTTTGCGTCGTTGAGTTTGTATTAAAATTCCCTTTCTTTTGAGGTGTCACAAGACGGTAGTTTGTATTTAGAAGATTTGGGGGGAGGAGGTTGGGCGAAGTACCTCAAAACAAACTTCAGGATCCAACCAACAAAAACATTACCCAAAGCGTTTTCTTTTTCAAAGGTTAAGGTGGGTAGATGACATTTTAAACTAACCCTGTATAAATAAAAAACTAAACAAAAGCCAATAGACTGACACACTAAATATGTATATAGTCACATCACGTGAGTCACGTCAAAACGCAACATGACGGTGAGCAATAGTCACGTCATAACGTAACATGACGTAAGTAACATCACATGAGGCACGTCAAAACGCAACATGACGGTAATGAAGCATGAGTCACGTCATAACGTAACATGACGTAAGTAACATCACATGAGGCACGTCAAAACGCAACATGACGGTAGTCACATGAGTCACGTCATAACGTAACATGACGTAAGTAACATCACATGAGGCACGTCAAAACGCAAATACGACGGTAGTCACATGAGTCACGTCATAACGTAACATGACGTAAGTAACATCACATGAGGCACGTCAAAACATAACATGACATGAGTCACGTTCGTTGAATTGCCAACCCTCCTAAAACCGCTGAAAGGCACTCTCTTGTTTCATAGTGACGTGAAGTTTCGTAGGTTTAAGCTGTTTGCAAACTTATAATTTATTTACGCCCATACACTACACTGTAGTATTGAAGCGTAAATACCCTCCATAAAGTCCGCTACACTGGAAAAAGTTATTGAATAAAACGCCGTGTTAACTTTATTTTCATTACTCAAATCTCAGGTGGCAAATCTAGCATCACATTAGGTAGTTTGTTAAAAAAATGTACGAACTTGCTAGTTTTCCAAATACTTGTAACTACGACACTTTTGTACGTATGTATTTTATTTGTACGGATATTATCAGAGTAAATATCATGTCCCTGAGGTAAATTTAAATTGGACCAGCACAATATGAAATTTTTCAAAAGATAAAGTGAACATATTTTCTACCAAACGTTCCTTTTACCAAAATGACCTTTTTTTGTATAATAAATACTGTTAGCTATAACGTCGTTCAGCTCAGCAACCCCAAAGTACAATGCCTAAAGACACAGTGATTTTTAATCCACTATAAAAAGTCCAAAGTGTATGTTTATGCTGTTCAACAGAGTTTTCATGTTCAGATGAAATCTCAGAGTATGTTAGCGTTATTACAAACACCCTGTAGTGGCCAGTACAGTTAAACTAACAGAGTTGGCTTCGTATTGGTCTGTGTGACCAAAGCATATGTGTACTTAGTACTTTTGATGTCAAGTTGTTTCTCGGAATTCATTAATTACCAAAGGTAAGTAGTGCTAGTCACAGATCAAAAGAGCTCATCCCAAGTAAGATATAAATAGATAAATCAAGGAAATTGTTACGTACTAATGTCAGAAATCAGTTCAAGATGAAGGATATTTCACTCACGCTTCGCTAGGTAAATACATTTGTAAACAGACGAACTTGGACTTCGATTTCAAAAGTTATTTGTGAAACAGTTGAACAAACTAGGAGAAAACGGGCTCAACACACGTGTTGAAAACCCCTCTATTTTCCAAATATGTCATGTTTAATAGTAAAAACTGTATTGAAAGCTACCAAACGGGCCGCCGTAAACCCTTGCAGGCATGGTTTGCTAGTAAGGCCGCATTAGTTGATAGGGTGAGGTCCTTGTGTAACGCTCCCTTTGAAGGCTAAGGGTCGGGGACTGGTGTAGCCAGATGGTAGACTAAAGCACTCGCAAACCAAATTAAAACTCATGTTTATTTAATAAGACACAAACTAAGAAAGCAGATAGACAGATCCAACTTAAAATGTTAACTAAGTGAGCTACTATAAAAGGGTCATCGTCACTAGACTCTATGTTAAGATGTGTTCATACTAGTAACTTCAAGATTTCGGAATATTAAATATTCAGAGTTGAATCTAATTTTCTATAGTAATCTCATTTAAAAAGTAAGCTAAAAGAAAAGTATTATAAAATGAATCTATATAACTGTGAGATAACTAGAACTGCAAGAGCTAAGCAAATAACGTTTGGAAATAAATTAAAATTAAAAGAACATAAAAACTGACTTTGGAACTAAGACTTAGATTGAGACCTAGGTTAGGAGTTAGGACCTACCTCCCCAGGGGCAGCATCGTGAAGGGAGATCCCCACACGCAGGGATTCTCCTAGGCAACTGAACCCAGAGGAGCTAAGCCAAACACCTTTTATTACTTGCTCAGCATAACCTTGACTATCAAAACAATCTGGCCAACATTGCTTTGATAACAAGGAAGCAGTTCTGCAGGTTGTCAGCACAACATTGTGACACTATGTTATTAGAAAGAATGTGTTAGTAGTCAAAACTGAAGGTAAAAGAGATTCTTTTCTAACTTACATTCAATATTAAAATCATGGAACCTCTAACCATCGTTATATCCCTCTTACTTCGCCCATGACGATGACCTCATCGTCGGAATATAAGACTCGTACAGCAAAAATTTATTTTTAGTGATTCTACTAATGATATTATGCTCAAAAACTAAACTACAATAAAAATGTACAATGAATATATTCGACACGTATCGCGGCAGCAAGAAGATCCCGGAAGCGAAGTCGTCCTCGATGTCCCAGCAGAGCTGACTCTCAGCGGAAGAACAGTTGACACACAATCCTCGCCTCCACGGCAAGGAAATCGCAGTAGTCCAGCTCCTCGCCTCCACGGCTAGGAAAATCACAGTTGTCCAGCTCCTCGCCTCCACGGCAAGAAGATCGCAGTAGTCCAGCTCCTCGCCCCACGGCAAGAAGACGCAGTAGTCCAGCTCCTCGCCTCCACGGCAAGAAGATCGCAGTAGTCCAGCTCCTCGCCTCCACGGCAAGGAAATCGCAGTAGTCCAGCTCCTCGCCTCCACGGCAAGAAGATCGCAGTTGTCCAGCTCCTCGCCTCCACGGCAAGAAGATCGCAGTAGTCCAGCTCCTCGCCTCCACGGCAAGAAGATCGCAGTTGTCCAGCTCCTCGCCTCCACGGC
This sequence comes from Matsumurasca onukii, assembly GCA_018831715.1. Taxonomy (NCBI): domain Eukaryota; kingdom Metazoa; phylum Arthropoda; class Insecta; order Hemiptera; family Cicadellidae; genus Matsumurasca; species Matsumurasca onukii. The sequence goes on from CM032065.1 coordinate 29,627,284, forward strand.
AAGAAGATCGCAGTTGTCCAGCCCCCCCTCGCCCACGGCAAGAAGATCGCAGCCAGTCCAGCTCCTCGCCTCCACGGCAAGAAGATCGCAGTAGTCCAGCCTCGCCTCCACGGCAAAGATCGCAGTTGTCCAGCTCCTCGCCTCCACGGCAAGAAGATCGCAGTATCCAGCTCCTCGCCTCCACGGCAAGAAGATCGCAGTAGTCCAGCTCCTCGCCTCCATGGCAAGAAGATCGCAGTAGTCCAGCTCCTCGCCTCCACGGCAAGAAGATCGCAGTAGTCCAGCTCCTCGCCTCCACGGCAAGAAGATCGCAGTTGTCCAGCTCCTCGCCTCCACGGCAAGAAGATCGCAGTAGTCCAGCTCCTCGCCTCCACGGCAAAAGATCGCAGCTGTCCAGCTCCTCGCCTCCACGGCAAGAAGATCGCAGTTGTCCAGCTCCTCGCCTCCACGGCAAGAAGATCGCAGTAGTCCAGCTCCTCGCCTCCACGGCAAGAAGATCGCAGCTGTCCAGCTCCTCGCCTCCACGGCAAGGAAATCGCAGTTGTCCAGCTCCTCGCCTCCACGGCAAGAAGATCGCAGTTGTACAGCTCCTCGCCTCCACGGCAAGAAGATCGCAGTTGTCAGGTCCTCACCATCCCGGTAAGAACATCGCAGTAGTCAGGTCCTCGCCTCCACGGCAAGAACATCGCAGTTGTCAGGTCCTCACCATCCCGGCAAGAACATCGCAGTTGTCCAGCTCCTCGCCTCCACGGCAAGAAGATCGCAGTTACAGCTCCTCGCCTCCACGGCAAGAAGATCGCAGTTGTCAGGTCCTCACCATCCCAGAACATCGCAGTAGTCAGGTCCTCGCCTCCACGGCAAGAACATCGCAGTTGTCAGGTCCTCACCATCCCGGTAAGAACATCGCAGTAGTCAGGTCCTCGCCTCCACGGCAAGAACATCGCAGTTGCAGGTCCTCACCATCCCGGCAAGAAGTCGCATTGCAAGGAGAAGAAATCTTCCAAAACCGCTATGAAGACAACTCTACCCCCAGCTTTATCTCCCAACATAAAGTGCTTACCCCAAGTTTCGGTAGGTCCCAACAAAATGAAAATATAATAACAGTTTTTTTGTAAAGACATTCATTTACGTAAAGGTTAACTTTGTAGATTTTATAACTAAAAAAAATAATTTTAGTTAAGTTTTGTGAATAATCAACGCTTTAAAAATTCTAGTTGTCTCAAAAACCAAAGAACTCACTTAACCAAAACCCGCTTTCGGCGAGTTATTACCTAAATGTTTCTAAACAGATTTTATAATTAATATGCAAATAATAACAAATCTTTCAAACTTGAGACTTCATGGAAGTATACATCTAAACTCATTTTAGTTCTCAAAAATAAAGGTAGCCACAGATTTAGTTTTTTTGTCTTATAATAATAAAACCTAATTCATCACTTGAACTGTAATAGAATGAATAAAAGTAGCCCATATTTACTTTGGCATAATTCTCTTTTAAAAGTCCAAAAATCAAAACGACAGAGTAATTGAAACCTGAAATGTATAATCATCTAAATATCTTTATGTGGATGTGCTAAAACTCAAAACTTACTGACATTTACTACGGTAAAATAAAATCTATGAAGTTAATACTAAGAAAGACTATTATTAACCACCTAGGACTAAGACCAATTATTATAATCAAATTAAATTTTAATTCAATATTATGCTTATTTTAAAACTACATGGAATTCTAATTAATAAGCCCTCTTTGTTTGCTAAAAGGCTTAAGGAGATAAAAGAAATTTTAGCTATTGAAAATCATAAATAAAGGAATTTACATAGTTTATTCTTTTGGTTATCTAATTTGTAAGCATATTTGGATTACTAGTGCTTTGACATCTGACTACACATAAATGAAACTGAATCAGTTCTAGGAAGTGGCAATGACAGTGACATACTAAGCGCTCTGCTAGAATATTATGCTAACACATCAAAACAAAGTAACGCGACTCCCGAGTAGTGACGAGTGTAAGAATACTGAGTAGGCCTAATGTGAAATCATAAATTTAAATTATCTGTTTAGTTTTTAGTGAGAGGTTTTGATGAGAGGTACCGAAGATCGAAAAACCCAAAACTCAAAGTAGTTTTGGGCCCCTGGCCTGCACCATGTAACGGTCCCCTAGAAAGCTGGTGTAGCAATTGGTAAGGATGAGTAAGCACTCGCAAACCAAATTAAAACTCATGTTTATTTAATAAGACACAAACTAAGAAAGCAGATAAACAGATCCAACTTAAAATGTTAACTAAGTGAGCTACTAAAAGGGTCATCGTCACTAGACTCTATGTTAAGATGTGTTCATACTAGTAACTTCAAGATTTCGGAAATATTCAGAGTTGAATCTAATTTTCTATAGTAATCTCATTTAAAAGTAAGCTAAAAGAAAAGTATTATAAAATGAATCTATATAACTGTGAGATAACTAGAACTGCAAGAGCTAAGCAAATAACGTTTGGAAATAAATTAAAATTAAAAGAACATAAAACTGACTTTGGAACTAAGACTTAGATTGAGACCTAGGAGGAGTTAGGACCTACCTCCCCAGGGCAGCATCGTGAAGGGAGATCCCCACACAGGGATTCTCCTAGGCAACTGAACCCAGAGGAGCTAAGCCAAACACCTTTTATTACTTGCTCAGCATAACCTTGACTATCAAAACAATCTGGCCAACATTGCTTTGATAACAAGGAAGCAGTTCTGCAGGTTGTCAGCACAACATTGTGACACTATGTTATTAGAAAGAATGTGTTAGTAGTCAAAACTGAAGGTAAAAGAGATTCTTTTCTAACTTACATTCAATATTAAAATCATGGAACCTCTAACCATCGTTATATCCCTCTTACTTCGCCCATGACGATGACCTCATCGTCGGAATATAAGACTCGTACAGCAAAAATTTATTTTTAGTGATTCTACTAATGATATTATGCTCAAAAACTAACCTACAATAAAAATGTACAATGAATATATTCGACATGTATCGGTGCATATACTTGGTATACTTGTTAAAGGTGCATTGTCACTGGTGCGGCTGGAACGTCTAACGTTCAACGTCAGTCCTGTCGTTGGACGTCAGACGTAGAGCGCTTACTTTGTATTGGTTCTAAAGGTGCATTGTCACTGGTGCGGCTGGAACGTCTAACGTTCAACGTCAGTCCTGTCGTTGGACGTCAGACGTAGAGCGCTTACTTTGTATTGGTTCTAAAGGTGCATTGTCACTGGTGCGGCTGGAACGTCTAACGTTCAACGTCAGTCCTGTCGTTGGACGTCAGACGTAGAGCGCCTACTTTGTATTGGTTCTTATAGCGCCATTATCACTCACACGGCAGCCGCTACAGTCGTTGGCGCCATAAGAAACAATACAAAGCAGGCGTTTACGTCTGACGTCCAACGACTGACGTTGAACGTTAGACGTTTGCACCTTTAGCCAGTTGTTACGTGCCTGGTGTCGTGTGTTCCTTAGGCGAACGAATCCAGCCGTTCTTTTAGGTGACCACTGAGGCGGACCCTTAAACGCCAAAATAAATTATTTTTAATGAAAGGAGAGTATAATTAGTAAAATCCTCGTTTAAAAGATACGCGTATAATTGATTAATCGATACACGACTTAACAACAGGTAAAATTCCAACTACAGTCAAAGATAATAAAATCCATCAAAATTAAAATTTTGTTAGTCTTTATTTAAATTATTTTTTTTAACATAGTGAACTCTTATATAATATGTAGGTAATATATACAAATAACCAACATGGTAGTTTAAAGACAAAAAAATGAAAGCTTCCTAATTTAATATTTGTTTTATGAATATATGCGTAGCTTTAATCAAATGAAACATATAAACAATGAAACAATGATATCAGTAAGTAATGGATAGTCGTATGAATCAGAGTAGAACTCTCATTTGCTTTCATCAGAAACAATATTGATTTGACAGCTTCAGTTCACTAATATAAATAAATAAATAAAATGCCTTTATTGAGCAAGTGTTTTTCAATTTTACATTGCTTTACAAAACAACTCTTGTCATATAATTATGAAGTTATCCTTGCACTGCAAACCTCAAGTTCTACGCATTGCTTATTTCAAATTCATCAAAACTATAGCCCTTTCCTTATTGTTTGAGGGATGGTGACCAAGTTTTGATATTTTTAAACCTGTAGCTATGTACGTGTGTGAAATTGCGCTTATATCTAGAAAGCCAAAACTAGTGATTAATGATTTACTCAAGGGTATTAAATGCTACACCTCTTGTCACCGAGAAAAACCCGTAGCATGGTACTAAGGACTTAATAGACTACATAAAACTTACATAGAGTAAAGCATAATAAATTTACCAATTTTCTCTATATCTGTGCATAAATAGGTAAGATTCACCGTGTAGGAAGCTTTCTACAGCCTTGGTAGTCGTTTTACTTTTGTGTTAGAAAACCTAATTCATTAATCAAAACTCTAAAGAATTTCCCTTTGTTGGTTGTACATAAATAGGTATTTTGTGTTTTCTGTTACGGTTGGTTAGTCTGATTCACGCCTGTGATTGGTCATCCGCTGCTCCGAGTCAACCAATGGAACTGTCTGGAGTCAGTCAGTCAATGTGCCATGAACGTGCTTGATTTCTCTATTGGTGTGTTTAAATTCTTACGTTTTGTGCATATATTGTTGTCTAGGCTAGTCGTTCTTAAATAATAGTATCACTAGTATTTCATCACTAGGTCCTAAGGTGACACTTTTAGGGTGCGAGGATAAAAAGACATTTTAGGGACGAGTGATGAACGATACTTTTCGTCATGATGCAAGTAGAAGGAGTGGTTAAAATGCGTTAGTTAGTTAATTTTAAAAATTTTGTAAAATATTTTAAGTAATTATGGTGTGAAACGCTACAGTTTTTATTTTTCATCGTTTTGTATAAACAGTTATTCATTTGATTTACCATTGCCAGTGTTACGATTCAATATTAAATCAACACATCGTACTCAATCTAAAGTTAAATTACCTGCGAATTGGATTAATATTTAAAGTTTAGTCGTTGTATCGACTATAAACAATAATCGATCAAATCATTCAATTTCAACAAAACCATTGGACCAGCTGATGTCCATGCCACGAAAAGGTCATTAAATGATCTTTTTCTCCCTAAGGAAAAGATATCATCAAAATCCTTTATTTACCTGGGTTAAAAAGTGACAATTGATCACTGTCAATGCATGTGTCTAAAACAGCTGTTTTCGGAACTGAATGACAAAAAACAATTTTTAGGATACATGGCAAGAAAAAACTAAACAAAAACAAAATATATAGGTACTACAAAATATAAATGTAATAACTAATGGCAGTTGGTGGTGAGTGACTGGTCAAATTGCACTGATTTCCTTTCGGTTAATTTCATTTCCCAAGGTGTTGTGTTATGTTTTAAGTAACAGTGCACCTGAAGACGGGATCAAATTCCAAATCTTGAGACGTCGTGTTATTATTGTTAATTTAAAACTATGGGAAATGTCTAAAACAATATTTAAACCTCAGAAACTCTATCATTGTCAACAACAAACTTTAAACAAAGGGTACACCGGATCCGGAACAGCGGACCCGTGGCGGATTGGTAGCACGCGACTCCGGAGATCATCACTCCGGTGGCACGGGTTCGATCCCCGCAGTCACCACTTACATTTGTATTGTGACTAATACAGTGACGCTAGGTAAAGGTTGAGTGGTGGAGAGGACTGTGTAGTCCTAACTATGCCTCGTTAAACAAGTCAAACTTTACCTTTTTTACACCTTATAATATTATAGTTTTTATTTATTGCTATAATATTCTGATACTCGTGCCATTTTTATAATTCAAATTCGACAAGGAATAAAAGCTGATATACCTGTCTTATCAGTTTGTTCAAGGCCGTTGCGTTTGACGTAAGGTGAGGTAGAAACCTTCAAATGTGAGGTGTGATAACGCAATCAGCATTGTGTAATTGAAATATGTTTCCTGCGAAAATATCGCCATATTTTACGTAAAGCGGTTTTATTTTGAACAACACAAAGTGAAAGTTCAATGAACATTGTAAGTGGGTTTTGCGGAAGCAAAATATATATCCAGTTATACGGTATATATACGTTTACCGTTGCTTAAAAGAATAGCTATAAAAGAAATTTAAATGTCCCCCCATAACTTTGGAAAAAAGAAATATTTTGAAAACCCTTTGGAGAATGTTTTATACGATTTTAAAGTTTATTTTGACGTTCTTTGTCAACCACCATTTACCCAAAAACTGGAAAGGAGAGCCCTCCAATTAAAAAAAAATACACCCTCCGCTTTGTGGCCCCTCAAAAGAAAGGGTATTTTAACTAACATACATTTAACGACGCAAAGAAAAATTGTTTGTCTCTACTCGTTGTTTTGTTATACCCATTTAAAGATTACAAGAAATCAGGTATAAAACGCGTCATTTCACATACAATTTATTTTGAATGACAAATTGTTCTTAATAATCATCTGAGGGAAACATCACAACCCAATAAAATAATCCCAGTGTTTTGAAGACAGATTTGGCATTCAAAATGTACTCTGTGTAAATGTGACATTTTAAACCTGATTTTTGTAATCTTTAAATGGGTATAACAAAAACTCGAGTCGAGATACAACATGTTTCTATGCCTCGTTGAATTTGTGTTAAAATTCCTTTTGAGATGCCGCAAAGTGGGGGTTGTATTTAAAAATACTTAGGAACCCTCCCCCTGTTTTTGGTTGGTCGGGGGTGACGCAAAGTAAGTTTAAAACAAACTTTGGAATGCTGTACACACATTACCTCAAAGGGATTTTCAAAATAGTCCCTTTTTCAAAAGTTATGGTTGGGGAAGGGGAATTTCAAACTCACCTTTTATAGTGTTGGTTAGATACAACTATTGTTTTCTAAAGAGATTAAGGTGGTTTTCTTACAGGCAATATATTATTGTATATTTAATAATGGCGAAAAATACTTTTAATCACACATAATTTGTTTATTTTGAAACTTGATAAGTCACGTTGCAATTTAAAATCCATACAGCCCTTTTCACCCAAATTATTTTATAGTAGAGACGAGTTTTTGGCTCATAACTGGGAGAGCACGGAACCTTCTGACAGATTAAAGGGTTAGAGTGGAATAATTTGAATGAGTGGGAGAGAGTGTGCACACAAATATTTGAATGGAACTTGACTATGGAAACTTTTCCTGGAAGTTCAAGCTTGTGACGTGAATATTTATCAAAGCAATAACAACCATATGTATAATATATCTCTGCACGAGTAGGTTTATTTTCGCAACATTCTACAATTACAACGCCGTTTAACATAGTATTTACAATAGAATGATAAAACCATTGTTGTAAAATTTTGTTTCGTTATTTTCACATTTCGGTATGTATTCTTTGTTACCTGCATACATATTTTTCCTTACACTTCCGGTTCCATAAAGTATCCATACATTATTATGGGAAAAAATTATAAATATTTGTGTAGTAGGACTCGTATATAGACGTGAGAAAATAAATTAAAAGAGTGGCTACTTTATTTTTTTAAATACGTTTTAAAGTAGTAAAAAGGAACTATATAAATTGTGTTGAAGAAGACAACAGATAATAGGTCTCAAAATTTTTTGAAAATAAATTAATGTTTCTAGCAGGAAATGTGTACCATGGTAGCTTGTTACACCGGTAAACATTTTCTACAATACCGTACGACTGTAAAAAAGTGTTTTATGAAAGTGTCTTAACCTGGTTTGATGAAATGCCACGGCAAATAGTCTGATATTGAAAGGTTTACATCAGACGCCAAGTTAAATTTGTATCAAAAACCTGAAATTACGAGTTTTTTTCACTTTTATTAATAGATTAGTTAAGAAATTGTTCATGTTAAGCCTTTGGTGTAAAAAATAAGTTTTTCTTGACAGCTGTCAAGTTACAATATCACTATGAGTAGATATAATAGCTTAAAGACAATGACATTGCACTGCCAAAATTGATGATTTAACCATAACCAAAGTGACTATTCGACCATCTTAACATTTTATTTCACAATATTCAACGCAAACATACTAGAGCCATTGAACAGCTTCTTTATAATTCTCTCAGGTCAAATGAAAGCGTATAAACCACATTAAAAAAATACAATAAATATAACAAGTAAATCTGCTGGAAATCGTTCCATAGCTTATTGTTTTAAAGTCATCCGTTGAAATACTTATTTCTACTTTTCTATACCCATTTTGAGATGTTTTATCAAAACATTTTATTTCACAATACTCAACGCAAACAGACTAGAGCCATTGAACAGCTCCTTTATAGTCCTCTCAGGTCAAATGAAGGCGTATTAACCACATTAAAAAAATACAATAAATATAACAAGTAAAACTGCTGGGAGTCGTTCCATAACTCATTGTTTTAAAGTCATCCGTTGAAATACTTATTTTTACTTTTCTATACCCATTTTGAAATGTTGTTTATCTAATTAAATTAATATTGAAGCTTCATTTAAGAAATTCTCAAAATCATTTTCAATTAATCACAAAATTATGTTTGTGAATTCAAAAAACATTGGTCCATATAACCTTATAAATTTGATAACAAGTAGATATGATGACACATTTCAGGTGTGCTGGGACCATAAATAATGAAGAAGTTACGTGAATATTACCCTTGAAAATGAACTCTCAATGGCGTTTCCTGGTTCATGAAGATATTTAAGCGTTTCCAGATGCGAATATCATCAGTTCTCTCAGAGTCACATCAACTTTCAATTGAACTTACTCTTCAACTGTCAACATGTTCAAGTCAGTTCTAGCTGTTTTTATTGGTGAGTTTTAGTATAACATTATAGATATCAGTAGTATAGTATAGCATTATAGTATAGTAGTATAGTATAACATTATTGACATTATTGATATTAGTTTTCAGTTTTACCGGTTTGTAATTTTGGTAGAACTATCGCCTTGCTTTTACTTTTTCCTACCACTATCGATTTAAAATTTTAATTAGTATGCATACACTTTGTGATTGAAACTAACTATAGACATGACGAAATTAAAATTACAGGGATTACATAGGAGTTATATTACTTATAACAAGGCACGATATCATAATTAATTTTGGTGTTTGGTTCAGTTTTATCATACAGATTCAGTATTTTATCTTTATCTGATTTACTCTGACATACAAAGTAGACTGAGAGGTATTTAAAGACCCGAGGATACCCATACTATCTAGTCTGTACAAACTCGAGTTCTGCCTCAATACGTTCAGACTGACTAAAGGCAGCATCCCAATGGTTATGAGATTGTTATGGGTATCTTCAAAATAGTAATACAGTTCTTAAACAATACCTCAGATGAGTATAAGAGAACAAAACAAAAGTACATTTATAAAGTGTCAAGGTCTAATTGAAGTGATAACCGATACTGCGCGTGCATTCAGCACGTTAGATAATCTTTTCCTATCGCGTTAGATTTTGAACAATTTAAAAAATTGCCACTTTTCAATAATTTTGTAAAGATATCCTGTAGCATATAATTTTAAAGCTTCATCAAAGATCACCAAAAACTGAGTTCGTACATTTGGAAAACGATAGTGACCTCGTCCATTTATTGGCTGAAACAATGAAAGACGTTTGTGTTGAAACAAAAATTTGTTTAAAAAGTTTAAACTGGTCAGTTCTACCACCTCAGCTCATGAAACATGTCAAACCCATTTTCTCAACTCAATTTTTTTGTACAATATCACGTGTGTTTTGGTTTCTCGCACATACAGTTCACTCGCAAATAATTATGGTTTGATGTTCCAGTTGGTTTGCTGGCCGTGTGCTCGGCGTTGCCCAGGGCCGAGGCTACACCTCAGGATCTCCTCGGAGGCCTTGACATCGGCGGCCTCGTCACCTCACTGCTCGCTCTCCTGAAGAACCTACCCATCCTCGGCCCCTTGCTGCTATCTCTCCTGGGACCCCTCCTTGGAGGCGTCCTCGGTTAACTCCACTAGCACCTTACTTCCCGAGCAACGACAAACCGAAACTGATGGATAAAACATATATGAGAAGCAATATTCAATGCAATGAATTACCTCTTTAATTACAATAAGTTTTTAACTTATCTCTATTTGTTTTAGTTGACCTAATTCAATTCAGGATAAATAATTTTGTAATGAGAAGATTTTTAAACTGCATTTCCTTGGAGGCATTTCTGGTGGCTGACGAAACACTTTACTGACCAAGACAAGGTTAAGCCACTCATTTTGTACTCTGATGTATAAAATATGCACAAGAATCGATATGCAAAATAATATCTTAGCTCTTAAAATATAAAACCTGTTGAAAATTATATATTTTGTTTTGACTTTCCTTCTAGTCTAAGATCTCAACGAGGTTGGTTAGTAGAGCAGCTTAGTATCGTATCAAAAACGGGTTGCTCCCCAGCGTATATCTATATTTTTTTAAACACTTCTGACCGCTGAAGAATAAATTTTAAATGAATTAAACGGAACCTCTAATCAGTCATTTGCCTTAGAGGCCCTACATTTCCTTTGTTTATGTTTATTTGTTTGTAGCAGTGAGTGTATATAGATATGTAAATTAATTATGTTAAATATAATTTGTGAACAGTTATTACTTTTAGTTTTAAATAATTATAATTGGCAAGTCCCCTTCTGAAAAGATTTATTGTGTTCTACAAACATGTATTGATTGTAAAATCAATTTGAATATGTTGCATACCTATCTGTTGTTTGTTCGTTCTTTTTGTAGAAACAAACATTTTTGGGCAGACTCCTACTTAAAGTCCACAACCATCTTTTAGTTGACATGGTAGACTAAGCCTCAAAGCCCTCTTCGTATCTAAAACCACTTTGTATTTCATTTCACATTCACTGTGGAGGACATGTTAAAAAAAGAAATTTGGATTCGTTTGTAACACGCAACTCGTAAAATATCCATAGGCATCCGTATCAGTGATAGTTAACTGGTGACTATCACTGTTACAATTGTGTTTAGTTTGAGCTTACTCCCCTAAGGAGTGCAGTGCAAGAATAGTAAGAGGGTTACCTCAATTCAATGTCAAAGTTGATTAGATTCAAGCTTTGAAACTATGCTTAATTCGGGTGTAGAGAACAGTTTGTAGACTTGTGGCATTGGCCACCACTAAGATCTTTAATTTGATAAACAAACTGTCAATCTAGACCCTCTCGCAAACCTGTTTGGTCTTCCACGTGTTTATCTCACAGAAACACTTGAGTAAAGAGATATATTGAGCTTGGTATCCTTGGAAATCCTGTTGAGTACCGTATTTGAAGGTATCCTTGGGCACAGTATAGCACATAAACTTGACCTTGAAAAGTACTGATGAACTGATAAAATCTTTAAAGCTAGGTAAAACTTCTAATTTAATCCATTTTCGGTTTTCTAACAAATATACTAAACTTAAACTATTATTAGCAATAATTGTTTCTACTTTTGTTAACCCGTTAGCCACTATTTTGTAATTTTAACAAATAATTTTGTTTCTACAAGTCCTTTTATCAGGCTACGTTTAAACTCAGTATTATTTTATACTAGTTATAATAAAGACTAATTCAAGGCCAAAGTTCAAGTCAATCAAAATTTAAGTTTTCAAGCTTTGGCCATTTCAAGGTTTAGACTTAAATCACTTCAAAAGGGATCGACAAAAGTATTACGCCTAACTTTTTGGTAAGTTGTATTACTGATTACTTATTCAAGTTTTGAGCAGTCACCATGGGTCTATTGTTACGTACTCCCTTGACTCGCTTGGCTAGTGAGAATTAATGAATACCTCTACGCGGGAGTTTGTGACTTACTTACCCTAGGTCAGCGCTGTGTCGAGCCTGGGGTACGACACCTCTACCTGGACCCTTGGGTAGAACAATGAAGACACTGGTAGTAGGTAAAAACGTTCACTGTATTCTCTAAACTACTTATCTACAAACGGACAGTCACACTTTGCAATCCACTAAAATAAGATACGCGTACAACAAATTGCCTCGTCCTTCAACCTCACCCAGAAGCTTCACTTCGTATAGATATATCAGACCATCACCTGCGTGATTCGGAAGTCACGTTAAGCCGTTGGTCCTTGTATTTTCATTGGTCATTGGGCTATTAATTAAAGACCCATTCTAAAGAAGAGTCGGCCTTAGTTTGTAACAAGACTACACCTCATAACTCAATACTACCACTCAACACACTCATCCCTCACCATATATTTGCCTTAAAATATCCTCATGAGAGTGGTCGGCATCTCAAATAGTGATAAACTGACCTCTAAACACACGCGCACAACCGATTCTCTCTGCCACTGTAGCTCGACTCCCCTATATCTACCAGCCACGCGTCTCTGTCAGCAGACACTCAGTTTGTCCGGACGAAGGGCCAAACCAGTGCATATACGACTATGCATTGGTCGTAGCGACGAATAAACTACCAACAGCTTGAAGACAATCTTTAATCCACCCCACCGTGTATGTATGAAATCAAGGGTAAACAACACAAACTGAAACAAAAGTTTCAAAACAATGTTGTTTTTTACCTCATTGTTACAGTTCACCTTTGTTTCCATCGATAACTTTCGCAATTACTCAGTTGTTAGTACTTTTGTGTTCATAAAATTAATGTGGTGTTGCTAGATTGGTAGATACCTTTACTAATAATGCTATTTCATAGTACATCGGCAGAAGCAAGAAATAAGATCGGAACGAGACGAGGTCCCAACACACGCATTGTGCATTGCGACATTTCAAAGCATTTTTTCTTGACATTGTGCATTGTGACATTTTAAAATGTTGAGCCTGGATATCTAAATGTTTTACCTGTTAAACAGGTCTTTATTAGATCTAAAATAATTGACGAGTGAGATATACTTGTAAAAACTTGTATCTATTCATAAATAAATGACTTATGATTTATAAGAGAAGATGACAGCATTGAAGAAGCGTACCTGCATTTTGAAAAGGGCCAAGAAGAAAATACGGGTTTTATGGAAAGACAACATAAGAATCATTTACAAACTTAGCAGCAAAAGTGATACATTTTTCTTTGATCCGTCAAGGACAAAACTCCAACGAGTACGGCAGGTTTATACTAAATTCCTTGTAGCTGTGGATCGGTCTACAGTAGACGAGGAGGTTGATTGAGTCGACGGTAGCTGAACATGGCTTAGCAACAAGACATTGAATCCATATTCGACAAAACTAAAGTGCTCGCCAAAAACCATGATACAATGCAAGGCTCATAATAGAGTCTTTAGAAATCTACAAGAAAAAGAAATCAATTTAAGCCATGTAATTTTACCCCCGTTCTTCATTTTGGGGTTGTATAAAAAACTCCCCAGAGCCTGGTGGCCAGTTATAAACAAAATTAAATATGCCCATAATTAGAGTGCAGTTAAGCCAATGGTGCAGGCTCATCTAATGAAGTGCGTCGACGTATTTTGGCTGTTACTTATGCCGATATCACAACTACGGTTGGTAATCCTTACACCTGACGCAAGAAAGTAGCAGTTGGCATCACAGGGACTGAAAGGACGAGAAGAGCTACAGTCATCTGAACCGGTCTCAGCAAGTTCACTGAGGATGCTCGATTGTAATATGGGCGAAACGTTTGGCACTGTGAACAGTGTAAACAGTTTATTGACGTGGTCTATACCAAAAGCTTTAACTGATGATATATTGTTAAACTCGTCATCTAGAAGCTGTTTTTATAAACGTTTCGAAACCGTAAGAAAATACCAAAAGTAAATAACTCAGGCAACTTATAGTTGAGGTAATTTCATACTAAACCTTTTTCAAAATATTTATTTTAGATATACAATTTTACCGAGTTTTAAAATATTCAATCATTTGGGAAAGAAAAGTAACAATTAACTTAAATAACACAATAGCGCCTGGTGGGGGAACGGAACATTTTAGTATGATTTTCAATTTCGAACTTAAGTGGTTAGTCATAAATAATGTAATAATTGTTGGATAACACCAGTGAAAGTATTTAAATTGGATAAAACACAAATGTGATGGTTAAAAAACTATTATCTATAAATTTAATACTTAAAATAGTTTTACAATGTATATATGTGAATAAGGATTTGAAAGTATACTCAAAACATGTTCTTTGGATCAGGGTTAGTACGCTTTTCATGGTTCAGAGTCTGGTTCTTACTAAACTGTCAGCATAAATATTACTTGTCCAAAGGATGATTCAATAATAGAACTTTATTGGGTGTTTATATTAACTTTTATTCAATAAAACAAAAATAATTCGACTGTATTAAAAAGTACCTACAATAAAACTGAGGTGCTTTCAGTAAACAATACAACCCTTCACTAGTAAGATGTGTGAACTAGGGTTACTATGTACTGAAATAACAGTAAATGTTAATGTACAACAGTAACTGGCTTAAAGAAACAACGAAAGAGCTCTTCATACACTTGTACCCATCCATTCTTATTTTGCTTGTTTATTCATTTGCCATTTTAACCACAGAATTCATCTAACATGGCCTTGTTATTAAACATATGCACGATAAGAATATTTCCGTAATAGACAGTCAATTTCAGGTCATAAATCAATGAAACCGTTTTACGACGAAACAAGATATCAAGGGCGTTTCCTGGTTCTTGTGAGTATTTAAGCAATAGTTATTGAACAGAAAGGCATCAGTCCTCAATTTGCAATCACTATTAAATAGTTAACTTATAACTGTTCAACATGTTCAAGTCACTTCTTCTTGTGTTTGTTGGTAAGTTTTTCTTTCCTTTCCTTGATATGACAGTGAATTAAAGATACATACATTTTATTAGTCCAAAATCTTTTACAAAAGGTTTTTTAAAGAAAATATAAATTGTTCGGCATTTGTGTATATGCGATGAAAGGTTAAAATTTATTATATTGATAAATCTTAGTTCGTATACATATAGTAGCTTTAGTTTAAGTTATTGAACATAGGTTTTTATATAGGATGTTCCGTAATCGAGCACTTTTAAATATTCTTATCATTTGGAGTCAATTTTCTAAAACCGTAGTGTTTGCCACTTATTTTTTAAATGTTCAAACTGAGTTTATTAGATAAACTTTGCCAAAATGGCACAGTAAAAATAATAAAATAAAACGTAATAAACAATATATAAAACATAAAAAATTATAAGATAAAGCCTAATGTAAAAAATATAAAATGTAAAAAGATATACTAAATAACATACATAATATTTTTAAAAATATAAAAAGAAATGTATAAAATCAGATAGCTATGAAACATTAGATTTTGGAATATAAGTGATGTTGAATTATTTGATGGGATTATTTCAACACTATAAGAGTAGTTTCGTTTTTAATTTGGAGAAAGACTGAATTGTTTTAAGGAATTAACAAAAGTTGATTCCTAAAAGATGAAGACATATTAACTTCTTTGAATCTTCAGTTGGTTGGCGATGTTGATCTGAAGAAGCCTAATGTAATTAGGTGAAATATAATCATTTTCAAATTAAACTATTGTTTTAATGGTTTTGTGGAAGACATCGCCAACCAACTGAAGATTCAAAGGAATTAACAAAACTTTTAGTTTTTTATAACATTACAGTTATGGGGTATGTATACGTCAAAGTTATTGGCATTTTAAATATTTTTACGTATATTATTTTAAATCTCCATTCCAATTACACAATTCGTGCTGGAATTCTAAAAAAGCACGATTTCGTAACATAAATAATTGTGACCTATCTGAAAAGGGAATAGTATTTTCCAACACACTTTTCCACATTCAATTTTACGGTCAATAAAAATCAAACAATAAAACTAATTACAACAAAACACTATCAATGTTTATCTTAAAAATAATCAGGCCAACATTGGCAACATTGTTCACATATTATAGAGTGAGACCTCATGCACATACACACAGCATATCAGTTTTTTTTTTATTTATGGTTTATTTGTATGCAATATCCAAACGCATTTTGACTTTTGAAGATGTACGGTTCCGTGTACTTACTCATATGGTTTGATGTTCCAGTTGGTTTGCTGGCCGTGTGTTCAGCGCTGCCCAGGGCCGAGGCTACACCCCAAGATCTCCTCGGCATTGACGTCGGCAGCCTCGTGTCCTCACTGCTCGCTCTCCTGAAGAACCTACCCATCGTCGGTCCCTTGCTGCTATCCCTCCTGGGACCCCTCCTTGGAGGCGTCCTCGGTTAACTCCGATAGCACCTTACTTCCCGACCAAAGACGAACTGCACGTTTTGTATTCTGATGGATAAAATATGTATGAAAAACAATATGCAATGCAATGAGCTATCTCTTTAATTATAATCATTTTTATATCTTATCTCTGTTTGTTTTAATTGACCTAATGAAATCCAGAAAACATAACTTTGTAATGGGAACAATTTTGAACAGCAACTTAAAAGTGTTGGATGTTTAGGTTGGATTATGTGTATACCAAAATAAGTGTTAATGCCAAAACGTAAAGTTTTACAATTTTCGGCCAACATAGGCTTTCTATCGAAAATGTTTCAACATTATAAAATCGGTTGGATATTTTGTTTAAAATTTGATGACGGTAAAACTTATAAGGTTAAAATATTTTAACATATATAACAATACATTAGGAAACGAGCTAGCCTAAAAGGAATCAGCGCAAGCTAACCCGCCATCAAGCAGCAAATAACATGAGTCTTTCATGCAATGCGGCTGCACAAAACGTAACTAGAGTAAGACGCCGCATTCAAAAATCCTACATGTGTAAGTTGCCCAGAATCTTTGAATCTAACCTTCAGATAAGGCTTGGTATCACCTTTCGTGATTTACCAGGTATAAGGCAACTGCCTAAAGTCTTGTTAGCCATTTTTACTCTATTGTTAGAAAAACAGGATTCATTCATTAAATGTCTAACTGTAGAGGTTCCCCTCGATTAACTGTGCATATATGGGTACTTTTGTGTTCTCAGTTGTTATTGGTCAGTCTGATTCACGCCTGTGATTGTTCGTACACTGCTTCCAGCCAGTCAGGCAATGAGTCACTGGCTGCAGACGTGCTTGTTTTCTGGATTTAATTTTAGTTTTAAAGTTTGTGTGCATGTTTTTCAGGTTTTATAAAAAATAAGAATATGAAAATATAGTTTATTCCATCAAAAATATATGAGAAATAACATGTATAAGTATAAAACAATATGTCCACCAAAAGCTAGTTGTAGGTGGAAAATACAAAAATAAAACAACATATTACTGTCCAGTCTTCCAGATAACGACATACTCAGTGCAGCAACTGTAGCAATGAATGAGTTGACGTTATCTTTGAAACAAAATGTACACTTATTTACCAATCTACAGATATGCTAAGCATTAAATTGATAAATAAAATTATATTTACGTTATTATAATAATTATCACATATACAAATAAGCCTAAGCCTAGAGGAAAGTTTGAATTGTATCTCAGCTCACTCCTCCGGACAAGGCACTTTTGCGTTCCTGGGTTAGACGCCAACAAAGACGATGTCTATATAAAAATGAAGGACAGCCGGCTTTTCGCCAGCCCGTACTCGCCATGGAAAGGAGAAGCGAGCACACAAATTAGAAAACTACCTGTGTTAGCATATCAGTATCTTCAATTTCTATAAGCCCATTTTTAAGCTTTTTTCCAAACAAGAATATGTTGTTACGGTTTTTAAGTGTGTCTAGTAATAGATTGAAAAATTTCGGAACCAAGTAAACAAATGTTCTAATAAAAATGATTTATTAACTTTAGGTTTAATAAATAATTGGCGAGAAGTACTTCTTGTTACGTAGTACAGATTATCTGTACCTTTATTACCACTGTTACGAAAAAACGTTCGAAGTACAGCGGTAAAATTCGAAGTTGTTTGAAGAGAGGTCGAGTGTGTTCTCGTTGATTTTTGAAAAGAATGATTCTCAAAAAGTATTTTTGTGTGACATTTTCTAATGCCGAACTACAAGCCCTACCCCAAATATTAATTCCATACTGTAAACGTGAGGTTATTAAAGCAAAGTACAATTTTCTCAATAGGTTAAAATCACAACAGTTTCTTAAAAAGTAAAAGATCTCAAACACTGTCTAACATTTCCTTGGAGTTTATTCATTTGATATTTTCAAGTTAGTTTTCCGTCCAGATGATTTATATCCGTCCAGATGATTTATATGATTTATACCCAAATAATTTATATCCCGGACCTGTTCAATTATTTCGCATTTGAATAAGTTAGCTTGATTACAATTATGATACTATAATTGCCCGTCAAATGTAAACCCTAAATGGTCGAAATTCAAAAGTGTACACCATTTGTTTAAAATGTGCAAGTCGTGATTGACTGAGTATTATATTTGCTCCCAGTCATCAGAAATATGAAGAAAAGCGACATCGTCGGCAAAACGATTATTTTTCCTAAACATGGCTCCAGTAAATAAAGACTAAAAATAAATTAGCAGCTAATACGAATCCTTGAGGAACTCCCAAGTTTCTAATTTTCTCAACACTTAAACTACTTTGTATCCTTACTTGTTGACTACCATCTTTCAAAAAGATTTGGAGCAAATTTAACTCATTGCCCCTTACTCCCGCTGCTTTGAGTTTAGCTAGTAGAATGTCATGTCTTACCAAACCAAAAGCCTTCTTAAAGTCAATAAAAAGCCCTGAGACTTTTTTGTTGCAATTCAAACTTGGGAATACTTGTCCCATAATTTTCTATACTGCTCCTTCAGTATTACTACTTTTTCTGAAATCGAACTGCTTTGAAGAATAGATATTATTATACTCCAAAAAACTGACAAGTCTTGACCGAATCATTTATTGAAATAATTTGGAAAAACACGATAACAGAGTCACTGGTCTGAACGGTTCAACTAACTGAGGGTGTCCTTTCTTAAAATTCGGCATAACTATCGATTGTTTTAAACAATCAGGACAAACTCCATTAGCTATACACATATTAAATAGGCATTCACGTGCAGATTTAATTAAAACTACGGTTTTATTTATAATATCAATTTACTTTAACTTATACTATTATAGCCAACAGATTTTTATTTTTCACACTTTACAACTATTTCAATTTCAGAACTAGTTACTGGACGTGCAAACGAAATTTGATATCTGTGTAAATAATTTGAGTCGAACGTCAGCCGCTAGGCCAGAGAAATATTCAACGGATCTGTTTGCTATTTCGTTAGAATTATTTACTACTTTGCTACATTTTAACTTAATACTCTGGATAGCAGTCTGTTTGCTAACTAATAATGTTGTTGATAACTTTTCATTGGTCAACCGTTCTACCCTCACAACGATCAAACATATTTAATATGTATAAATAACGTTATCTATTCTCTAAATCGATTGATAGTTTTTCTTAGGAGTTTTGTAATAATTCTTGAAATTGACATCATATGGCATCCTTTTTAATTGTTTGTACAGTTTATTCCGTCTGTCTATCCTAGCCAATAAGGCTTCATAGACCTCTATGACCCTAGTGCAGTCAGCCATGGACTTACTTGTAGGGCCTTTGCAAGCGTATCACTAACTCCACTAGCTTTTGTATTTGCTTCTATACACTCTGATAATGTATTTATAAAGACATTAAAACTAATATTTGCGTCAAAATTGTTAAAGAGTTGTGCCCAGTCTAGACGGTTTAAGTTATCACATAATGAGCTAAAATCTATCACTTTCTTATAGCGCTCAATTTCTTGGATTCTCTTACTATCAAATTTTCTATATACAACAAGTCCTATAACATAATGGTCAGACACATCAATATCGAAAATTCCAGCGTTAAAAATACTTAAATAGTTGTGACTAACAAAGATGTGATCAATTCACGTTTTTGTATTTACATTACGTTTTCGTAATACAAAAAAAAATACTCGTGTTATTTGGTAGTGGGTGAGTTGTCAGCAAGCAATGATTACTTTTACGGAAAAAGTTATCTCGTTCACTTCAGTAACTTTAGCAGACTTGTCTGCTAGCATTGCCATTCATACGTATATACAAAAACTTCCTTTTCTTTCATAACAATATTAGCAAAGTTGTTCAGACATAGTTGGGTTCAGACTGTGGTTGAAGTTGCTATTATCGAATTTACTTAGGATAAAATGAGATACTCATGTCCCCATGGTAAGACCCAGACCCGGGACCATGAAATAAGCACCGATCCTGACCTCCAGAACACGTTTTGAGCATAATTTTCACACATACAAATATAATCTAGTTCTTTCGGTTCACGCCACGAAAACTTCGAAATTAGGTGGAAATATTTTGGTCTCACTGTTGAGTACCATCTTCAGTCACTGATTGGCTGAGACTGGCCCGAAAGCCTAAGAGTTAAATATGCAAATATAGTGTAAAGAATAATAATAATATGTATTGCCATTTACAAAATATATTGTGTGACAAAACAAGAAACAAAGTGATACAAATAAGTATAGCAAAATTACCTTCTAAGTACAGGGTAAAGACTTAAGACTGACAGTTAACTAACAATATTCTAACTGAATCAATAATCTTAACAAAAATTGGGTTTTATTGGTCCAAAAATTCACTTAAATTATAAAAACAAGGCTGAATCAAATAATGTTTTAGCCTAATCTTAAAAGTGTTTCAACTATATGTTTTAGATTTTCCGGGAGTTTATTATATAACTTTACTCCCATTTGACTAGGTAGTCTTTGGAAGATGTCCGTTCTGTAGTTTTCCAATCTATATTGAGAATTGTTCCTAGTTTGGTAGTTTTGAATATCACAACCTCTAAGTTGTAACGGTTTAAAGAAAGTATAATTGTTTCATAAATGTAAATAAGAGAACATAGCACCTTGGTTTAAAGAATATGGTATATATTCTTACCGGTTTTAACTTTTAAGTCATCTTCTCGGTTTTAAAAATACTTCCTTTTTCAAACGTTAAGGTGTGGGGAGGATATTTTACATTCACCCTGTATGTATAAACGTAGTTGGTTTATAAGTTTTCAGAAAGAGAGAAAATCACAATATTTTAAGCTGACAACGGAACCGTCAACTGGTAAAACTTTACAAACGTAGGGGTATTGTACTGAAGTTTTAGTTATTGTGTACTCCTTCATAACAATATTTTAACCAAACTAATTTCCAATTTTACTTGCTGTAGTTCTTAAACGTGACCTTGCTGTTAAAATTCGCAAGACAAGACCATGTTAGGCCATAAATAACGTACAGTTTCACAAAAGTCTAGACCTTGAACACGAAATGTGAAGGTTTCCTGGTTCTTGGCAGTATTTAAGCACCATTTATGAAACGGAAAAGTATCAGTTTCCAATTTCCTTTCATTATCAAACAATATACTGCTACTGTGCAACATGTTCAAGCCAGTTGTTCTTGTCTTTGTCGGTAAGTGTTTTTTAAAGTAAACCTCATTTTTTACTCATAAAAAGACGTTCAAAAGTTTCGTTTTGATTTTGTTGGAAACAATGTTTGTTTTGGTTATACTAATCCTTCAAAACTGCTTTACAAAAAATGTTCAGGAAATCAAAAATTTAACCAATATAAGTTCTAAAATATTAACTCTTAAATTTATACTTAAACTTTTATTAAATGTGTATCAATGAATGTATTATGTATTTCAAAGAACACTTTTCATGTCTTTATTCTGTTTATGAAATATTACGTACAAAGTCAAAGTCAAAATTTATTTGATAAACGACCCAACAGTTTCGAAAAGAAGCCAAAATTAACAATTTGTAAAAGAAAAATATAAAGGTGTTTCTCACAAAGAAGTATAGTAATTGATTAACGAATATTTGACAGATTATTTGAAGAAAGTAGATTGGACTAGAAGCCTAAATTTGTTTTCTTGTTTTTCTTGATTTAATTTAATTTATGTTCTTAATATTTATTATGTTTAACAATTCTGTCTTGTTATGTCCCTTGCAACGGCTTACCTTTTGTCAGAGGATATATCTATTTTCTTTTTTGTATGTATTTTATAATATTTTATTACTAGAACATCGGCTGTTTTTTTAAGAGTTTGTTTTAACACGTATGTTTTACTGAAGGAATTGTGACGTTGAAAGCTAACACTGACTAAGAAGAAAAAAGTATTTAAATTTGATTTTAGTTTTAATATTTTTACCATTTTTACACAAATTATTGTTCATTACTCGTATCGTACCAAAAATGTATTTCTGTCACAAGCCTATTCGGCTGCGCCTCGGACATTAAACTTAAGCTCGTGTCAAAAAGCTTCATTTCGTTTTTCAGCACTCCAGTCATTGAAACACCTGTTGTGCAATTTATGAATGTAAATTGTATCCAATAATCATTTTACAACTAACAAATTCCTCCAATATTTTCTTGCCTACTTTGTCACAGTGTGTACTACATATTTTGACTTGAAATTTGAAATATATTGTCTATATTCTCAAACAATATTTTTAAATAACTCATGAAAACCTGCCTTAGCCTGACTACTCAACGTAACAAAATAAATTTGTGTATGCCTGCTAAATTAATTTATAACATTTCTTTCGTTTTATTTTACCTAATGAAAATATTTCCAACTATCAGATCCGTCAAACAGTCGGTGTTAATGCGGGACTAAAAAAAAGTACCTTATGGAGGTCTAGACTTGAGTTAAAATAAACCCTTTTATTTGTAGTTTGTAACCATTTTTATTAGCAATAAGTACAATAATTATTCAAACAGTAACCGATGTTTATAACAAATAAAGGAGTTCCTCCCTCCTGAAAGTAGTTCAAAAGTGTTATTTTCTTATATATACAGAGTGTTACCAAAACATCGTTACCAATTAAAAAAAAAAGATTATACGGGTAAAATTAAGCGTATTTTGTCACACAGAATGCTTTGTTTACCAAGTAGCCGCTTGTATTTGTAGCTTTTAACCTCAGAGGCCGATAGTTTGTTCCTTAACTCATTATATGTTTATCCATAGATACGAGTAAGATTGTGTTTTTAAAAACACCGGCACGGTCGAAATTTTAAATCAAAATTTAATGACGTTTAATGTTGTTATCGTTTTTTTAGGACACAGAATTCGACATGTAAAACGAGAAAACAATGTGATTTACTATAAAAGCCGTCAAAATAATTCCCAAAAATGTATTTTTACACCTTAATATGTTGAGGTCAAGTTGATTTGAGGAACAGTGACAGGAAAAGCGCGATAAAAACCCCCGTATTATTCACCTATTTTTGCTATTCAACTAAAATTGTCAAACAAAGTTATTAAAGCGGGCAATTTCTCAACATAAAATTTGATCAAGCTGGTAAGGTTTAAAACAAAAAAATATAGAAATTCTATAATATTTGGCTGTATAGTTTCAAGAATGAAATATATTTTGAAAGAAACCAAATGACCGCTATCTAGTGAACAAAGTATTTTCAAAACTTGTAATTTTTTGACTTTGTCATATGTAGTTCTATATAAAATCTTTCATGCTCAACACTATTTCTTTACACTAATGACTGGGACTCGTGGCGTGGTCCTGTAATCCAGCTTCATGGAGATCAGGTTTTGAGCGGCTCAGATAGTCTCAGTGATCATCTGATGATACCCGCATCAACCCCCACCATCGTTTAGACATATCAGACCATCACCTGCGTGGTTCGGAAGTCACGTTAAGCCGTTGGTCCTTGTATTTCCATTGGTCATTGGGCTATTAATTAATGACCCATTCTAAGGAAGAGTCAGCCTTAGTTTGTAAAAGACTACACCTCATAACTCATTACTACCACTCATCACACTCATCCTTCACCACATATTTGCCTTAAAATACCCTCATGAGAGTGGTCGGCATCTCAAATAGTGATATAGTGATAATTAATATTATTTTCTCCTAAAGCTCAGTCGGACTATGATGACCTATAACTACCTTTTTTGTTTCAGTTGGAGTGTTGGCCGTGTGCCTTGCTCTACCCAAGCCAGCCCCCGCTCCCCAGGACTTGAACGCTACCCTCTCCTCCTTGCTGGGGCCTAATGGCACTCTAGTGTCGGTGTTAGGAGGCCTACCCGTTCTTGGCCCAATCCTGTCCCCTGTACTCAAGGCTCTTCTGCCGGTGGTGCTCGCTCTAGTCCAGACTTTGACTGGTCTACTCGGTGTTTGACCTGGCTTCAGTCGCTGCTCTTCTAATCAACTCGCTGACCTTGATCATAGATGGATAACCCTGTTTCCGTAGTCGTTACCTCATTGAATGTTAAGAAGGACTTTTAGCAACCGTGTAATATAATTATATACTATACAGATCACACACAATGGAATGTTTCATCTCTTCAAGTATAAAGGAACCTAAAAGTATATCGTGGTTTTATTTTATATTTCCTAATTTTGTCTCACAGCTCTACTGGTTAAGTCCAAGTTGAATACTTAACTTTTAGAACGGTAAAGCATACTTTTCAGAAACTTGCACCGATATTCTTTACTGTTAAATTGACAATGGTCTATCGTGATATACCTAAGTGTTTTGGCCCAGCAGGTGCATACCTACCGCCAGAGAAAATATTCGCGAATATCTCCATGAGTTATTGATTCTTTTAAAAAATCAACAGACAGATGATAAAGCTCAGCTATATTATATTTGAGGCAAATTGTACGTTTTTCTTCTGCTGATTTTCGGCTTTGTGAATATTCCTCGCGTTTCCTGTAACAAACTGTAAGTCCTCGTTTATTAATGTTATCTGTTCAATATACGCATATAGTACTGGTCTGCATTTTTGTGTTCTAATAGTATTTGGGGGTTACTTGAACACAAAAAACACAACCGTTGATGTCAAAACCCAAAAATGTTATTTTGCTTTGGTAAAAATTAAAGTCGGTAGATGTTTGATCATTTTGAGTGTGTAACTGAAAATCCACGAAATGATGTAACAGACAGGCAAACTTTAGCGGGAACATTCCCTAAGGAGCCAAATCTTCGTAACTTATGCTTCGACAACTCTAAGACGGTTGGGAACTCAACGGATCTTTTATTTAAAAGGTGTCCACTGTACTTAAAGGGAACGATGTGCGTTATATGTTTTACGTACAACTGCATTTAACCCCCTTAAGCTGATTTTGTAAGAGCACATGAATAACTCAAGGAACATAACGACAAAATTAATCTTCCTCACGTTCTGAAACAGCTATATTGATTTTTAAAGTTGAAAACTATTCACCTGCTTTGAGATGAAGGTTTTGACAACTTTTAATACGAAGACGTGCGTGATACAATTGGGGAAAATTAATACATATAACTTTTAGAGACCGAAAAAATAGAAAGAATACTGTAAATTTTACTTTTTTGTGACATTTAGAAAGTGACGGCCATTTACATTTTGGCACGGAGACTGCCCTCCTATGACCTTGCCTAGCTTCCATTTTATACAGAGTTATCGTACATACCTCAAATTTGTACCATCTATCTTATTTTAGCAAGGAATAAAACATTATGATTGAGATCTTGCATTCTAAATCGTTGTTTGATTTCTAAATAACTTTATTTGGAAGGGTAACGTTTCTTTGCGTTCCATACTTGTTACCTCTTTTGAGGTTAATATCATGTAGGAGATATCTTTCAGGGCAGCTATTATATGTATCCTTTTTTGGACTAATTTTCTGGATCGTCACTTTATAACCGTAGAGAAGCTTCAACATTTTTATTATGTGGCAGAACCAGAAAAGTGCATTCAACCCGGATACGGATGCTGTTAACAAACAAACAGTAAATCTTGTAGGCCTACATGTTGATGACAGTTGCATTGTACAAATACAAGATAAGAGCAAAGCACTTCCTGCTTCAATTCGAGATATTTCAGAACCCGTAGTGTTCTCCCACTCTTACAGCAATGAAGAAAGCTTTATTGATACTTTTTATGGGTAAGTCTTAATACAATTCTACTTACTTAATTTTAGGTTAGTGTTTCAGACCATTGTGGTTCGTGTAAAAGTGAAATGAAAAGTTAGACCTAACAGATTGTTTTCTATTGTGTTTTCAATTATGTAACCCTAAAGAACTTTTCACTCAGTGAATATTTTTCTTAGGAACTGTGGAAATAGTTTTTAACAGTTGGAATTTTTTAAATGAGTAGTTTAAATACCTATTAAACCTAATTTTTTCAATGAGTAGCGGTAACAAAAGTTGAAAGCCACTTTAGTAAAAATTTGCTTTCCAAAAGGTTGTTCTTCTCATTTATACTGGGTCCGGCAGTCAAACCTGACGGTTTTTAAAATGAGATAGATCAAAAGTTGTTGAGATATTTTAAAAATTATTATTTTATTGTAAAGAGGAAAATTTAAAATTTAATATTCAAAATAAAGAGGCAAAAAAATAACTGATATAGCAAAGGTTATGTCACTTTAATGATAACCCCATTTTCTCTACACTGTACGAGTCTCTTGGAGAGGTTAGTCATGACTCTCTCCAATGTTTGGCGTGGGATCTCACGAAGTTCTTGCCGAATGACGGCTTTTGAGTGGAAGGTGGTGGGGACGTCTGGTCAGGTGGGGATGGTCGCCATTCTTTTCACCTTGAGCGGAAGTTCAGTACTTTAGTAGCAATGGAGCGTTGTTCCGCTGAACACCATGCGTATGTAGTCGGGACATTTTTTTAGAAATAATTATTACACACTGCAGGCCTGACAGTTACTTTTTCACAGTGAAGAAGCCACTGTTGAAGTTCCTGTGGGTTATTTGGAGCCCAATATCAAAAGTTTTGTTTGTTGACACATCCATTGGGCTGGAAATGAGCCTCGTATGAAGTCAAAACAATGATTCCAGGGTCTTTCCTAACATGGTTTCAGCAAAATTCAACCTTCTTTCGAAGTCACGTGCTTGTAACTCTTGAACAATAGCAATCTTTTAGGGATGGAAGCCTAGGTCGTCATGAAGAGTACGTCTTATAGACCGGTCTGAGATCCGGAGAGCTTGGGCGTGAAGAACGGCAGAGCGACGAGAGCTCCGTTCAAAGGCATGTCGAACAGCTTCAATATTAGCAGGTGTTCTAACCGTTCTATTGATCCTCCTTTCCTTCTTGTTGTTCCAAAAGCAGTGTTCTGAAAGTTTCGAACCTATAGAAGAATTGTGTTTAGAGACGGGATTGCACCGCGAGGAGGAACATTAAACCGTATACGAAAACTCCTTTGTGTTAGAATCACAGAACCATAATTTCAAAAAGGTCTAGACTACATACGCACGGTGTTCAGCGGTCCAACGCTCCATCGCTACTGAACTTTCGCTCAAGGTGAACAGAATGGCGACCATCCCACTTTGCCAGATGTACCCACCACTACCTATTCCCACTCAAAAACCGTCATTCGGCGAGAACTTCGTGAGATCCCGCGCCAAACATTGGAGAGAGTCATGACTAACTTCTCCAAGAGACTCGTACTGTGTAGAGAAAACGGGGGTCATCATTAAAGTAACATAACTTTTGCCACATAAGTTATTTTTATACTTTTATTATGAATATTTAATTTTCAATTCTCCTCTTTACAATAAAAAATTATTTTAAAATATCTCAACAACTTTCTGATTTATTCCATTTTAAAAACCGTCAGGTTTGACTGCCGGACCCTGTATGAATAAAATAAGACTTTTGTCTGTACGTTGCAACGAATCCATCGGTTTTTGGTGTTTATATACTTTGCAAAGACCGAAACTGGCGTCAAAAACATTCCTGTCTGTCTGTAACGTTTTTAATGCATACTAGACCGCTTATAACTCAAAATCAAGTGAAGCTATGGCCGTGAAAATTCGGTCATTATTACGCGGTGTGTCTTTACCTTTATTTTATGCAACATCCACAAAATAATTAGCAAGGGACCAAAGGGGGCACTGAGCACGTTTTATGGCATATAACCGCATGACATAGACCGCTTATAACTCAAAGTTAGTAATCGAAAACCAGAAAACATAAATTTGTTTAATAATTCTCTATAAGGATGTTAATGGGTTATACATAGTTTAAGCTGTGATTATAAAGTAAAGAAATCTAAAACTGCTTTTAAATAACTTTTAGATAACTTCAATTCCAATGGAAACTATTTAAAACGTCTACATTTTTACCTTATCTAACAATACTATCATGTTTAGCGATATAATATCATACGAGTAAGTCGAGATTTGAGATTTTATCATCGTTTGTCACAGAAGACATGTTCAGCATAAACTAGCAGAAATTATATTTTAATAAGAATAAATTACTTTTAACAAATTAAGAAATCGGTTACACACACTCACTTTGATATTATGTAGGTTAAACTAATATTGTTTTGAAAGTATGTAAACAACCCAAGCAACAGCTGATTTTAACTTGAGCAAGTTCTCCAAAGACTAAGAGTATTTGGTAAGTGTATAAAATAAAGGTTATCCACACAAAAAAGAGCAAATGCTTTTGCTCCAACCTACTACTCAATAATGACAAAAATAATTTCAAACGTAAAACCAATATTTAAAACTTTTTATTTCGAGCGAGGCCTTTCAAGGCAATGCCTTTATCGTCAGGTCGTTTAAAAAATGACAAAAGTAGTTACCATGTTTGAAAATATTAAAACAATAATAATCATATGGTTAAATAAATCATATCTAAATTAATAGGATTTAAATTAATATTATACTATACAAATGTTTTATAAAATCTTTCTTAACTAAATTTTGAATAGGTCCGTCTTCATGATTTAAAATATTGTTTTCTTCAGCTAAATTTATAAAATATGTTTCCCAGGCGTTTAAATGTTTTGCCGAAGAAGAACTTTTTCAAATTTTTTAAATTTTGATTTGAAATTAAATGATTAGATTCTATGCAATGTTCTGCAACTGCTGATTTCTCTGGACGATTGAATTTTTATGTGAGCCAAATGTTCTTTTATATCTTGTCTGGATGTTTCTTTTAGTCTGTCCTATGTATAATTTATCACAATCATTGCAGTTGATTTGGTAAATTCAGAACTTATTGGGATCAATTTATCTTTAGGATTTGGTAGGCGTGATTTTAATTTATTAATGGTTTTAAAGAAATGTTGATGTCTGTGTGTTTTAAATATTTTTTGAATGGGTTTTGAAAGTGTAGTGTAAGTGGTGCTCATCAATGTTTCTTTTGTCTTCTGTTGATGTTAGTGTAGTTTTCTGAGATTTTCATGTTTTCTTTTTGCTTTTTCGGAACATGTTTTCAACTAGTGAAATTTTGAAGCCATTGAATACTGCAACGTTTTAATGTAATTTAGTTCCTTTTAAATCTATCTTCTGATAACGGTACGTTGAGAATCTATGTATTAAGTTTGAAATACAGCTCTTTTTGTTCGGGTGGGTGAAATGGTATTAGTAATGTATCTCATCTGTGTGAGTCTTTTTCTATATATCGAATTCCAATTTGTTTGTATTTCTGATTACTAATAAGTCTAAGAAGGGAAGAGTTTGGTTTGTTTCTGTTCAAAGTGAATTTTATTGTGCCATAAAGAGTTGGTCTTGAACGAATTGTGTGATATTTTGCTGTCGGTCAAATACTGCAGCTTATCATCGACGTAACGATCCAAATCCGAGGAAAGTATTAGAAAAAAGTTTTTCATAAAAAGTTCAAAATGACTCATGAACATTTGAAATGAAACATGATAGCGGGTTTCCATCACTTGTTCCGTTTTTTGTGAAAAAAAGTATGTTGTTAAATGTAAAGTAGTTTAGTTATTATAAATTAGTTAAAAGCATGTATTCATTAATTGTGTCACGATCTAAATTGAGAGATTCAAGCCAATCCTGAATTAAAATAGTTGCGGTGTCCATAGGAACATTAGGATACAATGCAGTTACATCAAAACTAAATATTCATCGTCTTTAATTTCTAAATCTTTAACCTTGTTTATAAATTCATAGTTGTTTTTAACTGAAAAAAGTTTGAAAAAGTCCTAACTGTTGAAATTTATTTTGTAACCATTTGGAAATATTGTATGTAGGGAATTAATTGATGATACTATAGGTCTCATTTGTTTTCAGGCTTATGAATTTTAAGGTAGGCAGTATAATCTGGGTAAAATAATGGGTTAGGAATAATAAGTTTTTCTGTACAGCTCTGGAGAAATCAGGGTTTTGCACTGCTTAAGAGTTTCTATAGTTGAAGATTTATATTTATTTAGAGGGTTTCTAGGACATATGTCGTAAGGTCCGTTGTTGAGCATTTCTTCAACCCGTTTATAGTATTCTTCTTTACTTAAAATAACGATAGAGTTTCCTTTGTCAGATTTTAAGTAAAATACATTTCTTTCTCTAAGGTTTTTTAGTAGTTTAGAATGGTTACAGTCTATTTGATTGTGATTTTTATTTTTATAGTTTAGTAATGTTAAGGTTGAATCTGACCTTACCTTAGTTTTTTGTTCTTGGTTCAAATACTGTATGTTACTTTCGATGTCAATTATGAGAGATTCTAAGTCTTTGTTATTTTGAACATTGAAGTTAAGACCTTTCTCTAATAGCATCATTTCTTCATTTGAAAAGGTTTCGTCAGACATATTGTGTACTAAGCATTGTTCAGGGAAGGGATTAAGAATTAACTAAGCAATCATTTGGTTTATTACCTTGTTTTAAAAGCAATTGATTTCTTTGAAGGTTTGTCAATTTCTTTGTATATTTACCTTCAATACTATAGATCATTTTTCTGTAGAATTCTTCAAATTGATGATTTTCAGTATTAGATATATGTTTAGTAATTTTTTAGTGCAATTCATAAGAAGCTTCTAGTTCCAACTTGGTTTGGTTAGAGTAATGATTTTTAATTTCTAAGTTTGCAATTTAACTTTGCATTGTGTATTACTTGTTTAGTGATATAATTTTTGATTGGGATGTTAATTTTGATAAATTTAGGTAGTACTTTGTTTCTTTTGCACTTTTTTAAAAATTGAATGTCTAAATGGATTAGTCTTACTTTTTGTTTTGATTTTGTGGAGTCTGTTGAATCTGAAGTCTTGAGTGACATATCTTGAAGGAAGAACGTGCTCAATATTGGAAAGAGTAATAAAAATAATTTCAAACGTAAAACCAATATTTAAAAACTTTTAAAATTACTACTCTATGGGCAAAAGCTCATACTCAGAGCACATGCTCTTAAGCATTAGCTCCGTTTTATTCATACGGCCATGTGGAAGCTGTGCACATTTTATAACAATAACAAAGGACTTTATTGCCAAACAAAAGTTGTACAAAAGGCGAGGTTAGGCTTTAGACCTCCTATCTACCAAGGTGTTTCTTCTCAAAGAGTACTGTATTAGGATAAGGTAAACTTCACAATCATAATACCCTAACATATTTTATCCATGGCGAAACACGGGTAAACAGCTAGTACGTTCATAAATAACAAATATTCGAGAGAAAATGTAGCTTGGGCCAATTTCTAAGAAGCCAATTTGCCGCTTCAATGATGCTTTTTCTCTACGATGTTTATTATTTATTTATTGCTGTTTAACAACTTGTTTTATTCAAATCCGTGTTACTTCTTTTATATAAGAATTAGAACTATGGATATACAATACATCTTTACAACGTTTCACTACTTTTATCAAAGGTACATCGTATTTTTTATAACTAGGTACTAGTGACACAAGTCGAGGCGAGCACAGAAAGTTTAAGACCGAGAGTTGACTTTTTAAACAGTTTTGTAGGGTGGTTTTGAGCTACCAGAAACAGGTGTGCAAACGTTCAAGTCTGTAGAACTAGTAGTTTGGGCTGTGGTCTGATGATGACTGGGACTCGTGGCGTGGCCGTGTAATCCAGCTTCATAAAGGTCAGGTTTTGAGGATGATATAGGTCTAAAGCGGCTCAGATAGTCTCAGTGATCATCTGATGATACCCGCATGAACCCCCACCATCGTTTAGACATATCAGACTATCACCTGCGTGGTTCGGAAGTCACGTTAAGCCGTTGGTCCTTGTATTTCCATTGGTCATTGGGCTATTAATTAATGAGCCATTCTAAGGAAGAGTCGACCTTAGTTTGTAACAAGACTACACTCATAACTCATTACTACCACTCATCACACTCATCCTTCACCACATATTTGCCTTAAAATACCCTCATGAGTGGTCGGCATCTCAAATAGTGTTTAGTGATGAGTGGAGACACTCTTTATACAGAGTGTCTTAGACCACCGTATCATACGTATATCGAGAACGGATTAACCGACTTAAGTGAAACGAAATATTCCAAGTCTAAACTGGTTCAAAGTTTCAGGAAAATTATTTTGTACTTTTTAGTATACAGGGCGTTTTAAAAACCGAGGGTCATGGATTAAAATCTCGAACCTTTTAAATGTAAAGGTGGGTCAAACTATACATCATTTTAAAGCTCTTTTTAAATAAAACCAATGGTTAAAAAATTGTTTTTTGAAAAATTTAAAAATAAAACCAAATTACGAAACACTGTATTTTCTTTTATATTTTTCAAGACAAAATCTAATAGTTGATTTTACTTGTCATGACGTAAGATCTCAAATGATATACAATTACATGCTATTTCAAAAACGCGTGTACCCACCGAAAAAACCACATTTTGAAAATGGTCTACTACGAATATCTAATTTTGTTCAAACACTAAACCTTATCGTTTGTATACCGTTGTAAAGGTGTACGTAGACAACATTGGTGAAAGTTGTTTAAAAAATATTTACTCGTTTTAAATGGCGGCGAAAAACGTAGTTTATAGGAAGTAATTTATAAACCCTTTAAACAATGTACGTTATATATAAAAAATATCAAGATGAATTATAATTGTTTTGGTATCAAACTTTGTATGATATGCAACAGTACCGTATTTTTATCAATAACTGCATCAATGAAATAAACAGCAAAAGCTTGAAAGGAATGGCAATATGAATGGAATAATTGGGAAGAATTATTCGTACTTTAACCTTTATTACTGCTAAGATACACATTTTGATAGATTCAACATACACATTTATACTGAATAAGTCATTAATGTTTGTTAGCTTGATTGTCTAGATGGCTAGACGAGTAGTTTCAAAATTCTGGCTTTTTCAGTGGGTTCACACGTTTTTGAAATAGAACGTGGTTGTATAATAGTTGGAGATCTTACGTCAGGTTAAGTAAAATCAATTACTAGATTTTTGATGGCAAAACTCCGCTCTGAAAACCACCTCGTTATCATAAAAAGAGAAGAACTGATTGCGCAATGCGCATTGTAAGTGATAATTTAATAACTCAGATTGTTCGTAAGTATTTCGATTCAATTTACAAAAGCTGTTTTACCAAACTAGTATAGAGTGTACCAAATGTATTAGCCTAAACGCTTTAGGTAAATGCTCATACTCAAAATCAAACTGTTTCTTAAGCCAGATTAACAATTTACATGCACAAGCCACCTCCCCCTTAACTTTTGAAAAAGGAAATATTTTTAAAACCCCTTTAGGGATCGAATGATTGTATACAATTCTAAAGTTTGTTTTGACGAGCTTTGCGTCTACCAACCCCCCACCTGTAAACCGAGGGGGGGAAAGGGAGGGTCCCTTAAACTCTTTAAATACCTCTAAAGAAAATTTTAATACAAACTAAACGACGCAAAGAAAGATTTCTTATACTCAAGTTGGCGCTAGCTGTACGGTACGAGTACGCTTCTCTAACTTGGCTGTCAGTAAAATCTCGTACCTTTAAAATCAATTTTGAACAAAGTAATTTTTAATGTTTGTTTCAATTTATTTAAATCCATATATTTTACGTTGATTTTTAATTTATTACATAGAGTGTCCCATAAGTAATATACAATTGGATATACAGTATGTACTGTATGTATAAATTGACGAGATCTACCATAGAAGAAAAAATCAATTTGGTCCAATTCGAAATTTCAAAGTGGCGTCAAGTTCTAAATTTTTAACTTAAATGGCAGAAAAACGATAAAAAAATAAAAACTATGAAGAACAACTTTTTTTCTAAATAATTCTTTCTGTCTATCAACAAAAAATTGAAATCGGACTAAAAAACACAGATTTGTTGAAAACATATGTTTTTTCCTTTTTAAAAATAGATAAATGAATATAATGCTATTTAGAAAAAGTTGTTGTAATTGACAACTTTTATTAATCTTGTGTAAAGCCTTTATTTTGGTTTTGTGTTGTATTTAATTTGTTTACCCATTTAAATCCATGTTGTCAAAGATCATGTTTTTAATAAATCTGTGTTATTTTTAGTCGATAGATAGAAAAAATATATATTTAGAAAAAAGGTTGTTCTTCATAATTTTGGATTTCTTTTATCAATTCCACCAAGTTAAAAATTGTAAAAACTTTCAATTTTCCATATTGAAATACAATATTTAGATTCTTCATTGAGGTTAATTTTATTTTTGAATAACATTTTTTTAATATGAGGAAGCATCACAATCCATTACATGAACCCATAGAGTATTTTGAAGAAAATTTTGTCATCAAAAATAAGTTGTATGTGAAATGTGGCATTTTAAACCTGATTTTGTGTCATCTTTAAATAAGTATATAAAAAAACGATCGAGATACAAAAACTTTCTTTTGCGTCGTTGAATTTGTGTTAGATTTCTTATTCTTTTGAGGAGCCATAAGGGGAAGGTTCGTTTAAAAGGTTTTGGGGGCCCTGCCTACCGGATTTTTGGTGGGGGTGGATGACGCAAATTACGTCAAAACAAACTTCAGAATCCTATAAAACATTCCTAAAGGGTTTTAAAATATTTCCTTTTTAAAAGTTATGGTAGGGCTTTTAAAATCACTTAGTATAAAAATACATGAATAAGTTGATTGAGAAAAGGAAGATTTAATTCTTGAAATACAAGATGCATAAGAATATACAGAAAAACATAAAAAACAAATCAATTAAATAAATAACCAACCAATAGACCCATGAAAACAACGCTTATCTTCACATATTTCTTCCATCATTTATTCGGACTAGGAGGCCTTCTTCAAGAGATATCGTTTAATTTCGATCCAGAAATTCATATAAAATAATGTACTAGGTAATTAAAAAATTAAAATAATTGATTCAATCATTTACAGAGGTACCTTTAAGACATAAATACTTGTTTAAATACTAGTACATCTTGAAACAACCTTCTTTAAATACCATTTTAAAAATATTGGTTATTGTTTTCAAATTAGTTTCTTCTTATTAATCCAATATTAGAGCTCATTTTTCAAGACCATTAGCTTGTACAAATCGACTTATAATTTATTATAATATTTTAGGGTAATTCGTGATCAAGAAAGGAACATTCGGGTGGCGCAAAGGAAAATGTCTATTAAATAAATAAATAAAATAATTATGCCTTTATTGCCGAGCGTTTTTAAGTTTACACCTTTTTTTACAAAGTAACTCCAGTCGTGTACACAAAATAAAAATATAAATAGTTTACATATTACAAGTTACAGTACATTAAACAATGAACTAGACTACGGCAGTAATTTAATGAGGCCCATCTTACAACTAGACAATGTCATTGTTTTGAGGTTCTCGGGGAGCTCATTGTCCATTGTCGGGCCAAAGTAGGAGAACCGTCTCCTATTCAGTTCAAGACTATAACTGGGACGAATTGAAGAACTCAGAACTCTAATTCCTTTATTTTCACAATAATAATATTGAAGATTAGCGTCAGTTTACAAAATAGCCATAATATATGTACAACTCATATAAGAACTTACTCAAAACAAGTCAATAAATTCTTTATGAGATTTTTATATTGGAAGATGAGTGCCAATATAAAATCTCATAATGAATCCATCTTCACCATCCATCGCCAAATTCTGAAATATATTCCTTGTCATTATAAAATGAATGTCTTAACAATAGCTTCGTGACCCCCTTTTCAAAGCTCCTGCGGGCTTTATCGAATTTAAGATGTTGCGGAAGGGCGTTAAACAATGAGACGCTATTATATTTCAAATGCGTTAGACAAAATGTTGTCTTGTGAGTTGCTATTTTCAAATTATGTTTGTCTCTGAGAGGATATGTAGTTTTACCGTGCAATTGAGAACCGGAACAAATTGAAATTTTATGAATTAATGCAAGGGAATGGCAAGATGTTTTCTTTAAACAGAGTTTTGCAAGAACATCGAGAAGGTGTTTTAAATATTGTTCTAACTGCACGTTTTTGGAGTATGGAGAAAAATTTGGTTCTACTATTATTGACCCAACCGAACGAGTGCGTAGTTTAGCAATGGGTCCACGGTGCCATAGTGAGTTGATACTGAACATCTGCTTCTGCGTTTTTTGAAACGCTTTTCAATATGAGGTTGATATAAAACAAACTGATAAACATTGTTATAAAACAACATAAACGAGGCTAGTATGTAATCGAAGCATTTTGTGAAATTATTTACTCCTGATTTTCACCTATTAACCTTAACCCGAAGATTGTAACACCATTTCTTTAACGCCCGGGGTACAATACAAACTGTACAATAAGCACAATATCCTTTTCCATAGACTTTTTGTTTGGTCATAGTTTTAACTATTTTAAATATTAACTCACGATAATAGTATGATTACTACTTTGTTGCCTTTTCATTCAGCCATTAGATTTATGCAGTTATTTTAATATTTGGCTATGGTATCTCCTCTAGTTATTTTTTGACCTTTCTATGTATTCTCTCTGATTACAGCAGTTGTGTTCTT
Organism: Matsumurasca onukii; assembly: GCA_018831715.1. Taxonomy (NCBI): domain Eukaryota; kingdom Metazoa; phylum Arthropoda; class Insecta; order Hemiptera; family Cicadellidae; genus Matsumurasca; species Matsumurasca onukii. The sequence goes on from CM032065.1 coordinate 29,663,939, forward strand.
GATGGTGTGTTCTGCTTTGGCAAAGCCGAGTGCGGAAGCCGGTCCTCGACCAGATGAAGATGAAGATGAGGAGGACGGAGGAGGAGGAAATCTCCTAGATCTGAATGCCATTATCGCAGCTCTTGTCGGATAAAACAAGTAGTTTCTAAATATACAATTTTTTATTTTTGTCATGCCTGTGTAATAGTTTATTTAGTCTGTTTCTTTAAATACCCGTTATCTTAGATTCGCATCCGGATGGTACTTGGCAGCTAATTTGTGGCCAATGGATATGAAAACCTACTTAGAATTGTGCTGCCATAATCCGACAAAAATTGGCAGTGATCATCAAGCTTATAAAAGAGGTGTTTCATTACCATTGAATGAATTGGCTGGACTGGCAGTCCTTTTATTATTACTGAGTTGTAGTTTGTTACTTAAAGGTTTTCCAGCACAAATTATAACAAGTATTTATTCTCAAGCGTTGGTTACAAAAAACGTTTTTACACTTTTATTGGTGACTTGACATATAAATATATATACGTCCACATTTATAGTTTTGTCTCCTGATTTTAGACAGAATTTTGTGAAAAATCTGTGTTTTGCATTTTAGCGAACTTCCTTTGGAAACATTAGACACTCATGCCGTCTCCATAGTAAGATCCAGACCCGGGACCATGAAATGTGCCCCAATCCTCAACCTCTAACACGTTTTGAGCAATGTTTAAAAACTGTACTGTATATACAGGGTGATTCAAAATAGGGCATAAAATTTCAGGGTGGGTTCCTTATGCAAAAAACAATGAAAAAGGTCTCTATAAACATGGGTCCTAAAATTCTTCGTTACTCACTAGCCACCATTTTGTATTTTTAACTAAAAAATTATATCTCCAGAACGGTTTGACCGATTGCATTCGAACTTGGTATGGTGTTTATGTTATCCAACGGCAATTTAAGAAAAAATAATTATGTCTTCAAACCATACAAACAAAAGGACATAAAAGTGAAAATTACAAATGTAAAATTCGGGAAAATGAGTTTGTATCTTTGTAAAATTATGAAATAATGTTTTTCTTAAATTTACCTTATGACACATAAACACCTACCAAGTTTAATCAATCATACATTCTAAGATATAAATACAAGTAAAAAAATACAAAATGGCGGCTACCGGGGTACTTTGAAGAATTTAGGATATGTTTCTACTAGAACATTGTTTTTGCATAAACTTTCCTCCCTGAAGTGGTATATTTGAATCACTCTGTATTTATGTATAAACTGGGTGTCCTGAAAACAACAGGAGTATTTTGAAGGATTTGTTCCTTAAGCCAAGACAAACATACTTCACAGTATAACATAGGGTCCATAGCCCTTCATTTATCTACTAGCCCCCATTTGATGTTTTTGACTAAATTGTTTATATCTCAAAATATATTTGATCAATTGCATTGAACTTTTGCATCATTGTCGTTCTAACTAATACCTAAAACAGAAAACACAAGAACTAAACAATTATATTTTCAACATGGCAGTTATGTGAAGTTTTGAAACTTAAATAACTATGAAAGAATTATTTTCATACAAATTATGTAGTAGAATAAAAAACCACAATTCGAAAAAGAGTGAGATATCATCATTTTATTACAGCACTGCTACTTAGGCTATTTGTCTTTGTGCGGTTTGATTGCAGTTGGCACAGGAAATGAGACAGCATATGATGTTACCATTGTTTTCGCATTTATGTTAGATCAGCTGATCAATAATGTATCAGCTGATTTCGTTTAGAAACAATGTGTTGCATACCGTAAAACAACTTTACCTTTTAACTGGCTGAGTTTGGTTATTATACTACTCTTATGTGATACCATAAAGATTTCGTATAAGTAGGTAAGGATTAAACATATTTTATTATGAAGATTTTGCATATTTTAGACATGTTAGTGTAATTTCCGAATCACTTTATTTGGAGGGGTAACATTTCTTTACGTTCCAAATGAAACACATTTTCGTATGAAAATACTTGGTACCTTAATCCAGTTAACAATCAAAGTCTGCTTTTAAATTTGTCCTTTATTAAACTCAATTTCTGGATCGTCACTTTATAAGTGTGGGGAAGCTTCAACATTTTTTTTATTTGAGGCAGAACAAGAAAATTGCCTTTAACTTAGAAACGGATGATGGTAACAAATAAACAGTAATTCTTTTATGTGTTGATGATAATTGCATCGTACAAATACAAGATAAGATAAAAGCAGTTTCTGCTTGAATTACGAGATATTATAACACTCGTAGTGTCCTCCCACTCTGACAGCAATGAAGAAAGCTTTATTGATACTTTTTATGGGTAAGTCTTAATACAATTTTACTTACTTAATTTTAAGTTAGTGTTTCAAACCATTATTGTGGTTTGTGTAGAAGTAAAATGAATAGTTAGGCCTAACAGATTAATTTCCCGTGTGTTTTCAATTTCGCAATCTTAAAAAGCTTTGAGCTACAGTGAATATTTTCTAAGACCTGTGATATTTTTTTTTATAAAATATTAGAATTTTTTAATTGAATAGTTTAATTATTTGACATTTAATAACCTAAATTGAAAGAAAATGTTAAGCTATAATCAATTTAATACAACATTTTCTTTACAAAATGTTGGTTTTAAACTGCCGGTGTGACCAAATTATCCATTGCAATGATCAAAAAGTGTACTATGATTAAATTTTTCGCAGAGGTTTTCATGTGTGCTTTTTGTCAAACTTCTCCTTGCCCCGTGGGTGAGTAAATCTAAATGAATTTTTGTATACATTCATCAACTGTAGTACTATATATGTGAATATTATAGCTTATCGACATAGTTTTAGAATTTAAACCTAACCATCGAGTTTAAGTGTTATAATACATTTATTTAAGTAACAATCGTGTCTTCTGTAGTAAAGTATTTGGACCGAATTATCAAACGAAAAGTGCTAATAAAGTGTCCAACATGTAGTGATGAACAGAAAACACAAGTGTAGCCTGGCTGGAAAGGTGTCCTTGATGTGGTAGGGTCCAGTGGTCATACAATAAATGGATAAAAATAAGCCACATCTAGAGGAGTGTATGTCAAAATTTATTAAGAACAACGTGATCTGTACAGACACAAAAACGAAAACAGAGTGTGTTGACAGACTAATTGAATCAAAAACAGAGCTTTTAGACTGATTTCGTGAATGTATTCGAGATACCGGTGACAACACAAGCTAGGGATGGATGTTATGAGATACATATTGACCACAGTATAATTGACAAAATAAAACTATCGTTATTCCAAATTGCAGAAGCTTGTTCACGTAACACCCAATTGAGCGAAGCTTCGTTTGCTGGAGACGATTGTGTCATTGATATTTATAAAATATATAACCGAGGCTAGTAGGTAATCAAAGCATTTTGAAAAATAATTAACTTACTCCTGATTTTCACCCAATAAACCGTAACCAGAAGTTTTTAACACCATTTTTTAAACGCCCGAGGTATAATACATATTAAACAGTTAGCAGTCTATCCATTTCCAAAACCTTTTTGTTTAGTAATAGTTTTAAGTATTTTAATAATTACTAAAATAATGATATTATTTATATTGTCTTTCTTTCAGTTGTTTGTTTGATACGTTTAATTTTAATCTTTGGTTATGGTATCTACTCTAGTTATCCTCTTACATTCCTATGTATTCTATTTGATTACAGTTGTGTTCCTGATGGTGTGTTCTGCTTTGGCAAAGCCGAGTGTGGAAGCCGGTCCTCGACCTGATGAGGATGAAGATGAGGAGGGAGGACTCGATGCTCTAGTTGGTCTTTTTACACAACTTGGATAAAAAACAGTCGTTTCTAAATAAACAGTAATTTTTATTATTTGTGTCATGCCTGTGTAATATTTTGGTATGTTTCTTTAAATATCCATTATCCTAGAACAACAGCCGGATGGTACTTGACAGCTAATCTGGGGCCAATGGGTATGGGTGTTAAATACGAAGGGGTACTCAAAAGTAATGGGAATAGGTTGGTGGCGAAGTGGGGAGCGCATAGTTCACATTGTTAAGGGATGAAAGCGCAACTCTTCCTGAGTTCAGAGCACTCGGTGTGGTCAGTCTGAGATGTCTCAGAAGTTGCGTGCGTTTTTTAACAGTAGTTTTTGTTCTGCTTCGTTTTGTTTTGATGGTTTCAATAAATGAGTAACTTGCAGCAATGAAGTTTTCCTTTCTTCTCGATAAAGGCAATAAAGAACGTATAAAGATAAAGAACAACGTTTGAGCAACACGAGAGTGTACTAATGTTTTACTAAATACTAGATGGCGCGACATATCGATTGAGGACCAGCCTCGCCACGGACGACCTTCAATTTCTCGGACTGATGAAAATGTTCAGACAATCCGTCAATATTGCGACCATTGAGAATACCATCATGACCACCCTTCCCCACACCCCATACTCGCCAAATATTGCCCAATGAGACTTTTTTCTGTTCCCCAGAATGAAAAATTACATAAAAAATTTTGAGAAGAAGTGAAAGGCAACGAGGATGGAGCGTGCAGTCTAATTAAGGGGCACGAGGGGGAGGTACGAGTAACACATGGGAGCAATAATGGACAAATGCATTGCACTAAAGATAGGGTATACTGAAGATATTCATGTCAATATGATAAAAAAATGAAATATAATTTAGAAATTCCCATCATTTTTGTATAACCCTCGTACTGCTGCCATAATCTGACAAAAATTGGTTATGAAAATAAAGCTTATATGGGTTGCACCAATGAGAACGATACAATTTGTTTACGTTCTCTCGTTATTTATAATGACGACAATCAACGAGTAGTTGTGTTTAAAGCCTCAATAAAGTTTTTCCATATTAATTGAAATGGCTTTTGGGAGTCCTGAGTACTGTGCTGTTGCTCCTGAAGTCTTTTTTAATAACAGTGATTTTTTGTTAAAACTTAAATATTATTTTGATCCTATTTCAAAATTGGTTGACACGGAAATGTTCTTAGTCTTAAAACATTTGCAAATTGGGTAAATTTATTCATAATTAAGCTACTGCTACTACAAAACGATACCCGCGTTCAAGTAATTCTAACAGACATAAAACGCCAAAGTCAACTTATAACCTCCTTGTTTCACTGAAGTGTTAAAACAAGTGCAAAACAGTTTGTACACCAGAAAATGTTGAGAAGGTGCGAGAAGCCGTCCTTAATCAGCTTTTTCATACGAAAAAGTGTATCAGCTTGTTTGAGGTCACCACTAAAAGGATATAGTTTTATAACAATGCACGAATCGTTTTAAGTAAAACGGCTTAAGATACCATACCGTTCAGTAGAGTGTATAGCTGTCTGACATTAACATTATATATTCATGGCATTTTCACATTTTATAGTTCTCATTGGTCCACCCTGTATAAGACGTGTTTCATTGGTAATGAATGAGTAGCCTTTTTTCTTACAGAGTTGTAGTTTGCCGCTTAAAAACATTCCAATACTAATTAGTAACGAATATTTATTCTCAAGCGTTAGTTACAGAAATGGAATATTTCACCATTAAGTCCTAAAGTGAAATTTTGACACGAATCCAGGTTAACGTCCGAGGCGCAGCTGAGGACGTTAAATGACTGAGAGTCAAAAAGGCACTTTCGGGCCGAGTAATGAACGATACTTTTTCCCATGATGTAAATAATAATGAGAAATAAATATAAATGAATGTTTTAATATTATAAAGAAATTTAAGTAAACATTGTTTTGAACTCAGCAGTCTGAACTAGAATATTTTGAATAAACAGCTGTTACACTGATTTACTGTCAGTGTTAAAATTCAAAACAATCAAAACAAACTCGTTGAACCAGCTAATGTCCATGCCACAAAAGGCTGATTAAAATTATCCCTTGGGAGATAAACATCATTAAAAGAATACTTTACTTTAGCACTGTCAATACATATGTCTAAGGCAGCTGTTTTCAGAGCAGAATGACAAAAACGTGTTTACACTTGACGTGCATTGGTTACTTGACATATAAATATAGATTTCCAAAATTATAGTCACTGTACTCTTTAGGTTGACCCTTATTCTTCAAATTGAGAGAAACGTCCTAAGCAGTTCTCTAAAATAGTGAGTGCGCCTATTAAGGTAAAACAGTTTTACGGCAGAACGTATTATTTGACGAGATACGAGTATTACCTTGCGATTCAACTTAATGGCAACAAATTTTTAAAATTAGTTTTAATTTTAAGGAATTTCAAAGACATAATATACTTAGTAGGTCTAACCATAGATTTGTGGAACAAATTAGTATTTAAAATATACATTTTGCGCAAGCAACCTAATCTATACAAATAAAAAAAGACTTTTGTCTGATTTGGTGGTTAATTTGCAAAGACCGACAAAATTCCTGTCCATCTGTCTGTAACGTTTTTAAGGCATCTTGGACCGCTCATAACTTAAAATCGGCTGAAGCTATGGAGGTGAAACTTTGTTTAAGTTTTTGCCCATTACGCAGTGTGTTTTAGCTATATACCCATACAACAACGTCAACAAAATAAATGGTGAGGGACCAAAGTAGGCACTAACACGTTTTAAGGTACATTGGACCGCTTATAACTTGAAATCGGCTGAAAATATGGTAGTGAAACTTCGTTTAAGGATTTAACCCATCACGCAGTGTGTTTTAGCCATATTTCTTATCCATACAACGTCCACAAAATAAATAGCGAGGGACAAAGTGGGCACTAAACACTTTTACGGCATACTGGACCGCTTATAATTGAAAATCGGCTGAAGCTATGGTAATGAAACTTTGTTTAAGAGTTTAACCCATTACGCAGCGTGTATTTAGCTATTTAAAATATCGGTACCCACTAAGAAAGAATGTTTCTAAATTCAAAATTTAGGTGAGTTTTAGGGGTTTCATTTTGGGAAAACTATTTCAGAGTTTCTTCACTTTGACATTCAGAGAACTGGGAAATTCTCACTAAGATATTCAGAGCATCGGGAAAATTTCCTTACTTCGACAATCAAGGCACTGGGTAAAATTAAATACTTTTGAACGGTGCGGGTTAAACGCACGAAATTTTACAGGCCTTTTTTATGGTCTACAAACTATTTTTCTAATTAGTTGTTGGCCCGATGGCACCAGTGGGGTGCAACCAGTTGGGGTGAGTAGAACGGATTTTGCAGATGACTAAAGGACATGGCATATTGTTGAAAAGGTATTTTTTTAACACATTCAATGTGACAAACACCGTTTCTGGGAATTTGGCCGGTCTTAGGTTATTGCCGGTTAAAATGTCAAACATTTTAAGTTTTAACGGCAATAACTTTTGATGATCCACTAAAATTTGGTTTCCAGCATTGTTTTGGTGAACATAAATTTTAACGATATGCAACTTGCCGCAATTTAGTTAATATGGCGGGGGTATTTGTATGGTGGGGAGAACGCTTCTGTCCACACTGTTTACACTGTCTGCAGAACTGCCAACGACCCTCCCGCGTAACTGTGGTTAAATCCTAAAAGTAAGATTCAAAAGAACAATCACTACCGTCTGTCTTTATATTTGTAACATGAGTTCTGAAATTAACTAGGGTACGAGTAAATCAGACGCTATCAAACGAATCTTGACACATAGTATTGGTTAAAATGCTGTACACGAATTTTGTTTTAGGTTACTAGAACGCTGGCACCTATGAACCATGCGGCATCAGCAGGCTATTTTGACTTTGTTAAGTAGCACTTGGTACTTTGTAGAGGCTTCACGCTACTTATTCTACTCAATTTACCTGTGGCATTTTGTTCCCTTTTCTCTTTCTGTTCCTGTGGTTTTGCTTAGGTTTGGTTTCGTGTGATCAAATCATTTTATCGTTAGCGGAGGTAAATACGAAATCTTCTTATGTAGTGTTTTAGTAGGTTTCAAAGAAATTGTTAGCTTAAGTTGAGTTAAGCTATAAGATGATAAATTATTATGCTAATACATTGTAAATATTGCTATAAATTAGGGTTTTGTGTAAATAAAAGTACAGTACGACTGTACATTATTAGTTAAAGTGTTTATAAGAAGCAACCGGATAGAGCACGACCGACCTCTAACCGGTATAGTTAATTTAACATGGAACAATTTACAAACTATGTTTTAAGTAGATTTATCAGCCAAAATGGGAAAATTGTTTCAACAGAAGCGTAGATCCATTAACAACTTTAATGCTCCATATTGAAGCAAAAACGTTACACTCCTTGCTAAACAAAATATGTACAGTATTACGATTATTTGAGTTCTATGTTCTTATGAGGAAAACCAGTTTTAATAAACGTAATTAATAATTTATTGTTTGGCAAAAGTACAATCTTTAGAGTTTATGTGAAGCAACCTTAATAGTTTAGTGCTTTGTCGAAACAGATTTTTTATTTAAGTACGTTAACCGGTTAAAACGTCGTTTACTCCGTGTTATAAACAGTTGCCCAGAGTGGGTCCGCGGCGCTCCATCCGGCGGCCTCTTAGTAAACTACATGGTCATATATATTTTCAGCCTCCCCTATGGCTGAATAACCAATTTTAGGTACTAAAACCATAACAAGGTGAACTGATAGGCAAACAGTGTAATTTACCAAACAACACCAACATTAAATTTGTTTAGAAATATATTGGTAAATTTAATTACGAAAATTCTGTTTTTGAATCCCGTAGCGTAGCACGGGACTGTCAGCTAGTGATATGATAAATAGAAAACAGATTGGCCATTACATTTTCTATGGGTCAATTGCTTTTACTGTTTTCAAGGGTAAAAATAAAGATTTACGGTGACAAACTATTGTAATCTTCTTAAATGTTGTACAGGTGGTATTACAAATCAGTAAAATTTGAAGAGTTATAAGTTTGTTTTATAAAAGAGAATTTTTTTGTCTCCCAACTGAAATTGGCTTTACACTATTGTTTTAAAACTCTTAAAATAGGAGGAAGAGCTTTTATCTGTATAACTTTACATTGAACAAAATTTTAGAAGACTCCCCACTACTATTTTCTGCGCTCCCACTTAGAAGTTCCTAAAAGTAGTAATTTATATAAAACAGAGCCTTGGAAGAAAATCTCAGATTCATCAATACCAGCTTCAGTAAATCTTTGTGTTTTTTCCTAACTTGCTTCAACACCATTTCTGTTTTGGTACTCTAAAACGTTCAGATACTTTAAAACGGACAGGATTAAAATCCAATTTTCATGCAGTTTGAAAATGATAATTACATTTTTATACATCGATTTACGAAAAATTATGAAAATTCATCTAGTTGTTATGTAGTGGCAGCCAAAAAGTGATTTGAAGTCTGAGGCCGAAGGCCAAAGCGTGTCTATGAGCTTAGCGAACAGCCTGGTAAAGCCTGGGATTATACAGGACATCAAGCTGAGGCCAATTGAACATGAAAGGAAACAAATTAAAAACTAAGTAACAAATTGCAAAGATTATTCGATTTACTCAAGCCAGCGACGCTTAGCGCTTAGCTGCGTGTCTCGGTGGTTTAATGTCTGTTGATATTTAGCAACCGAGATGTCGGTTGCTTGCTACAATGTTCGGGACTTCTTCATCGAACAAACTAGCGCCTGAATGTATACAAGGTGAGTTTTAAATGTCCCCCAACCTAACTTTTGAAAAAAAGAAATCATGCTCAAACCCTTTGGGGAATGTTTTGTATAGGATTCTGAAGTTTTGACATACTTTGCGTCACCTACCCCTCATTTTCTTTTTAAATAAACCTCAAAAGGAAGGACATTTTAACACAAATTCAACGACGCAAAGAAAACTTTTTGTCTCAGCTTCTTTTTGTAAAACTCATATAAAGATAACACGAAATAAGGTTTAAAATGTCATATTTCGCATACAATTTGTTATGACCAATTTCTCTTGAAAATCCTCTAAAGGAAACATTAAAAGCCTATAACATAATCTCATAGAGTATTTTGAAGAAATATTTATTATAAAAACATTTGGTATGTGAAATGTAGCATTTTAAACCTGATTACTTGTAACTTTTAAATGGATTTTACAGAACAGTCGAGATAAAACTTTTGTTTGCGTCGTTGAATTTGTATTAAAATTTCCTTTCTTCTGAGGTACTAAAAGGGAAAGGGGGTTTGTATATTACAAATTTGGGAGGCCTCCCCCGGTTTTTAAGTGGGGGCTGGGTGACTCAAAGCACGTCAAAAGAAACTTTAGAAATGTATAAAAAATTCATTCCATAAAGGGGTTTTCAAAATATTTCCTTTTTCAAAAGTTATTGTGGGGAGAACATTTAAAACTCACCCCATGTAAATGTAAAAAGACTATCTAGTGTTAAGCTAGTTATAAGTTGATTATCAATAAGTTCGTTAATAAAGGAAATGTCAATTTGTTATTAGACACTAAGGAGTAAATTTTGTTTTATTTCACAACAAATCAGTTGTTACGAACATATGTATGACTTGGCTAATGCATCTAAATTGTTAATCTGACGTAATAAAGGCTTTTAGTATGAGCATTTACCCAAAGCGTTTCATACATTTGGTACACCCTATATACTTTGGTAAAGCAGCTTTTGTAAATTGAATCGAAATACTTACGAACAATCTGAGTTATTAAATTATCACTTACAATGCGCATTGCGCAATCAGTTCTCCCTTTTTATGATAACAAGGTGGTTTTAAGAGCGGAGTTTTGTCATCGACGTAACTATGCAGTAACTGATACCCAATGTAAACAATCAAGTTAAACCAATAAGTTAAATGATAGCAAAACGCACAAAAGCAAACACGAGATAAGAGAAAATTTAAAAGAGGAAGTGATTTTAGCGCTCGATAAGTGATAGATTCAGAAATCGCTCAGTTTTGGTTAAGCTACCATGGAAAATATTCTACGTATTCTGTTCCTAGGTAAGGGTATGCCTGATATTTTAATATCTTTTCATTATGACAACAGGTCATATGAGCCGATCTCCAATCAAAACGTAAATCCGATAACTTTGAGAATATAGCATTCAGAAAAAAACTTAAAACTAAAATCGTAATATATAGTTTTATAGATTTTACTTATAGAGGCCTGAGTTAATCTATACTCAGCCAGTATTGTCAGTTTTTGGGTGGTTCGGGATTTTTGCCTGTAAATGCACCACTTGTTTATTTTAGACAGGTGATCATTATAATAGACTACGTTCTCTATTTACGAAATCTTCAAAACTTAAGAGGTTGTTGCCGACAGAGTTCGGGTTAAACTCAGCGATAAGATTTGTATTTGAGTTGGTCTTATACTTACTTACTTGTATACTTGTGTAGATCCAGCTGGAAGCATGTACACGCCGCTGTCGTCAGTAGGTTATTTTTTACATCTCTTTAATGTTTTAAAGAGCCTTCGCCATTAGATAATTTTTGAGTGCTTTCTTGAAGTTGTCTGTTTCTTCGATCTGTCTTATATCCTGCAGAACTTTGTTGTATACTTGTGTACTCATATTGAGGTCCTTTTTTGCTAGAGTTGAATTGATGGTAGGTATATGTACTGATTTAAAACTTCTAGTTTGGTAATTAAGTATCTCATTGTTTTTCTTGAATATGTCTGGATTTCTTTTTACTATTAGAGCAGCCTCTAGAATATATTGTGAACTTAGGGTCAGTATTTTGAAATTTTAAATTTTTTGGCAATGGGCCAGATAATGTTCTCCATGTATTATTCTTATCGCTCTCTTTTGAAAGATGAATATTCTTTCGCCTCACTGAAGTTTCCCGAGAATACAATTCCATAACTCAGTATGCTATGAAAGTAAACCAAAGTAAACTTTCATCAGTACTTCCTTATCAACAATATCTCTTAGCCGTCTCAACAGTAAGTCTACTTGCTGTGTTCCCTATGTTTTCCCATCTTAAATTATTTTCTATTGTAATACCTAGGTATTTAGTACTTTCATTGACTACAAGATTTTTCCATTTAATTTTAATAGAGGAGTAAAGTCGGGGGATTTCCTATTGTAAAATGTTAGTTTTACTTTTATTCAGTGTTATTTTGTTGCTGCCACACCACTCACTCATTAGATCTATTCCGTTTTGCGTTTTGTCTCTGAGATCTTTTTTTTGACACACATCATCAGCAAATAGCCAAATGTTACCCTCGGTAATTTCCTCCGGCAAGTCGTTGATATAGAGTAAGAATATCACCGGCCCAAGATTTGATCCTTGAGGCACCCCGGTATTTATTTCTTGTGACACGCTTGATTTTACATATCTGACAATTCCTTCATCGCACCAGGACTACTTGTTTACGGTCTTTTAAGAATGACATAATCCATTCAGACGCTTTTCCTCTGATACCTAGCCTATCCAGTTTTCTTTCCAATACATCGTGATTTAGGCAAACGAACGCCTTCGTCATATCATAAAATAAACAAAGTACATTTTCGTACGCATCTGCATTTTTGTGAATTTCAACTAGCAGTCTGAACACAGCATCTATTGAGGATTTCCCTTTCCTAAATCCAAATTGGCTATCACTGAGAAGATTATTAGTTTGAAAGTAAATTCAATGAAAGATCCTTTTCTTCGGTGTTCTAGTTGGGAAATTTAGAAACATTTACTAATTATAATGTTGACCACTTCTAATCGCCTGACAAGTGAGAGACGCGGGTTTGTGTCCCGGTTCTGTCCAAATATCTTTGTCTTCAAATTTCTTTAGTAATAAATTGGCTATTCAGTGTTTATACAAATTGAGACCTATAAATTATAATTTGAAACTTAAATATGAATGTGATTAATTTATTCACATTATTTCAACGATTGTATTATTAGGTTGAAGTCTCATTTCGATTAAGTTCCCGTTGATTCAGTAGACGTTACAGACATAAGACCGACATGGAGGGAATTAATCCTTGGGGTATATTGCACTTTTTGTCAATGTACACGTTAATGTTGTTAGGATCATCAACCCGTCCAGTATGCAGGTGCTTCGACAATACGTCCCTACAACTGCAAAACAGCTCATTCAAGGAGCTAACACACTCGAACACTCCAACTCGAACAAACAACCACTTCGAACTACATCTCACAACGAACAATAACATTAGTGTATTTTCTGTCCATGTAAGGTTGTTTTGGCAAAATACAAACTTAATAACTAGCAAAATAAAAAAGCACGAAAGGGAAAGAACAACCACAATCAATCTAGTATTAGAAACAACAGGCTCAGTCCAGTTAGTACTGTAAACATCCGGTTCAGTACACAACTCTGGCATCTTCTTACAGAGTAAAACAGGTATCACCTAAGGACTGAGTCTGTTCTATGATATCCTGCTTGGTACTTACAACTTTAAAGTATGCGTTATTGGTGGAAGGTCCAAACCTTTTAAATCTAATAAATGTAAGACTATATATGCTATGGAGTATATATATTAACATCTTAACATATTTTTACTGTTCATTTCCAAGGTTTTGTTAATGACTCAGAGTTAAAAAGCTTTCTTAAAAGATTCGTCAAAGTGGACTTACCCGATTCTTTTTGCTAGTTATATTTTGCTTCATGTTATTTTTTGGACAGGACAAAGTTTGTCAGGTCAGCTAATATATAATATTGTTATGATTACAGTTGTGTTTGTGATGGCGTGTGCTGCCTGGGCAAGCCCCACCGTGCTCTACCCTTTACCCACCCTACCTGATGATGATGACGAAGACGACCTTCTTGATGGACTTCTTAGTCTTTGGGTCTTGGTTGATAAATATAAAATTAATTGTAGATTATGTTTAATTCTTTATATTTTTACCACTTAAGCGCTTTAAAGGTTTATCAGTAGCATTTTATACTTGTAAGTTCATGGATCTTTTTAATCGTAAGCTTTAACACAATTTAAACCTATAATAAATTAATTAAATCAGTTGTAAATCTGAAATGTGTTTACTATATTTTCCAACTCCTTATTCTATCGAAATGTACTAATAGCAAAAGCGTACAATCACATCGCAACGCTACTCTTCAATAAGATCTCTTCAATGTTGTTTTGAGTGGTTTTGGGTACATGATTAGCGGTGTAAATTTATCCCGAAGAGATTGTACCTTTGGTAATGGTGGAAGGTGGGTTGCGTAGACTAGGAGCTCTGGCCAGAGAGAGAGGACGGTCTTGAAGGTCTGACAGATCATCCGTTCTTCACTGGACACTCACTTAATCACTCGCGTATTTACACTATGTACAATACAGAATTATGGATAATAAGCGGTCAGGGCGTATGTTTTGTGACAGAGTTGTTTTGCGCCAGGTATTATGTATCTACGCATGAACCACAGAGGGTTCTTGGAATAACCGCTGAGAACGCTAGTGTTTTTGGTTGACGAACGTCCTGCTCACGCCATCTATTAGAGTTTTAAGAACTAACATTTTATACTAAATTAAGACTAAACAAATGTTATAAAACAGGCATACATTGACAAGCATCGTCTGCTATGCCACGATATCCAGCGATGATGTTATGTGTGAAAGTTAAGATACTAGGCCAAAAAAAGATGAAGAGTAAGGCCTTTATCCCAAACCTAATTACCAAACAAATGAAGACAAGCAAACTTAGAGGTAAGATTGGAAATAAGTCTGGCCTTGATATTTTCCGAACTAATCATTCCCGTAAGTTCTAATAAGTATCCAGCTTTGATTATTTTCCTTTACAAAGGTGTAATTATAGTGCCCTAAAATAAAAGATACACGCCATAATGAGTGGATGATGCAATGTGCTCAGTGATTAAAAATAGACGAAACTTATAGTTATGACAGAAAAAGACCAATTCTACGATATGTTCCCGGGGTACGTTCTCTACCCTAGCCGTAAATTACTACGGTTGCTTCATACGAAAGCCACCCAAAGATTTACACCTAGCCGCACATAAATATAATATTTACATTTTGCTATATAAAGAATAACTTAAATCTAACAGTCCATCACAGAATTCAGACAACTGAACCGGGTCAGGCGCTGGGCGGGTCAGACCTTTCTACCTGTTATTTCGTAGCAGCTGTAAACCCGTTAGCCAGTATTCGAGATACAGCGCGTAAACATACCGTTCATAAACATACGTTAAAAACCCTATCTTTAATATTTAGAACAACTATTTTCGCATGTTTCTTGCAATCTATATGCTTTGTGGATTTGTAACCTTTTTTTGTTCATCAATGTAACATAGAATCTTACGTTTTTCAAGTAATTAAAGTTAACCAAGTTTAATTAAATAGCTCAAAATTGTACATAGTAATTTTTAAAAAATTCGGATTTGAGTTTTTTTTTTTGCATTTTCTGAGAATATTTACCATAGTAATGTATAAATTTTTTACATTATCAGAAAGAAGACATTTCAACAAACAAAAAACTGCCCGAGTTTTTAAAAGTTGATATTTTGACGCGAGAACTTTCGACTGAAGTCTCAAAATAAGTGAAAAAATATTTCAAACTATAGAGACACAAAAGAGTAAGGACACAAAGTTCAGATTTTGCATCAGATAAAAATAAAACCAACAACTTGAATATTTATTTTATACATTTGAGGTTATGTGAAAAAAATAATAAGACGTAAGGTCTTTCATTACCTACTTTGTCATTAATTTTCCATAGGCTTTTTCAGTTTTGCCAGAGACACCTTGTTTTAAAAGCCCTTCCACTAATCTAACCCTCGTCGCCTAACGACTTTCATCAATAATTTTCACTTTTCACCATTTTCAAAATTATTGACCCTGGTCTATTAAATCTCATAATAATGTAAAACTATATATGCTATGGAGTATACAGTATATATATTAACATCTTAAAATTCTTCTATTGCACAAACAAAGTAAAAGAAACAAGTCTACATTTTAAAACAGATGGCTTCGCCATATTACATGGCTTAATCATAGCCTAACATCTTATATTTTTACTGTTCATTTCCCAGGTTTTGCTAATGACTCAGAGTTAACATATAGATTTGTCGAAATGGACTCACCCGATTTCTTTTGTTAGCCCATGTATTTTTTTTGGACAGGACAAAGTTTGTCGGGTCAGCTAATATATAATATTGTTATGATTACAGTTGTGTTTGTGATGGCGTGTGCTGCCTGGGCAAGCCCCACCGTGCTCGCGGACCCTTTACCCACCCTACCTGATGATGATGACGAAGACGACCTTCTTGATGGACTTCTTAAGTCTTTGGGTCTTGGTTGATAAATATAAAATTAATTGTAGATTATGTTTAATTCTTTATATATTTTTACCACTTAAGCGCTTTAAAGGTTTATCAGTAGCATTTTATACTTGTAAGTTCATGAATCTTTTTAATCGTAAGCTTTAACACAATTTAAACCTATAATAAATTCAGTTATAAATCTGAAATGTGTTTACTACTTTATTTTCCCAACTTCTTATTCTATCGAAATGTACAAATATCAAAAGTGTACAATCACATCGCAACGCTACATTTCCCAATAAGATCTCTTCAATGTTATAAAACGAGCCGATTGTCAAAGCACATAGCATCGTCTGCTATGCCACGATATCCAGCGATGATGTTTTGTGTGAAAGTTAAAATACTAGGCTAAAAAAATGAAGAGTAAGGCCTTTATCCCAAACCTAATTACCAAACAAATGAAGACAAGCAAACTTAGAGGTGAGATTGGAAATAAGTCTGGCCTTGATATTTTCCGAACTAATCATTCCCGTAAATTCTAATAAGTACCCAGCTTTGATTATTTTCTTACCAAAGGTGTAATTATAGTGCCCTAAAACAAAAGATACACGCCAAATTGAGTGGATGATGCAATGTGCTCAGTGATTAAAATAGACAAACTTAAAGTTATGACAGAAAAAGACCAATTCTACGATATTTTCTCCGGATACGTTCTCTACCCTAGCCGTACATTTACAGTCGCTGCACACTTAGCCACACATAAATATTATATTATTATAAATAGCCTCATATCCATATAGGAGCCCCTATCGAGTGACATTTCATTTTAAGGTCTTAGCAACATTGATGAATGATGATAATTAGAAGTCTCTCATGGCTTAACCCAGAAAGAAATTGCGTTGATTTTAAATTTTGGTTACACAGAGCTTTAAGTTGATCCCCACTATCATGATTTTGAAAAATGGGCATAAATGTGTCAGTAAGCATTAAAAGATACTTTGATCACTTTTAATAATATGTACCAAGTTTGGTTACACTGAAAAGACTGGCTAAAAGGTTATAAAGGCGTTTTCTCAATTTTTGCGTAATCAAAATCTATTGTAAAACTTAAAATGGACGCCATTTTCTCGCTGATTAAGATAGAGACGTCTAGTTTCAGCATTCATCAACATTTTCTAAGACATTCAAAATGAGGGTCACTGATGGGCTATTGTAAAAAATTATATTAATTCCAATCCCCCATTTTGAAAACAGGGTAATGTAGTATGCATTAAAAGATACTTTTGATAATTTTAATAATATGTACCGAAGTTAGGTTACGCTGAAAAACTTGTTAAAAGTTATAACAATATTTTATTGAAAATATTGACATTAAACTGTTGTTATTGTTATAAAGTCTTTTCACACTTTCGCATAATAAAGCAGGTCATTAAAACCAACGCCATTTCTTTTTCTGGTTTAAGATAGAGACTTATAATTTGCAGCATTCATCAACATTTTCTAAGACCTTCATAATGAGGTGCCCCTATGATGGGGCTTTTACCACAAAGTAAATAGAGATAACATCAAGAATATGTTAATACTGTAAATTTCCAACGAAACATGTGAAAAATAAAATACTTAATTGTTTTATTTTATGATGGTTATCTTGGGATTACTAAAAGTTAAATCAAATCAACTAAGAAAGTTCGATTTCCTTCTTCTTTCAAACGAATGAAAACCCATTCATTCAAGAAACATTAAAACAGTTTTATAATTTATTGTTTGACATATAATACACAGATACATTATAGTTTGAGGCAGAACTTTATAACACAATTTGGACACCATCATGATATAACGCAACAAAACGCACTTAATTGATGGGTGGATTAAATTAGCAAGAAAGCTGCCGAGATGCATTTAACAATTTAAAAATAATGACCGTTGAAACTTGATTCCCGGACAAAGTGCATTCTAACGATACCAGGAATAAACATGTGTACCGTATTTATATTTTCGACTCACACGTTAAAAGCATGAGCAAAACCATATATGCAGGAATGAACTTTTTAACGCATTGCCACCAACTTTAAAACCGCTGATAACTTTAGGTATAACCTCAAAAATATCTAGTATCTAATTCATTGTATAATTTAAAAGAATTTATCAAAACACGCAGATAAGAGTTCTGATCACCTGCACCTTTTTTATATTTATTTTTGTTTATTAATTTGTGTTTATTTATTTATTTTATTCATTTAGTTTTTTGTTTTATTTACATAAATACTTTATTTTTTATATTTTCTATTTATTTTATTTATATAACTATTTTTTTGTTTATTTTATATGATCTCAATGATTGTATACAAATAATAGTATACTTCATAACTAGGTCCTAAAGTGACTTTTGACACGAGGTCAAGTTAAATGACCCCTGGCTTGAGATTCAGCAAATCCACTGAGTATGCCCTTGTTAAGTGGTAAGTTTGGCACTGTTAATAGAGT
Organism: Matsumurasca onukii; assembly: GCA_018831715.1. Lineage (NCBI taxonomy): Eukaryota > Metazoa > Arthropoda > Insecta > Hemiptera > Cicadellidae > Matsumurasca > Matsumurasca onukii. The sequence continues at coordinate 29,682,551 of CM032065.1, forward strand.
ACGGTACGTAGCTTTGTCTTTGTATTGTGTGATGTTTTATTTTAAAAGTTCTTTGTAAGTCAGTGCCATATTTGTGCTAATCACTACAAATAAATAAGATTATTATCACACTCTGTACCGGAAGCCTAGAGCTTAGATGATAATCATGACTAGTTGTAAATTTGGTGTCCCGAATATTTAATAAAAAATTATGTTAAAAGGCTTCATAAAATACACGTATTTCTCTTAAACCTGTTTAGCGAGAACCTCGTACTATACATCTTGCTACATACATGTTTAAATACTTACAAAAAGCAGTCGGACCTTACTTCTATCTCACTCGATAGTGAGGTGAATCACACCATAACAAAAATTTGTATATCATACAAAAATGCATAGGCAAGTTGAAGTTTCATGTAACAAACACAACAATTTGATACATAGTAACCAAAATGTGTTACAATAGTGCAGCGAAGTTTAACGACAACAATATTTTATTAGATTTGAAACAGTAAAACAGATGATTGTATCAACTGGTCGATATCGATGCGCTTTATATCGTTATTTATGAGAATAAGCAAACAGGAGATAAGAGACGTACCTTTATGGGTGGAAAGGAGTTCAACGTTCATTTATATATTAATTGATTTAGGATTCACTCCGATTCATTATTTAGCCATGGAAAAGACTGTACGTTTTCTATTTTTAGGTAAGAGAATTCCCATGTGTATTTAAATAATTTATATTCAACGTGATGACAAAGGATAGTAAATGTATTGATAAGAAATGTTACAATGTTTTAGATTGTATATGAATGTTAAATAAATAACGTGTTTACTTGAAGAAACTTATTGGTCACTTGGTACTTACAATTTACGATACATGAGAGATATTCCTTACTTAAGTATTTTGCTTGCCGGGTGATTATGCTGACGACTACATCATTGAGCCCAACTATTTATGCCTTCAAATTTAGAGAAGTATTTAAATCTGAATGTTCATCCGTACTTTAGGTACTTCTCTAAATTTGAAATAGATGGTTCGGATGGTGTAGTGGTCAGCGTAATCATTTTAGTCTTCAAATTCTTTTAACTTAGCTGTTTAGCGTTTATACAAATGATTAAGGTCCGTACTTTAGTATTTGTTACATACAACTTGTACGTAGCTAAGTTTTCTACATTCAAAATCTTTATTCTGTAAGTAGACAATATGCATTTAATTAACGCCGGAATTATTAGTTTATGAACAATAGTATGATTTGTGTGTACTAGTTTGAATTCAGAATAGTTTAAAATTATGACATTTTTAAAAAGAGGAAAAGGCTTTGGTACATGGAATTTTTCCCAAAAAATAATCTTTTATTCGCGGGTGCCTTTAGGCTACCAAAACAATGTGTGCGAATTTTCAAGTCTGTAGGGCTAGTTGTTCGGGCTGTGGCTTGATTATAAGTCAGGACACTCTCTTTTCATATACAGATTTGCTGTCATGTAATATGATTATCATTATCAAATAGGCACAGTTAGACCACACGAAATGTACCCCACCTTACTATAATGGCGTCTTCAAAAGTTGACTTTCCTTTTGACCAAACTTGCTTTACTCTTGAAGAATGAGCCCTTTTTCGTAACTTCCTTTCGACTAACTTTCTAATATAATTGTCTAATTGTGTTTCTGTCATAAATAGACGAACATCCCTTTACAAGTACAAGGGGTCGTGTGTGTCATACCTACCGTTCATAAATCGTCTATCCTTGTATATGTTTCAATTTGCATCTTACTTTGAGTTTGATCGATTACAAAATTTGCCTTGTTAGACTGGTTGCATTTATTGTATAAAGACTTGGAACTTCAATCTTCGTTTCTTATTTTCCGAACATGTGATAGTGCATTTCTCTATTTACGATATCTGTATAATTGTAGTTCGGTGTTGATTGGGCCTAATATTTTTCCTTTATCTTTTTTATATTTGTTCTCATTTTTGCTACTCTTAAAAACTAAGGTGTCTGCTGCATAAAAGCATTTTGGTTTTATAACTGAATCGCACTATCTGGGTTTGCGCCCTTAAAGATGGTTTTTTAAAGTTTGTCATAAATTTCACTTTTCGTGTTGTGTTTGTAAACGTTTTCTTACTGTAAGCCAACTGTTTTAGATCTAAAAACTTGGTATTTTATAATTTAGAACAGTGACTCACGGTAAATTGAGTCGTCTGTTCATAAACGCGCATATTATATTTTTATTATACTCGTGCAGTAAATTTCTATTACTGAGGATTGTTTTAGGTTTAGGATTTTGTTCTGGATTTAATTAAGTGCCCAACAAGCCAGCTGCTTTCAAGTGGTCTGCTACAATACCGTCTTCGACCGACCATTTGAAGATTTTATCACTTTATTTATTTAGCTATGTTAATTTTGTTTTGTGTAAGTAAGTATTGGTTAACACTATTAGCGCATAAATGTGGAGAATATTAATTTTATTGTTACATACATAATTAGTTTACTAACTACACGAATGGTAATATTTTCCAGTTTTAGTAGCTCATAAAGAATATTATTACATGTAAAGTAAATTGGTCCACGTAAACTTGTAAACAAATACTTGTAAACAAATACTGTCCATGAAGTACATTGTACATAGGAGAAAGGATTACATTTAACAATATATCTTCTCTAGTACCCTCTCCTAAATTGCCCGCTTACTATTATCATTCCAAAAATTGAATGGTTTCCCCTGGCTTCTCAATATTTTAATTGTTAGAGTCAAATAATTCTAGTTATACCCGTAAAGATTAAGTTACCATCGATTAAATATTTTTTAAAAACTATCAAACATGCTGGTATAAAAGGTTTAACCAGCAACCAAACAATATCAAGCTAATTCAAATTTTGAAATATATGAGGGAAAGACTATTGATTTTCAATTCATTTTATTCAATGGAAGAACGAGTTTACAGCATGTAAAAAGTATTCAAGTTTAGCTTGTATACGTTGTTTTATTAGTAGGTATTATTTGTGTTTTAAATATTTTTTCAATGTTTTAAATTTAAATATTTCAAAGGGTTATTTCCCACCACCCATATTATTGTATAGGAGACAAACCCTCAAAATATACCAAAAGGACTTGTTGACCCCAAGTACATTTGCCAAAGCATATTCAAAATGTCCTTGGTTCAAAAGTTAAGTTGTCGGGTGACTGTCGGGTTTTTCAGACACCCGTTATACTTTCGTATTTATAACCGATTAAGTTATGCTATGAAGTCATGTTAAATGGTGAAATTAAAGCAATCTTTTATGTATACTTGGTTTCCTTTTTTTGTCTGTGTAACTGAAGAATATATTAGCCGATTAACAGTACCCTAAAATATAAATGTACGTTTGTATGTGTTTTGGCCATTGAACTCAGGGTGTGTTAGATAGCTCAAACTGGAAACCACTTTGTTCTACGACGTTTTGTTCTATTTGGCTGCATAAATGAATTGTCAAAGAAAATGTTCAAATCGTGTGTTTAGAAAGTAGTTTATTTTTATGCATTAAGCTTAGACGCATTGGCTCAGAATATTATATCAAATGGTAATTTTACAACATGTACCTCACATTAATACGGGCAGCTTTGGATGTTTGTCTATGTTTTCGTTGTATCTAAATGCAGCCTTTGATTTATGGTATGGTTAAAACATGGTGTGTATTACACAAATTTGTTTGCTTACCCAGCAGTTTGATTTAAAATTATATATTATAATATTGCAAACTTTGTCTAATGAATAATAACATTCCTCTGATTGGTTACAGCTGTGCTTCTGATGGCGTGTGTTGCTTGGGCGGAGCCTATAGCAGACCCGCTGCCGGATGACGAAGACGGGTTGCTCAGTACAATACCACTGGTCGGTGGTATGCTCGATGGTATTCCAGGTGTTGGTGGTTTGCTTGGTAGATAAAGGGAGGATTTCATCTAGCATTGTTTTTACAACGTTATTAGTATTCTTACCGTTTTAATGTATGAGCTGTAAGGATAATAAAATATGGTTACCTAAAGTTTTGTATTTTGTCACTTAGATACTAGAAAAATTGTACACAGCAAATTTGATAATAAAAATTCGTTTTTAGCCCTGTGTTTGCTTATACTATCAAATATACAAGGTGATAAAACAAGGTAATTTTAAAAAAATTAGTATGAACGCAAAACTTTAAAACATTCTGAAAATATACAATTAATATGCTTCCTTTGGCGCGTGACAAATATACCGACGTACCAGACAAGGTGATTCTTAAATCACGTCAAAAAGTTTAAATGTATTTATTTATTTACGGTTGACCCTAATTTACAAAAGTTTGGCCTGCTTTGATATTGTGACAATTATAATGAGGAAAAATAATAGATTTCACAAATAAAGGTCAAAGAAAACTGTAATCATGTATGTCTCTTATCATATGTTGGTCATAAAGGTTTAATCCGTTCTATACCTGTGATGAATATTGAAACAGAATCCACAAATATTTAGTATGTTACTCTTAGAAAACTACTTTGGAATCTTTGTTTTGAAAAACTCTAAAAACGCGTATACTTAAAAGTTGCAGATATTTCCGAAGTTGCAGAAACGTAAATATTGAACTCAAACATCGTCAGTGTACAAAGGGTTCTGTTGACTCAAGAAGTGTTACAAGAGCTCTGGTCTTCTGCTACTTACTTTGTATATTGACTTTGTTCCAAATTGAGCAGTAAATTGGGAATTAGTTGTGTACTTTAAACTTGTAAAACTAACATACGTGTAACAACATTTCAAACTTTCAAGTATAGTAGGACTATTAATTGGAGCAAGATTATTGGCAAAACAAATTGTAAATCAACGCCATATGAAATGTTCACTATTTGCGTTAAACTCCAACCAAATAGATAAAGAGATAAAATGTATAAAGTAATTAACTAAATTGTTTTACTACTCTTTAGTGTTAAGCTGCTTACAATGGTAAGAAGATAAGGATTAAATAAGTGCTCTTTATTTACGGTATATAACTATTGCTGTTCAATGATAAACGCGATAAACAGTTGTAACGCTCCCCTTTGAGAGTTAAAGCGTCGGGGACTGCTGTAGCCAGATGGTAGAGTAAAAGCACTCGCAAACCAAATTAAAACTCATGTTTATTTAATAAGACACAAACTAAGAAAGCAGATAGACGGATCCAAATTAAAATGTTAACTATGTGAACTACTATAAAAGGTCATCGTCACTTGACTATGTTAAGATGTGTTCATACTAGTAACTTCAAGATTTTGGAATATTAAATATTAAGAGCTGAATCTAACTATCTAAAGTAATCTTATTTGAAAGGTAAGCTAAGATAAAAGTATTATAAAATGAATCTATATAACTGTGAGACAACTTGAACTGCAAGAGTTGAGAAAATAACGTTTGGAAATAAATTAAAATTAAAAGAACATAAGAACTGATTTTGGAACTAAGACTTAGATTAAGACCTAGGTTAGGAGTTAGGACCTACCTCCCCAGGGGCAGCATCGTGAAGGGTGGACCCCCTCACGCAGGGAATCCACCCCCAGGAGCTAAGCCAAACACCTTTTATTACTTGCTCAGCATAACCTTGACTATCAAAACAATCTGGCCAACATTGCTTTGATAACAAGGAAGCAGTTCTGCAGGCTGTCAGCACAACATTGCGACACTATGTTTTTAGAAAGAATGTGTAGTCAAAACTGAAGGTATCAGAGATTCTTTTCTAACTTACATACAATATTAAAATCATGAAAATTGTAACTATCGTTATACAGTTATCATTCCTTTAAATCGCGAAGATGGATATTTACAATGCAAATAAATTATATTTAAATATACTTATTATGTAGACGGTTTACCTTGTGGAAGTATTTATCTACAAAAACAATTGTAACTTGGTTAAAAACATTTGTTTAAATTATCATGTAAACCCAGTGTAAGACTATCTATTAAAACGATTTACCTTTGTGTGGTGCCTCTTGATCCTACAGATGTTGGATTCTTCTTAACGGACGCGCGTTTCGGGGCAGTTGTGCCCCATCGTCAGCGTCGAGCTGTGGTTCTTATACTAAACAGTATTTACATAATATACACTCGCACTACACTCGTGGTACGCGCACTGTATTGTTACGGTAAGAGGGCGCCGGCGGCGGTGGCGGAGACGAAACATTTCGTGCACGCGCAGCCAGGTAAGCTGCATGTTTTTTATACTTTATATCTTAGATGTTTAAAGGGTGGGGAGGGTAGATGACTCATCCGATGATTCACCGGCTAATACCGAACTGGGCCAGTTGTTAATCCTTTCGGCACCCTTTCCTTCACCCACTTCCTGCCTCAGGTGTTGATATTGTCCGCCTCTTCAGGTGTACTTTGCAAAAATCAACTTGAAAATTAACATGTTAATTAACAGTGGAAATCAAAAACATATTTTATAAATTTTGAAATCGACAGTAACTAAAGATTTTAGTTGATTCTTAGATGTTAAATACGGAGTAAACTTGTATTAACTTCGCAAACCTTGGCAAAACCTTTTCAAACCCCACCCCCCTTTTCTCATAACTTTTTCTAGAGTTTTGATGTTAGTTTTGCAGATAAGTTTTCTATAACCTAAAGTAAGACTGTCAAAATCAGAACATTGCAAATTGAAAATGATAAATCTTCAATCTACTTCAATTCGAGGTCTCCCCAAAACTCACAAAACAAATATATCAATAAGACCCATAGTAAATGTTAGGAATGCCCCCACATACAATGTTTGTAAATTCTTAAACAAAGAAATCAAAACTAATTAAGAATGGGCAGAGGATTATAGTCTTAATAACACGTCCAACTTACTTAATCTTATTCAAAATGTTGAAATCCCGGACGGATCAGTTTTTCTTTCTTTTGACATCACTAACATGTAGTCAAATATACCAACTTCAAATTGAACTTCCGAACCAAAAATAATTCTTTCCAGACCATTAATAAAATTATTGCTAAGCCTAACACTCAACAAGACAAATTTACCATATCTGGCGGTTGTAAAGTCAATTGCAATGATTGCTCTAACTTCTGGGTAGACTGGGCGCACGCTTAAGTCAAGGTTCAGAGAACATACACAGGCATCGAAATTTAATTATTCAACTTTTATGAAATCATCCTTTGCCGAACATCTTTATCCATCTGGATAAAGTTAAAGACGGAGTTGCTCACGCTAAAAACATTGTATACGGTGAACTCCTTCTTTAACTTGGCAGTAGGATAGGGGACCTGCCTTAAAATCAAAACTCCCCGTCGAATCTAGACACGGAAAGAGGCTAGGGGGCCTGCCCTGAAATCAAAACTCCCGTGGATTGTAAATATTAGACATAGTGTAAATATGGTCTCTACGTTTGCCGGCCTCCTCGTGGCGAGACTGGATACACCAACCTTACTCAAATATGGTTGGTTAACTAACGGGCAAACACACAATTAATTGAACAATAACATAGAACAGGTTAAAAAAAACCAAATAAACTTAAAAAGGCATTCACATTTTGGTTCTGTCTTTTAAATTATAAACTTCTTTGCGAACTCAACACGATAATGTTAATATCTTAGGATATCCTCGTGTAATTTCCTCTAGGGTAAAAATTATCAATGTAGTTGACAGAAACAAGTCGGAATAGTTGGAAGTTGGAACTCCAAAGGCAAGGAAACGTGTACTTTCAGCAACAGGTCGTCTGACAAACTGTAAAGACTAAAAGAGGGTGGTTATTGTACGTCACTATGTTTGGTTGATTCTTCCTTCACGCACGCCGAGCGCAGCAGGCCACGTGGTTGAAACACCCTTCACCACAAACACCGAGCGAAGCGAGAACCACTTCGAACGACACCAAAGGGGATCTGGGGCCGTAGGCCCCAGCGATGCCGCAGGCGCGAGTTTATGTAAATAAAACAAAAACTCAATGAATAAAAAATTAAATGAATAAAAATAAATACATATACACAAATTAATAAACAAAAAATAAATATAAAAAGGTGCAGGGGATCAGAACTTTCTATCTGCGTGTTTTGATAAATTCTTTTAAATTATACAATGAATTAGATACTAGATATTTTTTGAGGTTATACCTAAAGTTATCAACGGTTTTTAAAGTCGGTGGCAATGCGTTAAGAAAGTTCATTCCTGCATAATATTGGTTTGCTCTCACATGCTTTTAACGTGTGAGTCGAAAATATAAATACATGTTTATTCCTGGTGTCCTTAGAATGCACTTTCTCGGGAATCAAATTTTAAACAGTCATTATTTTTAAATTTTTGAATGCATCTCGGCAACTTTCTTGCCAATTTAATCCACCCATCAATTTAAGTGCACGTTTTTGTACGTAATATCATGATGGTGTCCAAATTGTGTTATAAAGTTCTGCCCCAAACTATAACGTATCTGTATTTTGCCTCGAACAATAAATGATAAGCTGGTTTTAATATTTCTTGAATAGATAAGGTTTTCATTCGTTTCAAAGAAGAAATCGAACTTCTTAGTTGATTTGAGATTTAACTTACATGGTAATCCCAAGATAAGCCATCATTAAATCAAACGATTAAGTATTTTATTTTTCACATGTTTCTAGATTTGGAAGTATTAACATATTCTTGATGTTATCTCCATTTACTTTGTGGTAAGGAAACCCCATCATGTGACACCTCATTTTGAAGGTCCTAGAAAATTTTGATGAATGCTGCAAAATAGAAGTCTCTATCTTAAACCAGAAAGAAATAACGTTTATTTTAAGTGACACAGCTTTTTATTATGCGAAAGTGCGAAAAGACTTTTATAACAATAACAACAATTCGTTTAATGTCAATATTTTACAACAAATATTGTTATAACTTTTTAACAAGTTTTTCAACGCAACCTAACTCGGTACATATTATTAAAATTATCAAAAGTATCTTTTAATGCATACTGCACTTTGCCCCAGTTTTCAAAATAGGGGTTCGGGGGTAGCCCCATAATTTTGCACAGGGAAGCCCCATCGAAAATGTTGATGAATGCTGAAAACTAGACGTCTCTATCTTAATCAGAAAGAAATGGCGTCCATTTTAAGTTTTACAGATTTTTATTACGCAAAAGTGTGGAAACGCCTTTATAACCTTTTAGACAGTCTTTTCAGCGTAACCAAACTTGGTACATATTATTAAAGTTATCAAAAGTATCTTTTAATGCATACTGACACATTGCCCCAGTTTTCAAAATGGGTGATTGGGGGGGGAGACTTAAAGCTCTGTGTAACTTAAAATCAACGCCATTTCTTTCTGGGTTAGGCTAGAGACTTCTAATTATCATCATTCATCGATGGAGGGATCCTATATGAAAGTTATGAGATAATTAATTCCCCTATTTGAAAACTGGGGCAAAGAGTGAGTATGCATTGAAAGGTACTTTGGGTTCCTCTAATAAAATTTACCGAGTTAGGTTTCGCTGAAAAAACTGGTTAAAAAGCTATAAAAGCGTTTCCACACTTTTGCCTGACCCTGTATATTAACATACTATCCATTCTTGGGCCAAAACGTACTTGTTTTGATTTAGTTTCATTTTATATAAGATTTCTCAAGTTACAGTATAGAGAACAAAATTTCAACGCAATAATTGGTTATACAGGATGTCCAGTAATAAGGGGCTCAAACTTTACAAAGTGATTTTTGAGGTCATAATATACAAAATATTCATATAAACCATAGTCCTATCTCGCTTAGTTTTCGGTCTATAATAATTTTATCTCCGAGATCAATTAAGTTATAAACTGAAAACTTTACACTCTTGTTAGTATGATTAAAACTAATATTAAAAGAAAATAAATTTGATTAATTTTCACTTCCAGATTGAAAATGTCGGCCACATTAAATGTTCTACGCTTATTAACTCAAAACCCTTAAGCTTTACGATAAATACATAAGAATAACAATACGTGGCGAACGTTTTATTAAACATTTTAACACCAAGTCTCTTGTACTGAAATAAGTAACAACGGAGTAAATAAAGTTATCCTGGGCACAAATCTTGGTTTACATGTTTCTCAAATGTAAATAAAGGGGTGTGTTCAGGAAAACCTGAACCTTAAATCCCCGTTATTATTTGTTGCAGCACAACAAATTTGGCGCACTCCTTTGTTAATATTTAAGAAACATATGTAAAACCAGGAGGGCGTTCAGAATACCTTAAATTTCTTTGTTAACATTAATATCTGAACAACAAAATTGGTGTTAAAATGTATATAAAACCATTTGCCACGTATTCTTATTCTTGTATATTTACAATAACGTTTAAAGGCTTTGAGTTAAGCTTTTGACAATTTAATATAACCGCCATTTTCAAACCAAAATTAAAATTAGTCAAATTTATTTTTAAATTTTGGTTTTATGTGTGCAAAGTGTTTAGTTTATAACTTAGTTGACCTCGGAGATAAAATTATTACAATAAAATAAATAAATAAATTTAGTAAGAAACACGGATAGACAGACAGACGGGAAACTAAGCGAGATAGGCCAATGTTATAGGAAATTTGTTGTTTATTATAACCTGACAAATCGCCTAGTAAAGCGATCCCCTTTATGAAATTATTTTGGTAAATTAAAACCTAAATCCAGAAAATTTCGATATACAGGGTGCCTAGTAGCTTATAATTTTGTAATTATATCTTCAAAATTATAAACCGGCACACTTAGCAGTATAGTAGTTCGAGATTAATACACTTTAACGTCAAATAAAAACTTCAACGTCAACAACGGAGGCGATTGGTTGAAATTTGAACAGTTTTCTCGTATTTGGTGTATTGCAATTGTATTGTAATGAGTCATTGTTAATACACCTGTTAAGTTCGTTAGCTAGTCAAGTTGAAATACAAGTTTCCCTTTAAAGAATGAGTTTACGAGGCGTAGCTCACCTCTTCGCTTTGGCTGAATTCGCTTCACTCACTCCTGCGGTACTTTATTGCTTAGCCGTGTGTTGGCCTGGTTTGTAATTAGCTACATTGGACAGGTTAATATTTTTTTCTTTACAATATTCTTTGCTAATTGAACAAATTTACATGCATGATGTTGTCGAAATGATGTTCAAGGCGGTAGGTTTGTATTTTCATTTTATACTGATATTTTCATTACCCAATATCTTAAGTTAAACTTATAAATAAATTCAATCCTGTTGTACCACGATAACCAACAATGTTATCTTGTGTAAGTACACAATATTGAGACAGGTCTGTTAGTTGGTTTCGGCTGTTTAGATTTGTTTCTTGGCGGAGTTATTTGTACCCAATTGTCCGCCAATCATAGATAATATAACGATCAGCACTTCCAGATCTCATATCCCAAAGGACTCCTCCAGACAGACAGCAGAGCTAGCCAATAGGAAGCCAGCAGGAGCCATTTCAAAAATGCCTGACTCGGTTCAGTTTTCCGGAATTCTGTCATGGACTGTTAGATTTAAGTTATTCTTTATATTGTAAAAGGTAAATATTATATTTATGTGTGGCTAAGTGTAAATCTTTGGGTGGCTTTCGTATGAAGCAACTGTAGTAATTTACGGCTAGAGTAGAGAACGTATACGGAGAACATATCGTAGAATTGGTCTTTTTCTGTCATAACTATAAATTTCGTCTACTTTTAAATACTGAGCACATTGCATCATCCACTCAATTTGGCATGTATCTTTTATTTTAGGGCACTATAATTACACCTTTGGTAAGGAAAATAATCAAAGCTGGGTACTTATTAGAATTTACGGGAATGATTAGTTCGGAAAATATCAAGGCCAGACTTATTTCCAATCTCACCTCTAAGTTTGCTTGTCTTCATTTGTTTGGTAATTAGGTTTGGGATAAAGGTCTTACTCTTCATTTTTTTTTGCCTAGTATCTTAACTTTCACACAAAACATCATCGTTGGATATCGTGGCATAGCAGACGATTCTATGTGCTTTGTCAATCGGCTCGTTTGTAAAATTGATGAGATCTTATTGGGAAATGTAGCGTTGCGATGTGATTGTACACTTTTGATGTTTGTACATTTCGATAGAATAAGGAGTTGGAAAAATATAGTAGTAAACACATTTCAGATTTATAACTGAATTTATTATAGGTTTAAATTGTGTTAAAGCTTACGATTAAAAAGATCCATGAACTTACAAGTATAAAATGCTACTGATAAACCTTTAAAGCGCTTAAGTGGTAAAAATATATAAAGAATTAAACATAATCTACAATTAATTTTATATTTATCAACCAAGACCCAAAGACTGAAGAATTCCACCAAGAATGTCGTCTTCGTCATCATCATCAGGTAGGGTGGGTAAAGGATCCGCGAGCACGGTGGGGCTTGCCCAGGCAGCACACGCCATCACAAACACAACTGTAACAAATAGAGGACTTAACCACAACACAGTTAAGCGACCTGTTGTAAGCAATGTAATTATTATAACACTCCATTGTCTTGAGGCTGAATTTATTGGAACATACAGGGTCATCCAGTGAACTTTGATGTTTTTAATTGGTATAGTACTACTTTATTTTTTACCTGACAGTGATGCGCAGTTGGCAATATGTTCACAACAAGAGGGATTTGTTTTGAGGTCATATGTTTTCAACAAATACAGTTGTTGTTTCTTTTTTTACCATAACAAAAATGGTTTGGTTGACAGAACATCGTGTTTTTGCAGTGAGAAGATTTTTTGCAAATAATGAGTCTATTACTCAAACTTTTCGGGATTTCGGTCAATTCTCAATTCCTTACCGAGGAACGATGCCAAGACGTAATCTGATCTTATTAAGGGTAAAAACTTTAATGAAGAGGGCAGTGTCATGAAGAAGAAAATGGGAGCAGGACGAACAGTAAGAACAGAAGAAAACATTGAAAGAGTAAGGTGAATGTCCTCCAGAGCCCCAACCTCCAATCCAATTACATCCCAATATAAACTTGAGTCAAACAACTTTACAAAGAATTTTGCCTGTTTGTAACAAGACTACACCTCAATAACTCATTACTACCACTCATCACACTCATCCTTCACCACATATTTGCCTTAAAATACCCCTCATGAGAGTGGGCGGCATCTCAAATAGTGATTTAGTGAAAGTCGACCTAAAGTTTCATCCATACAAGATGGTTATGTGTCAACAGTTGCTGGAAAGAGACTACAACAAACGAGTCAGGTTTTGTCAGAGTTTGCAAGATTTGTTTGAGGACAATGAAGAGAGGATTTTGTTTTATAGCGATGAAGCACATTTTTACTTGAACGGTTTTGTCAACAAACAAAACTTTAGATATTGGGGGAAAGAAAATCCTAGACAAACCCATCAAAAACCTCTTCACAGCCCTCGAGTAACAATGTGGTGTGCTGTTGGGAAGGACATGGTTATTGGACCTTACTTCTTTGAGGAGAACAGTGTTACTGTTACAGATGATTCTCAGCGTTATACCGCGATGTTGAAAGATTTTTTCTTTCGGAGCTTCGACGCAATCGAATATGAAAGAGGCGGGTATGGTTTCAACAAGATGGAGCGGAGCGACATGCCATACGTCCAATGACTCAATGAGCTTTCTCCGACGACATTTTCCCGGCCGACTGATTTCTGCTCGTGGAGACATGCCCTGGCCTCCTAGGTCCCCCGATCTATCACCTTGTGATTTTTTCTTGTGGGGGCATCTAAAAGAAAGGGTATACAAGGAAAACCACGTAATTTAAAAGATTTGAAGCAGGCGATCATTGAAGAAATCAACCGTATTTCTCAAGAGATGTTGAACAGCGTACAGCGAAGCTTAAGACAAAGAGTAGAAAAATGTAATGCATCAAAAGGACATCATATGCACGATATTATTTTCAAAAAATGAACACTAGAAATAAAATCCCCCTTTTTGTGATTAGTTTAAAATCAATAAAAGTTATGTATCCTAAAATTTAACCGAGCTATGATTTTTCCAAAAACATCAAAGTTCACTGGATGACCCTGTATATAATTTAAAAATCATTCAAAATGCCCAATAAATAAACTTATTCTTGCCTGAAGCTTTTCATGAACCTGACCAGTACACATTTTTAAAGGCTCTAAACTGAAGGAATAACAAAAACATAAATACAAAATGTATAAGAAAACATGTAAATATGGAACAAATAAAATATAAATGTATGCTATTGTGCATAAAAATAATCAAGGAACGGAGAACTTTAAAATAGACCTGGTTCATTGTTCTCTAGGTTGGTTTGAGGTTTCTTCATGTACAGAGATTCGTAGGCATATAACTGCTGAACGTCTTTTATTAAAGTTACGGTTGAAAACTGGTGCCCTGTTCCTATGGAATGATTTGGCATTGCCGATTTTTCTGCGTTCTTGTATTTAAAATTGTATACATGTGCTTTAAGTCTCACTTTGATTTTTCCTGTTGAAAATCATTAATTCTTTACTTTTTCCCCTGAATAAATTAATATTTTAAAGAAAGTTCTAAATTATTTATAGACATAGAATCCAATAAAAATATTTAAAACACGATACAAAATCTGTGATTAGATATGATATTTTAGATGCTTTAAGATGAAACCCACAGCTCATTCCTAAAAACACCCAAAGTTCAACTAAAGACAATTAAAAGTTTAAAGGAGAATAATGTGTTTTAGCTTAAAGCTGACATGAGCAACACGATTGTTATCATTGATGAAGATGAGTACGAGTATTATAACATGTTTGAAAGTATTATCATTGAAGGTTTGTATACAAAAAAAAACCTAAATATTTTTTGATGGAATTTCAATGCATTATATAAACAAGAAATTTGACGTTCCATTTTCTTATTTATTGAAGTTTTGGTAGCAGTGACTAAATACATTTGTAGTAGACTAAGATACGTCATATAATGCATTTAAAACTATTATCCTTTTTAGAACTTTTCATTCAAACCATTTTTGGAGTCGGTTCACTTGTTTATTATTTTTTGTTTTTATTCAGACGAGTAAATTCAAAGGCTAGTTTATTTAAAAGAAATCAGGTAAAAGAGCTGATCTTCGTATTGCTTCGCCATTTGAACCGTACTAGTTATTTTAAATTTATATAATTATATGAAATATGATAAAATTTATAATATATTTGAAACATATTATATATTTTTACACACTCTAAAATGAAGGAGTGAAGGCCACTCAGAAAGAGTGAAACTTCGCTCTTTTGAGTTAAAACAGCCACTCTCATTAAGGAGTGGCTCGATTTTCACTCTTTCACCTGTAGAGTGTGAATGTATAATATCGTAATATACATATACTGTATTTTCAACCAGAAAAGTGAATATTTTTCATCTTGTTAAGATGTTTGAAATAGAAAAGGGCCAATATGGTGTGATATTTTTAATCCACAAACGCTTTAGACAGCAATGCTGTCATCATCAGGCAAGCTTATTACATGAAAATTAAAATAACTCTGAAACAAGTTTGCCTGATGATGAGAGCGTCGCTGTCGAAACCATTTGTGGATTAAAATATTATTCTATATTGGCCTTTATGTATTTTAAAAATTTTGTGATGTTATCTTCCAATCAAAGTATGCAGAACTTCAAGAAATCAGGTTATAGGTGAACCAGTAGAGAAATTCGTACAAGATTTGCACACAATTTCCAAAAACTGAAAGTTACAAAATCTGACAGAGGATTTGATCATGACTGAAATCATACAGGCTATATAGGATACTAAGTTATCTGAGGAACTGCACGTTAGAGATTTGAATTTACGATTTGTTGAGGAGAGGGTACGTCAGGCTGAGAGCATTAGTAATCAACAGTCACTAATGAGAAATCACAATTCTGAAGTTCATTTTGCAACTAAATCCGAGAGAAAAGTTTCTAGCAGTCGAAATTATTCTGACAATAAAACCTGTAATGGATGTGAGAAAGAGTTTCCTCACATAAACTCCTCGTGCCCTGCTCGGAAATCTAAATGAAATCGGTTTTTATTATTGCTCTTAAACGAATAGAGATACAAAATTGTGTTTAATACAAAAGATTTTCATATTAAAATTATCTTTACAATGATGTGCAACATATTATACCTTACTCTTTAATGTTTTTGACTTATTCATGATAAAAGCAAATTCAATGTTTACGTCCATTTTGAAATTAGAAATGTTTCAAAAACATGGTTTTACAACATATCGTTGAACAGCTCGTCATATTCTGAGTAACAGTATGTAAACACCATGTTTTTAATCGAGTTTGTAATTTGACTATAGGGCGTCCCGTAAAGCTTACGTGATTCATGTTTATAGCTCTAGTTTGGTTACGAGGCAATATATCAAAAACATTGTTCCGTCAAAACGTCGAAAATTGTCTTCTGTTTAAAATTATGTACAATATGACCCACCTATCTATTTAAAAATCTCGAGTTTTGACCCTGTGAGTATTGACACATTCGTTTAGGACACTTTATCGTGGCCACCCGGTATATTATTATACTATCTGGAAGGTTCTCCTTTTTTGTCGTCAAATAAATAAATTAATACATAAATATTTTATTGCATATAGGCTATACATTTACAATAAATGTATCGCAATCTTTGTTTATCTAAAATTTTCCTGTCATTCTCACATCTAAATCCCATTCAACATACAGTTTTTTACACTCACTCTCTCCCAAACATTTGAATGTAATCACTCTAGCCCCTAGTGATGTAGCTAGTCATAGGATATCCCAATCGAATGCCATAAACTAGTATCATAAAATGCTAGAGAAATCAGAATTGTTCTAAGACGAGCTTTGAATGCCTTAGGCTCAGGGGCATTTTTGAACGAATTTGGTAGTCTGTTGACGAAATGAACTCCTGTCTGGGAAGGCAAACGTTCATGAACTACCGTTCTGTGTCTCCAGTTCGGTAGCTGTCCCTGCCTCTAGTTTCATAAGACTGTACCTGTAATCCGTTTAGGACACTTTATCGTGGCCATCCGGTATAAACACCTCCTTAGAAGTTCAGTTCAGTTCAAGCAAATGTGTAAAAGCCCACCCCCGTGAAAGTATAAGTGTAAACATACAGAGTTACATCCCTAGTGCGTGAACAGTGTCAGTGCCTATTCTAGGTGTCAGTGGTTTTCATTGTACCCACTGCGAACACCGTTGAGGGCTCGTCACATATCGTTGCGAAGTGGCATTTCCGACAAAATGGTGCTACGAGGAGAACACGTGAGTGAACGGGACTTTGCGCCGGAGTCTGAATAGACTCTAAAGTATAAATAGTGAAATAAGAAGCTGTACATAGTGTAATAATTGGTAGATATTGAGTGAATAATTAATTGTGTTAAACATAAGTGCAATTATAATTAGACTGTAAATAAATAGTGAATTGACAAAAGGACTTACGCCTTAGTATTGGTAACCGGCATAAAAGAGCACTCACCATTACAAATTGTGTCTTAACAAATACACCTAAGAACCCTAAGAACATATTAGCAAAGCACACGTTATGAAAATACTTACCAAAGAGGAGGACTACTAGAAACCTGTCCATGCTCGTACTTTTAGTAAAGACAAAGCCCGAGTGAGTTTTGCGTCTTGCAACTGCAATACAAATGCGCCCTCATACAAGTATTTATCTTATCTTACTCGCATATTTGCTCTTTGTTATAATTTTCCATTGCATCGTAAAACTTGAGGTATTTACACTTAATCAGTATGTTTACGTAATGTATCACTTTCATGAACGGTTATTTTTATCTCAAAGACATAGCTTAATAACCAGCTGCTATCATTTGGGGGTTCGACAGGTAACGCATCCTAACCAGCTTGCTGTTGACTAATACTTAGGTCACAGCTGATTGACCTAATAGCAGAGAAATAACAGGGGATATAATGATGGTTTTTGAGAGGAAGGATCTTGATGCCCTTGACTGTGTGGATCATGATGACCTTCTGATGACTGTGTGGGTCATGATGACCTTCTGTGACCTGAGCAAGGCCTTTGACTGTGTGGATCATGATGACCTTCTGTGACCTGAGCAAGGCCTTTGACTGTGTGGATCATGATGACCTTCTGTGACCTGAGCAAGGCCTTTGACTGTGTGGACCATGATGACCTTCTGTGACCTGAGCAAGGCCTTTGACTGTGTGGATCATGATGACCTTCTGTGACCTGAGCAAGGCCTTTGACTGTGTGGATCATGATGACCTTCTGTGACCTGAGCAAGGCCTTTGACTGTGTAGATGAATGACCTTCTGTGACCTGAGCAAGGCCTTTGACTGTGTGGATCATGATGAACTTCTGTGACCTGAGCAAGGCCATTGACTGTGTGGATCATGATGACCTTCTGTGACCTGAGCAAGGCCTTTGACTGTGTGGATCATGATGACCTTCTGTGACCTGAGCAAGGCCTTTGACTGTGTGGATCATGATGACCTTCTGTGACCTGAGCAAGGCCTTTGACTGTGTGGATCATAATGACCTTCTGTGACCTGAGCAAGGTCTTTGACTGTGTGGATCATGATGACCTTCTGTGGCCTGAGCAAGGTCTTTGACTGTGTGGATCATGATGACCTTCTGTGGCCTGAGCAAGGTCTTTGACTGTGTGGATCATGATGACCTTCTGATGAAACTAAATTTTGATGGTGAAACAGGAGCACAACTTTCCTTTTTTAAATCTTATTTAAAAACAAAAAACAAAAGTTTACATTGATGGAGAATGGTCACAAGAATTAAACATAAAATTTGGTGTCCCACAGGGATCGGTTCTTGGGCCTCTGCTATTTCTTATTTGTATGAACGACCTTCCTAATTCTGTAAATAGCAAATCTTACCTTTATGCTGACGACACAACATTTTTAAATAAAACTAATACCGATTTGAAACAACTTCAAATCTTAGCTTAAGAGTCAATTAATGAAGCATCAATCTGGTTCAAAACTAACGGATTTCTTTTAAACAAAAACAAAACCCAAACATTTATATTTAGCCTCAGAGCCTGTGAAGCTGAATCATCAGAAGGCTATCTGGACAGCGTTAAGTTTCTAGGAATCTTTCTGGACAAGACTCTTTCTTGGGGTCCACATGTTGACTACATTTCATCTAAACTTTTCAGGGTAATTTTTAATCAGTCGACTGACTCAGTGTATAGATCAAAATTATATTAAATCTGCATATTTTGCATACTTTCAATCAATATATAGATACTGCATCATTTTCTATGGCAACTGTAGTAGAATAGGGAAAGTTTTAATATAGCAAAAAAAGATAATTAGGATAATGTCCCATTCGCCTTTATTGGACCGTTGTAGACCTCTTTTTATTAAATTACAAATACTCACAGTCATCAAAATTTATATTTATGATTTGCTTTTGTACATCTTCACAAACCCACAGTCGATCAAACACAGATCGCATGACTAAAACACTAGGAATAAACATACTGCATCCATAGATTTCTATAGATTAACCAAAACTACAAATATTCATATTGTTATATCATTAAGAATTTACAATAAGTTAATAGACCTGATAGCCAGTAAATTGATTTAAAACTAAATTCTATAACTTGCTTTTAAATAACCCTTTTTATTCCTTAAATGAGTTTTTTTGTTTATCAGATATTAGTTTTTAGAACTTTCAACCTAGTGTCTCATTATGGGATCTTTTTCTAATGAATGTAAAATGTATATTTATTTACTTATTTATTTATTTACTTGTACAATTTTCTATCCTAGTTAGTTTGTGACTTGTTAGTATAAAAATTAGACGTAAGATATTTGACTTTGTCAGTCTTGGCTGTAATTTGACTTTGTTAATTCTTGGAAAGTTTTACGACAGTAAACGATTATTTATTTATTTCTTTATTTATTGAAGTTTAAATTTCAATTGGCTGAGTTTGTAAACTCACTACTGGGGCGTGGGAGTATAACAATTCCTCATATGAATGGACTTTGAAGAAGATGTTTTAAGGTGTATTTGAAAATCGCCAGCAGATTTCTTAAACTTTTCCTTACCAAAAGGCGGACCATTGTCAGAGTGTATTGCGTTGGGCAATTCATGCATTTAAACGTTGTTAAAACTTTCTATAACACAATCAGCCCATAGTGGTAGTTTTCATTTTCTTTAACACCATAAACTTAGAATAGTAATCAATACCATGAATGTGTAATTTTCCTTTTAGTTTGAGAGATATCGACCAAGTCCGCGACATACAATAACGAACGATATTCAAGTAAATAAGCCAATCAGAACGCAGCGTGAGTGAGGTGGGAGGGAGAAGGGGCCAGCTGACCGCAAGGTCGCCGAACCCAGTGTGTGTCGAGGCAGGTGCAGTAGAAGCTGTCTTCAACTTTTCACTTAAGTATCCTAAATCTAATTATGTTTTAAGTCTTTTCGTCTAGGGGCTCTGCCCATTCCCAACATGTTTTCTTTTAGCTAATTCATTAATCGCCGAAACGCACAATTTTCCTGTATATTAATTTAGATAATATTATAATATTTCTTTAAAGTCTACAGTCATTTTCCTGTTAAGAAAGTTGTATCGCCAGCACTTAAATTGTTCTGTACATAATATATTACTGTAGTCTGCAGACATTAAATCAGCTCTTAAAGCTGGCTACGACGTAGATTTTCTAACTAACGGTCTAAGGTTCACGCTCGTTTAGTATTTTATGTTAACTTTTAATTTATGAATATATGTTTTCCTGTCACCCCCGTTGGCTTAGGGCAAGGGATACGGTGCAGAATTGGTAGCAGGCATTACGCTGCAGGGTTCGTTTAGATTATTTTATATTAACTGTTAATTATATATGTTCTCCTGTCACCCCGTTGGCAGGGCAAGGGAGCACGGTGAATCTATTCCCGATTTCCCCTAGGATATTCAAGACTTAGTGATGAATGTGAAAGCTACCATACTCTGACATATTTTACACTGACAAAGCAATTTTTTTAATATTAGTCATCATTCTCAGCCAGTATTTGATTATCTTGGTTCTCCTATGACAGGAATTAAACCCTTAGTATGATAAACGTAACTGTTCTAAGATGTCAGATCTCATCCTCTGTGAAAATAACAAATCATTTATTTTATTCCAAAAGTTTTATGATCCGTGTTGTTTTTATATTTTGTCATCCGTTTTCTACTCGTATGTAGTATTTTCTTTGGTACATTATCAGTTTCTATTACTACTAACTAAATCTTCCGGTGTAGACCGCGTTAGTTAGTAATGACGCCAGCCGCTTAAGCCTAAGACTTAATCTAGTTTCTAATACTGACTAAACTTTAATGAAAACTGCATCGCTTGTATTTACAAGATAATAAACCACTTCTACCCCTTACCTTCTACCCCTTCACCAAACATTTAGTATCAACACTTTCCGGCGAGCGTTTAGAACGCGAATCACGGCATCAACAATATAATATACTTTGCCTCGAGTATTTACTTATTTTTTTACACCTCGGAAGCTCCTTCACTACCCATTGTAGTCTAGGTGACCAATTTGAAATTAGTTTGTTCGGAAAATCCTAGAGTGGTTTAAGGTTAGTTTCAATTATGAATTCAATTCCTTAAGGGGTTTTAAGAACGTTGTTTAAAAAACGTGGAAATTTAATCAACGAGTATATATCTCTTCCCCAGTCAGTATCTGTCCAATGAGTACCTGATCATATTACTTCATACTGAAGTTCATCAAAAGGAGTAGTTGACACAATTACTGGGCAGCTTTTTGGCTAACCGGATGTTTAAAACGCTCCGTTTCTCACCAGGGGAGGTTGGATCAGATATCAATGTGAGAAGACGGGGCAGCAAGGTAGGCCATGGTTCAGGATGGGCTTGCCATAATCTTGGTGGAGGAAGGCAGGTCCTCCGAGTGTTGGCACAGCTTGTCATGTGATGGGGTTGCGAGTCCTCTGAGTGAGCGGTTGTCAGTGGCCACGACTTGTTGCTTCTTCTCATGATTGTCTGGTTAACTGAACCCAGTCTTATTCCTCTCCCATTACCATTCTGGTTGCAGCGCAGTATGCTCTATCAGACGTGGCAGACGTTCATCAGGGTAATCAGTCCCTAACCTCTATATACCTCATAATATGTAAGGTAAATAATTGAGCTTTGATGTTGATAATTTGTTTGATGTTGTGTTCATATTTAGGTTATATTTTATGAAGGCTTTGATGCAGTTATATAATGTAAGGAGTTAGTTCAGATAGGAAACCTCGTATCAGTGCTAGATGTTTGGAATAGTTTGGTGTTCTAAGCCAGCCTTGTCTAGAGGTCCACTCAGGGCTTAGTTCGTCAATATATAGTTGATGTTAAGGTATCCTAGTGGGTATGCTTTGCATGTGTGTGTGGTAACAGGAGTGCCTAAGTGTTATAGGTATGTGTTAGCACGGGGGGTAGAGAGGTCTTAAACAGGTGTTGGGTGGGTTTGGTGCTTGGGCATCAGCTACATGGCGTTTAAGCGAGCCGAGCTCGATTAAGTTGCTGGTAATGGTAAGTTTAGCTAAGTTTTTTTTCTTTGTATTTAAGGTTAAATGCTGGGCTTTGTATTGAAAATTGTATTGTAATCATTAGTATGAGATAGTGTTTAAAATGCAAGACGATGAAGCTTTTCCATTGTATTGCAATACGCTCCCAACAAATATGTGTATCAATACTTTCCCGTTGTACAACATATAGATATACCTTTTAAAAAACACAAACACAAAGTCCATTACGATGATAGAAAAAACGCGTTACCGGTCATCTCCGCTCACGATACATGACTAACTGCAAGAACACCTTGTGTTGCAGAAGTGCTGTGTGATGAGAGGATTACGTGACTCATGTCACGTAAGGAAGGTATGTTTTACGTGACCTGCAGTCTGCAACTCTACAGGTCACGTTATGTATGAAGTTCCCTGCCACTTTATTCAATGTTTGTGAAAATACAAGTTCACCGTACAGTATTATTTTGTAAATCTTAAATGTCTGGGTACGGTTCTAGTTGAAAGGAAACGGGTTTATTTTGTGAATTTTACTTAAGATGAATGTTAAGCTTAATAAAAATTTAGGTACTTAAATTAATATTACTAAGTAAACATTTTACAGTGTTAAACCTTCATGACAACGATTTGCTTCATAAAAAACATGCGGGACTTAAAACACATGGCGCTATAATTAGAAACAACAGGAAGGGTTAAAAGTGTTAATTCCTTGGATTAATATTTATGAAAGGGTCCAAGTGCTTTTAACGGCTTGACGCAGTAATATGTCAACTCCAGTACTTGTATTTCTTTACCTTCGCAAACCTTAAGGGTATTTTTAATTTCTTATCTTTCACAGAGCTATTTGTAGTTTTAGCAGCCAGCGTTAATAAATTGAGAAGATAAACTTCTGGTAGAACTATTTGAGATATGAAAATACTCTTATTTAGCTGAAAAGGAAATAAAACTAGAGCTTTGGAAGCATCCAGGCAAAATGATCTTGACACAGTTTTAATTTTTTAAAGTGATGTACCTATCTAGATACGTTTATTAAAAAATAAATTGTAGAATATCAGTTTTAATGTAGTTTATGTTTGTGTGCCATATTAATTTTACAAATCAATTCCGTGATGTAATCCATAACCACAGCAACAGACAAGTAGATATTGTAAAATACCAGTATCTTTTTTATATGATTAATGTTTCTAAAATTAAGTACCTATAACCTTAGCACGTCATCGTATTGTTTCATGGTTACCTTTATTTTCCTCGGACTTCGGCATGAGTACGTACGTCTTTATGCAATTCTAGCTGGTTACCCGTTCCAAGCCGTATAAAATGTGTTCCAGTATGATGACTGTGAAGGTTACTTCCTAGAACAATACTCTTCGTGGAGAAAACCATAAAACGTTCATAGAGAGGGCTCTAAAGCCCTAACGTCTCTTTTTGTGCAACTTTTGTTTGGGAATAAAGTCTTTTGTAATTGTTGTGAAATGTGCACGGCTTCTACATGTAAGGTCTCTTTAGTAATTTTGCCTCTAATAAAGTGTATTTGTCAAAAAGTGATATTTGTGCCTTATAATTATATAAGTAACCCTCTTGAGTGAATCATCAAATTTAGTGGGAATTCTAAAAACAATATTTGTAATACAATACTTTTAAATCACTGTTTTGTTATTATTAATACTTACCAGTACACTAACTAACCATATCAACGAACCACCAGAAGAAGTCGTATCAACAACAATGCTGAATGTTAGTCCAAAACAACAAAAGTAGGTTTTTGGAAGTAAGAAAGAAAGCAGAATTTGGATTTTTAATGAAGGAGTCGTCTTCAGCCAACAATAAAACCCGGAGGAAGATTTCTTCAAGACTTGTCTTTGTTCCGAAACTCATCTGAGGACAAATGAGAACGACTTTCATTAAGAGCTTCACAGGGCCTCGAACTGGTGAGCTTCGACAACTCAGTTGTTTTACTAGAAAAGAAAATTATAAGAAAGAGTTTTACAGTTATAGTTTGTTACTTACATAACTTTTTTATCTTACATCATCAACACATTCACGTTGTTGAAAATTCACAAGGTCGATGTTACTAATTACACATAACATTATCATATCGGTGTAGCTGTTTAATACAGTCTATGAATTCACTATTAAATAACCACTTTTGATTTAAGGACACCATTGACAGTCACATGT
Source organism: Matsumurasca onukii (assembly GCA_018831715.1). NCBI lineage: Eukaryota > Metazoa > Arthropoda > Insecta > Hemiptera > Cicadellidae > Matsumurasca > Matsumurasca onukii. The sequence goes on from CM032065.1 coordinate 29,707,140, forward strand.
TCCGAATAAATATTCTAATTTAAGTTCGACTAAATTTGAGGACATCAATGAATGGAGCAGAAGAGATCAGACTGGTGGGCAGAATACAAGTGGTGTGGTATCAATTCTAAGTAAGATATTTACAGTTATAGTATGTTACTTACATACACCTTTTTTCTTACACACCATCTTCTTACATTGAAGTTGCTAGAAATGTACTTGGACAGTCACATGTTCCGATTGAATATTCAAATTTAAGTACGACTAAATTTGAGGACATCATAGATGGGCAGAATACAAGTGAATTGTGGTATCATTCTCAATTGATAGATCAGTTCGAGTCCCGGATGGTCTACAAATTTTGTCTCGAATTTCTTTGGTAATTACATGTACTGTATATTTTTAAGCTGAATCCTCTAGCTAAAGTATTTGTGAATGAATTTGTATGTGTATAACGGTGTTTTAATTAGTTTAAAAAATGATAACTCATTTACGATAAAACTAAAAATATCCATATTATGCTAAATATTAATTGTGCTCATATATTCCTACGTCTCAGATATGGAATAAGCGTTTGGGAAAAGGAAAGTTAATAAAAAGTTGTTTGTAAAAAAAAACAAGGTCTAAGAAGTATATTTAATATTAAAAGGATATCTAGTTGTAAGCAAATTTTTACTACACACAATATTACAACTTTATCCTTACCCTTATTTTATTTTACAATTTTGAGTGTCTACTCCATTTAAAAACTACTTTTATATTACATTAAACAACAAATGTACTAATAATTATAATTTAAGAACAAAAAAAATAAAATACCAACTCACAATTCAATTTTTATACCAAAAAACTTATGCGTCGACTAACTTGTATAGTAAACTTCCAGATAACTTGAAGCAAAAAGTATCGTCCATTTTCCGGATCAAAATTTAAAAGTATCTCTTGAAGAAGGGTTTCTAATTCATACATGATGGCAGAAATATGTGAAGAATAACGTTTTTCCTCGGTTTTTTGGTTGTTTTGTTGATTTGTTTTGATATATTTTCTGTTTGTATTCTATGCATCTTGTATGCCATGGATTAAATATATCTGTATTTCTTTCTTTAACCTATGAACTTAACACGTAACAGTTTTTTTGACATTAAAATTATCTGTGAAGGCACATTTTGCAGCACTGAACGTGACAACAGAGGTCATGAGCCCAGAAACCGTATTCTGTATTGTAATGTTTTTCACGGGTACGAATAATAAGGCGTCAGTATTTGTTAATTAACTATTTATTTACAGTATAATTATTACACTAATTACACAGTTAATTATTCACTCAATGGCTACAAACTATTACACAATGTACTGTTCCTTATTTCACTATTTGCACTTCACACAGTCTATTCACACTCCGGCGCGTAGTCCGTTCACTCACGAATTTCTCGTAGCACTCTTCAGTCGGGATCAACGGTGGGTGTCGATGCCTCGAAGATCACTCGCAGCCGACGTTCGCAGCGGGCACAATGAATCGCTGACACCGAGAATACATGACACTGTTCACGCACAAGGGATGTGACCTGTATGTTCACACAGCACACACATTTACTAGGTGCGCGTAGGTCAATCAAACCCTTTTAACCGAGCTACTTGTAGTTTTAGCAGCCAGCGTTAATAAATTGAGAAGATAAACTTCTGGTAGAACTATTTGAGATATGAAAATACTCTTATTTAGCTGAAAAGGAAAATAAAACTAGAGCTTTGGAAGCATCCAGGCAAAATGATCTTGACACAGATTTTAATTTTTAAAGTGATGTACCTATCTAGATACGTTTATTTAAAAACTAAATTGTAGAATATCAGTTTTAATGTAGTTTATGTTTGTGTGCCATATTAATTAATTAATTTAATATTAAATTAATTTTAATGTGATGTAATCCATAACCACAGTCACAGACAAGTAGATATTATAAAATACCAGTATCTTTTTATATGATTAATGTTTCTAAAATAAAGTACCTATAACCTTAGCACGTCATCGTATTGTTTCAGGTTACCTTTATTTTCCTCGGACTTCGGCATGAGTACGTAGTCTTTATGCAATACTAGCTGTTTACCCGTTCCAAGCCGTATAAAATGTGTTCCAGTATGATGACTGTGAAGTTACTTTATCCTAGAACAATACTCTTTGTGAAGAAAACCATAAAACCTTCATAGAGAGGGCTCTAAAGCCCTAACGTCCTTTTGTGCAACTTTTGTTTAGAAATAAAGTCTTTTGTAATTGTTATGAAATGTGCACGGCTTCTACATTTAAGGTCTCTTTAGTGTTTTGCCTCTAATAAAGTGTATTTGTCAAAAGTGATATTTGTGCCTTATAATTATAATTATAGTATTTATAATATAAATATAATTATAATTATAATTTTATTATAATATATTAATTATTAATTATATAAGTAGCCCTCTTGAATGAATCATCAAATTTAGTGGTAATTCTAAAACAATATTGATTTTGTAATACAATACTTTATAATCACTGTTTTGTTATCATTAACCTACCAGTACACTAACTAAATATCAACGAACCACCAGAAGAAGTCGTATCAACAACAATGCTGAATGTTAGTCCAAAACAACAAAAGTAGGTTTTAAGTAAGAAAAAAGCAGATTTGGTTTTTAATGAAGGAGTCGTCTTCAGCCAACAATAAAACCGGAGGAAGATTTCTTCAAGACTTGTCTTTGTTCCGAAACTCATCTGAGGACAAATGAGAACGACTTTCATTAAGAGCTTCACAGGACCTCGAACTGTCGAGCTTCGACAACTCAGTTGTTTTACTAGAAAAGAAAATTATAATATTTACAGTTATAGTATGTTACTTACATACACCTTTTTTCTTACACACCATCACTTACATTCAAGTTGTTGGAAATGCACTTGGACAGTCACATGTTCCGAATAAATATTCAAATTTAAGTACGACTAAATTTGAGGACATCATAAATAGATGGGCAGAATACAAGTGAATTGTGGTATCATTCTCAATTGATAGATCCGAGTTCGAGTCCCGGATGGTCTACAAATTTTGTCTCCGAATTTCTTTGGTAATTACATGTACTGTATATTTTTAAAGCTGAATCCTCTAGCTAAAGTATTTGCGAATGAATTTGTATGTGTATAACGGTGTTTTAATTAGTTTAAAAAATGATAACTCATTTATGATAAAACTAAAAATATCCAGATTATGCTAAATATTAATTATGCTCATATATTCCTACATCTCAGATATGGAATAAGCGTTTGGGAAAAGGAAAGTTGTATAATAAAAAGTTGTTTGTAAAAAAAACAAGGTCTAAGAAATATATTTAATATTAAAAGGAGATCTAGTTGTAAGCAAATTTTTACTACACACAATATTATAATTTTATCCTTACATCCTTATTTTATTTTACAATTTTGAGTGTCTACTCCATTTAAAAACCACTTTTATAATTCATCAAACAACAAATTTACTAATAATTATAATTTAAGCACAAAAAACAATATTAAAATACCAACTCACAATTCCAATTTTTATACTAAAAGATTTATGCGTCGTGTACTCGTAAATTGTATAGTAGACTTCCAGATAACTTGAAGCAAGAAATATCGTCCATTTTCCGGATCAAAATTAAAAAGTATCTCTTGAAGAAGGGCTTCTAATTCGTACACGACTACATGATGGTAGAAATATGTGATGAATAACGTGGTTTTCCTGGGTCTTTTGGTTGTTTTTTGTTGATTTGTTCTTTGATATATGTATGTTTTGTTTGTATTCCTATGCATCTTGTATGCCATGGATTAAATATATCTGTATTTCTTTCTTTAACCTATGTACTTAACACGTAACAGTTTTTGACATTAAAATTATCTGTGAAGGCACATTTTGCAGCACTGAACGTGACAACAGAGGTCATGAGCCCAGAAACCGTATTCTGTATTCATTGTATTTTTCCATACTGTCAGAAAGGATTTAGGGTGCATCAGAGAAATATTTTGATATTATATTTTTAGGTGAGAGTTTCCAGCTCTCTCACATAATGGCCCCAAACCGTGTTTTTCCAGTGCATACCATTTTCAAAGTAAGATTTTCTAAAAAAACAACATTTTTAAATATAACTATTCAAAATCTTTTAAGCCAATATGAGTATTTATTTGGTTCATCAAATAAACATTTGATTTACATTTGATTTATTCGTCGATTAACAATACATAATTATTGTGTTGACAAATAGGTGAAGATGATACAAAAAGTGGTGAAATGAATGAATGAATTACAGCATTATGATTAATGTGCTATGGTTATTAACCACTGATAAGAAAGTGAGGGTTCTTGTATATTAAAATAATTGTACAGAAAAGGTATATACGGTAGCTTATAAATGAAATTTAAACTCCTGTCGCTAAGCTTGCTTCTAAAGAAGTTTGTTCAATAATTTTACACCAGCTTTATAGGTAATTTGTTATGTATATTTAATCGGTTGCTAATTCGCCTATACACTTCACTAGAACGAGTATTGTATGAATGTACATCTTGACCCTGCAATAATTTACATTTTTAAACACAAAATACAATTGTCTTATAAATGTATAATGCCGGCAATGTCAGAATTTTCAATAGTTTCTACATGACACAGCGAGTAATTTGCAAATGATGATACGAACGGCTGTTTTGGAGAACAAATGTTGTTAGTAATTTAGTTTCAGCACAGCTACCCCAGAATATTATGCCATAGGAAAGATGAGGCTGTATTAATCCAAAATAGATTATTTTAGAAGAATTTGTAGAAAATAACCTTTTAGCTTTCTTAATAAAAATCCTTGAACATACCTTTTTACACACGTGGTCGACATGATTAACCCAGCATAAAGATTTATCGATGTAGATTCCTTAAAACTTTGAGCAATCAATCTCATTAATAACTTGGTCTCCTATAACATTACTGACGTTTTTCGTCGGTTGTAAAATGACTTAGACTGAAGCTTAATATTAATATTAAGCTTAATGACTGACATTCAATATTAGCTTAGGTTTTTAAATTATATTTATTCTTTCCAATGTTGAAGCTCATGTTAACTTGTAGAGGTGATTTAATCCACTTTTATTTCGGTGGTATATTGGCAACTGTACTAAACTTTCTTTCAGAATAAATGTTTAAACTGAAATTTTTGGTAAATTGAAAACATGTTTACTTCTGCTATATTGGTATTGTATTCAGCAAGATGCAAAGTACTGGATACTTACTGAAGAGGTTGGGGCTGGCTCTGTTACAAGTCTGTACAAAGTGGATTTTGGTTTGTAGTGAAAGTAACCACTTTAACCCTCTTGATGACTTTTGTGTGAAAAATAAGCCATTTAGCATCTGTTTTGTCAGCACAGTGGACACATAAAATGGATAGTAGTATTTAATCAAATAAATGAAATGAACATAATACTATTCTGTTATCATTGCTCTACTTATACCTATTCGGACGAACATATTGATATAAAAAGTAGAAACAAATGATTGGAAATAGTAAAATTAACTATAAAGACAACCGAGGTTAAAATATTATAAATAAAAATATTATTAAAATAATAGGGGAAATTTTCATAGTTTTTTAATCAACATGAGAACACGACTGGTTCAAAGAGTGTGTTTCAATAGTTTTAAATTTTAACTATCAGCTGTTTAATCAAAACAATATAATTATTCAGACCACTAAGCTCAAAACAATGTTTACTTAAGTTTATTTATATTATTAAAACATTTATTGGAATTTGTTTCTCTTATGATTTTATAATGACAACAATCGTTCATCACTGTTTAACCTTGCTCAGTTACCCTGACCTCGTGTCACTTTGGGGCCTAGTGATGAAATATACTACTTTACCATTTCCCTCTAAATACAGCTGATTTAGACCCATGTATTGACGAGCTTAAGTTTTACTTTCATTCTTAGCGGAATAAAGTTTGTTTTATTATCTTTTTTCCAATGGCACCAGATGTTCCAATTGGAATGATCGAGCTATTCTATAGAAGTCGACTTATGTAAATAGAACTCTTAACTATCCATCTCAATGATGTTTATTTTACTATCTAAGAAATAATTAATTCCGGATCTATACTAGGCTCTAGCTGAAGGAAAATCGGGCAGGATTAACAACAGCTATTTCTTCAAGTACACATTACAACTGGGACTATTATGAGTAAATAAGTAGTTAAATTTGAAAGATTTGAAATAAAATTTAATATATCAATAGTTATTGGTATTATATCCATTTTATGACAAAAGTTAATGTTCATTACCTGTTCCTAAAGTGTCTTAAAATATATTGTTTAAAAATACCATATATATAAGGTACATTATTACTAAAGAAAATTGAAAACAGCATTTGTGGACCGAACTGGGATTCGAATTCGGACCTCTCACTGGTGGGTAAGTATGCTGACCATTACACCCACAATTATGAATCCGGCACACCTAGTTATGGCTTCAAACTTCGTAGTATTTAATTCTAAATTTATATCATCCTTAATATGCTGATTTATGTCAATAGCGACTTAAATCAACAAGCTAAAAATTTTACAACTCTTGCTTTAAATGAAAAATACTTTTTAGGTCTTAATTAGTATAAACGGTAAATAGCTAATAATAATAATAATAATAAATACGTTTTACTTTCCAATTTGACATTGTAGATTACAATTAAATTACAACAGTTCTTGAAACATTCAGACTAACAACTTACAGCTAAACATCACAAATAAATACAAAACAACCGAATGAACCATAATTATTAAATAATAAACATTAATAGGAAAATATTAGGGGCCTCGTAGACAATTGTCAGAGGTGAGACCTCCTTCAATTACAAGAAACATATAAATGCGTGAGAGAGAGATAAAAACGTCTGACAAACAATACAGATAAAAAACAGTACAAAACATTGCAACCTATCATTGCACAAAAAATTAAATGACTCTTCATCCAAGCAAATATACATACATACAAAATAAATCTAAGATGTACCGAACACCATATTTAAAACAATACATAATTTAGAATAATACAATATGAATACAACAATACATTGACAAAACAATAATAATTTAGAACCAATTGAACAAAGTTTACAATAATTTTGAATAGATCCTTTATAGATGCCATAGATTAACAAAACATTTTTTAAAACATTAGAAACTTACCATTGTTTTGTTGATTGATTTTAAACTTAAAATATTGAAAAACGTGGTCCGCTTACAATGAAAACTGTTGGTATAGTTTCAACCTCGATTTAGGAACAGGCACTGTCAAATACTTCTTAAATTATAAGGTTTATCTAAATTTCTGTACAAGTTACAACTACGGTTATAAAATCTCTGAGAATTTTAAAACATACAAATGACGCAAGGAAGGATTCTATGATACTGGAATAGTGGCCAGGAATGAGAATATCTAGACTGTTTTGAAATTAGTCAGATGAAACCTTTCTTAGAATGACCAAAAGGCAGGTAGAATGTAAGAGCCGCCCCAGCAATTCACTCCGTAATAAGCTCAGAGCAACAGAGCATGGTACAGTTTTAAAAGAACTTATTTTATTTTACATAAATTTGAAGACGAAATATGTGGACCTAACCGGGACTATACCCCGGATTTCTCATGTGCCGGTTAAGGGTGCTAACCATTACACCAACCACCTGATTATGCCTTCAAATTTAGTAGTATTTAGTTCTGACTGTTTATCACTATTATACATGTGACTGTCAACAGTGACTTAAATAAAAAAGTAGTAAAAAGCGTATATAAAACTAAGATCAAAAACAAACTTGAAATGTAGTATCACGTATTGCGCAGTTCACGACAATGATTGCAATGCAGACACGCTTGTGTAATGCGTAATGGTATTGCCAAGCCTTGATGCTCGAGCAGTAGCAGCATTGCAGAGCTGTTATCTCTGTTATCACCACCACTCACCCTTATCACTCAGTCTGCACGCACTTGTGCTGAATAAACAAGCAGCCGAGGCCAAGCACACAAGACGCAAGGTTAGTTATGTCACCTAACAAACTGCGCAGTTTCAGCTGGGCTTATTTATTATTCTCGATAGAAGACGTGGACGTTTTTGAATAGTTGGTCAACATTTCTTTTGTCAACAAAATGTTGTCTATCTTTCATTGCGAAATATTGCTTTCTGGACAAGCTGTGAAGAAACAAAGGTTTCCAAAATTTTACTTGAATAAGAATATATAAGGCTTATTCTTACTTTTGATAAGAATATGTAAAGGCTCAAAATGATATTAATGTTGTTATAGAAAAAAGTGTTTAATTAAACATAATTTAGTATTAGATTCAGCGTTATCTAAGTATACTTCCAGGGTCTAACCCAAAACCTCTATCATCATCATCATCATCAGGCAGAGTGGCTACAGGGTCTGCGAGCACGGTGGGGCTTGCCCAGGCAGCACACGCCATCACAAACACAACTGTAACAAATAGAGGACTTAACCACAACACAGTTAAGCGACCTGTTGTAAGCAATGTAATTATTATTACACTCCATTGTCTTGAGGCTGGATTTATTGGAATATATATATATGTATATATAATTTAAAAATCATGCACACTGTCCAATAAATTAGTTTGTTCTTGACTAAAGCTTTTCGTGAACCAGGTTCACATTTTCAAAGGCTCTAGACTGAAGGAATAACAAAAAACACCAATACAAAACGTACATGAAAACATGTAAACATGGAACAAATATAATATAAATGTATACTATGGTGTATTAAAGTAATCGAAGGGTGGAGAATTTTGAAATAGACCAGGTTCATTGTTCACTAGGTTGGTTTGAGGTTTCTTCATGTACAAGATTCGTAGGTGTCTAGCTGCTGAACTTTGAACTTCTTTTAGTAAAGTTATGGTTGAAAATTGGTGTCCTGCTCCTATGGAATGTTTTGACGTTGCCGATTTTCTTTATTGATTAATTAAAATTGTATAATGTTTACTTAAAAGTCTTACTTAGATTTTTCTTTATCGTAGGTGTCTAGCTGCTTTGAACTTTGAACTTCTTTTAAAAAAGTTATGGTTGAAAATTAGTGTCCTGCTCTATGGAATGTTTGAAGTTGCCGATTTTTCTTTGTTGTTTAATTAAAGACTTTATTCCAAAATTCCTGAATAAAACCTATTCTATAGATAGCGTTCAATTAAAATATTTAAAACACGGTACAAAGTATGTGATTAAATCTGATATATGAGATGTTTTAAGATCAACCCACAACCCATTTAACAAACCACCCAATGTTCAATTAAAACAACTAAAAGTTTAAAAGAATTTATTTTACCTTATGGCTGACAAGAGCAACACGATTGTTATAATTGATAATGGTAAGTATTGTAACAGTTAAAAATATGGACAACCAAATTGTTCAAAAATGCCCCTGAGCATAAGGCATTTAAAGCTCGTCTTAAACAATTCTGATTTCTCATGCATTTTATGATACAGACGAGTTTATGGCATTCAATTGGGAGACCCTATGATTAGCTAACTCACTAGGCGCTAGAGTGGTTACATTCAAATTTATTGAAGAGAGTGAGTGTAAAAACTGTATGTTTAAATGGAATTTGGATGTAAGAATGAAAGCAAAATGTTAGGTATATAAAGATTTTACGATTGCGATACAATTATTGTAAATATCTATATAGAATAGAATAATTATGTATTTGTTTACTAGACGAAGAAGAATGGAGAACCTACAGATAGTATTTATCAACACCTCCTTAGAAGCCCCAGTTTAGTTCAGTTCAAGCAAATGTGTAAAAGGGCCCGCCCACCCGTGGAAGTGTAAACATACAAGGTCACATCCCTAGTGCGTTCACTAGTGCCTATTCAGTGCAGCCTATTCACGGTGTCAGTGGCTCGTAGTAATACGAGGAGGACGGGACTTCGTGTCGGAGTGTGAATAGACTCTAAAGTGTAAATAGTGAAAAGAGGAGCTGTACATAGTGTAATAATGGTAGACATTGAACGAATGATTAATTGTGTTAAGCACAAATGTAATTATAATCAGACTGTTAATAAATAATGAATTAACAAAACTGATGCCTTATTATTGGTCAGCCATAAAAACAATACAGTATTCTAACGAGTACTCACTATTACAAACACAAATCAAATCAAAATCTAAAATCTAAAATCTTTGTTTCCAAAAAAATGTACAACATATTTCGATACATACAAATTTCTGGGAATAAATTCCCCACAAGGACTATACGTCTTGTGGGGAAAGTCGTGCATTTGTCTTTACAAACATATTTATATATCAATTTAAGAACAAAGTATTATATTAAATCATAATTATTAAAAGTAAATATCTAACTAAAAAATAGTGTACAAGTCTAGGATGTAGCTAAAAGAGTACACAGTATTGCACATCAGAACACGTTGAGATAACCTGGTTGTGCTCGCCCCTCGGACCAAGGCACCCAAGCGTTTCTGGGCTGGACGCCAACACAGACACTGTGTCATCAAAATAAAGAAGACAGTCGGCTTTTCGCCAGCCCGTACTGAACAGAGTACCAGAACCAGAGATAATTCGAGCACAAAGCAAAATACAACTTACATACGAGGAAAAAAACTAATGGCTAAGTTAATGAAACCAGTTAAAAACTACATTATATTTACTATTAACTATAGTGAATTTGTCCTTACGACAAATACTAAATTTAGATAATATCACCCTGTTTTGTCTGAGCTAGTGATTGTATGGTGAATGTAAAAGCGCGTCACACCAGGACCACAATACTTAGCAGCCAGTTATTTAAAGTTTTCTTGTAACAAGCGAAGGCTACCAGTCTCCACAATATGAGCTGGCGAAGACTACGATACACGTTATGCCAAGATGAAAGAACTGTGTTATCCATACCACTTCGGATCCTTGGAGTTCAAAGCGGTAAACGGTGTCTAGTTTGATAATGGTGTTTGTAATTCAGAAAAAATAATAGCTTTGTTTGTACGAATAAACAGTAATAGATTTTTGATAAAAAGGTTTGCCAGATATTTGTACTTTAAAATCTTGAAATAATAAAACTGATGGATAGCTTGATCCTTTTCAAAAGAACTTTAATTAAAGAACGTTGAGCGACAGAGGTTCGAAGAACAGAAGGACACTCCCCACGCTACAACTTACCGTACTCAGTAAAAGGCACGTATGCAAAGGCCAGCAGTCCTGCAATGCTCCACGGACAGCACCTGACCCAGCTGTGAAAAGAAAATGCATACATGAGTTTTCTCAAACGCTGGTTGAAATATCGGACGTGTGGACCCCATCGCAGGTTACTGTCCAAAACTACTCCTAGATAATTGAATTGCTCCACACGTTCGATCACCTCACAGCCACAAACGCCCGACCGTGGATCATCACAGGAGTGCATTTTCAGAATCACTCGGACCTGGTGCACTAAGAGCTCTAGAAAGATAGGAAGATATTTGGTTTTGGCATTTACAGAGAGAATGTTGTAATCAAACCACTTTTTATTTTACTCAGGTCCTCAGAAGCATTTGTTGAATACATCGTCCCAGGAAGGAGACTGTTGATACTAGAGCGGTGTCGTCGGCAAAAGGCATAACTTACCCATAACGGCAGCCTGCTTATGGTGGTAATATACACCAGGAATAGTGTAGGGCCAAGAGTGCTTTCTTGAATAACACCATAATCAATAAATGACATCACTTTCAAAACTCTCAATTGAAACCTTCTGGACCCTATTGTGAAGTAGCTTTTAAACCAGGTTAACGTTTTTACCCCGATAAATTCAAGCTTTTTTTAATAAATTGACCTGTCCACAGGAATCAACGCTTTTGCCAGATCGAGAAGTTTACCAGAACTTGATTATTTTTTGATTTTTCCTATGACGTAGAAATCATTCAAAAAAGAGCGTTAGATGTATTTTTACTTTCTAAAACCTACTGCAAATTGGAAAGAATTTGTTGGTTTTTCAAGGTATGAGGATAACTGAATTTTTGACAACTTTTTCTAATATCTTAGCAAGTACACTTAACATGTCGAAATTGGTCTGAAATTTGAAAAATCGCTTTTTTGCCTGATTTAAATACAGAAGGACGACCTTAGCTATTTTAAATGCGTCCGGGAATTCCCAGTGCGGATACTTGAATTAATTAAATAAAGCAAAGGATCAACAATACATGAATATTATTCTGAATCAAACTAGCTGGAATATCGTCCCATCCCGGTGCAGAGCGACCCTTGATACTATTCACCACCTCAAGCTCAGGGCGATGCTTAAGTTCGAAACTGAGTTGAACGGCGTAGTCCGCATCTTCCACACCCGCCGGACCCGAGGGAGTTATAGCTGTAGCCAGCTGTTCACCCACATTTGCAAAATAGTTGCAGGCATTTTGGTAGCTGCTTTCATTTAATTTCTAAATCAGGGTACTTCTGCATCACATAGAAACATTCAAAGAGCTTTACTGTCCTTACCAGTAGGGCGACCTGCGATCTCATTTTACCGCGGACCAGAACTTTCTAGCATCACCTTGAGATGCATTGATTTTTGCCTTGTAATAATTAAATTTAGCACGTTTGATAAGTGAATGTAACAAGTCCTATAGCGAACATGCCTCACTCCTAAGCTTTTCATTGGATGGTTGAGACTTAAGTGTTTTAAATAATTTATCCTATGTCTAATAGATTTAACTAAACCATAAGTAATCCAAGGTTTAAGTTTTGTTGACTTAGAGCTTAGGGTAACTCTTTGGTTGAATGAAGACATAATGTTGAATAATATTTATAAAAGAATTAATGCTGAATTTACATCATTGGCTTATTAGGCTTATTTCCCAATTCTGGGAACTTAATGCAGTGTTAATACTCCCAGTCACACGTGTCTTAAACAAACACACCTAAAAACCCTAAGAACATATTAACAAACACACCATTATGAAAATACTTACCGAAGAGGAGGATTACAAGAAACCTGTCCATATTTTGAGTCCAGACAATGTCCGAGTTAGTTGTGAGTCATGCAACTGCGCCTTCATACAAGTGTTTATCTTATCTTACTCGTATAATTATTTCCTCGTTGTTATTATTTTCTATTGCATCGTAAAACTTGAAGTATTTACATTTAGGTTTACGTAATGTAATGAACACTTTCAAAAACGGTTATTTTATTCTCAAATACTGTATCCTGAATGATTGTATAGCGGGTAGTGAGATTCAATCTATAGAAAAATCATCAAGGCTGTAAGAGACTGATAATGTAACCAAAGCCGCGACCGCGACAAAAAGTGTTTCCAAACCGCCTGGGCCATAATTAACAATAAAAACACAAAACCACAAAAGCAAATTCAACTTCAAATTAACAATGAACTCATAAGCGATACCGATAAAGTTACTGAGGAGTTGAATCAATTTTTCTGCCCGGTAGGAATTGACCATGGGCTTAGCCCACAGCTCAGAAGTCAGTCAACCCCTCACCAACCGAGCTCACAGCCTGCCTCTTTGCCTTGGGCACCGGTCACAAGAGAGGAAACCGCTAGAGTGATAAGAGGTTCACGTCAAACAGGTCGAATGACTCAAGCCACGTGGCTTCTAGCAGTGCTCAACGCATTTGTTGGCTCCACTTGAGCATTTGATCAACTTATCTTTTCACTCTGGAATATTCCATCCTCTCATAAATGCAAAGGTTACACCAATCTTTAAGATGGGTGACCCTTTCTCCACACACAATTATCGTCCCATTTCAATACAACCAATCTTCAGTAAAATTTTTCAAAAAGCTTAACTTACCTGATGCGTTCAATTTTTTAGAAAAAACCATATGTTATCATCAAAACAATTCGGATTTTAAAGTGGTAAATCATTAATAGACTTAGTCGAGCGTCTAGTCAAGCTGATAGAGGGAATCGAAGGTCAAAAAGATAACAGACAATGTCCGAGTTAGTTGCGAGTCATGCAACTGCAATACAAACGTACCTTCATACAAGTTTTTATGTTACCTTACTCGTATAATTATTTGCTCGTTGTTATAATTTTCTATTGCATCGTAAAACTTGAAGTGATTTAATCAGTAGGTTTACGTAATGAAATGAACACTTATAAAACGGTTATTTTATTCTCAAAGACTGTCTCCTGAATGATTGTATAGCGGGTCAGTAGTGACATCCAATGTTCTATTGCACTTTTGGCCATGTGTATAGAGCTTTCCTGGCGCTTTCCCAGGCCATTGCCTAAAGGCTGCCATTGAAGTTGAACCTGTTCGACTTTAGTGTCCAGTAGAACGCCAGTTGCAGGTCACGTGATCTAGTGACAGCCGGTGATTGGCCGAATCTCAAAGTGTTCTGGCCGTCTGTAGTGTTTTTTTGCCATGGTGGGAGGAGCCATACAGACAGTATCTGTTATTGTTTAGACTACGTGCAAGTTTATAGGCTACTCTTTGTTGATAAAATGGTTTTCAATTTTTCTTATGAAACTACAACCATCAATTCATCGCAATGTATAAACATTAAACATTCCTCAAACTCACTACCATTCTCCATATTTACTCAATATTTATTAAATTTATTTTGTCAACAACACCTCTAGGCCTACATCAAACTGGCGACCACTAAGAGGAAACATTGGAATCCACTATTACCCTCGTGTATAAGCTTACTGGCCGCTAAAAATAGTGGTTTCAACATATTTTCCCGTTGTACAACATATAGATATACCTTTTGAGAGAACACAAAGTCCGTTACGGGAAACGCGTTACCAGTCATCTCCGCTCACGATACATGACTAACTGCAAGAACACCTTGTGTTGCAGAAGTGCTGTGTGATGAGAGGATTACGTGACTCATGTCACGTAAGGAAGGTATGTTTTACGTGACCTGCAGTCTGCAACTCTACAGGTCACGTTATGTATGAAGTTCCCTGCCACTTTATTCAATGTTTGTGAAGATACAAGTTCACCGTACAGTATTATTTTGTAAATCTTAAACGTCTGGACATGGATCTAATTAAAGGAAAACCGGTTCATTTTGTGAATTTTACTTAAGAAGAATATTAAGCTTAATGATAATTTAGGTACTTAAATTAACATGTAATCACTTTCTGTGTTAAACCTTCATCAAACGGAAATTGCGAGGTTAAAAGTGTTAATTCCTTGATGATTAATATATGAAAGGGTCAAAGTGCTGTTGCTTGACGCAGTAATATTTCAACTCCAGTACTTTTATTTCTTTACCTTTGCAAACCTCAAGGGTATTTTAATTTCATCATCTTACAGAGCTACTTGTAGTTTTAGCAGCCAGCGTTAATAAATTGATAAGATAAACTTCTGGTGAAACTATTTGAGATATGAAAAATGAGATAATCTCTTATTTAGCTGAAAAGGAAATAAAACTAGGGCTTTGGAAGCATCCAGGCAAAATGATTTTGACAAAGATTTTAATTTTTAAAGTGATGTACCTATCTAGATACGTTTATTTAAAAACTAAAAATTGGAATATCAGTTTTAATGTAGTTTATGTTTGTTGCTACCATATAGCTTTACAAATTAATTCCGTGATGTAGTCCTTAACCACAGCCACAGACAAGTAGATATTATAAAATACCAGTATCTTTTTTATATGATTAATATTGTTAAAATTAAGTACCTATAACCTCTACCCGTCATTTTATTGCTTCAGGTTACTATTATTTTCTTCGGACTTCGGCATGAGTACGTAGTCTTTATGCAATTCTAGCTGTTTACCCGTTCCCCGCTTCGTATAAAGTCTGTTCCAGTATGATGACTGTGAAGTTTACTTCATCCTAGAACGGTACTCTTCGTGAAGAAAACCATAACACCTTTATAGAGACGAGGGCTTTAAAGCCCTAACGTCTCTTTTTGTGCAACTTTTGTTTAGGAATAAATTCCTTTGTAACTATTGTTATAAAATGTGCACGGCTTCTACATTTAAGGTCTATATTAATTTGTTTGCCTGTAATAAAGTGTTTTTGTCAAAAAGTGATATTTGTGCCTTATAATTATATAAGTTATCTGTTAAAGTGTCGGTTAACCCCTGCACTACCCCCAAGTAGAGCTTAAAACATGGGGGTTGTAGCTTCCTTTGAGGATAGCACAAGAATTAACCTCAACACTCTGATTAATTAGTTTGAATTTAAGAATTAAGTAAAATACCTTGAGATAAAGGAAAGATTTAATTTGACAAATACTCGCAGTGAGTACACAGGAATAAATTACAATAGATGAGAACCGATATTGAGAACAGGCTACTATTCACAACTTTATGATGACGACTGAAGATTAATTACAAGCTAAGCTTTAAATCGAATAGGTAAGTTTAAAATAGATTATTGGAATTGAGTGAAACGTGAATTAGATTAAGTCAATGATTAGAATTAAACTGAACTTTAAATAAATTAAATAAATACTACTAAATTAAAGAAATTTAAACAAGTTGTAAAGGTAGTTTGGCCCCTAAACCTAGAGTACGTAACTTAGGAGAAGCGATCAACTTGAAAACTCGAAGCTGACGTCCTCCTGAAGTCGGTCCTGGAGTGGGGCGAAGGACTCAGTCAGGGATGATGAAGGGCTGGAGGTTAAGACAGACTGCCGCTCCCAGACGGTTGTACCCCGTAGGTCAACTCTGCTGACGCACAAGTATTGAAGTCCACTGTCAGCAATCAGCACTGCCAGCACGAGGCAAGCAATGCCGATGTGAACCACTACGATACACTTCCACTGGTCTGTTGTAAAATTAAACATTTCGGGAAGGTGCAACTCCGGTGTATGTTATAAAGTGACCCTCTTAAGTGAATCATCAAATTTAGTGGTAATTCTATAAACAATATTTTAATAGTGTTACCAGTACACTAACTACCATATCAACGAACCACCAGAAGAAGTCGTATCAACAACAATGCTGAATGTTAGTCCAAAACAACAAAAGTAGGTTTTTGGAAGTAAGAAAGAAAGCAGAGTTTGGATTTTAATGAAGGAGTCGTCGTCAGCCAACAATAAAACCCGGAGGAAGATTTCTTCAAGACTTGTCTTTGTTCCGAAACTCATCTGAGGACAAATGAGAACGACTTTCATTAAGAGCTTCACAGGAGCCTCGAACTGTCGAGCTTCGACAACTCAGTTGTTTTACTAGAAAAGAAAATTATAAGAAAGAGATTTACAGTTATAGTATGTTACTTACATACACCTTTTTTTCTTACACACCATCAAACACATTCACGTTGTTGAAACTTCACAAGGTCGATATCTATATTATGTAGATAATTAATTAGTATTAAATAACCACTACTTTAGCATAACATCAACATATCGGTGTAGCTTTTTAACACAAATACCGGCAGAAAAGTATATCGATTGTAAGCTAGTTACATCTATATTATGTAGATAATTAATTAGTATTAAATAACCACTTCTCGATTTAAGGACACCATTGACAGTCACACGTTCCGAATAAATATTCAAATTGAAGTACGACCAAATTTAAGGACATCATAAATGGGTGGACAGAATACAAATAAATATTAAATAAATAACTTTATTCACCAAAACAGATTGTACAATCCAAAAGGCTTCGTCAAGATAATATACAAATAGTAGAGTAAAATATAAGTAAATTAAAATATATACAAATCAATGAGAACAAGAGTAAAAGTATATACATACAAGTTATTAGAATATCAGATCCAATCAGAGATTATGAGTACACGTTCATTAAATATAACAAAAAGATAATAATTAAATAACCAAATAAATGTTAGAAACACACGATTATTTAATTTAGCATAAACTGGCAAAATCATTAAAATTGTAAATTACATTAGACAGAAAAAATTGCTTTAGACTAGAACTAAATCGGGAGTACGATTGTTCCATCCTCAACACAGCCGGAGGCATATTGAAAATTTTAGCCAGAATAGTAAACTACTTTTCATATAAAGTTAATCTATGTTTAGGCACTAAAACAACACTATTTCTTGTATAATCATGGACACTTATATATGTCATATGTATATATACTATTTTAGTAATGTGTATATGTTTTCATTGTATATATAGTCGTGTTCATTCATATCGTGTTGTTTAATAGTCTAATAACCTCATATAGGTACATAGCATATAGTGAAAGAATTTTGAAATGATAAAATAATTTTCGACAGCTGTCAAGACGGGCGGAATGATTCATTATTCTAAGGGCTTTTGGACTGTAAAAATCTTGTGACTATCTGTTGAATTTCCCAAAATACTATACCATAGTTTAAGTGAGACTGAAAATAGGAGTTATAAACAAGAAATAAAGTTTTAATTTCACATAGGGGCGAGCTGTTTGATTGCATAGCAGGCTGAGTTGAGTTTTGGAATTAACTCTTGCACATGTCCTTTCCACGTTAAGTTACTATCCAAAACTAAACCTAAAAACTTAACGTTATTTACATATTTATTACTGGCAATGGAATTTCTGGCTTGATCGGCAGGGCGCTGCCTCCTCGATAGTAGTATGGATTGGCTTTGTGCTAAAGTCTAGTATTTGAGTTTTGGATACATTAATTTTAGACAAGTGAATAGTGGTAGCATTCTCAAGTGGTAGATCCGAGTTCGAGTCCTGGATGGTCCACAAATGTTGTCTTAGAATCGACTTAGTAATTATATGTATATTTTTAATACTAAATACTCTGGCTGTTTGCAAAACAATCTATATATGTTTAAAACAGTGTTTTCATTAGTTTTATCATATGTTCTTAACACATAAAAGTTTTTTCTACATTAAAATCAAGACAAATTTTGCAGCACAGAACGTGACAACAGAGGTCTGGAGAACAGAAACAGGTGTTGTCAAACCATTTTAATTGTATTGTATAGCCACAGATTTCTAGCTATTGTGCGAGTATATACAAATTAAATTAAATATATCTGGCTTAATTATAAGAATATAATAAATATGTATTGATTAGTAGAATAAGTACTTACTGTGAATAATTACTGTCAATAAATATTGACATGGTGCAAGTAATTAGGGGATCAAACATCACCAGATGGTTTATTAGCTCATAATAAACAAGAAATTTCATATAACACATAGTCCCATAGGCACATAGGCTCGCTTAGTTTTCTGTCAATCGTACTCGTTCAAAACAGTTAATTGCAAACTCAATTTGTTTAATATGAGGATATTTGCAATGAGTTGTTTCTTTGTGTACGTTTGTGCTAGGACTGCTTTTCAGTATAAAAACAATATTAAAATTATTTCCTTAATACAGTTTACTATACTGCATTAAGGAAATTCTTTAAGGATTGTGTAGTAAGTAAGTGATGTACTTCTGATCTTATTTCATTCTAAGTATTATGTTTTAAATATTGAATATTAGTTTATATCTATATTTAACAGTTTTGTATATTGGCCTTTTGTTTCAAATTCTATTAAAGTTTAACAGCTGTTTCTTCAAAACATTAGGCTTCTGTCACTTAAGTTTCTTTATAAAATTAAAACATGTATTTCTCTTTATTATTTGTATCATGACAAACATCATCGTTCATCACTCGTACCTAAAGTTTCATTTTGACCTTCGGTCAGTTAACAACCTCAGCTGCGCCTCGGGCGTTAACTTGACCTCTAGTCAAAAAGTGCCACTTTAGGACTTAACAATGAAACATACTATTTTATTATTTCCTTCTAAATACAGCTGAGTTAGGCACATTTATTGACGAGCTTAAGTTGAACCTTTATTCTTGGAAAAATAAAGGTGGCTTTAACTATATTTTTATCTAATGGCACTATCTGTTCCAATCGGAATGATTGAGCTATTCTAAAGAAGTCGACTTATGTAAATAGAACTTTTAACTATCCATCTCAAAGGGGTTTAGTTTACTTTCTGATAATTAATCTATTTTGGATCGATACTAAGCTCTAGTTGAATGAAGATCGGTCAGGACTAACTAGCGTTACAACAGCTGATGTGTCCTGTAAACATTATAATTGAGACTGTTAATAGTAAACAAATAGTTAAATTTTAATGATTTTAAATCGAATACAATTTATTATTTCAAAAATTATTGTTGTTACATCCGTATTATGGCTAAATGTATTGTTCATCAGTTGTTCCATGAGTTTCTTAAAATATTTTGTGTAAAAATACCATATAACATGTACTTTATTACTGAAGAAATTTGAATACAAAATTTTTAACTGATCCAAAACTCGAATTCGGACCTCTCATTTGGCGGGTAAGGATGCTGACCATTACACCCACAGTTGTCAGGTATACCTAGTTATGTCTTCGTGTTATTTAATTCGGTTTCGTCTTTATGTATGTGCGCTAGTACCTTAATCAAAAAGTCTTAATTCATAAGGAATGTAAACTGGGTTTGGTTGACCAAACAATTATACAGGGTGAAGACACAAGTCGGCTGACAACCCATTTACACCACTAACCCCAAGACATGGAGGCGCGCCAGCTTGCTCCAACCGTTCAACCAAGATTTTATTATAATATTTCCTGAAGTTACCGATACTTATTCTGTTGCCGCATTTACCAAATGGTATCTGATACAACCTTATTGGTGGGGAGCGGAGCGTGTTAACATCAACAATGAAAACTACAAAACAAGTTGCCCTAAAATTTTTGGTAACAACTTTCTTTTTGATGTACTTAAGAATAAATTAAACGGTGAGTACTAACCAGACAAATACTGACTGGAAACCTGGCGGGTAATTATTTCTGAAACTATTAAAAAAACAGTTTTATCAGGCATACCACAAATATATACTTCAAATTGTGTAAAGTATTTAATTCTGAATGTTTATCGTCCTTATTGTATATGTGACTGTCAATAGTACCTTAAATAAAAAAGCTATAAATATTACAAACATACTTAATATACTATGTCAAATGACTTATTTAGGTCTTAGTTTGAATAAACACTAAATAGCTAATTTATTTGCACAGAAATTTGAAGACAAGACAGAGCCGGTACTAGAGCCTGGATTTCTCACGGGCGGTTAAGGGTGCTAACTTACCAACCGGCCCACTATTTATGTTGAGGTTAAGAGTAGTGAAGGGCTTAAGCCCAAACTTATTACTTTGGCAAAATCAATAAAGATGTTTTATTATTGTTTTATATTATATTACTTCAAATTTAGTAGTATTTAGTTTGAGTGTTTATTATTTATTTATTCATGATACAATACAGATTACATCCAATATTACATCGTGGCATTTTGAATATAAATATTATTAAATATTAACAAAACTGACAAAACTCGAACACAATTTAAATTTTAAATAGTTTTCATTATAATTATTATATGACATTAACGAAAAGTATACATTATATAAATAATCTAATTGATAACAATATTTAAATAAATATACAATAAACACATGTAAAACACATGCACTTTATGGGAATAACACTGTAACTACATGCAAAATTATGACAATAACATTATACAGTACAACATTTATCACAAAATACATTAAGGTAACAAACAATACTTATCTACTACATACAATTTAATTTTGACGTTAAAAGAAGCCGAGGTCGAAGCTGGCAAATCAAATTTTGGAGAAAGAGCGTTGCACAGTCGCATCATCACATTCACTGGAGTATGAGCTCCTAAGCTGGTGCGTGAGAACTGAGGACTGAACAACGCTCGGACCCTGGACGCGGGCCGAGGCACAAGGAAGTTCAGTTGAGATAGAAGTTCACTACAGTCAACATGGCCATTCATTTTTTGTAAAAATACCAGCATACCCAAGTTTCTACGCTTGTGAAGGCTTTCATATATTAAAAATTGACAACAGCTGAGAATAAGGAATTTAAAACGTATATACACCAAACTCCTTGAAATACAAAAAAACTTAGAAACTTAATCTAAAGCTGTTCAATTATGTGAGAAAGAGTGATAAGAATACTACACGCTAAACCCAAATTCTTATCTTGATCTAACTAAGGAGAAATATAACATTTTGAAAGTATTTACATTTTTAATGAAGTAACTAGAACGATGACAGTCAAACCCTAGTGTTCTATATGCTGTTTTACACGATTCAATGATATGATGGGAAAAGTATAGTTTTTCGTCAAAGATAACTCCAAGATCTTTGATTTGTTTTGCTTTTAGAAGTCAAAAAATACCTCCGATATTATACTGAAATTGTACGAACCTCTGAGTACGTCTGGTGTATCGCACCACAACACATTTGTCAACATTGAACTCCAAGTTGTTCTGACTCCAGAGTACTAAACGGTCTATGTCATTCTGAAGAAGTTGACAGTCGTTAACAGAATTTATTTCACGAAATATTTTCATATCATCAGCGTACAGAAGAACTCTACTATTCCTTACAGAATCCACAACATAATTAATAAATATCAAAAACAGTAATGGGTCCAGATTTGAACCTTGGGGGACGCCAGACTGTACTAAAAATGCATTCGAATTGGAGTTTGAGAATTTTACCTTTTGTTTTCTATTGTGAAGATAGATTGAAAAAAATATAAAGCATTTAGAAAAACCGAAAAAAATTAGTTTTTTTAACAACTGAAAATGATTAACTTTATCGAAAGCTTTAGAAAAATCGGTGTAAACAACATCCACCTGACCCCTTTATCCAAAGAAGAAATACAAACATTAGTGAAACTGAGAAGATTGGAATTGATAGATTTCCCTGGAAAAAGCCATGTTGATGTGTTGTAACGTAATTTTTTACATGGTTAAATATTCTGTCAAACAAATATACTCAAAGACTTTTGCTGGGGTTGAAAGAAGAGCTACAGGCCTGTAATTTTTGAAGATTGGAACTACTTTTGTTAATTTCCAGCAGTCGGGAAAACAACTTTTTGAAAGTGACAAGTTAAATAAGTGATGAAGAGGTTTGAGTAGAAAATCTGAACAACCTTTGAAAATGTAGGAAGGAATGCCATCTGGGCCAAAAGATCGCTTTGATTTGAGTTTTTTGATAGCGTGAGATACTTCACCCTCCGAAATGTCAGAGATAGTTAGACAATTGATATAAGAAGGAAGCGGTGAGCAGAGTGCACTGCTTATCAGCTGATCCAAGGTCAGTGTAGAAGAAACATAAACAGAATTGAAATATGTTGCAAAGGCTCTAGCAATCTCCTCACTCCCCTCCACCTATACCCCGTCCAGTGTCATTGTTGAAACAAAACATTAGTCGACCTTAACTTCTTTATATTTTTCCAGAAAGATACAGGATTGTTTACAATATTGTCTTCTAAATGTGAAGTATATTTTAAATAATCGTTCTTAATTAATTGTTTTGATTCAGCTCGGATTTGCTTGTACTCATTTAATATGTTAACACTTCTAAGCCTTTTGTACAATCTTTGTTTACGTTCTTTCCTCCTTATACTTTTAATTGTATTGTATGAAAACCTGACAGGAAATTTATTGTTTCTATATTTTGTTAGTGGTACATGAGAATTAATTTTTGAGTAAAAATATTATAAAAAGAATCCATTCAATCATTAATATTAAAGATATTGACAACGTTATCCCATTTGGTGGCTTCTAATGAACGATACAGTTTTAAAAAATTGGCTTTCTTAAAATTATACTTATTGCCTAAACATTATGACCCTTGCTTTATCACCCTAAACATGTGACTGTCAACATTTGACTTGAATAAAAAGGCTTTTAAAATGTATATACAAACTAAGACCGAAAATAAACTTGAAAGGTACTATCATGTATTGCGCAGTTCACGACAATGGTTGCAATGCAGACACGCTTGTGTAATGCGTAATGGTATTGCCAAGCCTTGATGCTCGAGCAGTAGCAGCATTGCAGAGCTGTTATCTCTGTTATCACCACCACTCACCCTTATCACTTAGTCTGCACGCACTTGTGCTGAATAAACAAGCAACCGAGGCCAAGCACACAAGACGCAAGGTTGGTTATGTCACCTAACCACACCAACTGCGTAGTTTCAGCTGGGCTTATTTGGGATTCTTTATAGAGACGTAGACGTTTTTGAACAGTTGGTCAACATTTCTTCTGTCAAAATAAATAAAAACACTCTTCATGTAAATTGAAGGAATATCCTCCTTACAAATGACAGACTGTGGTTCTCGTTCTATGGGCGTATTTATCATATTTGAAAAAGTACCCCCCTTAAACTTTTGAAAGGATGACAATTTCCGAACGCCACTTTACCACTTGTCATTTAGTGTTTCAAAGGTTACTTACCACTCGGGTATTTTGCTCCCATCTTTGGAATCAAGATTTTGGGGAGTAAGTTTGAACTTTTTATAAGAACCCCTATTGTGTGACATCTTGTTTTATAGGGCATAAAATATAAAATGACACTGCCAAAAACTTGTACAACTAACCTGTACAAACTTTTTGCTGTAAAAGTAGCTGCCAAAGGTTAAGTAAGCTTAATATTATACATCAACCAATGAGATGTTCCCTGTTATGAGGCTAGCAACAAG
This sequence comes from Matsumurasca onukii, assembly GCA_018831715.1. NCBI lineage: Eukaryota > Metazoa > Arthropoda > Insecta > Hemiptera > Cicadellidae > Matsumurasca > Matsumurasca onukii. The sequence goes on from CM032065.1 coordinate 29,731,606, forward strand.
ATGCTACTGATATGTTTCTATATAACAATGAAAGATGTACCAGTATTTGACCGTATTTGGTTACCAGACGATATTTTATATATAAGTGAAACCGATCTAATTACACCTGATAATAGTTTGAGCCCTTTATAGAACCTTGAGTTAGAAGAGTCTGTGATCTTGTCACAAGATATGTTAAATAAGGCTGCCTGACATTAACTCAAATACGTAACTCCAAGGATCTACTAGTTAAAAGCGTTCAAATGAGATATAACGGTTGTATTTCTATTTGGCAATCCAAAGCTAATAAGTCATCTTGCCTTTTGTTCGTAAACCAGATTTCTTCCAATTTAGGAGTGAGAATTGAAGCCCCAAAATCGCCAACTTGTACGTTTAAGATACTTCTCATGATACAAATTATATTAAACTATTAAATTGTCAAGATACCTATGCATTCAAGCTTAACTAAAGAGAAAAAGAACACCAGTAGTTGAGACGAAAATCCTAATTCCTACGAAATCAAATATTGATGGCGACACGTTTTATCAAAGAATGTCCCTCAAACATCCAATTGTATACAGTTGGAAATCTTCATCTGCTGGAATATTCAGTATTGTTCACTAAGATAAAGTCTTCTTGTTTGTATTTCTGGTTTCTTGTAGAATGTTACTTATAGAATGAATGAATAACCTGGCTGAAATTGCAGGAGAGGGGATCGTTGCAAACTAACTAACAAGATCGGCATGATATTCAGTATTGGGTAAGTAAACCCATAACCATGTAAGTAAATATTTAACGTTGAATGGATGTGGGTACAAGGAAAAAGCATCGGTATACACATTTTTAAGACTGAAGTTGAAACACTATTTTGGTAATAGTGTAAGATTATTTTATACTACACTATTTAAATTCAAATTTTTATTATATAAAAATATACAAAATTTTTATTGAGTATGATTTATTCTTACAAGCTTTCAACCCCAGAATTTTAATGAACACATAACAAGCCCAACACCTGACTAAGACCTTTCTCACCCACATTTCATTAACACTAAACATATGGGTGAACTAAGCCCTTGAGCGAACCTCTAGACAAGGCTAGCTTAGAACACTTATCTATTCAACACATCTAGCAATGTTTCCGGCACTGTCTCTTCACGTCGTTATTTACGATACAAAATACAAATATAAATCAAACCTTTTGAAAAATTTACTCACTTTTTTAAAATATATTTTTTCGTGACCGGTTTTCGGCTATAAAGCCATCATCTCGGCAGTACATCAAAACCAAATTTTATTTTCTTAATATCAAAATAAAATAATATAATAATTAATATCTTAAGACAATAATATTTGGTTTTGATGTACTCGCCGAGTGTGATGACTTTATAGCCGAAACCTGGCCACAACTACCATTTTAAAACTTTGAATTACTTTTGTTTATTATTCTTGATGTTTTTGTCCATACTTTGTGGTAGTCTAAAATTATGCAATGACAGCATCTTTGTACTTAACCACATTAATTTTTTTTTTAATTTTAAAATTAAGAATTAATGTGGTTAAGGCAATCGTGTACTACTTTATTTATTTTCTTTAAACTTTGTACAATAAATCAAACCTTATCTGAAATATTACTTCTGGTATAAATATAAAGTACTAGGCAACAATACAATTTCGTATCATACAGTATTAAGAGAGAAATGAAAATTGGATCGGAACAAAGTGTTTGCAAAGCACATATGAGCTCTTTAATATCTCTTTACCCTTAAACAATTGGCTTTGTTACTCATTGTGCACTTATCAAACACATCTGAGTACATAACAATTGTTAATTAAATACATTACTTTTAAAAACGTAGAAGGCGAACAAAACCAAATACTAAACTGGAAATACTTTCATAGCTTGTAATTATACATTGTACACTCATCGTACTAGTAAGTATGGACCTTTAGCAAGCCTTTCCATCCTTACTCTTCACAAAGAAAGGAGACAAGTCAACAGTAAATATTATTTTAGAAATAAAAACTCACTTTCACAATGAAACATTCACAAAACAAACAATCGAAAGTTCTGACTCAAGCCAAAATGAAGGCTATTTAAAGTTGAGAAGTGTTAGATGCGTCGATCACTTTGAAGTCCGATTTGTGGCCTTGTTTTCAACAAACTGCTTGAGACTCCATCGGTTCTTGGTTCGACTCTGAACAAATGTGATTGTTCGACATTTTGTTTCAACTCAAAATTTTAAAACTAAATCATAACCTTGTCTTTTTTTAAGAAATTTATTTCATACGACCCTCAGTAGCTATTTTTACTGACAACTCGCGAGCTGTCCTTCACGGATATAGTTCACAATCACAAATAGGTTGCTTATTTGTATGTCTTTTAACTAGTACGATTTCGTACAGCAGCTTTTCAATGTTAAACATTATGCTAGGGGGTCACCACTCCTGCATGACGCTTAGCAATGCATTCCACTATGGTATCCTGAAAATATACACCATGTCTAAAAGAAAACTACAAATTTGTTGTGGTGTAAACATTTTATTAATAGGTATACACATTGTAATGAAAATTTCAACATGTCTCCCGTTGTTGGCAAAAAGATATTCACTGTGGGTGTCTAGCTCTGACCACGCCCTATGCCACATTTCATCAGTGATGTTGCTGAAGATTTCATTAATTCCCAATCTTAATTCTTGAATATTGAAGACTTTTCTCCTATAAACCTGGTTTTAATAAAACCCACACGAAACAATCACATGGTGTTATGTCCGCGGATTATGGAGGCCAGCGTATCGGACCGTCACGCCCAATCCACCGCGAAGGGAAAGAGTTGTCAAGAGACTGTCGAACAAATGTGGCGGAGCACCATCTCGCTGGAAGATTACATTGAGCTGCAGGTCTTGTAGCTGTGGAAAGCAAAGTTTTTTCACGTCTAGGTAAAGGTTACCAGTTTTTTCTTCGAAAAAAATCCGATCAAGAACATTAGCTGCATAGTGTTTGCATAATATTTAGTTATCTTGGGTAGTCTGTTGCAAAGTTTGTACTGTGAGCGTTTCTTTAGTATTCTTTGAACACTAGGTTTTGGCAATTTTTACTCACGTGCGGCAGTTAGATCAGATTAATGCGGGCTGCGACGAAATGATTGTTGCACGTGTTCAACAACATCAATTGGGGGCTTAGGCTTACCATAACTTTACAATTGTTCAATGCTTCCATTGACCATAAAGCACAAACTTATTGTACAAGACTCGTATGCAGTTTTTGATGGAGGATGTCGACCATAGCGTGTCCTATATCTCTGTTGTACCAAAATATCTGATTTTTTTCGATATACCATTTAACATGTTCGGTAGGTTTTGGAAATTGAAGCTTTTAGTGACAGCAGTGTATTAGCTGGTTACATGTAAATTATATCAAAAGAAACTTTGTAGGTTCCTCTACCTTAGAGTAATCTCAAAAATGTTCCGTTTGCACCTAAGAACATTTTATTAGTTTTCAGTTTCTTTTATAAGTTGTGCAGTTTTTTTTGTACACGGTGTATACCCCCAGTGAATTTTTCACCTTGGAGTTTAAGTAAAAAGAGGACGCAACAAACCTAGTTTTGCCTCATTCATTACCTCGTTTAAATTCCAGATAGTGAATGTCTTATGTAAGAGATGCAAAGTTGTGCGTATAAAGGGATTGATGGCACGGAAACGTGACAGTCACATAACATGTGCTGAAGGTGTGTTTTACGTGACCTGTGTACACAAATATGTTAGTCCACTGTAGAGTTATTGAGCTGTTAATATACAGGGTGTTTCAAAGATCACAACTTAATCAAGTGACCGTGTACGGTAACCTGTTTCTTTAATTCCCATTATGTAATGTGTTCGCAGAGCAGTCATGAACACTTTGATACCACTTTCAGCGTTATGGGGTCCCCTCGATATGCAGCTAATGTGAGAAAATGCGTTAATCAAACATTTGATAAGAAAATGATTGGAAGACAATTAGCAATAGAAATGCCACCAATATCTTTTGATCTATGCAATGAATTTTCTTTTCGGTTTATTGAAAACAAAACCGCCAACAATAATTGAATAGCTCTAATATGCCATCCAAAACCTGTTCGAGGAAATAGATGCTAGCAAACGTTGCTTGAAACGTAAATGCACTAACAAAAGGGGGTTACCAGTTCGGAAAACACCACAGATAAGAAGGCAATAAACTTTAAAGCGGGTTGATTACACACTGGTGTCTTAAGACATCGTGTCTTAAGACACTAGTCTTGTCTGCTGATGTCGCACTTAAACCAACCAATGTTATCAAATCAGAGCTTGATTTGAGTCTAAAACATCCACTCTGCTTCAGACATGTGTCGCACGAGACCGGTTCGCCGGTCTTTTGTCTTATGACGCATAAGACACCGACTCCGCGCATGCGCAAAACTCATTTGTAGAATCGCGTCAGTGTTGTAGATCGAGCCAGTTTTAGCTGAAAATAATGAAAAAATTAGCTAAAAAAACCTATTTTTCTTTATTGTTGATTTAAAAATAAATTGTTATGCATACATTATCATTGTCTTAAAATTATATAAAATGCTTGGAAATATACCTTTAAAATATCTTCAGCCTTTCATCAATGGCTATAGATTGGCGAAAGTTACTCTCACCCACAGTACACTGTCTATTCAGTAAGTATTCAGTAAGCTAATTCCATCCTATAACACGATTTTAATGTCTCTTGATGGTCATTCAGCTGTTGAGTGATGACTGATTGGCTTGAAATAGCAAAGTTTGCAATCCAATAAGGGTGGGTCCAATAAGTACGATTAATGTATATCCTACGTGTACGACGTCTTCGTCTGATAATTGCTAGTAACAACATACGACTACATGCACCCTCCTCTGATAACATATTGCAATCTACTAAACAGTTTCTATTGTCAGGTATGAGACGTAAGTCATAAGACACGAGACATACAAAAAACATGCATGTTTCATTCAATTTCCTCAGACAAGACACTTGTTTTAGACACTTACTGTCAAATTGTCAAAGTGTCAATTGTAGCAGTAAAACAAGTCTCAACATATTTTAATTATTTTAAACGTTGAAAAATTACTTATAAAACTTTACACTTTATAACCATATTGTTTTTTTATTTATTGAAAATTGTCAATCAATTGAACATTATTTAAAGATTGAGTTGTTTATTTTCTATGGACATCTCTACTCTTTATTCCCCATATTTACCAAACAAAGGATAGTGGGCACAATTGTTTTTCCTAGGCACATTATAATGTAAGTTTACAATTTTTAATAAACAAAAACAATATTTACTTTTGCAAAACAGGAAACATCCCAATTTGTTCGTTTGAGTTGTTGAAAATGACGACCTTCAACAAGGTTGCATAACCGGAAACGACTTACCATTGATTGTTGAGATAACTATGGGTAATTAACAAACTTAAACATTAAAATAGTGTTCTCCGTTCCATTGTTCTTGCGTTGGCTGTCTAGAGAAATGCATGGCGGAGATAAACAGGTAAGACAGAAATTATAATAACTTTGTCATTTCTCATTTGATTTTCAAAATTACACCTTTTTGGAAAGGGACTGAGTATACTAAAACAAGTTGTGCTTATTAATGTGTTAAGCAAATACTAGTTTTTAAGTTATTCAGTTTCGAAAAATTTAAACCTCTGCCATTTTAAATCTGTTAACAAATATAAACTATTATTTTCCTATTTAGAAATGGTATTTAAATTAGTTTACCACAGTTTGGTTAGTATTGGTTCATTAGTTTTATTTTAGTAAAATATTATTGTATTGAGGCAAGGAACAAGTCTACAGAGTATGTCTAGAGAGTTCAAAGTCACCCTGTATATGTAAATAGCTTGTAAACATGCATCTCCTGTGTAGTAAGTTTAGGAACCAAATATTTTAATAATAAGTAACAAAGAAGTACATCAAATAATCCAATAAGAAATGTTGTATATTTATGAAATATTATAATGTTAAGTAGATTTACAAGAACACCATACAAGTTATAAGTCGACATCTGTCATGGATGAAATATTGTAACTTGTATTTATTGTATTTATTTAAATGTTTATTCATGGTTAAGATTATTTAAATGTGAAAACAGGCTTCTGTGAAATGTACCTTAGGCCGATATATTTGTTGAACTGTGATTCTTATGTTCTAAGTGTTCTATAATTAATACTTATTTACGTTTTAACCTAATTTTTTTACTTAATATGTTATATTAAATTTGATCAGCCAAAATTCAGTATTTAAAATGTTTGTTTGGGGTGGTATTGCGATTATGGATTGACGGGCTGATTGGTAAGAGATTAAAAATCATACTATTTATTCCAGTTGTTTTTGTTCTTAATTGTACTATACTCGTACCTCACTGTTTATTATTGTAATTACTACTATTATTATTATTACTATTATTTAATAATGTATTATATTTCTATTATTTGTCATTACTTTACTAAACTTTATCATTATTATTCAATTACTCTAATTTAATCATATTAATATATTCAACTGTATAAAAATAGCTTATAAGTAGAGATAAAAATAATACTGTAGTTGACTAATTATTATATGTTACTATTTATTCAAATATATGATAAAAGAATGAGTAAATATTTATAGTCCTCCCCTCAAATAGCTTATGCTAGAGGGGTAAGAAATACACTGTTTTGTATTATATTTAAATTTGTATGCAAATAAACGATTTGAAATGAAAGTGTTCAGAAAGCACATTATAAAGTCTATATTTCTTAATTTTACTTCAACAACATTATACTTATTGAGCGTATCTAATGTACAGATCTGTACATTTTGTACCACTGTTTACCTCAATATCAAATCTTATCGCGTAACGACAGAGGGAGCCTACATAAACACAATTTAAGGAAATGACCTCGTACATACTTATAAAATATGATACACGAACTTAAAATACGACTTTTCAATTTCTGATAAGTGTTAAAGGTCAATTCAAGAACAAAAGTTATTTGAAGACAAACGTTTCAGTTTAAAAACAGTTTCGCTTCGAACACCAGAAGTAATAGGTTTGACAAAATGATCAGAACACTTTTGGTTTTATTTGTAGGTAAGTTAAAGTTTACAGTACTAAACCCCTACATTTGACCCGTCTTGGACTAAGGCCAGCTTTTCATCCCTTTTATACACTATGGCTATATAGGTCACTAACTAGACGAGCAACATTATATAACTATAGACACCTTGTCTTCCATATGTGTACGGTTTATGGTCCTAATTATAACGTTAGGTTTTATATAAACATAAAAGGTGATCCATTTGTTTGGACAGATATAAAACGTAAACAGTGCTCAGACGACAATATTTGTTTTAGATTAGTTTTTAATTTGACTTATTCAGTCAATTACAAATCTAGCTATGCATAGGTTAAGTGTTGACCAAGCTTTTAAAGCTTATTAAAAAATGGGAATTCAAAACAAAGTCAGTTTTGTGCACTACGCGAAATAGTCTATATACACAAACGTCTTTAAACACATTGTTCTTTTGTTGTTTATAGTGGTATTTCTATAAAACATTTTCTATTTGAATGTCTCATTACTTAAGCCTTCGTATAAATTAGTTCTGTTTTGTTGGTCGATATATTTTATTGGTTGGGACCATAGGAAAAGGTTTAAGGACAAAAGTTTAAAATAATGTCAATCATTCGTGCTTGCTAAATAACTTGTTTTCATTAGAAGTAAAATGATAATCCGTTAGTTCCCAGGGGCCTCTACAGCCATAACTACCGACTATTGGCTGAAGCGGGGTCGAACCTGCAAACTTTAGATCCGTCTTCTCGCGTGCTAGCAACTCAGCCAACACGCCTGTGTATTTTTTTTTAATATCTTTATTTAATTTATAGTTTATACATTCATAGCAGTAATATTTTATCCACCCTTGCTATTGCTAATTGGAGGAAAGCTATAACAAAGTTTACAAATTGTGTCATGCATATAATTATGAACATATAGTATTTTATATTACTAACATAAATAATTTAACAATTCAAAAAAGGTTAGATGGAATTTAGAGGAAAAAGTATACATCGCAAATTAAAAGAATAAAGTGTTTAATTTTTTTCATTTTATAAAATTAATAATTTTAAGGAAACAAATAACTTACAACATCAATCTTAATGACTCAAGTTAAAATACAATCCGTATGAAGAATGAACACAGTTAAGTTGGTTGATTCTAAAAAGAAACCTTCTTTTGGAGAAACAACCAACCAAATTATGTTTAATCTCGGATGAAATATACAGTATATTAAGACAAATCAGAGTCAATCTAAAAAGACTTTATTGACATTCCATCTAACTTTGTTGAGGCATGTCAACGATTTGACTGACACAGAACAGATAACTTCCTTGTTTACATATGTGCCCTGTGTTATCAATTATTTAGCTGTTTTGTAGAAAACCCCAACCAATCCAGTAAAGCTTGTTGATGGAAGTTATCGACAATCCGTATTACTTGGATTGTTTGGGTTTTCAATCAACTATAAAATTCAAAATTAGGAGATCTACTACATGTTTTAACTAAATTAAATTGTAGTTGTGTTTTGACGTAATCATTTTCAGTTATGTTTGTATACCTACTAATTATGTTTATTTGTGAAGAATAAAATTATTTACAAAACACAAAAATATGACTGAGCGGAAGAGAGATGTTAGAGGGGCATTTACTGCCATGGTTTGCACTACAGACTGTGTCCTCCATGAGGAGTTCAAAAAAGTCCTTGACAAGATAGCCTTTACTCTATTAAGTATTATTAAGTGGCGGAAAAAAATCAGTGTAAAAAATGTTGTTATGATCGAAACTGAATTAGCCATAATCAAAGCTGTCTCCATGAGGCTCAGAGGAACAAGAAAAGCTATTTCGTCAATATCATTAGAAGATGGCGCTTTGCTGTAAAATTTTTAAATTATTGTAATTTGTAGCTGTGCATTTTGTAACAATATATTGTATTATTATAAAAAAATATATAAACAGTATATATATAATAACAATAAAAAATAAATAAAATTATGTAAAACACTGGGAGACTAAAAGTCACGAAGAGTCGATACTCTACTTGTCCCATATACAGAATGATAATGGGATATGGCTTAAATGTTTATTTATAAATGTTTAATTTTCATACACAAGCAAATAGATAATGTTTTAAACGCACAGTATTCTCATAATTATAATACTAGATTTGATCTCAGCTCAATATCCAGTCCATAAGCTTAAGTTATTTGAGAACACTCCTCATTACATAGGTTTAAAATTGTATAATAAACTACCAGTCTCTTTTAAGATATTAAATTTAAATCAATTCAAAAATGTTGTGTTTAACTTATTGGTTCAAAAAGAGTATTATAAAGTAAGTGATTTTTTAGATGATGGAGTGTTAGTTCATACAGTATGATATGTATCTTATTTAAATGAAAAATTTTTATTTTCTGTTAATTTATTATTCTGATTAAATTATAATTAAGGTCATTATTATAAGGACAAGTCACCTGTTCATTTACAAAATGTATATTTCTGTAAAGTTTTATGAACGTAATGTGATAATAAACTTCTTGATTCTTGATTCTATATAAATATATTGAAATATACCATATTTTTACATTCTTTAAGTGTATAATAATTAACTTAAAATTAATAGGTTGTCGACAAAGCTATTTTGAAAACTGTGGCCAGGTGAATGTAAGATGGTTGCATTCCTACCAACGCTATGTTATTTGAGATTTACATGTTTAACTAAAGGTTATTTTTAAAGAGGAATTATAAGCCTATTTTTATAGTTTTTGTTTCGAGAAAACATGTTGAAACACAAAACCAGGCCGACACGCAGCTAAGCGCTAAAGCGCCGCTGGAATAAGTTAATCGAATTTGTTACTCTAATTCGCTACTCTCAAGCCTCGCTTCTTCGGCCTCAGCTAATCTTCTGTAGGATCACGATTGTTAGCTGCGTAACTAGGAAGTTTACTTGGATTCACAATTGCGATTGTGGCTACCCGTCGTCACTATCATTTGTTTTTCAAACTGCTAAAGTATTTTTTAAAACCTGGGTGTCTTTCTGTTGCAGCGGCGGTGGTGGTGAGTTGTCTGGCGATGCCTGAGCCACAAAACAGCAACTCCACCACAACTCCAGCCCCCAGCACCAACAGCACCTCCAACAGCACCACTACCGCCAATCCGGGCATCGTTCCTCAGATCGGCAACGGTATAGCTGGTCTATTCAACGCAACTCTCAGCCTTATACCCATCATCGGACCTGGCCTTGCTAGCGTTCTTTTCGGTTGATTATTCTACTTTTAATGTAATAAAAATGTAAGAAAATATGACTAAATGTATGTAAATACCTCTATCAACGAATTTGGTGGTTAACCCCTTGTTTCGACATGTTTCGACAATTTTAAATATTTTCTAACTATACTAGCAACAATACTAACAAGTACTATCAAAGACTGCTTCAACTTGTTTCATGGCTATTATTGAGGTATGAAAGATAGTACCCTTTTTAGGAGACACGTCTTTACTTAGAGCCCCGATGGATAAGCAAATGCAAAGAATAAAAATTACTACATATCACCCCTGTATACCAACACGTAGGTATCTTTTGCCGTGAAAATAAATAATCTAATGAGAAACAGCTTTGGCACATACCATGCTATGTAAAGAAACATACCCAGTCCTGAAACCCATTGATTTAGAGACTGCTTTAATGAACGTAGATTGCAAGATAAACACTGCATTACGCATTTTAAAGAAGTTAAGAATACTAGAAATCTGTACAGTTCATCAAGCGAACAAGTTCAAGTCGAAAAGGTTTAATTTAGAGGACTTGAATTAAGATGTCAGAAACAGATGGTGAAGTTTTGAGATGTAATACCCTCTTATAGCTAACGTTCCATCGCTTCGTTGAACATGCAGTGCAGTTCTAACGCGCAACTTCAACCTTGTTTGTATTTAATTATTCTAAGCCGACAAGTTAAAATAGTGCATTAAATACGTTATTTTATATTAGCTTTTGGAAATTGAGAAGTAGATATAGGAGTTAATAATGGTGTTTCGTCACAAGGGTCGAGAGTTAGACTGTTTTGTACGATAAAATTACGAAACATGCAACTAACGAATGAAAACTCGGGTGACTACGGAGCTCATTACTCCGGTGGCGCAGGTTATACCTCCACTTACAATAATTTGTTAAGTGCATATACGGTGACACTAGGTGAAGGTCGAGGTTGAGTGGAAGAGAGAACCTCGTGGTCCTAACCTCACCTTGTTAAACAAGACAAGCTTTACCAAGACGAGATTCACAGAAAATGTATATTATATACAAATATATATCCGTATTTTATATTATATGTATATTAAATATTTGTGTGTGTCAGAATTTGTTCCTCGAAATTCGTTCCTCCAAACCTGTAAAAGTTTCTAATGGACTAAAAACTTTACTATACAAGTAAACGTAAAATATCTTTAAGGTATCTGGGAGTTAGGAGATAGTTATGTTTGGAAGTTCATAGAAATAGGCAATAAGGTGATGGGGGTTACTACCATGAACTGTTTTAGATAAGAATTAAGAAGATAACAGATCAAGAGGATGGCCCAGGAGACGATAAACAGATGAATTGATAAGGATTTGGGAAGAACTGGAGGAAGAAGAACTGTGGAAGAACCGTCTGCAGTGGCAAGGCTTGGTTAATTAGCTACTAGACCACAAGACGTGGACACAGGCTCTCAACAATATTGAAAACAGTTTCGATTTTCTTAACTAATATTCAGTCAAATGGGAAAACTAGACATAAATAAAATCTAAACAACTCTATAACTAATTTGTTTCCCGATTTCCACAAAATTTAGATTAAATATTCCCTTTTTTAATATTTTAGTAAAGCTCGTTAACTAGCAAAGTTACCATCCAGAAGTGAGCTGTTTGGGGGAGAAATTATAGTTTTTATAGGATAAAATACCATTTGTCAAGGGCCAACCTTTACGCCTTTTTCTTTATAGTACGCTTAACATCAAGCCTATATAGTATTTGAAACATAGTAAATATAATAATTATGGAATAACTACATCGTTATGCCTCCTGGTTCCTCCTGCATCATAAGTTCCTGGAAACAAAGAATAACTCTTAAAAATTTTAATAAGGAACCTATAAGTAACTAAGAAAATATGTTTGTATATTACTAAATAAATTTGAAGACAAAATGTTTGGACCGAACCGAGATTTGAACCTAGGTCTCTCGCTTGTCGGGAGATTATGATAACCACTTCACCATCCGGCTCGGATTCAAATTCAGGTTCGGTCCAAAATTTGTTGTCTTCATTTGTGGTGGGAAAATGATTAGTGGGCTGTAACTACTGAGTTTGAGGATGAAAAACTATGTTTGACTTATTTAGCGAGTTTTAAGTAAAAGATAAAGCGGGTAAACAAAACATGAGTTTAATGTAAACAAACTAAATGTAAACAGAAAAAAATCCATGACAACAGATAAACAATCCATAGCAACCAAATAAACATATGTTTGAATAAAGTAAACATTGCCAACTATGATGAAATTAAAAGTTGTAAATAACTAATATTATTTTTTAACAATCTGAGGAAAAAAGAATAAATGTGTGGGGGTGAACAATTGAAAAATTTTAGTCCATAGTTGGGAGCTTGCAAAGCTTTGTCACTGGGCGAGTTATAACTCCTTGAGTGGTCTTCACTTTGGCTACTCGAACTGAGTTGTCAGGTCCAGGTAGCATTGTATCAATTCGGCCCATCTTCCATGTTTGTGGAGGAGTATTCATTTCCTTTATAAGGACGATATCTCCTTGTGCAATGGTCGGTGATGAGTGCCGGGAATTCCACTTGTCTCTTTGTTGTAACGAGTGAAGGTATTCTCGATTCCAGCGGTTCCAGAAGTGTTGTTTCATCTGCTGGAGAAGTTGCCATCGGGAGAGTCGGTTGATAGGTAGGTGAGTCACGTCTGGAGAAGGTATACTGACGAGAGCATCTCCGATGTGAAAATGTCCGGGTGTAAGTACATCAGTTTCATTTGGATCACTAGAAAGACAACACAAAGGACGAGAGTTCAAGATCGCTTCAACTGAGGTAAACAAAGTAGTTAGTTCTTCGAAGGTTAGAATCTGTTCTCCAACTACTCGCTTGAGGTGGTTTTTGGATGACTTGATGCCAGCTTCCCAAATACCGCCAAAATTTGGAGCGTATGGAGGGTTGAAATGCCAGGTGATTCCTTTGGTAGAAAGGTTGTCTTCAATCTGGTTGATTGTAGGAGGGTGTTGTAATAGTGTTTGTAGTTCATTGTTGGCTCCAACAAATGTAGTTCCTCGATCGCTATATACATCTGTACATAGACCTCTTCGGGAAGAAAATCTCTGGAAGGCTGCTAGGAAGGCTTCTACGGTAAGATCGGATACGACTTCTAGATGTAGGGCTTTCGTGCTCATGCAGACAAATAAACACAAGTAGGCTTTGCGGATTTGTGGTTTCCTTAGTCGATCAGTTTTGATGTAGAAAGGCCTCCGAAGTCAATTCCAACGGAAATGAAGGGGCGAGCAGGTCGAGCTCAAACTGCGTGAAGATGAAGAGGTTTTGGCTTTGAATCGAGTGCATGTGACACATCTGAAGAGACGTTTGCGTATTGCATTTAGACTGAGAGTATCCAGAGTTTTCAAATTTGTTTAGTAATAAATTAGCTATTTAGCGTTTATACAAATTAAGATCTATAATAAGTCATTTGACATAGCATTAAAATTATGTTTGTAATATTTCCAGCTTGTTGATTTAAAGTCGCTATGTCAGTCACAAGTTTCGGATAAACATTCAGATTTGAGTACTTCTCTGAATTTGAAGGCATAAATAGCTGGGAAGTTCAAAAATAGCCTACGTCTATTAACGTTTCGGAGGATCGTGCACGAAATCCCAATTTGCAACAAATAAGGATCAGTATTACTTTCCTTTCTGTGTTCTGGGTGTTTACTTTGTTGAACTAACACTCAGAGAAGTTCAAACAAACAAAATCCTTTGTTATGAAAACTTGATTTATTCATCAAAACTCCAAATCAACCAATGGATTTTCTCTTCATTGGTTGTGCATAAATAGGTATAATTCACTGTGTAGGAAACCTTCTAAAAGCGTGTTAGTCATTTTAACTACTTTGTTGGAAAAACCTGATTCATTCATCAAAACTCTAAAGAATTTTCCCTCCAATGGTTGTGCATAAATAAGATTCTTGAGTTCTCTGTTACAGTTGGTCAGTCTGATTCACAGCTGTGATTGGCCGTCTGCTGCTCTAAAACAGCCCCCTCTCTAAATTATGCGGCTGTCTGGTCACATTCAGCTGTCATTGGCTGTGGAGGTGCTTGATTTCTCTGGCTCTATTTGCTTTTCAATTGGTTAAGTTTTTGTGCATGCTGTTGAATTGTTGTCGAGGTTCATTGTTATAAAATTAAACTAGGTCGACACACAAGCGCTAAAGCACCGCTTGCATGAGTAACATTAACTTCATGGTATGATCGAATTTCCTTTCCAATGTGTTACTCTTAGTCGCTTCGTTCACAGCCTCGCTTCGGCCTTCGGCCTCAGCTTGGCCTTCAGTGTGCCTACGAGCGTTATGAGGCTGTTCACTGTGTTCAGAGCATCACTTCGGCCTTCGCCCTTAGACTTACGTGTTCTTTTACTGCAACTTTATTACATATCGTGAAGGTAAAACGTATTTTAAATTTCATTAAAATCGGACTATTATGAAAGCTGTTACAGAAGAAAAATCACTTTTTTGACCGTGATTTTAAAACGATGTGGGAAAATTATAAGTCTTAAAGAACAATAGCTTAATTGCCTGTACCAATTCGTACGTGAAAACTTTAGAAATATTATAAGAAACAACAAATTTACAGTTAAAGCCTGACAAAACCAGTTTACATTATGAACTTTTAATCTGTGTAGGCCGACTTTGATGTTAATGGATTGGCATGTAAACTGTGTCGATTGCATTGGAGAAACGGTCATTATGGATTCAGGTTACACAAAGCCGAGGTACGTAATGACTAATGAGATGACAGCTACATGCATGAGTTGCAACTGCGTCTATCAACAGCATGTTTGACCCACCTTGCACTGTAGAACCATACACAACCCAAACTCATTACTTTAATGCTGAAAACATACGGTATTACTCAGATATTGTTAAATAGATAGCAGCTGAAAAAACACTACAGTAATATTTTGGTTTAAATATTAACAACAAATTTAGAAACCAAAGAAAACTCATATTTTAATTGCCAGTTAAGTTTTGAAGCTTCGTTTGGTTAAGTGTTTTACCAAGTGGGGAAAAAGGCATATCTAAAATTTTAAAACGTACTGTATTAACCAAGCTATAGCACCACAGTGATGATTACTTATGTAACCAAGTCACTTTAGTCCTGTCGGTGTTGCTATTTTGTCCATGTTAATTGACTTCTAATACATCACATACGAATATAGGCTACAAATTAGTAGGTATGTACGTCAGATTAGTCATTAAATAATCATTAAGTCAGCTCGTAATTTTGAAGAAATTTCTCTGGTTTTCTGTTTAAATTTTACAGCAGTTGGTGTATTTGTGTACTAACTTTATGTGTCTCCCATCGAGATGCAGCAGGTTTCATGACCATGGATGATGTGTGTACTTGCTGCCTCATAGAGCAGAGCTGTGGTGTCTTGCAGAGAGAGGCTTTGTAGTCGGGCCGAGATCTCTCAGCGCAGCACAAGGGAGGGTAACCAGCTTCACTTCAACTGAGTAGAAGGAGACTTTCTTTCATCGGTCGAAAATACAACGACTTGCCCGATTGATCACAATCTCAAATCGCTCAAAGGCCGCCACTTTCAAACTAAGATTAAAAAGTATTTCCTTTAACTTATATAGAGCAGACTTTAACTTAGTAGAGTGCACTGAGAGCAAACTTTAACTTTCTAAAATTAGTTGCCCAGAGTCCAGACAATCCAGAGTGTAACGGTTTCAGCACAAGATTGCACCGACAATGCTAGATTACAAGATTACATGACTTGGGGAATGCTACACAAGTAACGTATTTACCATCAATAGATCTGCCGCAACCGATCATAATATAGATTTAACATGCATGTTGGAGGCACAAAGATTAATCAAGGAGTGTGGTCAGCCATTCGTAGTATTTACAGCAGTTGTATACAAAGTAGTTGTGGTTTTATATGGAACGACCCTTTTTCCTCATCTAAGGTGGGATGCATATATTGATGTCTTTATCTGGTGCACTCATGGCTAGTAGGAGTGGGATGGCAGACAACCTAAAGTGTATATTTTCTGGTGTGCTAAAATTTGTTAAAAGCCAAACAGTTCCATTTAAATTGAAAAATTATAACTTTTTCAAGTTTGTTCAATAAGTTTTGTACGTAACCCTACTAACTAGCTACTACTAACTAACTATTACTAACGTTTTTTGGACTCCTAGACCTAAAAACGTATAACATTACTGTCGATATGGAGTTAAAGGCGGTTCATTTATTATACTCGTTATAACGCTAATTGGCTTCACACCTTTAAAAAAATTATTTAACTATATTTTAAATTTAAAATAGTTTTATTTTATTAAAGCCAATTAGCGTTCTATGATGTATAAAATTATATATCACATGTCAATATTGCTTAGAAAACATAGATTAACATTTCGACCGCCATGTTTTGAATTCTGAAAATTGTTCAAGTTTGGCAGAGTGGCATCAGTCGGATTTAAATCTACATGTCATACACATTTAAAATCAGTATAATATGTAACTCATACATAAAAACAAGATTTCCCTACCATAAGGCATTTGGCACCCAGACTGTAAACATAGCCTACTATTGTTAAAGATCTGTTAAATTGGTACGTTGGTAAATTGGTGTTAAACTGTGCCGTCAAACGTAGCCCAGTTTAGAATTGTGTGTGCTATATTGTCTGTCAAAACCGTACTCAAGAGCTGACTATATAATTTAAGCTCCTTAGCATTCAGTTGATATGTAATGTGGAAATTTAATGATTAAAGTTTCAATGCTTGTTAAGCATTACCTAGATGAAGCTTAGTTAAGTCTTGATCAAAACTATTTCAATAGATTACTCGTCCCTATACGCAAAACCATCCGTATTATATTTTACAGGGTCCAGTGTTAAGTGTGACGAGTTGTGTATAAACTGTCAATATGTATTGTTCTTTGTATAACCATGGATTACTAATAAGTGTATGTATAGGAAAGGAAATAAAGTATAGCATACTTTTAGTAACTTTGTGTCAAGTATATTGACTCAATATATTGTCCTAAATAGTTTTCATTCCAAAAGTTCAATTGAAAAAATCCAATTGGAAAATGATGATTGGGCAATATTCTACATGTCCAACCCCTATATTCTCTAGGCTTTTCTCGAGCGACTAAACTCAGTCAAACCTCGCTTGTTTGACAATGCATTTCCTCTGCAATTAGACTGTTTCGATCTGTACATTGATGCGCCAGGGGCTGACCTATAGAATTGCTCAAATTCAAACAGTCAGTTACCGTTGAGCTCTCTGATCACGCTGACTCCCGTGCATCGCGGTCCCACATACATCAAGACATTTCTTCTTTTCAATTTCTTTTCTCTTCACTTTGCGTTCATGACGTTATAAGCAATCATATAAACTGTATATACGCACTACTATACGTGTCTTAAGCTATAAATACTTAAAAGTTATTTTTATTTTCGGCCACGTGTGGACTTCACCTGAATGGACAAGTTTAAAGTAGGAAAAGTCCCTTTTTAACGTTTAGGAACAGTTTTACGTCATTTTTTGCAATCCAAACAAAGGTGCAAGTTAATTTTTAAGTGCAACTCAGTGATCAGTGCATTTTCTGTGGATATTGACACCTCTTCAGCATCCCCTCGTCATCTACGACTCCACTCACCGCCAGCTTCAGGGTCCATGGCCATGGCTTCCCGCTGTCTACTGGTCTACGCAGCAGGCATCTCACCCTGCATCTAAGTGCCGTGAACACTATGCACCAGGTACTGTTCTCCAGTTTCAATTAACTTGCTCCTATTTGACAATATAATTTTGTGTCAAAGTGTCAGCTTATAATCATTGTACTGTTGCGGTTCTTTACAAACATTCGTCTTAAAGTGAATAAGTACCGGAACCTGTATGAGTATAATTATCGCTGTACAGTTAACCTTCCCCGCTTGCAGTTATAATTTGATAAATTCGTGGCGTAAATGTGTATTTCCCTTATTAAAAATAGCTATCACATAGTTCGATGATGAAGGGTCTAAACCAGCCATGAACTTTAAATAATGTTCATAAATCACTAAGTTTGTTACACTGTATATTTCTTTCATTCGGATATTAGGTGATTACTTACTGCTATTATCAATTTCTTTTCCAAGTCAGTTTGAATGGTAGTTGCGTGCGCTTGATTTCCATCCAAATTTCACTGATCGGAGCTAGCTGGTAACAAAGTAAAGGATCTCGTTAATGGAGACTGATCGATACGAGAACCAATTAGGTCACTTCACAGGTAAGTGAGTGCAATGTAATTGAATATCAGCATTACAGGCTCAGAGAATCATTGTAGTTTTGTTGTATTTTCTAAAACTACCCATAATATAAAGGCCTCTCATGAGCTTGTCTTAGTTTTGAGTATTTTTACATACGCTGTATAAGAGATGAAGCCAGTTTTATCAGTCAAGGTTACACGTGTTTTTGAGTTTTTGTTTTAGTTATTTTGACTTGTGGCGTGGTCCTGTAATCCAGCTTCATGGAGATCAGGTTTTGAGGATGATATAGGTCTAAAGCGGCTCAGATAGTCTCAGTGATCATCTGATGATACCCGCATCAACTCCCACCATCGTTTAGACATATCAGACCATCACCTGCGTGGTTCGGAAGTCACATTAAGCCGTTGGTCCTGGTATTTCCATTGGTCATTGGGATATTAATTAATGACCCATTCTAAGGAAGAGTCGGCCTTGGTTTGTAACAAGACTACACCTCATAACTCATTGCTACCACTCATCACACTCATCCTTCACCACATATTTGCCTTAAAATACCCTCATGAGAGTGGTCGGCATCTCAAATAGTGATTTAGTGATGTGATGATACAGAGCTGACGGTTTTGGCATCAAATGGTTTTAAAAGACGTTTGCAATGATACCAGTATTGATATAGTTTTGTTCTATTAAAGTACAGTGATTTCTGAGCCACATACTTAACAAATCAAGCATAAAAAAAAACAAAAACCGAAAGGGATGTAACTGGGCTATGTTACCCTGTATTATTACTTCCATGTTATCATGTATCTTCTATTATTTGCCATGTTTTCTAACCTTTGTAGCAGATCAACCTTAAAGTTCTGAGCCTTGCAGAGAATAATGAATGCTTTTAACATGTTGTAATAAAACTTGTAGAAATTATTATGCTTCATGGAACTCATGAAAAGACGACGATTCAAAATAATTAACAAATATCTTTTTAAATTCTAAAACAAATGTATATAACAAGAAACTTTTAGTGAACCAAACTTCTCGGAAGTTGTGAATCGGAAAGGAAGACCTAAGGGAGGACAGATCTAGTCTTTGTAAGATTGGGTAAGTTACGTAGCTGTTCTTCATGCTTTTAGAGCATCTTGTTGATATACTCGGAGTTAGGAACTTCTTTGCGATGTTCAAATATTATTTAGGAAGTTTTCCATAATTTATGATCCAAGACATTTTTTTGGAAAAAGAATATGACGTTTTAGGATCTGGAATCAGATTCCGTCTTTAGATAAAAGTAACCTAAAACATAACGCAAATAGCAAATGAGCTGGCCTAAAAGTAATCAGTGCAAGCTGACCAGTCACCCATCACCAAATGACATTAGTTTTGTTTTGTTGAGTGTCTTTTCTTAATCTTATTACCGAATTTCTTTGGAAAAATGAGATATTCATGCCGTCAGCATGGTAAGACCCGGGACCGTGAAATGAGCACCGATCCTGACCCCTGACATCCTGAACACGTTTTGAGCATTTTACAAGACTTTATATAATGCCGACACAATTGTATTGTTCTGAAAAAATACCATGAATTTATTGAACAGCAACCCACTAACGTACTGATAGTAGTTGTACCTGAATCATACTTCAACTAGAATCAACGATAATGGTTAAAGGTCAATGAGTTTTACCAAGAAATATCTCAACTTACAAATTAATTTTAGTACTTCGGTAAGAGTACCTGAGAATTATACTTAAAATATACAGGGTGTTTTTTTAAGTAGTGGGCCACCATTGTGCACTCGTTAACTATAGGTTTAACAGGAAAGTTTAAATAGGGAACATTACATAGTTTTGTCCCAATATTAAAAATATGAGAGACGCATTTTAAAAATGTCATATGAAAACCCATATTTTTCATTCTGATTTTGGATTAGTGGCATAATTTTAGACATTTTTATATCTTTTGATATCTCTGATATTTGGGGAGATATACGCAGTTAAGTTTACAACGAATGTAAAAAATGCACATGTTATAAACTCTGAACAGTCATATCGTCTAAACGGTTGGGTTAATCACAAAAGGTACAGGAATAAAACTGTCTTAAAATCTGGTTTTGTATAATTATAATTAAGTCAAATTGAACTATGTATTAAAACATCTTTTCTCTTGTACTTAATGCACTAAAATTAATTTTTTTAACTAGGCCATAGTGTCATTTAGGGCAAAACAATAGAAACAATGGAACTTGAATACCAAAAACTTTAAATATTTTTAGTGATTAATTTTCAAAATTTACAAATGTTTAAGATGGTTATCATTCTTTAATATGAAAGTTGTATATGAAACCTCTATTTTTACGGTCGATTTTGATTTGTGAGATAATTCTAGACATTTTTATCTTGTCATTTTTTTGATATCTCAAATATTTGAGGAGATTTGTTCAGTTAAAAAAACAAAAACAAATTCTCAAAAAGGCAGCTATTTTCTAATATGGCGGCCAACTTTAGAATATCTTACGGAAACCCATATTTCTTATGATGGTTTTATATTGCTTGCATAATTTTAAGACATTTTTATGCCTGAACCTTTTATGATTAACACAACCATTTAGAAGATACGATGACAATCCTGATTAAAACATGTGCATTTTGTATGCCATTTTTTGCAAATTTAACTGTGAATATCACCCCAAATATTTGAGATATGAAAAAGGTGTTAAGAATAAAAATTCTTAAAATTATGATCTTACCCAGAACCATTATAAACAATATGATTTAAGTTAGCCGTCATGTTGGAAAATCCAGCCCTGAATAAAGTATCTCTCAAACTTTTAATAATGGGACAAAGCTGGTATTGTTCCCCATTTAAGCTTTCCTGTAAATAAATAGACAACAGTTCCCAATATTAGCGCAAAAAAAAGAAACATCCGGGTATTATAATTAAATGGTGCCGCTTAAAGGGGAATTTCGACTATTTACATATTTTATTAAAACCACTTGCAGCTACAGTCATAGGGAATGACTAAAATTCATTTCTTAAGGCAGGGTAGAGAGTGCTTGATGGCAGGACGTTGTGTCAGATGGGAGAGGCAAAGCCAATGTAGTGTACAAGATAAATGACCTTCTCTAGCAACATTGTCTCTGTATGTCATTGTCCTCTAGTAGACATGACAACTCATACGTCCTGTGATATAAGTAAACTTGTAATGATTCTAATTTGTAGGTTAAAGTTTAGAGTTACAGATAACAAACTTGCCAGAAGCCGCTCTTCTACCTTACGGGGTAGAAACTCACTGACAGCGGAGCGTGGCCTGAAGCTAGCGTCCATCTTACCCCTAGACAGACCCACACAGTGAGATAGTCAGCTGTTCATTCTCATACTCATAAAAAAAATTTTTCGCTATAACAACGTAATGAGTAGTCCTATTTCAATAAATTTGAAATTTGTTATTGCTTCAAGATATGTAATACAGCTTTTAGTAAAAGAACGCGTAAGTCTGAGGCCGGAAGCTGTGAGCGTTGCGAACAGCCTCGTAGCGCCCGTAATAATGGACCACGTAACAAATTACCAGCGGCGCTTTGCTGCTTAGCTGCGTGTCGGCCTGGTTTTAACTTCATCTTGAAACGTATTATCAATTCCTAAAACCAAGGAAAGATTCTTTTGATAATTAACCTACTCGTATTAATACTGATTCAGACAAACTCTTCACTAATTGGTTGAAGACATTTGTTGATAGTTTTATTTATTTATTTAAAAAAAGGAATGGTACCATTTTGAAAAGACATGTTTTATTAACTTCTGGAGATGTTGTCTTCATTGATCGTATATTGTCGTCGTCAGATTTCAATTACTACACGATTCCTTTTAGGGAGGAGGGGTTAATTGAAAATTGTTTTTGACTACAATTAAAATGTAAAAGTCCAGTAAGTAAAATGTACAAAAATAACCTATGTTTGGATGAGATTTGCGTTTTTCTAAAGTAACAAACGGTCGACCTCAAACTTGCTTTAAATTACTCAATATTCATGGAAAACTGAAATATCACAAGTTTAACACAACATCACAGTTACAGATGGTTCAGCATTCACAGCGTATCGAAGATCAAAACCTCCGAAACCCGTTACCCAAAGTTCCACGAAACGTCGGGTTGAGTGGAAGTAATTGTCAGTGTTGTGTCAATTGTGTCAAAGAAACTGTATTAGAAAAATTTCATCTCATTGTCAATACAATTTGCTATAACAAACATCTTCAAGAAACCAATTACTTCATCTTCAACTAACTATATCTAAGATGAGTGAAGTCTAAAAAGTACTTAAGAGTTCAAAAGCGTGTTCTTGCAGAACGCAGTAGAGTTTGACATGAACGAGGACGTTTATTGTTTGCAATAGTTGGAAGTTACATTCAGAGAGAGAAAGGAAAAGCAACTCAAAGATGTTACCAAGAACTGTTACCAAGTCAAGACAGTCTGCACATCTGCTTATATGGAAACAATATTCCTTGTATTTTGCTTCCTCTACGCTTTGATACCGTCACGTCTTGTTTTGTAAGCCGGGAAATATCATGCTTTGGTTTGGTTTAAAGCAAAACGATTAGTAATTTTGAAGGTATTTGATCATCGAACCAAAGCCACCACGAATTGTGTTTTAGAACAATTGTATTTTTATTAAAATAAAATGTTTAAACACAAGCATGAGAAATGAAATCTGAGGCAAATATTAATATTCCGAAGCGTAAGCCAATATGACAATGGATTGAATGTTTGCACTAACCGTACACCAATAAATCGTTACTACATTTATTGCATGGACGTTTTACGTCAAAGTTAAATTTGTTTTACAACAATAGTATCGCAGTCGTTAGAAATTTGAATGTTGCTAAAATGTTACATTCACTCCTACATCGATATTTCTCTCAGGCATTCAGTTTTACTCGTAATTCGATCGTCAAACAATAATTGTCATATCTTCCAGTCGTGATATAATAGGACGCGATACTGTAGAATGCTTCCACGACTAATATTTTCCACACTAGTTTTATATGCCTTAAGCATTGGGCCATTTGGTCGAATTTGGTAACCGATTAAATAGTTGACCTCTTGCCGGAGAGGTTTTAACGTTCGTGAACAACATATGACTGACAGTTTAAAGTTCTCCTGCCTCTAATTTGTAAAGAGTGTATGGCACTACCTTTTTAGTGTCGCATTTTAATTTACTTTCAAAATGTGGAGCATGAAAAGTATCTGGTAAATATTTCAACTTTAACTAACTATATCTAAGATGTGTGAAGCCTAACAAATACTTAAGAGTTCAAAAGCGTGTTCTTGCAGAACGCAGTAGAGTTTGACATGAACAAGGACTTTATTGTTTGCAATAGTTGGAAGTTACATTCAGAGAGAGAAAGCAAAAGCAACTCAAAGATGTTACCAAGAACTGTTACCAAGTCAAGACAGTCTGCACATCTGCTTATATGGAAACAATATTCCTTGTATTTTGCTTCCTCTACGCTTTGATACCGTCACGTCTTGTTTTGTAAGCCGGGAAATATCATGCTTTGGTTTGGTCTAAAGCACAACGATCATCGAACCAAAGCCATGGTAGCGTGTTTTAGAACAATTATATATTTTTATTAAGAATAAAATGTTTATAAACAAGCATGAGAAATGAAATCTGAGGCAAACATTAATATTCCGAAGCGTAAGCCAATATGACAATGGATTGAATGTTTGCACTAACTGTAAACCAATAAATCGTTACTACATTTATTGCATGGACGTTTTACGTCAAAGTTAAATTTGTTTTACAACAAGAGTATCGCAGTCGTTAGAAATTTGAATGTTACTAAAATGTTACATTCACTCCTACATTTCTCCCAAGTATTCAGTTTTACTCGTAATTCGATCGTCAAACAATAATTGTCATATCTTCCAGTCGTGTGACATAATAGGACGCGATACTGTAGAATGCTTCCACGACTAATATTTTCCACGATAGTTTTATATGCCTTAGGTATTGGGCAATTGGTCGAATTTGGTATACGATTAAATAGTTGACCTCTTGCCAGAGAGGTTTTAACGTTCGTCAACAACATAATATGACTGACAGTTTAATAGTTCTCCATGCCTCTAATTTGTAAAGAGTGTATGGCACTTTCTCTTTTAGTGTCGAATTTTAATTTACTTTCAAAATGTGGAGCATGAAAAGTATCTGGTAAATATTTCAACTTTATAAGGCTTTCTGACATATGTCCCCTTTTGTTACTTTTTTATCTCCCTTCAAACCAAAGAAGACGAACCCTGTATATATAAAATGTTGCCTTCTGGGACGTGCAATATCCTGGTAAAATAGTGTTTAAGTAAAACCACTGTTGGTTAACCTCATAAACATTGCATTTTCTTGTTAAAAACTACCTTAATTCAAATTGAGACCACCAAGACTAATAAATAATATTTAGTAGTTATCTATTATCTGAAGCCTGAATCCACATAACCAACTTGTTTCTAATAAAGAATACGTTTCTCAGCAATCCATCTCTATCCATCATAGGAACGTCATAACATATAAAATAAAACACACACAGATAAATAATGTATATTGTAAACTAGCTTACTAAATCAGCTTTTAAGATTCACGCAGTAATAACTTTAGATGGGCTAATCAATTTGACTTTGAATTTGGAAAATAAACCAACTTACAATTAGTCTTTGGCTTCTTTCATACATGTTATTTATACTGATGTGGAAGAAAAGCAACTAGGCTTATAATAGTCTAGTCGTATGAACCATTAAATTATCTTTATTTTACCAAAATAAATAGTTGAATGTCACTAAACGTAAGCGACGTGTGTTAGACTGCTGGTAAGGAAGTTGCAATGTCCAGCGAAGAGATGAGATTGTGTAAAGATGCTGACTTGAAGCCCTTACACATTCAGCAGATGTGCTGATAAATGGCCTTGTAAATGGAAGTCACGGCTGCTTGATGTGACCCGTTTATCACAGGTCCGATCCTTTGTCAGATATCATA
Source organism: Matsumurasca onukii (assembly GCA_018831715.1). Taxonomy (NCBI): domain Eukaryota; kingdom Metazoa; phylum Arthropoda; class Insecta; order Hemiptera; family Cicadellidae; genus Matsumurasca; species Matsumurasca onukii. Next base: position 29,757,169 of record CM032065.1, read on the forward strand.
TCTTTAAACAACATTCATTGTGTAGATTTAGAAATAACTTCAATTTATTTAACAGAATTTGTTTAAGTTTTCTGAGGCCTTCTAAACACTAAAGATTGATCTTCTGAAAGGCACATTAACTATAAAGGAAACCTATTTCAATTAAAGAAATATGCTATGAAAACACATATTTTTAATAAAACAGGTCAAATAGTTTTTGATAGAAAATTGTATCGACATACTAGAGTTAGTTTAAGTGATTTGAGGTAAGGGGAGTGCTGAAATGAGCCTAGTTCGTTGCTAACAGAACTAGAAAGTGTTGATTTATGTGTATAAGTCCTATGACGGGAATTCGTAGCATCAAAAGATCTTGGTTCTGTACTTCTTGTAACAACTTTTTGTTTGAAGTTTGTGGTTGACGATGGTAAATTTTCCGATTTATTACGGACGTTTTCCATCGTTCTGTGTGTGAACATTAAGATCACGACGTTTCAGATATCAGGTCCCGTCTTTAAGTGAAAAGTAACCTAAGACATAACATTAAACCTTAAGAAATAAGCAAACCAGAGCAAGCCAAAATAGTCAGGGGCCTTATTTTGACCAAAGCTTGGCTGATTGGGCGGTCTTGTATGTACGAGGCCTCAATAACCTTTCTTTTAAAACAGAGCAGTTCCAGATGTAATATTAATACGAGCCTTATGTAATTTTGTAGCATGATTTTTGGACCATCAATGTTGAGTGATTTTTAATTATCTTTGAAACCCTTACGCGTATTTTCTGCAAGTTGATTAGCTCTTTGACTCTAACACTTAGTGGTATTTTGGTATCTCCCTTATCACAACTACATTTTGAACTGAAAAACAGTTTTTAGAATCTTGAGTGCTATTAATGGGGTTGGTTTTAAAAGTCCTTGCCCAAAGGTATTTTATTTACTTGTTTTGAACGTAGTTCTAACTTTAAATCTTTTACCTAACCATCTTAGTTTTGACGAGAATCCTAACACATAAGGGATTGACATAAACACCGATCTTTCAACATCCCGGTTCTTGGAACAGTTTATGTCGTTTTAGAGAAACTCTTTCCAAACAATGCTTTGTGATATCCAATTTAACTTTTTTTATAGTTTACGCTTTTTACATTATTGTTTAAAGTTTTCTCTTAGTATAGTAATTTTACACATGAAAATGGGACCATAGCTTCAGTTAACCCAGCGTCAGTTACGAGGTTTCCTTCGTGTCTTTTTTTCTTTGTGTTAAAATTCAGGTTTTTGTGTACGGCGGTCTAAGGTCGGGTGTACCTCCCGTGCCTCTTCCTAGGAACCCCAGCTATGCTATTTTCTTAGTTTTAACGAAGGGGTCAGTGTGAGAAGCGAATTAGTAGCGTACTGGACGTTTCGTCCGTGAGCGCCCGATCACGAACTACAGTTGCTGGATGAAACCTCCGTGTGCGCCCTTCTGTGTGATGGTTTATGCTAGTTTGAAAATCAGCTTGTTGTTTCGTTATAGTGTTTGATTTTTAGTTCTATAAGATGGAGAGGGAAGAAGATCATATTTTAAGACTTTTGGACGGTGTGGAGCGGGAGGAACAGTACGAAATTGTAAATAGACCGAGAGGAGAGTTTTTGCGTGCGTAGTTTCATGATGAAGATCAAGAAGATACAGACATTCATTACGATGGTGACGATCTGGTACCAGAGAACGATGACCTTACCAATTATTACTTTAAAATAATTATCCGAACCCATGCATTGTATGTTGAAACCTTGTATTGATTAACTATTTAATTTTTACTTTGTAATATTTACTACGTTGTTTTTTGTAGGGCTCATTATCTTAGTTTAAATCTTTTTCAGAACTAAATTTTGCAGTAAACAATAAATAATTATTATTTATATGTACTCTAATTCAAGTTTTATATCAATAAAGTTAGTTTTCAACGAGAAAAGACCTTTTTTCACACCTGGAGGAAACCTCCGTGAGCGCCCAATGGTGTTTTAAATTTTAAGCACTCAACGCTTTACGGCCAACTTTAAGGTTTAAGTATACTGGTAGCCAAATAGTACTAGTTTTATATCTCAAATATTACATGATATTTCTCATAATTCTTCATTGTTAATGTTAACTAGATTTTTAACATGCACCATCAAACTACTTGGCTTGTGTTTTGACAAAAGAATTAATATAGAAAAATTCAAAAACTTTAAAAATTGTTGTGTTTTTTTTTTTTTTAAATATAAAGTTGAAAGACAGTTATTGTTTTTACTATAGTGAGATTCATTGGGTTTTGTAAGTGAAGTACATGTATTTAAACGCCACCACCTTGTTAGGAGTTATAAATATTGATTTCTGTCACTTATAAATTTAAGTTATAAATATTGACATGTTACTCGTTTTACTTTCTTTATTTTTCGGTCCTCAAGATACGCCCAAGGCTTCTGGATTGAGAAGAACAAGACATTATCAGTGGGTGGGATATGAAACATGATTCTATTATGTTTCTCCTGTTGAAAGCGCATGTTTCATATGCTGTGGGGTTGGTATACATGCTGCTCTGTATATGAATAACATTGTCGGCGAGTCTATAAATACCTGGTGTGTCTGTACGTTCACTGGCATATCCCAGCTGTTTCCATTCCAATCATTTCATGCATACCCTTCAATTTTGCAGGGAAGTTTTATCTTCAAACGGAAAAGCTAATATTTATAGAATAAAGTAAACAACAAATAAATACTCTTTTTACAAATACTTTACAGATAATACGAGTTTTACACACGTTTCATATTCAATGCGATGATTATCGTGTATTTCAATGTATAAACGTTCACAAAGCACAGTTGTTGGAACTGTAGTTTAACTGGGAAATGATTTGCTTCTCTGTATAAACCTGTCCCGCCTACAGCTCTCTTGGGTACAACAGGATTTGTTTCAATTTCCTCCTAGTCTGTCTCTCTCTTGGCCTTCTCATTCCGTCGTGCGGCTTGTTTGTACAAATCTCTCTATTTTATTTTATGTTCGAAAAGTTGTCAGATCATTGCAATACGGAAATACGCCAAAAAGGTTGAAAGAAAAATATTGTTACTATTAAATTTTATTAAATGTTACAGTTGACCAAGGCTGGCTGCATGTAAATAGTTAATGCTTAGTGACATCTTTTGCAATTTTAGCTTCATGTGTTTTAAATTAATTGTAAAAATAATAATAAAAATATAAAATATAATGCAAATAATTGTAATAATTTATATCCATAGAAATTAAACACAATTGTCATTATAGTATAATGTAAACTTAAATGCGTTAAAATACAGTACAAGTAAATGTATGTGTCCTACCGAACTTTAAAGTGCCTCTTCGGAGAGTAACCTACCAAAAACGTGGTGTTCATATCATAAAACCAAATTGTATGAGGAAATACCCAACTTATTTTGTTGTATTTCGAACCAAGCATAGAAATAAACAAAAGAAACGTATAATCAAGTTACCTCTTAGGCTTTCGCGGCCGGTGTCACAACTATGATCTAGTTCTTCCGGTTCACACCGCGTCCAATTTTTATAATTAGGTTGAAATATTTCGGTCTCGCTGTGGAGGACCACCTTCAGTCACTGACTGGCTGATTGGATCAGTATCTGAAGATGGTACTCCACAGCGAGACTGAAATACTTCAACCTAATTGTAAAGTTTGGAAGCGGTGTGAACCGGAAGAAATAAATTATAGATGTAATCAAGTGCGTCCGATACCTCAAAAGCCCCGTTTCATAACCTCAAAACACAGTTCTACGAATTACATTTTCTCAAACAGTATATACTTAAATTGTTAGCGGTTTATGGACAGCACATTTTTGAGTTTTAAATTGGTTATAGGTAAAGCACACAAAATACCTAAACGAAATAAGTATCAAACAAACATACCACGGTACCTTATTTCAACATAACATCCGTAGTTCCACAGTTGCACTTAATTAAATAAGTTCAAAACTATTGGAAACTTGTTGGAGAAAAGTTGTATAACATCGAAGAGGTAAGATTGGAAAAGCATGAAAACGGAAAGTAACATTATGTACTGGAGAGTAGAGTAGGGCCTTGTTATGACATGAAAGTATAAACATCCAGAGAATATCTTCCACCTTCTCCCAAGCCTCTATCTCACTTTACACACCGGCTTGGCTTACTGTTTGCAATATTCAAGTCTCTCATGATACCCTTGGCTATCTTTAAGCCTTGGCAGAACCTTTATTACCACACTTGAATGTAACGATAGTGTAGTCGTGGATTTGTTGGACTTAAGCGATACTTCAAATGGCAAATGGTCCGAACTCCGATGTAGGTTTGTACATGTGCCGTTTTTCAATTCATCCTTAACCGGCGGTTAAAATTAGGACAAAGAGCCAACCAATAGAAAAGCTGGATATCTTTTAAGTTAAGTTTTCCTTCGTCTATTTTGATTTTGCATTTTGGTGTTACAGTTTGTATTAAGGTATATTACCATAATGTGTACTTGTAAAATTCAATAAAAATTGTAAAACTATACCTTTATAGAATGAATGATCTTCAAATAATTCATGTACGTACTGAACGTTCCGTGAAAATGTAAACATTGCAGACTGTAAACAACTTAACCGGTGGTTAGTTAACCAGCTATATTAGCATAACGTGTACATGTTAAATTCAATAAAAATGGTAAAACTATACCTTAACTGCATGAAACATCTTAAAAAATCCATTTAATTAATTTGAACGTTGTGTGAAAATGTAAACATTACAGACTGTAAACAGCAACCGGCGGTTACTTAACCAGCTGCTAACCGGGCAATTGAAAAAACGGCCCTATGTGTTTGATTCGTGATACTATAGAACAGACAAGGTTTCAAATACCTGCTCTAAGTAGTTTTAAAGATAATGGCGCTGGAGTGGATCCGGAAATAATTAAGGCAAGGTCGACCACCGAGGTATTGGGAAGTATGGCTTGAATCAATAGAGACATCTGGTCCGAAAAGAATTATCAGGAAGTTTGGAAACAATTTAAATCGGAATGGTAGAATGGTTTAGTTCCATCTAATACCGATTTCCATATAAAAGAAGCGTAGAGGCTAAAACCCCGTTTCACACACAAGGCTTTTGTTCGGGTTTCCTATTAGGGTTACCTGTTCGTAGTACGTTAACCTATAATAAAACTACTTTCAATTTCAAATCGTTATTTGTACTGATGATCACTCAAATATTTAACCTTTTAAAGTAGTATACTATCACGAGTAGTATATCCCCCCACTCTTCACCACCAACAAGTCACTTGCTGGTTAGAAACATGTCAAGCTCTTTTCGTGAAAATCAGACAAAATATGCGACCTGTAGAGTGGTCGTATGGATAAAAAGGTTTGCCTTTTCGCCCAGGAGGAAACGTGGAAAGCTCATATCTGTTTTGTTTTGATCTGTAACGTTTCTTTCTATATAGTGTATAACAAATACCGGAGTTGCACCCTTTCGAAATGTTTAAACAATGCGTCTGGGAATACAGACTGTCCTCCGCATTGTACCGCGTAGGTCAGTCCACTGTCAGTAATGAGCACTGCCAGCACGAGGCAAGCAATACCGGTGTGAGCAACTGCAATAAACTTCTACTGGTCTGATTGTACATTTAAATATTTCTAAAGGGTGCAACTCCAGTATATGTAATACGTGGTAGAACTAACAGATATGTTTCCTATGACAATTACTCTTAAGAGGGTTTAATTTAATGTTCACTTTCAACTTCAAGTCCATCTTTTGTTTCAAACGATAAAATCAAATATTTTCCACCACTAAAGTCAGATTGCTTGGGAATATGATTTTAACCACGTGCACGTAAACCCTTTTGTTTAGTGTGCTGAAAAAGTTACCACAAAAGTTACTCTATTGGAAACAATGCAGTGGAGACAAGGACTCCGCAGATGAAAGGAAACAACACGTAGGAAACTGTTGACAACCACAAAACGTCTCGGGTACAAAAAGTAGGAACAGATTGCCGAGTTGTCTCCAGGTGAATGGCTGACAAATCTAGTTACATTCGTTCTCCAGTCCTTTGTTTACTTGATCAAGATTACATTCAAGTTAAAGAAGGAATAGAACTGTCAGCAACTGCAATTACTAAAGATAACAAGTATGTGTATCACCATCTTATTTCAATGTTTCCTATCGCAATTAATATTTTCAGAACAATAATTACAACTTATATTTTATTTGTGGTTTGCATTTAATGGCTTGAAGGAGTACTATTTCAGCTATTGATATTATGCAGGTTATTTCCTTTTTTATGTGGGGTCCATTTAGCTTCATTCCTGAAACATACAGGATGAGTTTTAAATGCCTTAACTTTAGAAAAGGAAAATATTTTTAAACACTTTGGGGAATTTTATTGGATCTTAAAGTTTGTTTTGACGTACTTGGCATCACCACCCCACCCAAAAACCGGGGGCATTCCCCAAATTGTTTAAACTTAAAACCCCCCTTTGTGGCACCTCAAAAGAAAGGGATTTTCAGTACAAATTCAACAACGCAAAGACAACATTTTTATCTCGACTCGTTTTCTTGTAGTTTCTATTTAAATATTGCAAGAAATCAGCTTTAAAATGCCACATTACACATAAAAAATTGTTTTATAACAAATTGTTCTTTCAAAATAACCCATGGAACTATGTTATAGGGCTGTGATGTTTTCCTCAAAAATGTTCAGGAAACATTTATTATAAAAGATATGTATGTGAAATGTGGCATTTTACACAATTTCTTGCAATCTTTAAAGTAATTACTATAAAACGAGTTAAGATTAAAAACATTTAAAATTTCATTGAATTTGTATTGTAAGCTTTCTTTTTAAGTGCAACAAATGAAGGGTTTGTATTTGAAAATTTTGGGGCCGGTGAGATTTTGGGGTAGGGTGGGTGACACAAAGTACATCAAAACAAACTTCAGAATCTAATAAAACCTTACCCAAAGGGATTTTAGGAACATTTAATTTTTCAAAAGTTAATGTAAGGGGGATATTTAAAACTCACCCTGTATATACATTAACACGAGATATAAGCATTAGTTAGATTTGTCCGCAAGGGTTGATTGCAGATTTAACTCACGTCAGAAATCTGCAGCTCACACAAATCTAACTTTTAAATACACGTTGGCAGAATAACAAATGAATATGCCTGTGAGAAACAAGCGGAAACATTACGAACCAGACTCTTCTCCAGGGAATGTACTTCCAGCCTGGTTTGCACAAGATCACATCATTAGCCTTGAAACCAAACATAGGTCTGTTCTTGCGTGAAACTCTTGAAACTTTTCTTTTCTCATACAATGTCTCATAAACCAACAATCAAACAGTTTAAAATGGTTTATTTAGTTGAAGATAAATACATTGGTGTACAGCTGTTCACGAGAAGCCACGAGCTTAAGTTGTAATATTGCTAAAATATATAACCTGGTAAATAAAGAGTAATCTTTGATACCCTTAAAAGTGTAGGTACAGTGTTACAAATGTGTATACTAAGTTTAATCAAAATATAATAATAAATACAATTTTTAAAGCATAAACCACCATTTTTGAGGGACCCTTCACCCTAAGGTTTCTTTAATGTAAATCGTTTTTGCTGGTTAACAGGCTTAATCTAGAGATTAAGACATTTACGAAAAGAACATTCGTACCGATTTTCGTGCAAATCAGGCAAGGTCGGGTGACATAGAGGTCCAATTTTCTTATAAACAGGATGTCACAAAAATGTGTAGCACGCTAAGCAGAATCGAAATTACACACAAATGTAAGTCCAAAATGTCAAGTAACATTTTTTTATTTCAGCTTAGTTTAGCCGCAATCCGCCATTTTGTAAACATTTGAAAATAATTAATAATTTAATAACCTTTTGAGATATTGGTGTATAAACTTCAATTGTTTTCCTAATAACATTTTACTAAAATATTAGAAGAAATATATGTATATAACTTAACTGTACCGTTTTATTTACGCCATCTTTGACGTGCTCAGCGATAAACATTAATAGCCCTATTTCTTATCGAAATTAGCTTACAAATCAGCTGGGATGAATAAGGTAGAAAGCTGCAGCTAGAAATTCTCACAGACATTGCCTTTATACAGTGTTTGCTATGGAAAACACAGTTAGAAAAAGACAACACTCGTTCATCTGATAATTAAACCAGACTGAATTCTCTGAAACAATCAATCACATTTCAGCTTGGTGTACTCACTGCTAAAACCTGTAAAAGGATTGCCGTGAAATCCAATAACCGAGTTAGAGTGCAGGCTCATGACTCCGAGTTTGATCTATGACCTATATTGCTTAGTAATGGATTTCGTACATCTATCGCGTTTTTATATTCATGGTGAGATTTACTTTATCATCTCACAACAAAACCACTGTGTTTGCTGTGTCATGAAAACATTAACGCTGACTTGAAAAGTTGGCTTTTCTTTTTTACCAGATGTGCTTATTCTTTCAGAATGAGGTCTTATTATTTCGTCAACTACTCACATTTTAGTAACCTCTCCCTGACCAACTTTATTGTTGTCTTAAAGTGTCATATTAGAAATCTTTATTTATAAGATGCCTATCGCTTTGACATCTTCTTTAGCTATTTCGATACATTATTTTTTTTCTTTTCCTTACTTTAAGTTTTATAAAATTATATTGATTTGTTGTCTAGAAGGTATATAGCCGTAGAATATTAATATTTGTTTCTTAATGTCGGAAAGTATGTCAGTGTATTCCTCTATGTCTTTATTACTACGAGGCCTGTATGTTTGTGGTTAAGTGTTAATTGGGTCTAATAGTTTCCTAATAATTTTTCTTGAATCCTTATTTTTATTTCTTACTAAGACCCAAGGTACCTCCTGCATAAAGTACTTTTGCCTGATTTTACAATGTTTCAGGGAAGTGACTATGAATGCTCGTATAAATGGCGTGCCTTATGCACAAGTGTGAGAATGGCAACATTGATTCAATCGGCATCAACAACTCAATCTATAGAGGAACAAACATACGAGGAATATGTTTGCTTTCAATATTTTCAATCTCTCATTTCAAGAACCAATTTTGGTCAAACAAAATGTATTACTTTTGATATTTTAGATCAATCTAATAGAAAGCAAACTCCATTACTTCTAAAAAACCACGTCATTAAAGAGATAAACATTGTTGAATCTTTAGGCGTGTGTAAAGCTAGACAGCCAACTCATGTGGCATTCACGTATTGATTGTGTGAACTGCTTACCTAATGCTTCCTTAAGTATCGTGTGTTATAGGTTTTGAAACACCATGAGAATATTTTCACCAAAGAAATTGCTATCGGAATCATTTGTCGGTTTGTAAAAGAGATTTTTGCAAGAACGCGTTTCGAACACTAAGCATTATGGCCATGTCATCCATTAACATATATAAAACAATAGTTCACAGTCTTTCAAAATTTAATTCAAAATTTAATTTAGTCCATGATTATGAAATTAGTTCTTATGAACCAAGATTGGTGTACTCACTTTGAACTATAAACCAACGTTGTTCAAAGTTTTAAATTCATTCCTAATTACGATCTTAGGCAGGTTTAAACTGTATGATAAACTTCCAACAGAACTACGAAACGTTGTAGGATTTAGCATATTTACAACAACATTTAGTATTATTTACGTTGGAATCGTTCTTCAGCAAAGAAGAATTTATAATTGATAATCAGTGAATGTTATCTGTAGCTATAGAAGGGGTGCTTAGTACATTAATTTTAAGTAAACTAGATTATAAATTTCAAGTTATATCTTTCCAATAGATTTTTTCAATGGAAAAGGTTGGTTTTGCTTAATATACCGTATTTCCAAATGTATTGTTCGTGAGAGACCTTCCCAAAATTAAAAAATTGTAATAGAATATTTATACATTACACCTATTACAAATTGTGTTGTAATCTTTTACCCAAAGTGTTGTTTATTACTTGGTTATTCTTTCATATGTCCTAAGGAAAATCTTCTTTTTATTAATTGTTCTAAATTCATTAAGAAGTTTCATATGTGTTTTACAGTGAATGATTCGGTTATATATCTGTGTTATCGAGTGAATCAGAGTAACTATTTTATTATAATTTATGATCCATGTGTTGATGAATATTTCCAAAGATATGTTCCTGATCTAAACCTCCGTATATCCGGGTAGATATATTGCTGCCAGCTGGTTTGGCTAGTGACCAACTCACAGTCAACAAAAGGGATGAAAACCACCAAGATCTGACATTGAGTTGGGTATTGTGTTATGAACTGTCTACTGTATTCACTGTAATAGTCATGACACTTACTAGATAAAGTAATTTATTAAACTTATACGAAGCATAAATATTAAATACCGATCTAGTTAAACTAGCCCATCAGTTAAAAATATACTCGTACCATCTACGTAGTGTTAGTAGTATAAGTGGTCTTGGCGTATTGAAAACAGGTGCTTGAGAGCTCTTAAAACATAGAATAACTAAGATCCAAGGCTTCCGGTTTACACCGCGTCACAGATGAAATATAGTAAATGCTGCTAAACCTTTCGACCTCGCTGTGGCTGAGACAGCCAGCTACTGAGGATGACTCTCCACAGCAGCAAAACTACGAGGCTCGTATATACAACTGTGTCACGTTGTAAACTGGAAGCCTTATAGATCTTAATTAAAACTATAATCTATTAAAAGTCTATTCAGTCACTTATCAAAACCGTTCAAAATTTTTAAAATCAATTTAATCAAAGTAATTTAAATATTCGGAACATTTAGTTATATCGAACTTCATTACAAGCTTTTATAAAACAAACATATAACAAAATTTCAAAAATTACAACAAACTACCATTTAACATCAAGAAGAAGACAACATCAAAGATTTAAACGAACATTCAAAACCTTTTAGTACAAAATCTGTTTACAGCATCAACCACATTTAGAAGATAATATTTAAATTATTCAGTGAATTTGCCTTTATATTTTATGATTTTTATTGTAATCCTTTACTTGTAAAGTCTATGCACTATATTTACCAATGGCTATAAATAAATGATGACACCGGCCGCTAATTAAAACTAATTAGACCTTAATTAAAACTGTAATCCATCAAAAGTCTTCTTAGTCACTTATCTTATCCGTTCAAAATGTTCAAAATCATCATAATTTAAGAAATTCAGAAAATTTAGCTATATCGAACTTTATTACAAGCTTTTATAAAAACAAAGATAAAACAACATTAAAAAAAAATACAACAAACTACCATTCAACATAAAGAAAAAGACAACATCAAAAATTTAAACGAACGTTCAAAGCCTTTTTAGTACAAAAATCTTAATACAGCATTAACCACTTTTGGAAGATGATATTTAAATTAATCAGTGAACGTATCTTTATATTTTATGATTTTTCATTGTAACCCTTTTTTTTAAAGTCTACTATATGTACCAATGGCTATAAACAAATAAAATGACACTGGCCGCTAAAGCTGGTTTTGTTCTTGAGAGTTAAGAATACCAAGAATTGCTATGTACGTATGAAATCTTTTAGGTTTACCGTTTACGTATTATTCTTCTGATTTCAAACGCGTGCCTTCATTGCCGCAGGAACGCTTGAGTGCCTTGGTCCGGGGGGGTGAGCTCATTTCAATTGCATATTGTTTTTTTATTTGCATGTCTATATTTATTGTTTGTTAAATTGTATTTACTGTCTAAATTTAGTGTCATGAGTAAATTATTTATGTAAAGTAAATGTCCTGTTGTCTATTTATAACTGCTAACTCTTTGTAATATTAATTTATAGTTAATATATTTTCATATCCGCTGTTAATTATTCAATATTTAGTGTGCATGTCAATTTAAAGTGAAAGTGCATGAAGAAAGACTACTTGCTTGCTGGTTCCAAATATATTTGTATTATAATGCTACAATGTAATTGGATTTTTAATCTGTATTGTAAGCATGTAAAATAAAATAAATAAATAAATTAATAAAAAGTATTTACCTTAAACTTTCTCCATTCATTTCCGCATTCAGGAAAATGCGATAATTACAAGAGGCTTTCCTTCTTTCAAGTGTCTTAAAGGTTTACACTTGTTTAGCTAGTTCCTTATGGAAATGAACCTTTCATGCCGTAAGCATGGTAAGATCTAGACGCAGCTAGGAACACGAAACGAACACTGATCCTGACCTCCAGAACACGTTTTGAGCGGTTTTTTTTCTAAACTGTATACATGTGTTCGATGACATTACAAGTACAGAAACGGGTAACACAAATATAATTATTATTATTATTATTAAGGCTTGTCTAATCTTTGTTGCAATGTGTGATACGTAGTTATAATATACATGGCCTCTCTACACTATGTGAATGATTTTTGCCTTACTTTCATGACACTATATGTAGTTTTCTCCCAAAAAGTGGTTTAACTATCTAAAAATATAAAGTTTACCCAATTCTAACGAGTTTAAAAATGCTCCTAATATTACCCTCTAATATTATGACAACATAAATCTATTGTGTTGTTTCAAAATGACGGCCAACAACAGAGTTTTGCTATAATTCGACAATGGGATATCCAAATGTGTACGTAATGTTTGAATTTTAACCAAATTTAAATTAAAATTGAAATAAATGTTTTCTTTACGATACGTAATAAAAGAGCAACAAAACCCGCAGTAAAAGATCACATTAATTTGAATTCAAAAGCCGAAGCAAGGCTGTGAGCGTAATAATTTTAGTAACGAATTGAAAGGAAATTCACTTCCCCTCGCTCCACTTGCGCTTTAACACTTAGCTGCGTGACGGCCTAATGTTGTTTACAAAACACCATGCAGTTTATATTGTTTTCGGAGTTTACTTGTAACGTTGGGTAATTCAGAGTTTTGACTTCCTTATCCGTTGACCAACTTTCGGTCTCTTCAAAACTTTTATTTAAAGCACCCATGAGGTTAACCTGAGCTGCTCGTACTTTATGAACTAAAAATGTAATAACCTTTCCTCTAACCAAAACTGTAGAGATTTCATGTTCTAAATGTTACTTTAAAATAGTGTCTCTTTTTTGTGAGTATTACTCGTACCGTACATAGTTTGTGTAAACATGATTGGTTTTATTTCCAAAACCATCGGTAAAGACTACATTATAGGTAGACTTATTGATTTTCATTAATTTATTACATATTTTCATTAGTTTTGTATCATTTAAGGTCAATATTAACTACATTTCAACCAAAGTCATTTCAAAATTCCGTCCGACGTGTTGTAAAAGGAGAGCTTTACAAAAATGGAATGAAAAGCAAAGATGTCAAATATGTGAACAAAACGTAGGCCTATAGGGAATAATTCATTGTTTTAATTGGTCCACCTTTTTCGTCTCCACCTTGGATGAAAGGCTTATTCAATTTCCTAAACACGCCTACACACTCACACATTTGAAGAATGTTTTAGCTCAAAAAACGATATTTGTAAAATATATTAAAAGATGACTGTGATGTATACAATAGCTAGTGATATGTAATAAGGTCAGAATAGATATGTGGTATGTAATCGAGAAAGAACAATAAAGAAAATAAGAAGTCAAAATATTACATCTACAAAAGTGTGAAAGAAGCTAAATGGGAATGAAAAAGAAGGGAGAGAATAATTATGTGTGTGAAACAGAGGGTCAAAGCAGATCGTTATCCTTTGTGACTGAAATATTCATCGCCACGAGAGATTCAGTCCAAAAGCTAGTTTATCCTTGACTCAGAAAATGACCTCAATGTTTAGTGGTTTAGTCAAATAAATATGAAATCAGATTTGTTTGAAATTATTTCTAGACATTCGTTTGATAATTTGTGGTATAAGTAGTAAAATGTACGATACATAACACAGCAACATTCTCACTACGAGGCAAAGGAAATGTTTGAGTACATTTCGACCTATGAACAACAAAATTACCATTGAGTATACAAAATCAAATTTAAATGTGTTCTTGCATCATGTTTTCTAAACTCTTAGCTAAACAACAGAGAAACATGCCAGGGACAATTTACAAGTATAATACAACTAGTAGACCACTAAGTAATCACTAGATTTTTTAAAAATAATTATTTTGTTTTCTCCAAAATAACTACATCAAATTTCATCAAAATCGAACGATATATATTTTTTTAGATCATTAAAACCTTTTTTGCCGAAAGTCCCCCTCCGCCCAAAAAGGGAGGTATTGTGATTTTGCTGGTTAAAGAGCCCATCCGAGATGTTTACAAAATGAACATTTGTACTAAATGTGTTGAAATTCGGACGAAAAATGCGTCCTGTACAGATTACAGATTACATATGTATACAGTTTTGAAAGATGCCCAATACGGGTTCTAGGATTGAGTACCGGTGCTTATTTTATGGTCCTAGGCCCGTGTCCTACCATACTGACGGCATGAATATCTCATTTTGCTGAAGGAAATTTGAAACAAAGTAGTTAAAACTAACGTTGACTGACAACTCGTTTGTTCAAGCAAATACACGAGGACGTGAAATGGAGAAGCAGCTGTTCTTAGTCATGACAAAGAGAGCCAAAGTTTCCTTGCTGAATGAAGCAAGCAACGATAAACTTTAGAACTTCTTGGACCTCTTTATCAACTTCTTTATACACGGATCTGACTTTGCTATTAAACGTTCTTGCTTTACTTTATAATATATCCATGAAGGTACATTACATTTTTTAAACACGGCAACTTACCAACATTTTTCAGTTGAATCGTACTAAACTAGCCCGATTCTGCTGCCTAACGAACTTGCAAGAGGACCAAAAAAATTGCAAAAGGAACATTTATACCAAATTTTATGAAAATCTGAGAAAAATGCTACTTGTAGAGAGTACACGTAAACACATATATACATATGCATATAAAGTGTTAAAATAAATGCTCAAAACGTGTTCTGGGGTCAGGACTGGTGCTTATTTCATGGTCCCGGGCTTGGATCCTACCATGCTGATGTCATGAATATCTCATTTTCCCATAGGAAATTTGATAATAATCATGTATCTAAATTATTGTTTGGTTTGCTTGTGCAAATTGACGTTGTGAATATTAACCGACCCAGAGGTGAACCGCTATTTAGTGTACTATCAAAATGGCGACTGGTATGTAAACACAACCTTTCCGGTCATGAGTGCAATGTGGTTCTTATTCTCGTTCAAGTATACTAAATAAAGCATATACAAAGCATTGTTCAATGCCTGGATTATTGCAGAGTCATTACCAAACACCCTGTGTAGATTTTGACCCAAAACCCGGTTCATTTATAGTCGTGTTAAACAGCTGTTCTCGAGCCATTTATTAGTTATAAAATATTGTGTTTGATGTTCCGCTCTGAAAACAGCTGTTTTAGACACACGCATTGACGTAGTCACTTTTAATACCCCGTAAATAAAGTATGGTTTGGATTATGTTTTTCTCCCAAGGGAAGGAAATATCATTTTCGTTATACTACTCGGAAATATAAATGTGACTTTCACTATGAAAATGGTGCTGGAAACTTCTTGTTTTCATTAAAAATAACATTTGTGTCTCTGTTTTTTTTCCGATCACTAAATTATAAATATCTATTTCACTATAAACAACACTTTTAAATACAAATATTACGTTACAAAACATGTATGAATTAAAATATTGTATTAATACTTGTTAGAAGAGAGCTGCTGTATAGTAACATTTTGAACTAGGTTAAAATTCACAACATTAGTTTAAAATTTAAAACGCTCTACAATATGTTTCATTCGCATGTTATTTTGTGTGCAAAATGCATCTTCCATAAAATGCATAAAATATAATCTACACTTCTCGACTGTGTAGAATACTAACGTGAAGATAAATATAAATATTCTTTATCGTACCATATTAACCTCTATGCAAGTTGTCTAAGTGTGTACGGTACTAACTTTCTATTTATCTGTTACGACCGTAAGTATAGTCACTGTAGTTGATTTGGATAACACTGTTCTGCACTGTAGTTTAGGCACATGATGGTAGCCGGCGCATTAACATGTCAAAGGACTACTGATGAAGTCCATCTGCATCGTCAAACTTGTGTTTCATAACACTTTTCAAAACAGAACCAAGCAATCCTCAAAGTGATTTTACTGGGATAATCACAAGTGGGAGTGTCGAGGCTCACGTGGTACTAAGACAAATGTATATACCTTTTCAGTAATGTAATTTAGTAATGATAAAGTGATTTTTATGAACTACGCCGCAAGAGGGTGCCAAAAACGACAATATATTCTGACCAATGACTGTACTCTACAACTAAAACAATTGTTTGTTTGCAAGTGGCTAGACTATGTTGTGGCCTCTTCTTTGACAAGCGTCTTTCAACCGCTTTGCAATGGTTTGCAGTATAACAAACGATGTTCGTATGTGATGGCTATGTATTATTTTAATCAAATTTCCTTTGGAAAAATGATATATTCATGCCGTCAGCATGGTAAGATCCAGGTCCTGGACTGTAAAATGAGCATTAATCCTGATCCCCAGAGCACGTTTTGAGCATTTTTTCAAAGTTTGTATAAACATATGTTTTGTCCGATTTTCGCCAAATTTTGTACAGATGTTTCTTTTGTAAATATCTTGGTTCAGTTTATTAACCAGCAAAATCTGACTACCGGAACCCCTTACTGGAGGTACTATTCACCAAAATGGGGGTTTAATTGTCTTAAAACAGTAAATTTCGTCCTATTTTCATTATTTTATTGTGTATTTTGCTACTTTAAATCAATATACAAAATATTATTAAAATCAATCAAGTCATTTCAAAACGGTGGCCAAAAAGTTACTTTTCGCTAAAACAGTGGAATGAGCAGTACGATTTGATTGAAATTGAAAATTTGTTTTCCTTCCATGATATGTAGTCTACCAGTAAAAACGCCATAGGTCTGAGGCCACATCCCGAAGAGAGGCTGTGAAGTTGCTTTTCGGCCTGGTTTTTACCTAACGTCAAAATAATTTTAAGATCAGATTGGAACCACAATTTTAAATCTTAACATTTCAATGTTTTTAATTAAAGTTTCTTAAAATAAAATAACATTTAGAACATTGGCTTTCCATCAAACTCAAAAATGTGGATTTTTCTTCCATTTAAAAGCAAAAACTTAAAATAAAACTATATATAATGGCGGCTTTGGTTGGACTGCAATTCTCTGCATCGTTCCTCCCCCCCCGCCACTATGCACGTTTAAATCTTGCTTTCTCTCTCCCAGCCTTGTTTCCAACTTATACTTTTCTACTAGCTGAAAGTGCTACTTTCGGTACTAGCAACCCATAGACTTATCAGGTTGTTACGAGACATTAGCTTTACTGCCTGCTACAAGGCATCATTTACCTTTATTACATTCCTACTTGCGGGTTTACGACTCTCTCGATGTTTTATTGCGTTGAACTCTATCTTACACCATTACATTCCTTCTCCGTACTGCTCCTTCAAGCTGTAATGTGTTTATGATGATAATAGCATTAAGTATTGTCTGCACGATTACATATCACATAGAACATATTTATTTTAGGATAAAGGTTTGGCAATTGAACTCTGCCCTATCGTTTTTCTTGACAAGCACTCATTTTTATTCATTTTCTTCAAATTTCTTATTTAACTATAACTACATAATCATGTTTTGATAATTATGGGCTGAACTGAATTTTAAAACAATCTCTGTATTGTCTTTACCGTAAGCGTCATTCAAAACTAGCAAGGAAGTTATTATTATTCTTTATTCAGTATAATATGTAAACAAGGTAGATACGTTTTTTCTAGCATACTTAACTCTATACTCTATAGCTACGCGCTAGAGGAAGACAATCCTATTATATATATTTAACATTAATAATATCTAAGGAAGGTTTCTACGCTTTACAATAATTTGAGATTACACATATTAAAGTTAGATGACATATATGTGCACAGCAGACTAAAACATAATTATACTAAACTATACCATGAGAAATATCAAAAAGTATTGTTATTTTAAGCAATGATTGTAAGCAATACGTGAACCTATGTGAAATTTTCTATATTGATTAAACAGACTGTACCTTTAGGTATAAATGTTTCAATTTAAATGTTTAATTTTGTGAGTTAGATTAAGTGATCAGAAGCTAGGTTCAAAGGCAATGTTTATTAGCGCTAGTGTAATAAACGTTGCACAAGCTTGTCCAGTAGGGGCAAACTCTAACACACAAACAGGCTTTTCATGTTTTATTGCTACTTTTAGTATAATTGACTACTACAGTAAACAATCCGAATAAATTTAGGAATTTAGGAAACAATATACAAAAAGGATTAATAAAGAGTGTTCGTTGTTTTTCATAATTAAATTTTAAAATCCGTTTAGTTTGTTGGACAATGTCGCTTGTATTTACTCTAGTGTTTTGTACGGAAACTCTCTGTATTTATTTCCTACATAATCTTCTATCTATAATATAAAATGAATCGCAAAATGTGTTGCTAAGCGCACAACTCAACAACGCCTGGACCAATTCGGCCAAACTTTTTTAATGTACGTTGGAGTTCAAGGATGGTTTTTACGGCGGGGAAAATTCGAATAATTGCCGGAAACCCCCTTAAAACAGCTCTTTTCTTTTTCCCATACAAACGTTTTTTAATTAAAACGTAAACAATTTGATCTTTATTGCTATTCGTTGTCAGCTGATATCCCTATTTTACAGACATAAAACATATGTACGGTTATAAAAAAAACAACAAACTGTCAATGTCGATTTGGCGTTGTACATATTATTGTTTTTCTTGGGTTTTCTGTAACCTAATCTACTGAGTTTGCTTTTGTTGACTAATAGATAAAACAAATTCGTATATCGTGTATTGTGCAGAGTGATTAATACGTAGGAACAAAAACCTACCACATTACAAATCTTTTTGACGGGACGAAGTCTGTCGGGTTCGCTAGTATTTATATAAATACTCATAACAACGTACTTTTATCTTTTTACATAAATATATATTTAATCGCGGGTTTAAATAGACACCCAAATCTAAAACGATATTATACTTTAGATATAACTTAAGTCCAAACTTTAAGCAATAAAGTATTTTAAATAAGACTGCCTGAAATTAAGACAAGCATATTCAACTTGTTTCAAACGGTAAAACAAAACTTTAAGCCTAAGTAGTTTTATTTTCGTATCATTTCCTAGAATAGAGCGAATATGTTCAAGATGTTTGGACATTTATCAACACCAAGTGATGTATTGCAGCGACCCCGTCTTTCAATTGTGCGATACAGCCAGTCAACTTGACGTTCTTCTTCACATTTACATATTTATTGCATTCTTGCTAAAAGTTAAACAATGCCTTATCCATCAACCAACTGTCACTCTATGGGTTTCTTATACATTAAGATATTTCTCCGAAAGCTGTTTAAAGAGATTTCAAAAATCCAAACCCTTTTGTTAGAGTCTTGGCATGTAAAACGCCATTCCCGTATCTAGCTTTATGGGTTATTTTTTCATACAGGGTAAGTTTTAAATGTCCCCTCCCCCACCTTAACTTTTGAAAAGAAAATATTTAATTTTAAAACCTTTGGAACTTTTTTATTGGATCCTGAAGTTTGTTTTACATAATGTGCGTCACCCAAAAATCGGGGGTCCCAATATTTTTCTATACAACCCCTTGTAACACCTCAACAGAAAGGGAATTTTAATACAAATTAAACGCAACAAAGACAATTTTTATCTCTACCAACACGTTTTTGTAATGTCCATTTAAAGATGACAATAAATCAGGTTTAAAATGCCCCATTTTACATTCAATTTTCTTTTAAAGACAAATTTTTCTTGAAAATCATCTGAGGGAAACAATACAACCCTATGACATAATCTTATAATGTATTTTGAAGAAGAATTTGTCATAAATAACTTTAATATAAAACTTAGCATTTTAAACCAGATTTATTTTTATCTTGAGTCAAGATAGCAAATTTTGCTTTGCGTCGTTCAATTAGTATTAAAATTCCATTTCTTTTGAAATGACAAATAAGTTTCTATTTTTAAGGTTTGGGCCCCCCGTTTTCGGGTAGGGGGTGGGTGACGCAAAGTAAGTTAAAACAAACTTTAGAATTCAATAAAAACAAACTTTAGAATTCAATAAACATCTCTAAAGGGTTTTAAAATATTTCCTTTTTTCAGGGCATATAAAAACTCAATAACCGTATAATAACTGTTTATACCTACATTGTTATAATTGTGGTATGGGACATATTTAGCAGGTAATTTACGTTCGAAGAACTACGTTAAATAAATATGTTATCACGTGATACTATTGAAACTTTTAATACGAGCTAACGTTTAAAGACCTGAAACGTTATAGAATTCGTATGCAATCAAAGTTGCTATAAAATATGTGTGAAACCATTGATTACCTTATGAAAAACCTTGAAAAGATCCATATCAGATACAATATGAAGTCGAATCGGCTAGAGCAACGACCATGGTTAAAAAAGCCTTACTCTGCAACTAGTTGTATCTAAAGAAACTGTTAGATTATTTATGAAAGGTTTATTAAAATGTTGAAGACGTTGCTTGTCTAAGTAATTAGCAAGAGCTGAGACTGAGCTGATTACAGAAGTGAAGTCAACCACAAGTTTCAGTTGCAAACTCACAACATCTTCATTGTCTACCGCTACAAGCTTAGTTAGCTGTTAATTATCTGTCTTACTTTAACATTGTTTCCAGTACCGTGCATAGGCAGTTCAGTACAGTGGAAGTGGTTTTTATCAAAGTTCTATGTGACAATTGATTGCCACTGATTGCTAATCAATTATTAGCAATTCTGAACAGACACTCAATTTCTCCACAACATATGCTGGGAAAGCAAATATATAACGTTTATTTAAGCTTATACGTAACTGGTTATGGACTTAAAGTCTTGAAACACATACTTCTAAATAAGAATACTCAACAATTGCTTGCTAAAGTTTCAGCTTTTAGCACAACTAATTCTTGTTTGTAGGATTGTCTACCAAGCCTAATTCTGATAAATCCACTCAAAGTATTTATCTTGTATGCCATGGAATAAATGTTTCTTTCTTTATTTCAAGTCTAAACGTCGTTCATTAATTCTATTTGTTTCAGTCAAACAGCTGTATTTAGCTGACGTTCGTTCTCAGAATATTTATGGAATAATTAACTGAATATTTCGGAACATAGAAGTTTATGTTTTGTTGATTCTAAACAAAGCCATATCTATAAAACCAGGCCGACGCGCTTTAAGTTTCGTTGCAATGAGCGAATAAAATTTTTCTTTTTCCAACTTTCCAAAATTTGCAATTGTTGACTTTATTTTGCCTCTACATTCTTCACACTTGTCTTCTTTTCAAATCAAAATGTGACCCCATAAGAGGAAGTGACATTCACTTTTATGAAACAGGCAGGGAGAACTATCGAACTGGGAGACACAGAACGATAGTTCATGAACGTTGCCTTCAGGCAGGAGTTCAACTAGTCAACCGGTTGCCATTCGATTAAAGTGCGCAAATGCCGAAGGCATTCAAAGCTCGTCTAAAACAAATCTTGTTCACAAAGGCATTTTACAGTCCAGACGAGTTTATGGCACATAACTGGGAGACTGCAGAACTACTACACAACAGGAGGGCTAGAGTGGAACAATTGAATGAATGAGAGAGAGTGAATGAACAAAATGCATGTTTGAATGGAACTCGATGTCAGAATGCAAGGAAATTTTAGTTCAACCTATAAATATGACGATTGCATAGCATGAATATGTTTCCAATAAACTATTTATTTATTTATTTTTATCTTTGCAATTTGTTACTCTAATTCAATTCGTTCACAGCCTTGCCGGCATTCGGCTGTTCTATTACCACGGGCGTTACGAGGCTGTTGGCTACGCTTACAGCCCCGTTTCGGCCTTCGGCCTCATACTTACATGTTTCTTTACTGCAAGTTTTATTACATATTTAGAAGCGATAATATACATGAAATATCATTGAAATAGGTCTACTCATTCCACTGTTATAGCCAAAAATAACTTTTCGGCCGCCATTTTGAATAGACTAAATGGATTTTCATAATGTCTGGTATATTGATAGATACTGTTAAAGTACATATTTATTTTATGTTTCATCAAAATCGGATGAAACTGTCTTTAAATCATTAAAACCCTTTTTTTTTGATAACCCCTCTAAAGGGGGCTTTGGTGGTCCGATCTTGTGTTAACGAGCTTGAACAACTATAATCTAGTTCTTTCGGTTCACACCAATCAGTTACTGAAGATGGTACTCCACAGTGAGGCCGAAATATCTCAACCTAATTATGAAGTTTGGACGCGATATGAACCGTAGAGAACTAGATTATAATTGTGACACCGGCCACGAAATCCTGAGAATTAAGTCCACTTGAACAAAATATTTACAAAAAGGAACATTTGTACCAAACGTCATGAAAACGGACAAAAATGTGACCTGTAGAGAGTATACTCATATACTATGTACATAAAGTGTAAAAACAATGCTCAAAACGTGTTCTGGGAGTCAAGATAGTGCTCATTTCATGGTCCCGGATCTGGGTCTTACCATGCTGACGGCATGAATATCTCATTTTTCCAAAGGAAATTCGATAAAACCCATGGATCTATTTTAAGTTTTAAACTTTAAATTCAAGAACAGTTTGCTACCATATTAACGCACAATACATTAGGCATTACTCAGTGGACCACTCTGTATTTGTCTTGCCAAGTTATAGCTATTGTTACAACGTCTACTTATAATTTACGATTATTTGATTATTACGAGTACAGTATTATTTATTTATTCCCAACAGAAAACACCGTTTTACAAAATGACAAGAATGGCTTATACGAGTATTATTTGATGTGCATTTCCAATAACACAAATCACAATATTTTTAAGGACGTAGTAAAAGTGTTGATGACATACTCGATTTCAAATACAACCTCCCACACAACAGGAAACTCTCCACAGATTATTCAATATGATCCCCTTGACCTGGAAGTCGAAATAAAGGAGATTTGTGAGTCTGTTTCTTCCAGGTCAGTTGATTGTGTTAAGCATTTGCAATTGTTTGTATATTTATAGTTCTAAGTTCAGGGACAAATAAAGCAGATAAAGTTGTTTGACCAGAGCGACATTTTAAAACTGAAAAGCTTTCTATGAAGCTTTATTATAAAGAGGGCATTAAATTCTCATATAACTTTGGAATCAAATGTTCCTGATCTATATAAAATTATTGACTTTATTCAATGAAAGTGGTTTTTCATCGGGAATAGTGTTGATTTTTTAGTTGTCTATTTTAATGGTTTGAAATCATACAAACTAATTTTCACAAGATTTCAAAGAAGTTTAAAACCTTAGAGAAGAAGTTTTATCGTTTTTTAAAGTTCAAAGCCTAGGAGAAGGATTCCGTTATTCACCATTACCATTTGAAAAGCTTAAAATTATGTCACAATTACAAAATTTACGTTTGTAATTTTTACGGTTTGAGTTTCATTATCTCATGAACCACTGAATGAAGGTGCATAAACATAAATCTAGTTAAAAACAAGAGATTTAAACCACTTTTAAGTTAAGTATCAACTAAGTATATCCATTTAACTGTAATTCTTTCAAATAGTTTTAACACGAGTTGAAGCTATCCTACTCGAAGACAATACCACATTGAAGGTTTCAAATAACATTGTCTTTCTACCAAATACAGGAAAGCAATAAGAAGTCTGTCTCGGCAAACCTGACAATATCGCTGTGCAGAAACTCCTTTGTTCTCGACATTGGCGGCATTGTTTCAACTGTTTCAACCTCTTATGAGCTCTTTGGAAACAACAAGTTAGAAACACTGAGTGAGAACCTCTGTGGAAACTAGCCTGTGGTATTCCCAAGTATAACTTCTAGGTAGCCTACTATTAGCGAATTCCCAAAAAGGAAAAATGATGCCATTACGGTGATACGCATGTCACGATTTCGGCCCGGAACATGAACATGAATTATTTACCTTCTTTGTAGCCTGGAGATCCTGATGAAACTCCAGGCTACAAAGAAGGTAATTAACTTCAAAAAGGTCCTGAAACCGGAAGACATAATTTATTGAACATAAATTCTATTCAGGATCCCGATATAAGTTGTAAACAAATACTACAACCAAGTATTTCATATTATTTTAAAAGTTGTAAAGTTAACTTATTTATGGAAGTTCGCTTTAGTTACGCATAGATGCTGCGTACGAGGACCTTTTATCGAACTCCCTTTAGGAAAATGATATATTCAAGCCACCAGCATGGTAAGACGCAGGCCCGAAACCATCAAAGAAACACTTATCCTGACCCCAGAACACGTTGTGAGAATTTTTTTCAAAATGAATATTGAAATTGTAAATCAGAGTTCCTTTTATGATATGAAGTATATATAGCCTTCAGTAATAAACCACGTAAGTCTGAGGCAAAGGCCGAAGCGAGTCTCTGAGCGCGGCGATCTTTTTTATTAAAATGGTTAGCTAAGATGCTGGGAATCTTTTTGATTGATTTTCATTAAACAAAGGCTGTTTTAATCTCCTAAGAGATAACTTGGTTTTGATTTGAAATATATAAGGTAGCTTTCACGTAGCTTTTTATTATTTCAGTAATGTACGGGGGCTGTTCTGAAAGTAGCAGACGTTTGACCTAGCGTCGCAGAAGGGTGTTTCACACAAAGGGCAAACCATGAAGGTTTGTGGGTTTGAAATCGTTAAAAATAACTAAGCTTGCAAACGGTCTTTGCTCAAGCTTCGTTATTTTTCATTACACTACAACAGTGTGTAATATAAATATCTTAAAAACTATTCATTTTAATTGATTTCAGTTGTTTGTTGGGTAAGCCTGTACTATAATATATGTCGTCACAATTACTTTCTTTGCCGGCAAACGACGTTTATATAATTTAGGTCTCAACCCTAAAAGCTTTTGAATAGTCGCTAAATAGACAACAAAGTAGTTCTTATAACGCCAAAATATTTCCATACTAAATATTTTAATGTCCAAGCCATTACTTGTTATTGCTATGACAAATGAATGAAAATTTGGACTACTGACTGAAAGGTAGATTCTACCTAATTTAGATTTAAATAAAATTACACAAGTACCATGTTAGCTAAATGCAAATTAATCAGGTATCGACTTTTGATTATGTTAGTAATGATGGTAATTATTTTAAATATTATTTGTTGTGTTGCTGATTTTTCCGCAATATTCATTCATTGGCATCGGCTAATAGCTTTTTAAAATTTATGTAATGCACTATTCGAACCCCAACTACGTTTAAGCCACGTGTAACCGTTTACTTCTGCATATATACAAATAAAAAGTAATTAGTAAAGTATGATTCCTAAAACAGAAAATGTTGGTAAGTTGCCATATTTAAATAGTGTAATGTACCCTCATGGATATATTATAAAGTAAAGCAAGAGCGTTTAATAGCAAAGTCGGATCCGTGTATAAAGAAGTTGGTAAAGGGGTCCAAGAAGTTCTAAAGTTTATCGTTGCTTGCTTCATTCAGCAAGGAAACTTTGGCTCTCTTTGTCATGACTAAGAACAGCTGCTTCTCCATTTCATGTCCTCGTGTATTTGCTTGAATAAACGAGTTGTCAGTCAACGTTGTAAGAGATTAGTTTCTAGCATTAGTCCACGGACCAGGTCCTCAAATTTAACGAAACGGGGTATCTGCATTTTTGGGGGTACAGATTTTCTTCAAACCACTGTTCGTTAGTATTGTTGGAGTGCTAAAACCCATCTAAACCATCTCTCATTTGCTATTAGGTGGCCAGGCCAATTCTAGATGGCGGATACCCCGAATAAAGAGTTCCATTAAAAACACTATATATCTCTTTTAAAGCTTTTATTTCAACATGTTCTTTATAAAATTTGCCACAAAATAAACTGAACCTCCTGAATATACATAAATATTGCTTACTGTAAAGACTGTAGATGGAAAAATATGTGCCTTTTATTTTGTTGAAGGGGTTTTGTTATTTCATTAGCCTACGTATTAAAGGAATCACATTATTATTTCTAAAAACATGATCACCTCTGGAGTTTTAACATAAATGTCAACACTAATAAAAAGTTGTTTTAAAATTAACCTTTTTTTAGCGAATCCGTGGCGGATTGGTATCGCACGCGACTCGAGCTCATCACCCGGTGGCGCGGGTTCGATTCCCGCAGTCACCACTTACATTTGTAATGTGACTAATACGGTGACGCTAGGTAAAGGTCGAGGTTGAGTGGTAGAGAGGACTTTGTAGTCCTAACTTCGCCTCGTTAAACAAGACAAACTTTACCTTTTTTCAGGATCAGTTTTTTTAACGTTTATATATGCTGTGTACTTTTTAAAATCGAGTTAAAAGCATTCTACATGCCAGTATAAATTTAAACACCAAGGTTTTACTTTCGTTAAGCAAAGGGCATGCTTATGCAAATGACCCTTACTACACGGGTGCGGCTTAGTGTAGTGTATTCAACATTTACACCCTAAGTGAAGTTAAACTGTTCACTGTTGTCAGGAATACAATGAACAGCTACTGAACACTATGTCCGTTATGTCAAAATGAAACTGAACGAAAACGCCATTTTTATTAAACAAAATCATTTGACTTTAGTTTAACTGTACACAATACTAAAAGTTAATTCATCAGTTTTAAATCACTGAAATATTACTTTCAATATAAATAAATAAACACAAGTATTTTAACTCAGTGTCAGGCGATAATAGACACAATTAAACGGATCGCGACAGTTAAAGAAGGTTTTAAAGCGGCGGATATCACACAAACGGACGTGAATATTCATACTAGGTCCTTAAGTGACACTTTTGACACGAGAGTTAACGTCCGAGGCGCAGCCAGACGTGTTAACGATCGACACTTTCGACCGAGTGATGAACGATACTTTTTGTCATGATGCAAATAATAATGAAAAATAAATGTCAATAAATGTTTTATAAAGAAACTATTAAGTAAACATTGTTTTGAGCTCAGCAGTCTGAATTATAATGTTTTGAAGAAACAGATGTATCACTGATTTACTATAAGTTAGTGTTGAATTTCAAAACAATCAAAACAAACTCGTTGAACCAGCTGATGTCCATGCCACAAAAAGATCATTTTGTCATTCTGCTCTGAAACAGCTGCTATAGACAAATGTATTGACAGTGCTAAAGTGTCACTTTAACACCCAGGTAAGTAAAGTATTGTTTTGATTATGTTTCTCCTAGGAGAAAAAGTTCATTTTAATGATCTTTTGTGGCATAGACATCAGCTGGTTCAACGAGTTTGTTTTGAATATCAACACTGACTCATTTTAAATCAGTGTATAACAGCTGTTTCTTCAAAACATTATAATTCACACTGCTGAGTTCGAAACAATGTTTACTTAAGTTTTTATAGTATTAAAACATGTATTGACATTTATTTCTCCTTATTATTTTCATCATGACAAAAAGTATCGTTAATCACTCGGCCCGAAAAGTGTCTTTTGACCCTCGGTCATTTAACTTCTTCGGCTGCTCCTCGGACGTTAAATTGACCTCGAGACAAAAGTGTCACTTTAGGACCTAGTGATGAAATATCTATTAAATGACTTTTTCCCCTAGGGAGAAAAACATCATCAAAACAATACTTTATTTACCAGGGTGTAAAAGTGACACTTTAGCATGTCAATACAGGTGTCTTAAGCAGCTGTTTTCAGAGCAGAATGACAAAAAAGGGTTTTGATTTGTAAGATGGCAAGTGTTTGATTAATAAGCTGGTCAGAGGAAAGTTACTAAAAAATAGGACCCTGAATTTATGAAAGAAAGGATCTTTTTCTTTTTTGAGACATTTGGTATTGATTTTATCTTTTTTCGACCCTGAAAACCTAATCTCAAAGTATGTGACACCCTCGACGAACATATGTATCTATATAACACCTCCTGTGTTAGATTATTACTTTACACAGGCTTGATCATATTTCGTAATTACGATAACGGTCATGAAACAGGGAACCTACTAGTAGAGGCACACGTTGTGTACGAACAGGCTCAAGTATTTAGAGGTGAGTTTACACAGAGTTTATCCCCAGGGATTGGAAGTTTATGCACATTTTATACCCGTCCTCTGAGCTTATAGCTGAACCAGGAAACTCCAGCTCTAAAACATAGAGTGTACCTAGGAAAATGTAACTGTAATCCAATGTGTCAAATGTGACAATATTTTAACTTTTAAAATTTGCGTCACGCTTTTTGAGATTAAATAAGTTGGTAAAAACTGTTAAATTTAAAATATACTTGCTATTTGTAATTAATTCGGTATGCTACGGTATAATTAGAGGGACGAAGCTTAGTCTAAGAGTAAAACTGAAGAAATTAAATTTTAGCCCAATAGTGGTAACTCTTTGTGTTTCTAGAAGGTAAAACACTTTAACTCCTTAAGTTTTCATCCCTGCACGGTTTTAAGACAATTTTCTTCTTTGTATCTAAATGTTCGTTTAATTAGACTAACTTACCACAGTCTTCATATCAACAATAAATCTCCCATTGAAACGCCAATAAATTCAAAACCAAACTAAAAATTATTTGATTTGCCATTTTTACAGCGTAACGGAAAATTTTAATAATTAATAACCAGGTAGTGTATTTTATCTCGTTCCTTGAACCAGTGACAGTAGATTTTCAGATATCCTTTATATGTTACAAACAAAACCATATGTTGTGCGTATTTTTACAATTTACAACTATTATTTCTCGTACTACAGCTTTATTAGGTTCCATTCACAGACAAAGTAATGTAACTTAAAGCTATCATTTGTAACATTTTGACCACAATTAGTATAGAGAATTAGATTATCTTCCCCCTTCATGGGTTTCCGCAGAAATGCTATCATATGATTATTTTACATCTCATAATAAGTCAGTATTTAAAAGACGTGTTTATCTTAGGTTGAATGGATAAATTTCAGTCTGAAGAAGTAAATGAAGCACAGTAGGAAAGGGTTCCACTAGAAAGATTTTATGTAAAAGTGTTCATAAAGTTGTTATAAAGCAACTGCAAAGGTATTCATAATCATGCACGAAACACAGTTTGTAATGCAAGCCTGATCCAACAAGCCAGAAACTGTCTTTCCCTTTGTAAATATGGATTCTTTATTCATGCAAACTTGTGAATGAATACTCTTCCGTCGGAGTCTTTTATACCAGTATATACAAAGTCTAGCTTCTTTTCATTCTCAAAGTTTAGGATAGGAAAGTGTATTCGATTAAAATATCTCTTAAAGCTTATTACTGTTGGAGGGGTACTCACGGAGAAGGTATATTAAATGTAATAGAAAATAAATCAAAACGAAATACCCTTTTATCTTTTTTTTATATCACCGGACATTATTCCATGGTCACGGTGGAAAACAAAATCTCAATACAAATAAATATCAATATTTACATAACAAACACATGCAGGGATGGGTTCTAAATAATTACAAGTACAGTAACATTTTGTGAAATTTAAAAAGAAAAACATTTGGTTTTTATGTTTCCAATATGATTTAAAATAGGATTTGCACTGTTAAATTTGGAAATCCTCTTTGCAGTTCTTTTTTTCTCCTTTCCTTCCAAAATCTAAAATTGCCATATTTTCTCAATGCTAGTGTAATTTTGGTTAGTATCCAATAAATGATCGGCAAAGTTTGACTTCATGGATGTTGAATTGTCTGTTCTTAGCGCTTAATTAAACGTTTCTATTTCTTCTATACAAAATCATCAATCTGTTTGGTTAAAAGCATTGAGTAACTGGCAAAATAACGAACTTTTCAAGACACTTGGGACATAAATATTCTTAATTGGGATTCAGCCCACCGTTATAAAGGATAATCTCCAAACTATAAAGCGGATTTCTCTTGTTAAATACGATCATTAAAACCTAACAGGAATCGCTCTTTTGGTACTTTAATTTGCCTTTGTTCTCTTGTCAGACACAATGAATGCAAAATCTATTTACAACATAGGAACAATATTCTGAACAAACAAGTTTCAGTTCTGCGAAGTCTAAAACACAACGTAGAGTACAGCAATATCATAACCGCTTCAGTTTAACACCACTGTATGGCTTATAACCAATGTTAATAATGTACTCGTAAAGACTTCATGACCCAATTTTGAACTGATTTCATAATAATCCCGCGTCGGAGGTATGCATTTCGTACGTCTTGACGCTTGTTCACATCTATCCTGCCATTGAAATAAATATGTGTTCACAGAGGGAAGTTAACAAGGATGAAGCAAGACCCTGCCCAAAGAAAATCCAACTTTTCAAGACAGCGCTAGCATCCTCTGCGTGGTCAGACTGCAAGGTTAGTACAGTTAGTTTCATGTATATAGGAACTATACGTGAAAAATAATAATGAAGAATTATTTATCAACTCAAGCTCATTCCAATATTTCTCTCCCTCTAATTATTCCAAATAAACAGATAAATTAAATTAGAAAAGCAGACTTTTCCGGCCACTTCAGGAAGAAAACTACTCCCTACGTTTCGGGCAGTTGGAAACTCCACTGTTCTCAAGGGCCTAACCTTGGAGAACAAGTCAAAATGAAATATTAACAGCTATATTGTTAGACAAATATTGACAAGAGGGAAATATTAACACAAAGAAAGCCTAAAAGTAAAAAGAGGAAGAAAGGTTTGGGCACTCTCCGGCGGACCAGTTCAAACACGTCAACACTTCATCAATACCACTACTACCTTTTTTATACTTTTAGGCTTACTGTGTGTAAATATTTGTCTAACAGTGTAGCCTTTAATATTTAATTTTGTCTTGTCCTCTTAGGTTGAGGTTAAGCTAAGTATATATATAACTTTATTCAAAAGCTGAATAACAACTTCCCCACCTTAGGTCTGAAAAAAAAAAATATAAACCCAATAATGATAGTAGATTACATAATATAAATTTACAGTTATTTTTTGTTATATAAATGTTTCCTGAGAATGAACACTGAGTATTTCAATGACGTGATCATAATTTCTTCGATCGTGGATTTGGGATTTTGAATTTGGTAAAAATGTCACTTGTAAATTTTGGTAATGTTCCTCTTGCCCCAATTTACAGACCCAATCAATATTTATGTTAGACGAGTAAAGTTCCCTAACTGACCGAAATTAGGGAGTAGTTTTCTTCCTGAAGTGGCCGGAAATGTCCACCATGGAATTACTCACTATTACGAGTTTTAAATCTAGCAAACATATAAAACTTTAAAACTTTGTTGTTGAACACGTTCACTTTTA
Organism: Matsumurasca onukii; assembly: GCA_018831715.1. NCBI lineage: Eukaryota > Metazoa > Arthropoda > Insecta > Hemiptera > Cicadellidae > Matsumurasca > Matsumurasca onukii. The sequence goes on from CM032065.1 coordinate 29,788,443, forward strand.
CAAAGAAACTTGATTCAAGCGGTAAACTTGATTCAAAAAACGAATAACAACTTCCCCAACTTGGTCTGCAAAAATATACCAATAATGACCGTGAATACATAATATAAATTTACAGTTATTTTTGTTATATAAATGTTGCCTGAGAATGAACACTGAGGTATTTCAATGACGTTATAATTATTTCTTCGGTCGTGGATTTGGAATTTTGAATTTGGTAAAAATGCTTGTAAATTTTGGTAATGTTCCTCTTGCCCCAATTTACAGACCCAATCAATATTTATGTTAGACGAAATGGTTCCTAACTGACCGAAATTAGGAGTAGTTTTCTTCCTGAAGTGGCCGGAAATGTTTTTCCACTTGATCTCCACCACTATTACGAGTTTTAAATCTAGCAAACAGATAAAACTTTAAAACTTTGTTGTTGAACACGTTCACTTTTACACAAAGAAAACAAACCATGAAACTTGGACACTGCAACAAATACATTCACCTCAACAAACGATAGCTTTGTGCCTTTAGCTTGAATCTGCCTTTTACTTTGCCAGTGTTGAGTATTTGTGTGAATTTATTCAACCCATTTGGTTGAGAAGGATGAATTAATATAAAAGATGATTACAACTATGCTATGTTATTTGGTGGAAATTTAGAACAACATTCAGACACTTAGCTTTTTAAGGATATATACTTCAGAGGGCTAATTTAAAAGTGTGTGTTTACATCGGTAAAGTGGTTTCATAAATCAAGAGCTTAAGTTATAAAGTGGCGTATATTGCGGACACTTTAAGCGCTTTACTGAGGAAATCCAGTGGCTTATTCTGAGAGACGCGATTCCCAGCGTCACGTTCTAAAATACGAATAGTCAGTTGTAATCAAATGTATTCTTATAAACTACGAGATTTAAGAACCTTCGGTAAATTCTTGATGAAAAGTAGATGGTTTTAATAAATGAGATATTTTTAACACTTCTCACGAATTTCAATTTTCAAAATGAAAATGTTTGAAAAGTGTTAAAAATGTCTTATTTATTAATACATAAACCTTTTAACCTTTGTAAAAATTCTCGTGTGAAGTTTAGACCAGTCTTTTAATTTTTTCTACTTCTTGATACGACTTCAAACAAAAACTATTATTATTGTTTAGGCTTTTCAAAGGAACCTCCCTTTTACTTTTCAGTAATACTTTGACATCTATGAAAATTGGCTAAAATTGTTTTATATAAAATGGTTTATTTCAAAATTTGAGAAATTAAGTTACTACACCTAGTCGTCTTGCGGAGGCCTATTAACAAGTATTAAAAAACGTTCACACAAGTATAATTATAAAATTGAGTATAGATTCTACCATTTTCAATTAGGAAGCCTATTGCTTACTTCTACCAAAGTACTTTCATTTATAGTAACTTAGTATGAATGATTCTTCAGTTTAGGTTATAAATACTTTTGGACCCCCTTCTGGATATTAAAAAACATTGCATAGCTAGTTATACAACTCGCCATAAAGGATATAAAAAATATACAGTTTATTGCCTTTAGACAATACAAATGTTGTTGAGGAAAAAAACAAACAAATTACGATAACACGAAATGAAACATTCACACTTACTTATACTTACATCAATTCACACACAACGTAAGACACCCTAGCTTTTATGGGGAGAGAGAGGCCAAGCTAAATAACATACGGTTTAAAGAATTTGATATTAGTTAGATAATCTATGAACTCATCAACTAAGTAATAAGCTTAATAGCAGACAATTGATTCAAAATTTAAAAATTATAGTATTTCATTTTTTTTCAGGGAGGTGGCTAAAATGTTTTATACCTACTTGCATGGGTAGTAGTTCAAATTTAGACGTTGTGTGTTGATATATTTGCAAGTCGTTCTTTCCTGTGTTGTAGTTATGGGTGATTTTATATTGAGTTTTCTTTGTTTGACAATATAAAATCACTTCCAAAATATAGAGACAGGGAGGTGTCAACAAATCCATTCCTTTAAGTATGTCACGACACGATTCCCTGAAACTTGCTTTTAAAATTATTCTAATAGCTTCCTTTTGCAACCTAAAAACCTCTCAAATTGAATATTTCGAACATCCTATACAACATTATTCCATATGACAGATGAAAGAGGTTAGTCCAAAATAAGCTATTCGAAGAATTTGATAGAGCATTTAACAATCTTTATTGCTAAACAATGTTAAATTGTATTGGTAAATTACAATAACAAGAAAATCTAATTATACAAGCCACTAGCCTTGTAATACAAATAATTTTAAAACTTAATTTAATAATATAATAATTTTAATATAATATAATTTGTATAATAAAACTATGAACATTTTCCAGACTTTTAAGTAGTAAGCGAGTGCTCTAAGAACTCGTCTATACTATTTATTGTGTTGGATACAAGTGTTTTAATTTATTTTTAAATCATTTTGAATATTGAATAATGTTTATATGTAGGGGTAGTTTTTGAAACAATAATATCCCTGCTTGTGATGGTACCTTTTAAATAATTCCAGTCTATGGTATTCAACTCTGTAGTTGTCTACCGATCGCTGTAGTTGTCTGTACCATTATTATGAATTTCATTGCCTTGTACAAGAAATTTATTGAGGCAGAACATGATAGTTTCGTAAATGTAAATTGATGGAAAGGTAAGAGGGTTTAGCCGTTTGAAGAATTTCGGCACGAATCCCTTAAATTAAGATTGTCTAAGATTCGGACGGCATATTTCTGTACAACAAATATCCGACTTATTTTTTTTTTAGCACAGTGTCCCCATAAACATGTTCCATATTTTAGATGCGGATAAACAATATTTTAGATGTCATGATATTATATTTTCAAAGTTTCTCTGAAACAATAAACTGGTAGGTTTGTGATCTGGCTAAATTGCGTAAACCGAAAAGTCCTGAGGAAACTCGTTTACATGTTTCGATTCCAGGTCAATTCCTGATCAATAAACATTCCTAGGAATTTGGTAAACCCTACCTGTTTTAAATTATTGAATGCATTAACACAAATCTAAAAAGATTTTGTTTATAGTTTATTTCTAGTTTCTGTATAACGGTCCACCTACAACGAGTTAGAGTATGTGTATCGTAAAGTTTGTTATAAAGTTCAGCCAGTTATTCCCTCTACACCAAGGTGTACAGACCTTTAAATCTAAGTGGTAGGAAGGACTTGAAGAGAACGTATGGCACAATACTGCCCAGTGCCCACATCTATTGTTAGCTAAGCCGTTGATTTAGAGGCAGCTGTGTACTCCCCCCGCATTGGCCAAGCTAAATTCACCAGCTCTTTCCTTACCGTTCGTTTGTTAAGAACTGCTTCTCCATGGAAAACTTATTGTGAAGTCGAAAGCTATGTTTGAGCTGAGTCGGTAAATAAACGCGTCTTGTGTGTTTCAACTTATATATTTTATTAAATATAGTGAAACGCTTAAGTGAAAAGTTACAGTATGCGCGTATAAGACAACCCACTGTTTCAACGCAGGAAACCCAAATGTGAGTATTAAATTTTTGCACTAATATGAAAATATTATTTAAGAATGGTCGAATAAGAATCATCTTTAACTTTGCAAAATATAAACTAGTAACTAGTTTCCACCTGCCAGATTTGTGTTTAGTTGATTCTGATTACCATTGTCATTTAACTACACGCCTATTTGTATTTGATGCAGATTACTTTACTTATTCTGGAGTTTTATTTACCACAGCTTAATAACAAACGTAGAATTAGTACAACGCTTCATTTACTCAATGGTCACGTACTATTTTTGACAATAAATAGTTTGTATCTCCAAGTTAGTCAAACAAATCAACAAAATTAAAATTGTTATAATGTTCAGTCAACTAAGTTAAATAGGAAAAAAATCATTTGGAACATTTCAAATCAAAGTTTCTTAAAAACGTCATAATGTTAAACTTGATTGTTCAAGCGGTTGATGTAAAAATTATACACGTAGAAAAGTAGTTGTGGTGAGCGTTAGCAAACTTATGTACATAGGTGTTTTTCTTCTATTGATGTGCTAAATCATATTTCCTAGAGTATGGTCCCTAACCTAGCAAGCACCTTGTAAATATCCCGTTACTCCTATAATCAATCTCGTGTAGGTTTAACCAATTACTTTGTACACTAATCTCTTTGTATCTGCTTCAAACACTAGACAATAGGGCTAATCTGCTTTCTGGTTACATCGAACAAGAACCTTAATTAGATTGTCTACTAAGCCTCAAGCAATGAGACGTTCTAGCTACCATCATAGCATTAGCGACAACATTGTAATTACCTGAATAATTTAAACACATGCGTATAAGGTTTATTGCAAGGAACCATTCTATCAACATTAGTGCTTTCAACTTGCTTAGTTAATGGCTCACTAAAATAGTTAAACTTATGTTTTAAGTTAAAGTTTTTCTTTAGTTTTAGTGTTAAATAGTGTGTTTAAATAATTCATTTTAAGTACTAAAACACGATAATTTGTATTTAATACGTTATTACCGACTACCACAACGATTAAAGCGAAAATAATCATATTAGTGTCATTCTGTTGCTAGTCACATATACTGTCGTGCTTAAGTGTCACTTTCAAACCCAGGTAAATAAAATGTTGATGATCTTTTTGTGCAGGACATCAGCTGTTTTAACGAGTTTGTTTTGATTGATTTGAACAACAGCTAATCAGTGTAAATCAGTGTAACAGCTGTCTCTTAAAAGCAATATAATTCAGACTACTGATATTTAAACAATATTTACTTAAGTTTCTTTATAACTGTATTTAAAATATGTATGTGCATGGTGACAAAACGTATCGTTCACCACTTGTCCTTAAAGTGGCCTTTTATCAGTCCTTACCTAGTGTCAAAAGTATCACTACTATACATTATAGTGATAAAAACTATATTTATCTTCAAAAAACAACAGGTTTTAAATGAAACATGTAACTATATAAATTATTTTAAAAGTATAATAAAAATTACCTCTACAGAAACAGTTTGCTTATTACCTTTTAATAAATGTCTGTTTATTAAGCATTTAAAAGGCTGCCTAAGTCGTACTTACAAGACGTGACTTACTACCTAAGTTATATTAACTAAGTAAGTTAGGTAGTGGCTTAAAGTGGTTTAAACTGTAAAGTTGACATTAGTCCATGCCCTTAAAGCAACCAATCTCAAGCCAGCACAGTAATTCGATATCAAGTTACAACTGAGTATAAACTTTAGTAACTAAGTTAAAAGTTACAGCTCATGCAATAGTGCACTGAAATCTTAGTTTTCCTAATGTATGAATCTTTGGTTCGAGAACTATAATTTTTATCTTCTGAAACATGAAAATTACTAATGGCAAAACTAGAAGCCATCTTCACCAGAAAGGTCACTAGGATGTACGTTTGCACTGGTATCTATACTATTAGTATTTCGGTTAGGGTGTCCGGAGTGTTGAGATCTCGGACTCTGGCTGGGTTAATTCTGATTTTGAATAGAAATTGTCCCACGTGTGGAGGGTTGGGAAACGAATAAAATTATATAGATTTTTTTATTTTTATGGGGTTTTGAGGTCCCACCCCCATGTTATATTTTTTTAGTAAATATTTATTAGTAAATATCAACGGATTTGTTTGAAACTCGACACATAGTCATTTAACCCCCTACTGATTTTGGGGTTCGGGGACACATATATGGATTTGGGGTTAAAGGTGGGCAAAAATAAAAATGTTGTCTAAAACAAATAAGCCATGAGAACCGAGGCCGTGAAATGATGTGCTTAACTCGCAGGCAGAAACGAGCAGAGGTCTGTGGGCAGAAAGCCCCAGCTGGCACGCAGCTAGGAGAATTATATTCGATCTCAGCATTACGTTGAATCGCAAAGTGATAGCGCGACACAATTTCGCAAGTTTTACTATCGAGTTCCTTTTTTTATGGGATATTCATGCCGTCATCATGGTAAGACCAGGGCCAGGACCATGAAATAAGCACCGATCCTGACCCCGAACACGTTTTGAGCATTTGTTTGACACTTTATATGCATATGTGTGAAGGAAATTTTAAAGAAAATTTCCTCAAAATACCAGTGGTGCTTAAGCTTAGCTGCATATCGGCCAGGTTTATTTTTATCTCAAAAGCAGCTGTATGTTAAGATTAGTAAAAGCTAACGAAGAGGAGAAGAAAGACAATAATGAATAATTAGGTTATTTCATTTTATGAAAAGGTAAACAAACTAAAGTCATTCATGGGAAATTGAGTTGGTCAAACTTCCTCGTATTCGTTTTGAACTTTGCAACGCAAAGTAAAATAGTGTACGATTTCATGTTGAGCTCAAATCAGTTTATACACTTTTCTTGACTCACTCCGAAGTGTCTGCTTTATAAACTTATTTAAATCTGTGAAAGAAATCATTAAAATAAAAACTATTCAAAATTTTTAATAGACATACATACCTATACAAATTACACCCCCGTGTACTACATGCTATTTACACATGCCTTGATACTATTCTTTGTTTTCTTGCAAACCGATATAAAGCAAGTGTTTTATTGAAGCCCAAACAACCTCATTTTGTTTTGCAAAATGTTCTTTTTGCTCCACTTTAAAATGCTTACAACCCATGTCAAACGTCAACCTGTTCGTATGGGTTTGGATTGAAATCAAGTACTTGATTGAAAATGTAAGACTTTTAGATTAAATTGGTTAGACTTAATGACTCTCATGAAAATTAAATATCTCTTATTTCTTACAAGAGTACTCATTGATTAAAGATCCAGTTACATAAACTACATAAACAGGATATTTTCATAGGTAATTTCACACTGATTACAGATAAACTAATATACATAGAGGGAATAGACAGTTTATTCTCAGCAAGTTAAACATGAGGCTTACAAATGTGTTAAAACCACTTAGAACACAGAATGTACGAACACTTTTAGGTCACAGGTTAATTTGTCGGGTTTTTGCTGTCTAATGGTGGATCACGTCCCACTTTACTGGACAGGTCCTGTTTTTCATTGCTTAAGCATGTATAAGAACAGATTAAAAAATATTAAACAAATTTGTAATAGTGACTACAGTAAATATTTAAAATAGTAAGATAGCCACTCTCAAGTTGTTGATACTTTTATAAATGTATAAGTTGTTAAATAAAACCAAATCAAGTAATTTCACGCCAGCTCAAGGTAAAGAAGGGTTTTGAAGCAGAATGTAACAAACTTAGAAATTTCTCTGAATACTTTCTTTGTGCTCTTATTCTTACAAAGTTCTTTCCTCGGTATTTCAAAGTGTATAATTTTTTTCCTTTCTATACTCAGCCCGACTTTACGTGTATAGTGTATTCCCAGGAATATTCCTATTGTTTAGACTTATATATATACTTTACTTATGCAATACACCTCCCCGGCAAATGAGGGATCTGGGTTCGAGTCCCGGTTCATATTTCCTTCATTATATAATTAGCCTTTTGGTAATATGCATAAATTACACCTATTTGTGTGTACAGGTAAGTTTCTTTTTTTAAATCTCTAACCTCATACGGGATCTAGCAGACTGTGCCCTGAGTTTAATTACAAATAATAACATATTTGAGTCGGGACGTTGAAAGTAGTCAGTGGATAAAGGTGTTGCTAAAGATTGAAAGATCGTTTCCAAGAACATTCAATTTGTATTCCCGTCGCTCTGAAGGGATAAACATGACAAGTAAATACTCAGCAAAACTCTCAGAAAATACATTATGTATTTGGTAGCTCTGATAGTGTATCTCAATGTTCAAATTCAAAATAAAACAAATTACTTTTTACAAATTTCAACGTTTCAAAAATATAAATTGAGGGATTAACTAGTAAGTTTTTACTTCAAAAATTGTCTTTACATGATTCTTTCCTTAATTTTGAAGATAATGCAATTCAATTGAAGATAATTCTTAATCCAAATTTTTGTAGCTTGAATATTATATTGGTTTGAAACATACCCCAAATTGGAACAGCACAGCAGGCAATATCTCAACCTAATTATAAAGTTTGGACGCAGTGTGACCAAAGAATTTCCAGTATATGGTTGTTACACCGGCCATGAAATCCTAAGAGTTAAACATATTTAACCGTCACCTTCAACACGACACCAAAATAGTTCCTAAGATGTATGATAAATATATGTTAAAGTTAAATATGTGATTAGTCAATTTAAATATTAGTTTAATCCGTTTGTAAGTAATGTAATCCTCGGTTAAATTCCTCGGTCATGTTTAAAGTCAAGAGTGAATCTCTCGTGGCGATGAATGTTTCAGTCACAAAGGATAACGATCTACTTTGACCCTTCTGTTCCACACTTGTAATTATTCTCTCACTTTTCCTTCTACACTCTTATGTTATAATGTGTGCTTACCTTGGAAACCACCAGTTTGAAAACCACACACACGAAAATTTAGTTATTTTAACACCATTTCTGGTTCTTTTCTTATGTATGTATTTGATAACATAACATTTGAATTAATGATATACGAGAGTTGTTCAATAAAGACTGATACTGAGCCTGGAATTCCCACAAACTGCTTTGTTAAGACATGAATTCAGGTTTTACCAATACCTTGAATTAGGACCCTAGTGTTGTCCAACAGTAACTGAATCGGGTTGTCTCTATCGTGAAGTCATCAGTGCTCGTTTTAATATGAACATGGAAAGTGCCGCCTGCAACACTTTACTTTGTCAGTTTGTGCAAACAACGATATGCCAGTACGTTTTGTGTTAGATTCAACTAAACTGCCACTTACATGTATGTAGACATAAAGCAAGCTTCAGGGGATGATGCAATGTCTCGTGCTTCCTGTGTTTACTGGTGAAAAGATTGTAAAGAGAGCAGAGAGGACCCTCGTTGTAAGGAGAAGGTGGTGATCCAGTAACTATTCTCACTGAAGAAACCAAATCTGCAAACGAAGCAGTGGTAATTATGTTTTTGTCCCATAAAGGAATTTTTTACACTCATTTATGTCCACGTGGACAGACAATCCATGAAGAGTACTACAAACAAGTTTTGACATTGATGAATGATCACATCTCTTGATCTCTCAAAGCGTTTAGAACTTCGAGGAAGCTGAAAACTTCATCATGACAATGCACTTTATTACGTTGCAAACAATGTGAATATTTGGCCAAAAGTAATGTAACGACCGTTCCCCACCCACCTTAGAGTCCTGGCATAGGACACTGAGTTTTTTTGTTCTCTTCTGAAAAAAAGGAACTGAAGAGACGTGGTTTGACCTGGCACAAGATGCAGTAAAGGTTTTGATGCGGTTCTGAAGAGCATGTCAAAGGATGGCTCTCACGTTTTTCAGGCATGGCAGGGGTATTGGGATATTTCACTTTATAGAGAGTACATTGAAGGTGAAACAATTGCTGAAGTTAGGATTCAACAATAAACGATTTATGGAATCAGTCTCAATATATTTTACTAAACAACCCTCGTAAATGGTTGTTGTTGCTAAAATGTATAAATGTTAAAAAAGACCATCAACAGTTATACATTTACATCTCGGTCTGGTACAGATTGGCAAACTGATTGTACAGTGCACAAAGCTATGTCATTGAAATAACTCATAATCAAAGGACAACTTAACTTCCAGCATGGCTTTTCAGACTCATCAAAAAAAATAGTAACATTAAATTATATTTTTGAAAAATAGACGTTGTAAACTGACGTATAGTTTCAAAGTGATAGGTTATATCTCCAATTAGCTACATTCAATAATGAAGTGTGTATACACTTTTTTTAAACTCTGTATATTATGTAGAATTTTCATTAAACAATTGAAAAACGCATGAGGAGAGAATGTAGAGTTATACAGCTCGAACTCTCTGGAAGATTGCCAAACATGACAAACAGTACAACAATGGCATATCATTGACTTTGAATCCAGGTCGGGTTTATAGTTACAATGTTCAGATACGAGTATTTAATGCTTTGTTTGAATTTTGTTGTTAGCGATGGTACAATTTCCGAGGTTAATATATTATTACGAACGTTTTCCATCGTTTTGAGAAAGCAAAGAACACTACTTTTGAGTTCTGGAATCTGATCCCGTCTTCCGGTGAAAGATAACCTAAAACATTAGGAAATGAACTAGCCTAAAAGTACTCAGCGCAAGCTAACTAGTCACCTACCACCAAATTATAGTTTTTTCCTTTGAACTTATTGGGTTTGATAACAACTAGCCTAGACAATAATACAACATGCACAGACACAATGAGTTTAGAGTTTTGATGAATTAATCAAATTTGTCTAAACAAAAAAGGAAGTAACATAACTAACAAGACTTTAGAAAGTTCCTTCAAGATGAATCAGGAAAACTGATTCTTAAGCTGAACGTAAGGCTTGTGAATTTTACAGCTGTAACGATTTGAGTATAGGGCGTCATACACTAGTTAGGTGTATTTTACTGTACCATGCTGAGAGTTTGTTGTGTTATTTCCAGCTGAAAGTTAGTGTTCATTTTTGATAAGAACATGCAAAACTAGTATTTAATTTGCTTGTGTATTGTAGCTCTTTATCGTACGTTAAACAAAGATGGAAGTGTGTAATGTGGTTGCCGTCCGTGCAGGTCTACAAGAATAATAATCATAAAACAAAATAGTGCATGCATGTAGTTATTGTAATGGATAAGTTAAGATGTACACTGTAAAGGCCAACTAGCATGCCGGGATTTTGATTGTAAAAATGAACTGGTATTTCATGTAGGTACTGTATAACCAAAGAATTATAAATATAAATAAAAGCACTCATGATTGTATTTACATGATTGTTCCTCCGTGCCTTCCATTGAGCGTACTGTGTCAAAATATTCTATTAACAAAAGCACTGTGCAGAAGTCTTACAGTTATCAATTTTTTTTTGTATTATGGCTTTAGACACAATATCAAGACAAGCCAGCTTACAAACAATTTTTGACACATCAAACAACTATTCTAATATCACTTATAATTATATTTGCTGACAATTCTGCAACAGCCTTTCAAATATTATGGTCTTGATTATGTGGTAAGCTTGAAATTTTAGTAGGTAGTTGAACATTGGGATTTGTTAGTGTATTGTAGAGAGAATTTTATACTATCAAACAAATATTAAATAACTGAGAGATGCGAATCTTTCTTTTAGTGTCCACAGTTTGGACTTGGTAAAGTTTAATTTTATAAAATGTCGATTGGAAATATTATGGCCAATTTTAAACGACATAAAAGTGTAATCACCCTTCTTATGGAAATATTTTTGAACCAAGTAAATGCAATGTCTTTCAATGAAAATAATTTAGAACCTTTGGAATTAGAAGTTCGAGTCCATGAGTCTTGGCAATGTTTGTTAGCCTTTTGTTTTAAAAGAGCTTTAATGTCAAAGTATGACGGGCTATAATTTGTATTTAAGATAACTGGCATTTTTCACAATGCAGTCAACTTGTTCATTTCTTAAAATACCAGAATGAGATGGTATACATAATAATATAATTTTGTAACCCAAAAGTAGGATGAAAGGCTTCTTCTGGATATCAAGCACTATTGGTAAGAAGATGATTATTGGTTTTCACGTTTGATTGTATTTGAAACAAAATGGTACCGTAATATTACGGCCGTAATGTAGCGGTCACCGCTTAGGAAACCATAGCTTTAGAAGGATTAGATATCTCAGTTATGTTTACGACACAACACAGCTGTGTTTGAATTCAAAGTGGATTTATTGGTCGGAAACCAAAGAAACACGCATAGTTTTTTCTTTGAACTTGTTCTTGTTCTATGACTTTGGACAGAACATTGTTGGAAAGAGTTGTCGAGACAAAGAAAGTTTCCGTTCATTTCTAAAGTTTCAAGTATCTTCAGACTTGTAACTTTGAGTAAATTGGTAGGTTTACAAGTACTAATACTCGTACTTGTCGGGACAAACTTTATCAGTTTTGGTTTGGGTTTTAAATCATAAAAGCGTATGGTCCGTTTTTGTTTCCACTTTTTGTATTTAGTTGTACAATAACATCAAAATGAGCTGTTATGTTTTTTATTACTATAACTTTAAACATTAAGTACGTGCTCTGTAAAGTACGATGATGTGTCGGAATCAACCATATTTTGGAACTACTAAATAAATTAAATGTATTAAATGAACTATCGAATTGGTATAGAAACAGCTACTTTGAAAGTGTTGCGTACTAGAAAAACTCTGCACTTCGTCCAAACAAATAAATAGTATATTTTGCTACTAGTCCGGAAAACACTCTTTGCCAGTACGAGATCGTGTTTAGATCAAGCCCTGGCAAAGAGCTTTTCGGACGAGTATTGAACGATACTTTTCACACACTACAAACACGTTAGACGTAAAGTAGCGGTGAAAATTAGTTAAGGTTTACTATACATGATGTCTCAAACTCAAAGCTCAAAGTACACTCAATTTAGTGTTTAAAGTGACGTTGTTTTGTTTGTGTAAAATTCATAACGTTAACACACACATGAGTATATGCTCTGACTTGCATTCTGTATGATTACAATACAAGCCATATTTCATGAAAGTATTGTATGTATTATCAGTAGAAACTACACAGTGCAATGTTGTACGAGTATACAACAGCTAGTCTGACCTCAATGTTTATTTGTACTGTATGAACTACACTCTCCATGTTCCGGATATGTGGCATACTCGTAATATGAACAGTTTATGTTTGATAATGTGTTCACATTTAGACTAACATTATAAAAGCACACACACACACACACGTACATTTATAAATAAGTTATCTTAAAAGGGTATTGGTGTGACAAGCTGTATTAGTATAGTAAAGCTGAGTCTCCCTCATTTTCTCCCTTAATTTGGGAGGTTGCATTGTACCAATTCTTCCTTAACTTCCTTAATTTCTTTAACTCCCTTAGCTATAATAGTCTTGGAAAATGTACTGCAGGCTGAGAACGCTTTTAGGTTAAACTGGGGACTTAAATTTGGTCAGTGGGAGGAAATTTCGTTTCTGTAGGATATCCTCTTTAGGTTTTCTGTCGTATTTATTAATATTGCTTTACTTCAGTAGATTACATTTTTATATGTTTTATTTTTAGTATTTAATAAATACTAATAACTGTTGTTTTCTTACCGTAATTTGTGATAAGTTTTTATTGATAATATGGAGTTGTAGCGCAATAGTATATTTCATCACTAGGTCCTAAATTGACACTTTTTGACACGAGGTCAAGTTAACGTCCGAGGCAGAGCTGAGGCGTTTAATAACCGAGGGTCAAAAAGACACTTTCGGGTCGAGGGATGAACGATACTTTTTGTCATGATGCAAATAATAATGAGAAATGAACGTCAAAAATGTTTTAATATTATAGAGAAACAATTACGTAAACATTGCTTTGAACTCAACAGTCTGAATTATAATGATTTGAAGAAACAGCTGTTGCACTAATTTACTATACGTCAGTGTTAAAATTCAAACGAATCAAAACCAACTCGTTCCACCAGCATGGACATGCCACAAAAAGTTCATTATAATGAAAAACAGAATTTTGATGATCATTAAAATCATCAAAACAATACTATATTTACCTGGTTATAAAAGAGCACTTTAGCACGTCAATACAATATGTCTAAAGCAGCTGTTTTCAGAGCAGAATGACAAAAATTGTACTGCTCCTTGATACAACGATTACTGTTACAGACACAGAATATGATATGTTTTATGCATGCAACTTTAGTAAAATGAAATGAAATGAAAATCGTCTTTATTGGTGGCGAAGTTAGGACTATAAAGTTCTCTTGCACTTAACCACAAAAAGTACGTCAATTTCCAAACATCCCCACTCCTTGTTGTTGGACTTACCTTTACAATGTTCAAAAATTGTATTTTCTTCCAAAGTACACTTTGGGGAACGTTAAGATACTAACTCCAGGTAAAAAATAGGTTTGAAGAGAGGAAATGTGGTCAGATTTGTCAGGTGCTCATCTGGGGAATACTTGGCAATCTGTTGCTGCTTTTTGTACTTGAGAGTTTTGTAGCCATCATCAGCTGGTTGTATCTTTCTTTCTTCAAAACGTGACTGGAATTTCGATCCAGGAGAAATATTCTTGTTTTCAGATACCTAAGCTTCACAACGCGGATGTGTAAGAACTCCATCGTGAATTGAAATTGCTTGAGTAATTGGTTGTTCAACACGTTTATGAAAATAACATAAGTTATATTTTGACATCACTACACCAAGAATATTTTGTCCTGTCCTTTTTCTTTGGTATTGAAAGCCTGATTCTCTATTCATACATAGAAACTTACCATGGTTAAAGATAGATGCTAAATTCAATTGTCTATATGACTTTGTAACCTTATAAATGAGAAATAATGTAAACTGTATTGAAAAAAGTTTTATATAAATCATGTTTTGTTGGTACAACCGTTTCTAAAAATTGGAAAGGTTCCAATATTTCTGTTTCAGTAGTGAATATTGTTGTTGAAACTAAAATGAATTATTCTACGTATTGTTTTCCAAACAAAAAGTGTTGGTGTAAAATCGGCGAATGTTTCACCTGATGAGAACCGGACGAGAGCCGCATTATCAAAATTAACGCATGAGTAAGCTCCGTCCAACTTTGTGCCGCTCTGCGTAGCTTTATTTTTCACAATATTTTCAAATGTTTTTTTTTTTAATTATACAAAACAAGTATTTGATTAAACTATTGTTTATTTGCGCTATTTGTACATTTAAGCGAAATGAACTTGAATAATTATGTTATAAATAAAGTATCAGTTTTGATTATGAATTAACATAATGAAAGGTATTCATGGTGACATACAAAATCATCCTCTGTGAGTTTATACACGTTTTAATTCTATGAGAAATGCAACATTTTGTTAATGGAAAAACATTTTGTTTTCTGTGGTATTTGTTAACAGTCTTTACTTCAGGATATTATATTTGTAATATGTCGTATTTTTATTATTTTATCAAGAAACACTTGTTTTCTTACAGTAAGTTTTGTTTTATTTTTAATTGATATTACGAGGGTCATCCAGAAAGTAAAGAACGATTGCGCATCACACCCTCACCACTACGAGCGCGTGCAGCTGCTAGCTACATTCTTCCTCTTCAGTTTGAGTGTAGGTTCGTTGCTGTGTGATTACGCGTCTCGTGTCCACAGTGATTAATAATGGCATCGACAATTGAAAACCCCGCTAAATGTAAAGTGTGAAATTTGAACACTCGAAAAGTCATGGCAACTGTTTTTGGGATCGAAAGGGCTAATCCATGTCAAATTTATGCCAAGAAAAGAAACGACTACAGCCCTGTCTTGTTGCCGAGTGATTATCACTTATTCCCGAAGCTTAAGGATTTGTTGGGTAAAAACAGTTTGCTTACGATAAGGAACTCAAAGAAGCTAAGAAATCCTGGCTCATGTTTTGGCGGCAAATGAGTAGAATATGGGTATGGAAAAACTGGTCCCACATTAAAACCAGTGTCTTGAAATCCATGGCGACTGCGTAGAAAGGTTCTATCCATTTGTAAATAAAGTGTTGTGTTGATATCTTTATTTTTTATTTGACCATGCCAAAACGTTCTTTACTTTCTGGATGACCCTCGTATAAAGTTTTTGTGCAAACATTGTTCTGCTCCTTGATACAGTAACGGTTTTGATACGATTGAGTGCTTTTAATCGTATTCAAAAGTTGATGAAAACGAAAATTGCTATCATGTTTATTATGACTATCATCTAAAACTTCCAGATTCTAAAACGATCCTTTTTTTACAATCGAGCATCGTCAGTGGACTTGCTGAGACCGTGTCAAAGGTGCTGAAACCAGTTTGTGTGCAAGTTGCTTACAATGTGCACAAAACGTTATTTATTTATTTGTCTGTTATCAATACAAAATTATTGCGTTTACAAAAGAGGGTAAAAATGATTCAAAAACTGGTGAAACGAATGAACGAATAACAAATTGGGTTGAGTAATATGCTATGTATACTAACCACTGATAATGGAATGAGAATTCTTTATTTGAATAATCTTATACTAAAAAGTACGATCTGTATATGTATACGTTACCTCTTTAAAATGTAAACTTACACACTAAATATAAACTATTATGGACTCGATATAAACCATGCAGGAAAACCAATTTAACGATGAAAGGGAAGCTTTCGAATGCTTTGTTCAATAAGGAAACGTTAGTTAATTTGTGTTCGCTTTTTCCGCTATGAATATTTGTTGACAAAGACTCCTCATAACTTCATTGATTACTGAAACTCACTTGATGTAAAAGTTTGAGTACACGAAGCACACAGTGGCCTCAACATCAGGTTATCAACAAAGAACAACAAACTGCAGTTAGAGAAGTTGTCTGACACAACAGTAACTCCTAACAACAGCATCACCACAGATTTACTTGTGTGTAGCCGCAATCTTGTAACATGTGAACATGTGAACCTTCCGATACTGTCATCAACATTTCAACACATAATTGGCGGGTAAATATTCCCGCTCCAGTGCTCCATTAGTTTCACGTGACTATCGTCGCTCAGTGGTCATTTTAACCTTGTTTGTCTTTTACAGTTCGTTAGGTTTAGCATGGCCGGTGAGATGGGCTATAGGGCCATAAGCGGCCAGCAGGAAATCTCAAAGCCACCGGCCATCTATACCTAGCGAACTGTACCTCTATTTTTATCTATATAAATAAAATAAGATCTTTGTCTGTACATTGCAAAGAATCCATCAGTTTTTGGTTATTTGGTGTTCATATACTTTGCATAGACTAAACTGGTGTCAAAAAATTCTGCCTGTCTGTCTGTCTGTCGGTCTGTCTGTCTGTAACGTTTTTGTATCTTGGACCGCTTATAACTCAGAATCGACTGGAGCTATGGCGGTAGCTTCGTTTAAAGGTTAAGCCCTTTAAGGTGATGAGGAGTTTAACTTTTAAAAGAAAATGTAAAATAAATTGTATAATAATAATCAAAAATTAAAAACTTTATTTTAAAATTAAAAGAGATGTGTTTTACAGTGATTTTTCTTTCTTTTACTAATATGCCTTGTTTTACGCTGAACAGTAATGTTTAGAATTTTTGAGTTACTATCCTAATAATGCAGTTTTTGTTGTTGTTTTGTTTTAGACTAATTATTACACCACCAATGTGTTTAAAGTATTGCTTACATTTGTTTAAATATTGTAAATTCGTAAACTATGTTGGATTAATTAGCTTTATTAAATACAGTAAGTAATTATATTTCTCTGTATCACTTATCTTTTATTTAAACAATTTTCTATTGAAAAAGTATTAATCAAATTTTAATTGAATGGAATTGTTATTTTATTTTATTATGCCAACCAAACAGACGATGTTTGATGATGACTAACGTAACTTTTTCAGTCAAATCTAGTGCTAGGTTGTTTTTATATTTTCCACAATTTTTAGTTCTCGCGTACATGCATTCATCCATAAGGCACAAAGCTTTCATCTATTGGCGTTTACCTAATAATCTTCTATTGACAGATCAATTTTACGGTTGTTGGGTTCTGATCAGATAGATAGCACCACTTTTCCCTATTAGGAATGCATCGGCTAATATTTGACGAGATAATAATGGTTTTAACTTTTAAATACATCCTAAAATTGTTTAGTAAAAAACAACTTTCATTCAATTAGCAGAAGGAATAAATACCTATTTGGGAGTATTTGTAACTACACGAAAAATCAAAGATCGTTCGGTTTCCCAACTAAATTTGCCAGTTTTAGAAAATTGTTTAAAAGTGTGTTTCCATTGGCAGAGCGGTTTCATAAATCAAGAGCTTAAGTTATAAAGTGGCGTATATTGCGGACACTTTAAGCGCTTTACTGAGGAAATCCAGTGGCTTATTCTGAGAGACGCGATTCCCAGCGTTTCGTGGTTATAAAACAGTTGATTCCAAAGTAAATAGAACTGGACAACTCAAAATCGTTTGGCATAAAATATTAACTGTTATTATATCATAAATCTTTTTATAAAAAACGCTCTCCCACCCCAAAAAAAGTTAACTTCCAGTGAAATATAAACCCCGTTTAAGTAAATTCGCTAGGATTCACGGTAGCGTTTGTGGGTAAGTGTCGGCTATGTTTGTTAAATTATTAATATACTATAAAGCCGGTCGTATAGGTGACTGACAGGTGACTGAACGAGTAAATGTTCAGACATTCCCCGGCATGCTAACGCCTCCCCTCAACGATACACTCTTTTTGAAGCTCTTGGAAGCCCGTAACTTTCGGGGAAACATTTATTTTTTTAAGGCTGTAACAAGTTGGCGGCCAAAACATCTGCAAATCTGCCCTTGTACGTAGCTGATGTTTTGCATCACAGCGCCAAAATAGTGGCTCGGTTCTTCAATTTGATGGAGAATCGTTAGTGTGGAAACAAATTTCCTACAACTTTTGTATTTAACACTTTGTCTCCATCTCTGACGGTTTCGTTGCTAGATAAGTTTGAAGTTAAATTGTCGGAAATTTAACTTTTATTTTTCTGATAGGTACTTATCAATCATCCATAACATATAAAATGTAAGTTTGTGTATGAAAATGATATCAAAACGTACATAAAGTAACTCTATATTAAAGAGAGTGTGGTTATTTGGCCCCTAAAGTTTGAACTTTAATCAATTTTCTATTATTTGTGCTCTGGTTATTACAGCTACATCTTCAAAAATGATTTGTCCTATGAAACCAGTGATAGAAGCAAATTTGTCTTAATCATAAGCGTAGTGAATGCCCCCAAAACATGAGGCCGCAGGCCGAGTGAAGGCCGAGTTAGATTATGTAGCTAACAGTTTGAGCTGAAGGGTTCTATTATAAATAATTTGTAGAGCTAATTCAACCACGTTCTGTTTAAACATTTTGGGGTTTTGCCACTACCAAACTTAAAAAGTTCATATTTCAATGCCAAACTAAAATTTCACATACCGTAAACAATATCTTTTAAACCTAATATAGCAAATGAATAATTGTTATTTCACAAATGCAACTAACTATCGTGTAAAATAAAAACCCGTCAGAACATTCTTAAGATTAATCTTGTCTAATGTTTGTCTGTAATTTTAGCTCACAGATTGTGAAATGCATGACATGAAGTGTAGGAACAGACAGTTCCCGAGGGAACAAGGTTTAACCAAGGATTATCCCTACTCCCACGTCCCCTTTGTCGGAATTACCTTGCTATCAACTTGGATAATATCAGACTTTACGTAATCACTTTGGACATAAATAGGGATATTTGTTGTTTTCGTTTACAGTTGGTCATATGAGGTCTTACTAATAGTTGCATGTTTTAAATTACTTAATGTGTTGGCTAATGCTTGTATTTGGGTTTTGACTCCGGTATTCGTTAGTACGAAAATGGCCAGGACTGCTTCATACTAGCTATTTACCCCTTGGTACGAGTATATCTTAGATTTTTTTACCCAGTTCCTAGATATTAAATCAGATAGCATATTTCAAACTTCGAGCATGGATTTTTATTGAAAATAATCTTTCAACCCTAATTTACCGTAACTTCCGAAACAGTATTTCCTTATCAACAAAAATCATATTTAAACTTCAGACGTTCGAATGACTGTTGGGAAATGGAGAAGTGACTCAGCTAAAGAAAGTCCTGTGGGATACAAGGCTTGAGCCCAGCTTAACTCGGCTTTGCCGCCATTCTCGCCAAGAGTCGCAAATTCAGATAACATAACTTCAATATTATAGAACATTGGATTATACAAAAAGTGCGAGTTACTTTTGAAACGACTCGAGTGATATATCAGAAATATGTGTTCATAGACGACTTGACTCTCCCCACACGTAGCAAACTATCACATAGACCGTTAAAGCTTTTAAGAACAGCTTCAGGAAAAGGTTACTTCCGCAAAGGTGTTCTGTAATTAATAAAATTTAGCCTATTACTGAAAAAGGTTTGGATCTTTTTCCCTTTCTTCTTATCAATTGTTCATTAAGATGTGTTTTTGATCTTTCAATAATAATTATTGCAAACATTGAAATTCGAGCTCACCTTGAATTGTATTGAAAACTCGGTTAGCTTCTGAAAACAAACTGAAGCAAATGGCCCTTAACAAAGAAGTATGAAACCCCAAACTGAAACCAATTGGGTTGTGGCCTGTTCAGATTTACATCTCTGATTTGCTGAATTCAATCTGAAATAACGAAAAAACATTTGAGAATTAATACTGCATACGAATGCAGTCCATATTATTGCAATTAAATGTCGGGATCAAAATATATGTGTAGTATGTATCCATAACACAGTACAGTACTCAGTAACACTGTGCATTTCAGCACAGTGCAGTACGTGCAAGGCGCAGAACGCTTATTTACACGCTTGTGCAGTAAGAGGGTGACTCACTACGTGAGTGAGGCAGTAGTGAGGTGAGGACCTTGCAAGGAAACTCTTCGCCGATGAGTTATAAATAGACCACTTCACTCACCTGACATCCTCCCGTGTATGTAATTGTATTTCAAGTGTGTACTGTGTTTTTATATATAGTCTTGTATCAAAAAATGCTGCAAATGCTACTGAAATTGTATTTTATTAAAACATTTTTACTCAAAACCTGTTCGGATTTGCCTGAATTTCAATTTGAAAATTTCTGAATCAAAGGCCCCAATGTGTTTCATAACTAGCCAGCCTCTCACTAGAGCCCCAATCAGTTTCCTGTTCCTGTTCACAACATTTTCTCGCAGTCGGGAACTCGATCAATCTTGTCTGCGTTTGACGAAATCATTTCAACTTATCGTCAAAATCACACCTATCACTTACAAATATGAAATCAGCTGTTTGCTTAAAAGTTCATTAGATTTTTGGAACCAGAAAAAGGTGGTCTTAACTTGGCGACAAAAAGGCTGTATTGAGCTGTTTTGCTCTCTCTTGTACGTGTCTGTAAAAAAAACTTAAACAATTATAGAACCTTTTTAGAATTTTAGAGAGTAAGTTCATTAACTTCTCGGTCAGGTGGTAAAGAAAACGCTGTCTAAATAGTGGAGTTGAATCGGAGGTTTCGCTTCGCTTCAACCAGCAAATTTACTCTTAAAGAGTAACTTTCACCGTAAATGTAACATTATCCGGTGCTGGTCCCTTCCGAAAAATTAAATGCCAATGCTCAAGGTCAATAAGGTGAAAGAAAGAAAGATTTCATATTATTTGATCAAATCTCTTAAAGACTTCTTTACAAAAGTTCTTTTTAATCTTAAGAATTATTTACGTAAACTGTATCAAAGGCTTTTCCAATTATCTTTGTTGGATTTTGAAATCAGACTTTGTATAATATCTTTGAGCCTTTGAAAGAGTTCTTTCTTTCATCATTTGTGAATGCAGTTCGAACTTGGGATTCAAAATACTATCTGTGTGTATCTAGGATAGATCCTAGTTGGATTTAGAATAATTTTAGTAGTATAAATAGTACGAATAAACCAATCTAATAAGAGTTAATCTTCAGTTGATGTTCGGTAGGTGAGAAAATAATTGTTCTCGGAAGGTCTGATCAACAGTACAAAGTTTTAATTAGATTGCTTGTGTTATTTGATCAACTACAATTATTAAAGAGTAAAATTATTGTAAACAAGTACCTTGTAGCAAACTGAAATTTAACTTAATGTTAAGTTATGGTTGGCAATAAAATTCATGTCTAACTGTTATAACATTTAAATATCACAGATAAGTCAAATTAGCAATTCTAATTAGTTACTCGTAATTATGATATGTATAAATAATGATATGTATCAAATAAAACGTTTGTAAGATTAAAATAAGTATTAAACTTGCCTGAGGTGTCAAATGTATCATAATTTTTCAGGACCGGTTTCGTGCTTCCGACCACACATATTCATCTGAATTCTGAATGTGTTCCATTACTTGGTAGTAGCCCATATTTGGTTGTCAAGAATTTTTAAATAAAATAAATAATTAGGCAAATTTAATACTTATTTTAATTTAATAAAGGTGTCAAGGCTGTTGTAAAAGTTTGTAAGATGCATTCAGCTAATGCATTTAGTGTATATGCGACGGTATCTACAGCCGTAGTAAGGCTGGAGTTGGATTATTTCTGTAAGGTCAAAAATATATAGCCTCACAAACATATGCTAATTATGCTGCATGTGTTTTTGAAATCATCAGCTTTACAGCTGTACGCAAGAATTGCGTTAGTGTGAGGTAAACCATTTAACTGTCAATTCCTACGTTAGTTCATTGGGTAGTTTTGGGCAAAACCAAAGGGGTGGTCTCTACGGCCACGTGATTTTATTGTAGCTTTTTGTTTATTTATTATATTTCTAGTGTTATTGGTTATTACTATAAAATTTAAACCTGTAACTACGTAATTGTCTTTCATTAGAACCAAAATTAACAGTTAGTATTGTGACATTGGAGTTGTAGATAAACCCCTTAGAGACCCACAGAGATTCCTTTTTCTGGCCGATTTTTGTATGTGCAAAACCTTGGGGAACACTCCCGGCCCTGTAAAAAACTGACAACATTCATGGTACTGGGTCTGGGCCTTATTATGCATTAATAACTCATTACTCCTAATGAATTTCACTGATAATCATAAAATGTATAACTGAACATACTTTTTCTAATGTAAGAGTTTGATAATTATTAACATTATTATTGTACTCGTGTAAAACGAAATGTTCCATACTTTCATTTCGTTAATTAAGTTTTTCCAGTAGCATCAGGTTTTCATGCTAAACCATGAGTTTTGGATATTTGTCAATATTATTTGTAATGTTGAAATATTTTAAATAGTTTTTAATCACTTTACTACAGCCTGTGGCATACAAGTTGTATGCACAATATTTTTTTAAACGATTGTTTCTGAAACCAAAACAAAAGTTTGGTCGAACAAAGAGAATACTAAAAAAAGAAGAAACAACCTCAGTCAGACAGTTCATTCTAGCTTATTCACTGACAACGACAAACCAAACGTACGTTAATAATTGTGTCGCATATAAGTTTACACTGAAGTTTGAACAATATGAGCCAAACAAGGAAATGTAGCTCAGTTTCATTTCAGAGTTCGTAATTAAGGAGAGGATTGTAAACTAAGATTTAGAGCCTTACAAAAGCTTCAAGCAAGGCTTTGGAAGGAAATTACTACTTGACTTTAATGCTTCCTGGTATTCGACAGGCTTTTTGTTGGATTTCTTCTGTCTTTCGGGTTTTAATGTGTAATTGGATATGTCATCTTGTGTTATTCCACATGAAAAACGTAATGGAAAGTTCTTCCTTCTCTAAAACATTTATGTTCATAACAATTCACCTTGCTAGATGAGAGTAGATGTAAAGCATTTCAATTCATTATCTTGCAGTTTGGTTAACAGGATAAAAAGAAGGTTTTTATGGCTATAGTGTTTAATTATTATGGGTTGACTTTAATAAGGTTGGGTTAATAGCTCTTCTTGGTGAACCTATTTTAAAGTATGTAGTTTAATATATAAAATATGTGTAAAATTCATTTTATATAAGGAAAACATTCAAACATAAGCGATTTAATTTATGTCAAAGACATGTTCTTTTACTGCCTATTATTTATAAGCAGTATTTGTTCTTTTGTACATGTTTTTGTAACAAAAACAATGACGTCGTTAGACACATTTGCATTATTACCCTGCCTGGCCCTACAATATTGCAGCACTACAGTATTTGACTCAAGTAATATTAACTACGATATTGACAAATTTCCTGAATGAAATAGATAGTATAAGTTATTAATATATACAATTTTAAAGCCCCCTCACCATTTACCCTAAATTCAATTTTAATTAGTGGAAAGTTCTCAACAACACTTTTGCATAGTGCTGTAGATATTTAATCCAAAATACTTTCAGTGCTTTTAGGCTTTGACCTGATGCTTTACGAACAATATAAACTAATATTTTTAAACATTGAAAATACTCGTACCTCTTCTAAAACTATTATACAAAATAGCCCAAATGTTAAAACAATTGTAATGATGAACATATGAAACTATTGTTGTGTAAACTGCTTGACAATGTTGTTGTTAGGCTTTAGAGGCTCTAGAGCTAGAACGTCTGCTTTTTCTCCCTTTTTCTTTTTAGTCTTCTTTCGATTTTCACTTGGTTCTTCCTCTGATAATTCGTGTTCTTCCGTATCCGTATTTGCCTCTTTTGTTCTTTCTTTTTCCTTTTAATACTTTCCTTGCTACTTGTACTATTGGTTCTACTAGGTCTTCTTATCTTTGTCTTCTGTCTCTTTAATACTTTCCTTGCTACTTGTACTATTGGTTCTACTAGGACTTTTCTTATCTTGTTTGTCTTTTCTGTTCTTTTTCTCTTTAATACTTTCCTTGCTGTTTGACTTCTGTGCTCTACTTGGTTTGCTTTTATTATCACTCTCTTCCTCTGAGCTTTCGTTTTCTTCTTTCTCAGTATTTTTCTTTGGCTCTTTCTTTTTATCTTTGGTTTTTCTCTTTGGATTTCTTTTTATCTTTGTCATTGCTCTGTTCTTTGTCAGAGTCAGACTTTCCTGAGAGCTTGTCTTTTATTTGTTTTGCGACTTCAGGGAAGAACACCAGCAAAATCAGGTAGATAATTATGAGAAGTAGAAAGAGTAAGACCAGCCAATACAGAAGCTGATGTAAAAGTGATGTCTCGCCCTATTTAGAAACAGACAATTTAGTTTTAGCAAAAAATATGTATTAGTTTTTGGTTATCTCACTACTATTTTGACATAGGCACGGCTTCTGTTCATATTTGGAACTTTAAAATATACAATTATGTTTCAAAAGATACATTCAGAACTAATTCGGATTAAAACCGCTTTTGAACACTTTCTATTCTATCTAGTACTATTCATTGACATGCCAACTATGTTACTTATAATAAGACTCCATTGTTGTTTTTGTACAATTTTATTAATAATCTAAACTTCCCTCTTTATAATATAAGGAATAAAGAGGGCGCACTATGGCGGGCTGTAACATGCAGGGACTAAGGTTCTGTGTAGCCGCAGGTCTGAGGACAGCCTGATGTTACGGTGCGGTGCGCGGCTGGGACAAGGCCACAAAAGAAACCTCCCAAGCCTTAGTTAGAATAAGTTCATTCATTTCTATTTAATTTCACATTGTATATTTCTAGTTATCTACTGTTGATGTCTTATGTACACGAAACGGATCTGTTATTTTATTACTTTGTTAATTTATCACTCCTTATCTATCTTAACCTTAAATTAATGTATTGTATGTAACTTAAATTATTTATTCAATCTCTGTGTTTAATGTATCGTTTTTTAATTGTAATTTTATTTTTAATCAGCACGTCAAACCTAACAATTAAGAATTGTGTAATATTATGTGAGTTGGCTGCTTGGCTGCATGGACAATCCGTAATATACGAGGGCTATCCAGAAAGTAAATTACGTTTTTGGAATAAAAATTCTTACGAAGAATAGGAAAAGATTTTTATATACATTTGAAAGTTTCACACTAAAATAATATTTTTTCTACATAATCGCTATACAAATTTAGGCAATTATCATACCGATGGACGAGCTTTAAAATTTCTTCGTCACACAATTCTGCCGCCTGTTCCTTCAACCCTTTTGTTACTTCTTCCTGCAGCCGTTCATCATCGTCAGAACGCTGTGCATTGCCAGCCACTCTTAATCGTTGGGAACAAGTGGTAGTCGCTTGGTGCAAGATCCGGACTGTATGGTGAATGAGGAAACAACTCCCACTCGTACGGTCACCATAATCTTCCTTATCGACATCGTTTGCATGCATTTTTTTTGTTTTCTGAAGGAAATTTCAGGTAACCCCACTGCATTGACTGCGATTTCGTCTCATTGTGTTACATGTTTCACCCATCTTCATCACCAGTAACAATCCGATTAAGTATGAATCGCCATATTTGTGGTAATGGTCCAAAACGTTAACGATGCACCCATTCGCTGATTTTGTGATTTTATTAACTTTTTCCGCAAGTTCGCATCGCCAAGTTGGGTCATCTAATCCTCTTTCGTGCACACATTTGTTCGGCCATTTTAAGCATCCATTGACGCACTCCACCTTCAGTGATGATATTGTCCCCGTACACTTCACAAAGCTGCCGATAGATTTTAATCGGTTTACAGTTTTTTGCAGCCAAAAATATTATTACTGCACGCACTTTACAGCTCGCGGGATTTTCAATTGACAAAGACATTTTCAAGCGACACTGTAACGTAAAAAAGTACGACACATGCCTGAGAGTTGATCGGCTAGATGCAGACTGAAATGGGGAACAACCACATATCAAGATGGCCGCGCTAGCTTCGCCCCTAGCGGAGGTAACCAAAAACGTAACTTACTTTCTGGATAACCCTCGTATATTAGTGCAACATTGTAATTGAATATTTTTTCTGTTACGTAGCATTTGAAAAATAGGCTAAATAAATAAAATCTCTCCGAGATGCAATTTTTAAAATCCATGTAAATTTTTTCTACAAAGGAACTCTAGTCTATGTACACAAATATAATAAGTGATATAATTTCAAAATTGGTCAAGTAGTTTAGGAAATTACAAATAATTACTGAAAAACACAAAACTGCGGCTGAGAAACGAAAAACATAAACTCGTATACTTTACCATTTTATTTTTGTTTTGACTCAAGGAACAATATCCTAAAGTTTGAACTAGTAGTTTATGGACACTTTGTACAGAAATTTGTTGCGCCCGTGGACTGCATTGATTGGTCATACCACATCGATATTTTAATGCCCGCACAGTAGTCTTAATAATAAAAATAAAATTTACTCCATTAAACCAATTGCTTAGAAGCCAAACTAGGTATAATATTGACGTGTACTGTATATTCTGTAAAGGGTGATATGTACAGAGCTATTATGGAGAGCTCAACCAATTGTATACTTATATTGTTGAATACTTTCTGTGGAAGACTTCACATGCGTTAAACAGTTGAACGTAACTTCTAAATCAAGAGTAGTATTCGATACATCTTTTACAACTGAGACTTCAATCATGGTGGATGCACTAGACAACTAACTAGATGAACATTTAATCGAAGAAACACTGACTAAATTTAAATAAGAAATCTAATTCTAAAAATAAAATGTCAAACCTTGGTGTACCAGCCTAAGCAGAATCTGCCTACGCAGATCTCATTGAATCTGCATGCTTTTCGCTGAAACAAAATACAAACTACTGTAGTTATCACACATAGACTCACTTAGGGTTGCTAGAATAGTAGAGTGAAAAAATCAGAGAAAATAGCACCCTCGTTTGATGAACTGTGTATATGCAGGTTACCGGAGCGATTTTAAGTCATCTTCTCGGCGAGTACAACAAACAAAATATTATTTCTTTGTAGTAAAAATAACAAAAATAAATAAATAATTTTTTGTACTCGCCGAGAAGATGACTTAAATGTTGAAACCGGTCGCGATTTATACACAATTCTTTAATCAATAATTGTATGTTCATTTAGTTTTACACTATGAACCACTATGAATACCGTTGTGTATACAACCTATACAAATATTCCACATTTGTTGTATTTGTAATAAAACTTCAACAAAAACCCAGTCGCTCAATTTGTATAGCTGTAATATTTGTGTATAACTTTTGTCTGCTGATAGTAGCATGTGTTTTGAAACAGTTGATATTATTTGTTTTGATAATACACGGTCAATTAACTAAAGACCAATTTGATCTAATCCTTTAAGGGCCGTTTTTCAATTCAGCCTTAACCGGTGGTTAAAATTCAACCGGCATCCAACCATCAGGAAAGCTGGATATCTTTAAGGTTAAGTTTTACTTTGTCTGTTTTATTTTTCAATGTACTGTATTGTAACAGTTTGTAAATAGCTCCTTTAGCACAATGTATACGTGAGAAAAAAATACCTTTATTACATCTTCAATAATTCATTAAAGTGTTTGAACGTTGTGTGAAATTGTGTGAAACATTGCAGACTGTAAACAACTTAACCGGTGGTTAGTTAACCCTGGTTGACAGGCAATTGAAAACGGCAAGTGCATGGCGTAAAACTAAAAAAGGTCGTGTAATCAGTTTGGTTAATGGAGTCCATGAATAAGCAAAGAAACTATTAGAAATGGCGCCGGTATGTGTGGGCTGAAAACAAGAGAAACATTAACATCCTACAAAAAATAGTTGTAAGTTTCACTCCGGAGTGGCAGGGAGGACTTTGTGCAAAGATTGAGGGTTTTGTGAGCCTTAAGATTCTTATAGTAGTTGCCTTGTACATTAGAGAAGTTAGAGAAGCCTTCTTGTAGAGAAACAAACGGCAATAAACAAGGCTGAACATTTTAAATTATAATATCAATGCTATTCACAATAAACTCCATCAACTTATCTTAGTAATATGACTGTTAATAATCTAGTTCCTCCGGTTAATGTACGGGATAAGTAGCCTACTAAGTTTTAAATGTCCCCCCTTAACTTTTGAAAAGGACAATTTTGTTAAAACCCTTTAGGTAATTTTTTTATAGGATTCTGAAGTTTGTTTTAACGTAGCCTACTTTGTGTCACCCACCCCGCCCGAAACCCAGGGGAAGAGCCCCAAAATTTTTAAATACGAACCCTCCCCTTGTGGCACCTCAAAAGAAAGTAAATTTTAATACAAATTCGCCGACGCGAAAAAGTTCTCGACTCGTTTTTTGTAATACACATTTAAAGATTACAAGAAATAAGGTTTAAAATGTCGTATTCCTCATACAACTTATTTAATTCAATTTGTTTCCAAATATTTTGTGCGATTATGTTATAGGGTTGTGATCTTTCCCTCAGAGAATGTTCAAGATATATTTTAAGCCTGATTTCTTGTAATCTTTAAATGGGTATTACAAAAAAAACGAGTTGAGATAAAAACAATTATTTGCGTCGTTGAACGTGTATTAAAATTCCCTTTCTTTTTAAGTACCATAAGGGGGGTTTGTATTTTAAAAATTTGAGGGCCTTCCTCCAATGAGTGATGAAAAGTACGTCAAAACCAACTTTGGACTACTATGTTATACTATGTTAACTATTTTCATATAAAAACATTCCCTAATGGGTTTTTAAAATGTTTCCTTTTTCAAAAGTTAAGGTGGGGGGACATTTAAAACTCACCCTGTATATGACTATTTACATACTCTGGAGATCGAAACAAATGTATATTAGTCAAAATGCTCATACTTACTGTCCCCATTGTTTTATATTGTGTTCCACTGTTAAGAATAGGGTCACCAGATTATGCGAGTAAATAGTCAATTTGGTACAACTACATTGCGAAATAAAATTGTTTCCGTGGTAACGGCACGGCACTGATAATAATTACGTTGGACACAGTGAACTGTTCAGAGAGTTTTCCGTTACTTGATTCTGGAAGGTTCATGTTTCAGACGTTTTTTCCTAGAAACTCAACTAGGAGAATAACTCTTATAACGTCTATGGTTGTTGCAATGTTTAAATAGGAGTAAAGTAACATAACTCGCCGATACACTAACATTAATGCAATATGTGCCACGGATTCTACAGATCTACAGTTTTAATAGCCCCCGAACTACTAGAAGAAGGTTAAACAACTTAAAGCCTTATATCTAAACTCTATTTTAGTTTTGCCGCTGGCAGTTATAAAAACGCTTAAAATAAACTCCAATGCAATAAATTATAATAGGTACATGTAAAAATATATAAAAACATAACACAATGTATGTGGTATGTAATAGTGTCACTTCCGATTGCTGCGGTATAAGGATGTTTAACAAATTCACTATTCCGCCATTCCGGTTTCAGGACCTATAAATATCGTATTACCTTTGTTTAGTGTTGTAAGCCTGTAGATGCTGAGGCGCAGGTGATTCAAAAATGCGTTACAAGCATTTGGAATCTCCTCGCCTCAGGATCTACAGGCACACCAAACATGAGATGATATAGGTCCAAAGCGGCTCAGATAGTCTCAGTGATCATCTGGATGATACCCGCATCAACTCCCACCACCTTCAGACGTATCAGACCATCACCTGCGTGGTTCGGAAGTCATGTTGCCGTTGGTCCTTGTATTTCCATTGGTCATTGGCTATTAATTACTCACCATTCTAAGGAAGAAGAGTCGGCCTTAGCTTGTAACAAGATTCACCTCATAACTCATTAGTCATTACTACCACTCATTACACTCATCCTTCACCACATATTTGATTTAAAATACCTTTCATGAGAGAGTGGTCGGCATCTCAAATAGTGATATGGGCGATTTAATGATGTTTAACAATTACACCCTGCCGAGAGATGTACAACACCTAAACTGCAAGGCGTAAATCAAGAGTGTGCAGTAGTGGCTGTGACCTTGAATTTCGTCCCATAAGAGCAATGTAAAAACATGCATTTTCTTGAGACAATCACGCCAACAGTTTGCATACGTCTTTTATGGTATAAACTTTGTTTTAAAGTGCATCAATTATTTAGTGACTCCACTGAGCCGAATTTCCATTTTATATTTTATAAGATCAGACGTGAATCCAAAAATTTAAGAAACTTTGTATTTGAATTTATTGTTTTTACTTTCAAACTAATAAAGTTTTCAAAAATGTAGTCAGCGGAGTTACTGCATTACATTGTCATCTTTCAAAATAATCTTATTTAAAAAAGATCTATGGAAATTGTAGGCATGAAGTGTATCAAGCAAATTCCTGTTTTTACATTGTTCTTATGGGACAACAATCAAAATGGCCGCCAGGTATTGAGCAATCTTAAAGCCTGGCTGATTCCGCACCCATTTTACTCAATGTCAGAGTTTTTGCGGCTGACAAAACAATAATTATCTAAGCCAGCCAGTTTGTCTTTCTACTGTAACTACTAGTTTGTCTTCTTGTAGTTAATAAGTGATGAAGCAGTCTATCTGGTAATAGACCAAACGAAGAAGGTTCAGGCAATTCAAGGTAGAACCCTTTAATAGGAATTTTTCCTTGGGTGAATTTGTTTCTATATTTCTATCCCTCCCAACGATTCCAGCAATAAAACATCTTGAAAACGCGGGACGTTTCGTAAGTTCCCCGAAACGTCAGGTTAAGTAAAAGACACTGGTTTTGTTTATTACACTTTATGTGTGGTGTCTTTAAGAAATTTAAAAACATAATAACAAAAATTTTTCAACCAATCATTATGGCAAAGACTACAAATTAATATATTTTGTTTTTATTTACCAAATTGAAAAGAAAGGTATATTTTATGACCCACTAACTCATGTTAATCATCTATGTAAATGTGTACCTACTACCTACTGAATTATAAAATCAACTGATTAACCAAATGTCAATGATAGAAGCACTCAGTTTTGTACATTAGTAACTAATTGGTAATTATTGTTTTGTGCCTTGATTAACAAGACAATAAAAGCTGATTGGATTAAGTCCTAATCAACAACTAGCAATAACGACATGGTTATACGATCAATAAACGTACAAATCTGCCTAGTAGATCGAAATGTTTAAAAGGAGCATTTGTAAAAAAATACTTATTTTTGTAAATACGCCAGCCTATACAGTTTAATTGTTTGCCTCTTAATTTTTATTTTGATGTTGCTTAATAACATTATAAATAAATGATTAAAAACAAATATGTAAAATTTATAATTGATAGATGTTATAAATCCCTTTTTTATAAAGCAGTTTAGTTTCTCTGGTTACTGATTGTTTCTTAACGTTTTGTGTATGTTAAAATTATTCATTATGGCCCCAAGACAGACTATTTCAACAAAATATGGTATTTACCTCTGTCGATCGGTCTATAAATTGTCAGTCTAGATGACGTGTCCCTGCGCGCACTGACCAGCATCGCGCTCTTTCCCGTTTCAGCCATGTAAATTGTAAAAAACTCTACAGTTTGTGTTAACTGTAATTATGTTTGTGTGTGTGTGTTTGTCTTCAATGTGACCATGACGAAGCTGAAATGAAGAGGGATTAGACAATGGGTTAGTCAACCCGAAACGTGTCATCTAGACTGACAATTTATAGACAGATCGACGGAGGAAAATACTTTTGTTTAGTTGTGTATCTTTTTTGGGAAAAAGGGGCACATGTTTTTTGTTGTGTGACTGGTCAGCTTACACTGAAACGCTCATTTTCTTATGTTTGCATTAGGTTTCAGGTGACTTTTTCACCTGAAGAAAGGGATAAGATTCAGATTCCGAAACGTCGTGGTCTTCTTACTCACTAATTTAGAAAAACTTCCTAAGTAATATTTTAAACTCAAAATTAATAACTGTCCTGTTGATACCAGTATAGCTTTAGAAGGCCACCTGCAAGTTTGTAACTTCATTTTTATTGTGTTTATTTAAAAAGACAGCTCAGATAAAAATTAAACACTTTTTCGAACTTTTGAAACTCAAATTTGGCAGGGTCAATAAAATTTGCAAAGCTCTGTGTTTCTTGTGACAGGAATAGTTTACAATGCTATCAATTAACTTATGAATACCAGAAATTTAGTTTACAATTCTCATCAAAAACTGCTTACTTTATAAAAAAAATTAAATTTCATTAAAATTATTTAAATTTAAATTATTACCAAGGGAGCTTTTGAATGCTTGAAGCTGCCATCCTTTTCAACTGACCACAGTAATTTTAAATGTCACCTTATTTATTTACTTAGGTAACCTATCAAGTAATTGCTAAATAATAAAGAACTTGAGAGACAATTCCAAAAGCAACAAAATATCCTAAAAATCACTCAAGCCGTTTCTTTTTCTGCTTGAGTGGAATTACTGGTAACTGGAAAAGAAATTACAGAGTTATCGAATTTTCTTAGATAACAAGTTTATTACACAGGTCATTCATACTATAAAACATAAGGTAGTATAAATCTTAACACAACGTTTAATATTACAAATTATAGAAAAACAAGAAAAGATTGATCTAAATTATTGTTAAAAAATAATCGTTCACTCTTCTCTTTTGTTGAATGTAATGTTTGAACTGCATGTTATATTGATCGGGTTCCAATATTAGGTAAGTTAATACTGTAGTCTGTACCCTCGTGTTATTTATACTAGATTAACAAATAACAACATGAAATGAGAAATGACAGGTGAATGTGTTATTCACACTTACATACAGTGTTTCTATTTTTTTAAGTTTTGAACTAATGCTTCTTTTTTAAATTTAAAATAATATTTCAGTGGTACAAAATAAATGTCAAAAGTTCATATTTCTATCATATTATAATGACCAGGTTTGTTAATAACTGTACAACAGTGTTTTTCGTGTTATGAAATCAGTGATAAACTTTCACTTGATCTCGAAAGAAATTTTGGATGAAGTAATAAGGTATGTATATTCACACAATTAAAATAAATGAATGTGAGAGATTTTATTATAACATTTCTAACGAGGATTAAGATTTCATTAAATATATTCAAATTATTAACAAAATCTAAATAACATTTTTATATTCAATTTCCAACATTCAACCTCTTACACCACCTCACATATAACCAATACAATACTGTATTAAACTTTCATCATGGGGTAAATTTAATAAATGAGATTCTGCTGGTGATATTGTAGTTCTGATTACTTTGGAGTTTTTCAGTTACACTAAAGATTGAATTGATAAGAAAGTTTGGTCCTCTTCAACTTACTAACACATATACTCTTCAACAAACCCAGAGATTTAGAGTTCATGTGTCTGAAAACCTTTATTGTTAAACATATGTATGTGCCTGTGCAAGTCCTTGAACTTTAACTTGAAAAGAAAGTTGTAGAAAACTGTGATCGCTAATTAAGGTTTTAAAACCCTAAAAATATATGGCCAAGACTACCCATTAAAAAATATTTTAAATTACTATTTTTTCAAATTTGGTATTTTTAGTCTTTAAACTACTGTAATTACCATGGAATTTTACTAAAATAGTCAAAATAACTAAAAAAGGTTAGTTCAAGGAGTACAATGAAAGACATTTAGAAAATATTTTCAGTTTGTTGGTCAAATAAAACACTTGACTTTGCTCAGTTAACCTGAAAAACTACCACTCACAAGCATGTTCTTACAGCAGTTACTCCTTTAACAATGTTTGCTTTTCTTGTTAAAATATCTTATTATGTACAGACTTTCTCAATTTTAAAGTTATTCTTTTAATAGGATCAGTGTGATGAGCACAGGATGAATGAAAATAAATTTGTATTTGTAGCTAAGATCTCAACCATCAAAACTATAACTCGTACACTGTGCTGGGCCGAGAAAGATCGAAAACGGAAAGAGAACGGAATACTCAAACAAACAAATGCATTAGACACATATTACTTCAAGGCTTTTGGTTTGGAAAGTAAAAGTAACAACAGAACACTGTGATCAATGTCAGTGGGGCACCCGCAGTTTTCCCTCTCCAAGCAGAAACATGCAGACCCTGTCCACCAGGTAGGAGAAGAAGAAGTCCGAGAACAGCACTCCGACCAAAATCCACCGGAACTGTCAACATAGCAAATAATAACTGCAATAAATGTAGAAATTAAAATGAATAAACCATTTTTGATTCCTAATAGGTATGCGAGAGAAGGTTTATTTTAAGGTCAAAATAAACTCAGGACAAATTTAAAATCAAAATCGAGACAAAAATTGTTTTAAAACTGAGTTTTTGTAATAGTCTGATTATTAGTGAATTCACACCACAACACTGTCTTGTAGTTGTCAGTACAGTAGACTCTCGGCTATCTGGCCTTTTGTGGCGGAAGGGTAGGCCGGATAACGAAAAAGCCGGATAGGCCGGAGTTCATTGAACTTGGACTTCCGGGCCTATCTAGATTGATTTTACAGGCATATCTAGTGGCCCCACAGTGCACACGGCACTATCTTTGGCTAGGTTGTTTACGGTAAAAGCCTTCAGTGTGGAAAACGCAAGCAACGTTACTGCGATGCATTGCAAACTTAGCAGTTTCACAACTGAAGGCGTTCAAAACCATGTGTCAATTTTTAAAATTCTTTGTGGCCATGACATTTTTAATTTTTTACAAAATGGTAGGCTAGAATACGGAGGCGGATGTTTGCGAAATGGATAGTCGAGAGTCTACTGTAATCATAAAAACACAGTTACAGGTATTTGTTTTAAAAATACCCTTAAATTGCATGTTAATACCAAGATGTGTCAGTATTTATCATTTTACAAGTAAAGATATTATTTCCTTTTTACCAGGAAAAGTTGGACTACTCCATAACGCTAGCAACAGTTATCTGGCATGAATGCTTCATATCAACCGATCGATTACCTTTCAAGTAGAGGTGTGCGAGAGCAGGTTTTTTAATGTCGAGACGAGATCGAGCGAGAATCAGCCAAAACTGGTGAATCGGATCGAGACGCAGAAATTTTAATTTGATAATTTTTCGCCACATTTGTTTGTTTTTGCTATTATTAAGTAGTTTGCTCAGTTGTTATAGAATATGGTATTATTGTAATATTAAAAGTCTAATGTGTTTTATTTTTCCTGAGTGCTCTAATAGCTTGTACTGTACACATAAACAAAATGTTTGTCCAGTTTTGATTACCAATAATAATTATTTTTTATCATTATTTTACATTGAAACGAGTGAAAAATTTATGTCAAGTGTAGGCTAAGCTTGTACCTAACCTAGACCACACAAACAGCAACAAAACCTAAAACATTACAAGTCAATTTTATGGTATTACAAATTTTGTCGGTTTTCATTTTAGAGATGGGTCGGTCCTAAATTTTACCGGTTCCCCCGGTTCTGTTCTGAGAAAAATTGTTCCTTTGTTCCGTTCCGCTACGCGATCTATTGACTCCGCTAACGCTCAGAAATAACGACTTCGATTCCATTCGCTGGCGATCTTTTGACTCCCCTTAACGCCCAAGAGTGGAAATCACGACTGATACCGTCATGGCGACCGACCGCTAACGCCGTGGTGAAATCACGACTCGATACCGTTTCAAGGGCGATTCTCCGACCGCTAACGCCCGCTGTGATTCACATTGAGATCGCTTGCGGCGCTTCTTGACTCCGCTTAACGCCGCTGTGAATTCCACGACTTCGATATCGTTTCGCAAGGGCGATCTTTGACTCCGCTTAACGCCTCATGGGATTCACGACTTCGATACCGCTCAAGGGCGATCTTTGACTCCTCAAGGTGAAATCATCATCGACTGGATACCGCTCACGGTACTATCGACCAAATTCGAAGCTTTTATCGATCAGGTCGTCTCCAGTTTAGTAGTATATCATCAAACTCGACTCAATACATCGAAGTACTCGCACACCCCTAACCCTATGTATTATTTCTATCGGGTCGGGTTCCGAACCGACTTTGTCAATTTTGTTCCCCGTTCCGTTCTGTCCGAGAACCGTGGAACCGAACCGACTAATCCTTACTTCTTCTCTCGAACTTTTCGAGAATAAAATTCTCGCCGAGAAAAAATTCGCCTCGCATCTCAAATTCGAGATCTCAAGACACCTCTACTTTCGCCGTAAGTTATCAGTTGCGTGTGTCAAAGTTCACCGCAAGCGCCAAATAACTTTCTCAAAACCAAGTAGCACTGGTAGGTGTGATTATACATAGCGATTTTTTCTTGACTTGTCTATTTTAACAGTTATAAATCTCAGAAGAAGTAATCTTGCTTTAACCTATTCACTTAATAGTTTTAACTTATTTCTTGTATCTCCTCCAGAATCCTTCTGAATTTGACTTTAATGTAGGTTTTTGTTTCTACACCCCTCATATAATGAACCATATTTTTTCAAAGGATGATCTAGCGACGCCAAGTCAATGGGCAAAAGTTGTACCCTCTTAAAATCATTTTGGCTTGATTATTTTTTGCCTGGCTCTCCGAATGGTGATAAGCCGCAGTTATAAATTATAATATTGACTTTATTTTAAAAGTCATTGACATTCAATGTGGTGTTAAATTTGTTGTGTAAGGTAACTAAAATGAAATCCACATACTCTCGACTACTGTAAGTATTTCAACA
Organism: Matsumurasca onukii; assembly: GCA_018831715.1. Classification (NCBI taxonomy): domain Eukaryota; kingdom Metazoa; phylum Arthropoda; class Insecta; order Hemiptera; family Cicadellidae; genus Matsumurasca; species Matsumurasca onukii. The sequence continues at coordinate 29,825,386 of CM032065.1, forward strand.
TAAACAAAGTCATCGTGAACTTACGTCTGGCCGGAAGCTACAATTTCAAACTGGTTTGCGATCTCTGGAACGATGCCCATCGCAAGAGCTAGAATGGCTCCAGCAGAAGCCAGAATGCTGTACAGCAGTGGTTTGTTCTCCCCTAAACTCTCCATGTACGGATGACCCTGTAAATTTTACATATAACTGTTTACTACGTAATCGACTATGAACACCACCAAGTATAAGATCTGCTTGTAAAAGTAGTTAAAGACTACCAAAGGTTTTAGTGAAGTCTAATAATCAACTTTAAGTAAAGGAAAAGTTAATAAGAATCTAATACGATTTAATACTTACCCTGTAATTTATGGCGAAAGTTGAAACTTGAAGTGCCATGGAAATTATATAAACTGTGCTGTTTAATATTCCTGGTTCGAATTCTGATTCTTCTTCAAAATCGAATGGCTTTTTGTCTCTATGAAAACAATTGAAATATGAATTAAAATGTGTAGTGCTGGCACATAATATGTACCTGACCTTGACTGAATTTGGTTAAATAATTAATATTCACACTAATGAAACTTAACCTTTTTGTGCTCCAATGGCTAACTGAGTCCCACATCGGAGGAATGGCAAAATAGTCTAGTCCGACACATCGCTTATTGCATATAGCGCAAACGATAGGCAAGGACTACGCTACTAATGGCACTCTAGCAGGGATAACCAAACTACCACTCCTCCCCTGACGCCAACTCACGGGCGAGTTTGACAGCCCACCTACAAACAGCCCGGTGGTTTAGTGGTTATAGTGACGGACAGTTGCTCCTGTCTGCCTGCAGTGTGGGTTCCAATCCCACTGGTGCGCTCTGGTACGGTGCAATACTAACCATTGGATCATTCGGTGCGGGGCCACAATGACCCGCTGAGGATCACTGAAGAGAAAATGGCTCATTAAATCCAGTGAGGTGGCGGAGTTGCACTTTTGAGCTTAAGGAGGCTTAACCCTCGCTTACAGGAGTGGTTCAATGACTGGTAATGCAATCGGACCAGAGAGCGGTTTTGCTGAAATTTTGCTTACAGGGACTGGGAAAACCCATACAAGTGGCTGTTTAAAAAATTTTAAAATAAAATTAGAGCACAAAGGGTTAAGCCATGGATCAATTATTAGTTTGGAATGTTTTGTTTCCTGGTGAGCCAAGAGAGATAAGATTATATAACAGTCTAAATTACAGTTTTAAGCCTATAAGATTTTAAAATTGCATATGTATTATTTTTATTTAGGTTATTTTTTGGGGACAAAGACTGATTGAAAGTCACCTCTCATACCGTTAAATTATTTTCAACATTAGTTTGTTCAAATATTTAGTTCATTAGGAAAGGTTTAGAGACAGAGCCAAATGCCTTTGAACCAATGGCAACCCGATTCATCATCTAAAATCACCAGGACGAAAACTACTTTTAATTTTTATTTCACTTAGTGCTCCATTGGTTCTGAACTACAGAATGGTTGATTTTCCTTATTTCACATTACTGCTAGGTTAATCAAAAGTTCCTAAATAATGATTGAGCAAAACTTCATTAGCATAAAATAGAAGTGAGTCTTACTTTTGTGGAGTACGCAGAGTTGCTTGTTGGACCAAGAACACCAAACATGCAAAGTGGACAAAGAATTGCAGTAAGACTGTGAGGACAGTGTAGACATTGAAGATGTTCGGCAGAGGTCTTTGCTGAGAGAGAACTTTCAAGGGCTGAAAAACATCACATCTTTATTATTTAAAAAGTAAAACTGACAAGTTCCTAAACAGACAAGACAATAGATTCTTTATGTACACAAACATAGAGTATGGTGATGGTGTCAAATATATTAACAAATATAATACTGACAATATACAATAGTGACATAAATATTTAGTAAATAATAATATTGAAACGTCTTTATTTGTTTTAACAAAGAGTTAAGAAACCATTTCCACTACCCTTAACCTCAACCAAATATATAAAAAAAAAAAACCACTATAACTACAGACTAAATATAAATAAAAACAAACAAGTGTCACATGAAGAACTTGTAAATAAAAGAAAACCAAAGAAGATTTAGATTTAGCACATTTTTTTTAAATTATACAACAAAACAAAAACGAGAAAAGATTTTATTAAACAGACATAATTTATAGTATAGGGACCTGAAACTACATGACTTGTAATGGGCTAATGATTAGTTCTCGTATCATTTTAAAACAAATCTGCAAATATTTTAGAGTTACCTATATAATTTCTAATAAGAGTGAGCTTGTTAAACCATGGATTAACACAAGTACTTAAAAATTTAGAATTAGTGCCTCTTAAAAACACTTGTAATATAACAAAAGTCAACGTGATATATTTGAATATAAAATATCCTTATATTGCAGAAGGTGCTCAATAGTGTTAATAATAATGAATGTTATGTAAACTTTCAATAATTAATTTGTCTATTTTTACTACACGTAACATTTTTTCTTTGTTATTGTTTTTCATGTGTTATGACTAATCTGTGTTGTATCAATAATTTTGACTCTATTGTTTACAAGCTAAAACACATGTTCTCTAATAATAATAAACATTGTTCTTCCAACCCTTGTTTAAAGTGTGTTGTGTTCTTTCTCTCTCTACCTCAATATATATAATTTAAAACCTTTATCATCCTCTTCCTTCATCATACTCATTTAATTTATCCTCTCAGTATCTTTCTATTTACATTTCTCATCTCCTTCTCTGGTCCTTCGAGTTTCCCTCATTTTAATCCATTCCAAAACAATGAAAATTAACAACTTATTTTAAATATTAAAAGACCAATACAATACAAATTTAGTTTAACAAGGTCTTTTGAATGTAATGCTTTTATTTTCAGATCCCAACAAAAAATACAAACTGTTTGTAATATTGTTGAACGTACCTGATTATAAAGGTCTCAACCCGAATAAATTTGTACGATATTAATTTTTTATTTAAAAATAAATACTCTTTATACTTTTCTTGACTTTTCATTCTTATATTTGAGCTTTTTAGTGCTAAAATGGTCAGAAAAGCCACCTTTTTTATATTCAAATATCAAACATTGTTTCCAAAACTCTCGACAGTACAAAATTGAAGCAAAATTGTAACCCCCCACAATACTGCTATTTATTGCTTACCTTGGACCTAGAGATAAAGAGGAAGCAAGCCGCCAGAAGCAGACCCTGCAGTGTAGCTTATGCGTGTCGCTGAACTTGATCCCGTCTAGGTACAAGACAGACTGACTGTACGCTAGGATCAGTGCGTTCAACGTGAGGATCTTGAACATCTGTAGCGTCGTGACCAGCGTACACCGGCCTTGCTTCACCACGTGACAAACTGTCCACAAACACAAAATAATAGAAGGGGAAAACATCCTTAAATTGTTCGTAACTTTTCAGGACATTTTATTTTCAGTACTATTTTTTAGAAATTTTAGGTGGGACTTTCTATTTTTTTTTATTGCTTAGGTGCTGACAATCTCTAACCAGGTTAGCTCGACAACTTTCTGGCATACAGCCTCAAAGAGATGGTAGAAAAGTGGTCGGATTACGGGTTTAAGGGCGGGGACGCTTAATCAATGCAATACTCAATACTTAAGTAACTTTTTTCATATTTATCAAGATTCAATGCATACTTCCCCTCAGGCGTAGCGCTTCGGAATTACAAGCATTTGCCTGGAAACTAGGGATGAGTCGGTTCTCGGTTCCACCGGTTCTCGGACATACCCACATCCGAGACACGAAAATTGAAAATGTCGGTTCTGGAACCGGCCCCGATAGCGAAATAACACATTGGGGTTAGGGGTGTGTGAGTACTCGATTATCAAGTCCGAGTTCGAGTATTGACCGGCTCGACTTGATCGGTAAAGCTTGAAATTTGGTCGAGTAATTTGCCGGGTACGGTATCGTAATCGTGATTTCAACGCTGGCGCTATGGAGTCAAGAGATCGCCGCAAACGGTATCTTCCCAACATTTGTTCTTTTCTAGTGTCTCCATTTTGTTTTTGTACTTTTCCCTTCTTAAGATTTCTTTTGTTCTTCATTTCTTCATTTTGTAGTCCAATTGATATGAAAAGAGAAATATTGTTCTCTACTGACATTCCTTCTTTTCTTCTTTGTCACTATCCTTGAGAGCTCACACATGTAACGTGAAAAGTTTGCAAATTTAGACATATGACTTGAGTTGGAACCGGAACCGACAGAACCGAGAATCAATTTTTTCTCAGCACCGAGAACGGTAAAATTTTGGAACCGACCCTGGAAACACTCTACACTGGGTTATCTGTAATCAAGATATTCGCCTACGATGCTCATAATGCTACAACATATGGCAACTAGCGCCAACGTTAGCATGAGGGTTTGGTGTAGATCCCCCACTCTTCAGCGAGCGCTCCAACCATGCAGTTGTCACACCCCTGCTGGATTCCACATTGAACTGCCTCTGAAGGTGTTCAGCAAGGGCGCTACACATTTGTACTTTATTTTCATACAATTAAGAAATTCATAGTTACTTCCACCAACATTTGAAAATGCCATAAATCAGTAATGCGCACACTTAACAAGGATCGCAAACGGCAAAACCCGGTTGTGCACAAACTTATTATAAATGATTGCTAACGACAAATAACAAAACTAATGTCACATGACATTACATTCAACTTACTGCACTGAATAGAAGATAGTTTGCTCGTGAAGGGAGCTGCTATACTGGCATCTCCCAATTTCACTATTTGGGCTTGGTCTTGTTCTTCTAATTCTTTCAACAACTTTTGTATGTGAGAGTGTGCTGAATTCTGTAATTAAAATTTAAATAATATAATTGAATCTAATTAACATAAAGTTTAGGACTTGTTGCCAACAGTATTTGACCGTCTTTATTGTTTTGCCAGTATTCAATATCAACATGAAACTAATGAACTATGCAGTGAGAAAATAAAACAATCGACAAATAACAATGGCAAAGAACAAATACTTTAAACTGCAATAATTCAGTTTGTTTACTTTATTTTGTCTGTGTAAATTTTTGTACAAAATAGACAATATATGACTAAAAAAACACACACCTCCTGCAACTGGTAAGAAGTGAGGATTAAATCAAGTCAACGAAAGGTTCATTAACTTTACTATCATATCAAAATAATATATTAAAATTGGTTTAACACACTATTGAGGAGTTCTTTCTTTTAATGTTGTTATGGACTTCACTTCAACCTTACCTGTCTATCAGTTAAATTCTTATGTAACATATTATTTTGTCTTTGTTTGTCTTTCTCTTTGTCAAACTTTCTATGAGATTCCTTTTCAATAGATTTCTCTAATTTCAATTTCTCTTTTTCTAATGATTTTTCATTCTTTTTCCTTTCTGGTAATCTTTCCGGTGCGTTTGATAATATTGCAACACCTGAAAAGTTAGAAATTTCAGCGTAAGAGTCAAGAGCATTATACAGTACAAAGTTGGAACCATCATATTTTTATAATACAAAACAAACATTGTAATGCTAGAGAAACTTAGATAATACAAGGTGTTTATAACTATAACAGTATATTTAATGTATGTGGAAAAATGTTGATTAATACAATCATTGTGTCAAGTGCCAAGATACATAGACAATTTTCATTTTAAAGTGTTAAAGGTAAAGGTAAGTTTGTCTTGTTTAACGGTGAGTGCTAACAAAGTTACAGTGTTAAGCAGGAAGTCTCTATTTTGCACCTCTGCAAAAATGTTATCATGACTAAGGAGGGGGTTAGTCTTCAATGTTTCAGGGTGGTCATAGCTCAGTGGTATAGTGCATGATTTCCACAGAAGACTCCCCAGAAGTTCGAAGTTTTTGTTAAGCCGTTGGTCCATTATATTGATCATTGGGCTCTTAATTGATGACCTAATCTGGGGAACAGTCGGACCTAGTCTGGGGAACAAGACTACATCTCATCATCCATCAAAACACTCATCACACTCACCACCATTTCATATTCATCTTAAAATACACAAGTTGTCAGTGACTCAAAGCAAAAGTATCAAAAGCGTCTGTTGATCTTACCAACTTCAGCATGTTTCAGGGCCCCCACATCATTCGTACCATCACCACACATCAGAGTTGTAAAGCCCAAACTCTTCAGACAGACGATGATGTATTCCTTTTGCTTAGGAGCCACTCGTGCAAATACCGTTACGTGCGGCAAAATGTCCATGAGGAACGGTTTGTGGAAATCTCCCAAGAATTGAAGCCCCTGAAAGTTGTAATAAACTGTAAATTAGGGATGGGTCAGTTACGGCTAGATAACTGAGAACCATCAAGGCAAAACATCAGATCTAGGAATAAATGATTCGCTTAATAGTTTAGATTCTGGTTTCAAATTCAAACTTGATTTGTCAATTCATAGCTACCCGGAAAATCCCAAAATGTCAGGCGAGTATTGCATTGGTAATTTTCTGGTGTACATTGTGTTGGAGGTGGTTTAGTTTGACAGATTAGTTTTGAGTTTCAATCGTTTCGAATTTACACAATCATGTTTCACTAAGTTTCCATTATATAAATGTGACAATGACTATTATTGAGAGTTTAATCCATCACAAACTAATTATTCAGAATTAAGAATTATTTATTTTTATGAATGTAAAAAAATTATATATTTAGACATTTTATTCTTCCAATTTGTAATCTATACATTTTTTTCTAAATTCCATCTAACTTTTTTGCATTATTTCATATATTTATGTTAATATTAATATAAATAACAATAACGTTTAATGTCAAAATGATACAATAAAATTGTTTTTTGACAATAAAATATACTATACACCACAAGTAAGACCTTGAATCGTAATTAAATAGTATTAGTATAGTTTTAAATATTCATAAATTCCGCAACACTATAAAATGAATTTTGAGCAAGGAATCTTTTAAGGTTTGTTTTGAATTTTGTCATACAGTCATTTTTAACATTGTCGGGAAGTTTGTTATATAATATTTGTTATAAAATATTATTTGTACGCTAGGACTTATGAGCGTTTTTTGCTCATATGCATGACAAAATTTGTAAACCTTGTTTTAGCTTTTCCTCCTAATTAGCAATAGCTAGGAGGGATAAATGTAACTGCAATGTATGTATAAACTATGAATTTAATAAAGAAATTGAAAATTTTTTTAATTTCTAGCTGATTACATGGTGTCACTTCCTTATAACGCTCTATTATTTTTTTTCAAGAATTAAGAATTATTACAAAGCCATTTTTAATTTAGTTTTATGCACACAAGAGTCCCGCTAATCCAAACTAATTGGGACCGGACCCTGTTCGGATTAGCAAACATTCGGATTAAGCGGATTTTCGGCATATATTGGTGAATTTATTATATATTGTCCTGTAAGGTCATATATATTGACTTTGAACGACTAATATTTTATATTTTAATGTAAGAAATTGTGTATGTATGTTCTGTAGTTCTCTGCAATAATAAACAACGTGGAAGTAACGCATACAGATATGAAGGGCAATACACAGATTTGTCTTGTCTTTTCTACCCAGCTGTCGTCAGTCAGGACAACACTTCATTTGATTTAGAAGGCACAAAACATCAGCTGGGGATACCAATTCTTACCAACACTACTCTTACAAACCTACCTCTCCAGTTAAACTCAAGTCATATTTGCTGATAAGTTCTCTGTAAGACTTGTCAGGTTTTAACGGCAGTTTCACAGTTTGATCTATGCTCTCCCAGACCCAATCCTCTTCATCAAGTTTGGTCAGTACAAGGAACCCTCCTGGCTTTTGTGAAAACTTCAGCTCTTTAGCCACATGGCAGCAGTCAATGGGTTATCACCTGTGATCATTACAACCTGAAACAAATTATTGATTTTGTTTAATAAATAAGTTGGTTCCACTTTAAACTTTTTGATTTGTATTAGAGTTGGCAAAATTATTTCAGACAGACAATTATTCAAGCTTTGCTTGGAAGTTTTTAAGATTTATAATTAAAAGAATCTAGGCTTGAATCCGGACAGTGTTTTGTTTTTCAGGTCTCGTTCAAGCATGCACCCAGGAAAAACATATAGATACCTTGGGGAGAAGGCTGTGACTAAGAAAGCAAGATCAGCTCACTAAAAATGTGAGAAAAAAACACAATAAAGAAAAGGCAAACCATTATGCAGGCCAGTAATCTACTCATGTTTGAGTGGCACAGATGACAAGGTAATCCCAGCTCAAAAAGCCAACATCATAACAAACCATACACAAACAGTGTTCACTTACGATGTGTGAAGCGTTCAGTATCTCCTTGATGACTGAGCGCGAGTCGGTCTTGAGTGGACAAGAGATGATGACAAAGCCTGCGAACGTGAAATCTCTCTCCACCTCGTCCCGTGTCAGGTCGCGACCTGCTGGTGTGACAGGTGACCCAACTCGCGGTAGCCTAGAGTGAGAACTCGCGCCCCGCCGAGACAAGGCAAGGTACACCGAGTCGTAGCTGTCTGGCACCTCCCGCAACTGAACATAACAATGTGCAGAACTTATTATGCCATTCACTGAACTGAAGTAAAACAACAGTAAAAAAACACATTTATATACATGGTGTATCATGAGAGCTGTCTCAAATTTATTAACACCAACCAAGTCAACGTAGAAATATTAAGCAAACGGTGTAGAATATGCCAAAAACAGTAGATTACAGGTTGAGTCTTGACTTATTTCTAATGCACAGTGGGTTCACAAAATGTTCAAGTTCTGCTACCACTAAAAATTTGTTCATCAAGAAGGTCTTGCACATAATTTATAAAGTATGTGAAAATACACTTTTTATTTTTAGCACGACATGATCTTTTTATGGTACCACTTCAAACAATATTTTATTTACCACAGACTTACTATTACTATCTAATTGGTTTGTTGGCCTTTTAATACAAAAGCTTTTAGTGTTGGGAGAACTGACCATAGACTTGATGGTTTCTGGAGCTCCTTTGATGGTGGCTAAGTAAGTGGTATCAGTGGTTCCGGGTAGAGTGTATCCCGCCACTACCGACATTCGCTTCAGACTCGATGAGAAGTGGTAACGGTGGAAAATCTTCAACCCCGGGGATTTGCCTTTCTTGGGAATCACTGCATCACCTAGATTATGAAACAACATAGGTTCTAACTTTTCCTTCAAGGTAAAATAACCAACTCAAAGTCTTTAACATCTGTTCTGCAAACAGGCGGCAAAGGCTCCTATGCTCCCTGAAAGTAGCTTACAAATGGTTGAACAAGTCATAATGTAATCTAATAGGTTACATTAGAGTTTTACAATGTGACAGAATATCAGGCCAGGAAAATTAACGGGGTATTGTGAAAACGCAACTTCTGAGAATGGTATGAATGACATAACATCGTAATCCAGTCTTGTTATTTGTTATGGTTTTGTCATCTTTTAGCCTTAAGGAAGGTAAGAAACAAGACAGGTAACCTCAGATACTTAGAGCTGCTCAGTAACACTCTGAGGAATGCTAATCAGGCCTAAGCTTCCCTATAATATAAAATCGTATTAATTAAATAGATTGTTATCCAATGATATATATTGTTGTCATGTCTCTACATCTTAGGAATGTGCACGCTAATGTGAAGGGTGGGATTTTCCATTATTCAGTTCCACAATTCTGATATGTGGTCTTTTAATAACAAAAACATTTACATCTTGAATCCTTACAGTGATCCATCTACCCGATGAAACCCGGCAGCAAGTTTTAGACTTCCGTCATGACCACCTCTAAACACAATTTCACCAGCAGCTAGTGCGACCAACCTTTAGTGAGATTCCAGTCGACGGCTGTCAAAGTTGCTTTCTCCAGAGGATCCCCGACAATCCCGTCGTCCAACTGCACCAGCGAGTGACACGTGGCCAACACTTGCACACTCTCCAGGTTTGCGTTGGCTAGAGGAGTCACTGCTTCTGGTGTCTGCCTTGAAACGCAATACAAATGTCAGAAACGTAAACCCATTTATAAAATTTACCTTTTAATTAATCGAAACTTCGGGTTGGATTGGAACAGGTTGAGGTTGGATCAAAATCTCTCGCGTTCTTATCCACTGCTGGGCTCCTGTCATCACTGTAAACTACCAATCAGACATGTTTTAGGCGATATTCATCAGTTAGTCCTTGTTATCAATTTGTGTTTAATTATGAGCACTGGATAGTGACAAATGTTTGCACAAAACAAGCTAAGAATTACATGACAAGCGACAACTATGTACAAAACCTACATTACGACAAGGTAAATCACCAATTGAAACATTATAAAACAACAACCAATTATGTGGCCAATAGCTATACTAAGCATTAATGTCAGTTTAGCCAATGAATATATTAACTTAATTAGAACTTGTGAAAAATTATCAGTCAATACCATTGCTATCCAATTCAGGATAGCACCATTTATTCCTGCTTAAACAAAGCCGTGCGATGAAAAAGCAGAACCCTTTCTTTCCCAAACCCCTGACCCCATCAATTTTTTGTGTACAAGTGCTCAACTACTAAGCTTGATTTTGACAGACTTGAGTCATCACTACGCTTTTTATTACATTTTATTAATTGTTTAGTTCTTAAGAATTAAAAGCCTCAGTTTGTTAAAAAATTACAATCACAAATGAATTTGGACAGGAGCTTGTAACTGTAGGATAACTAGCAGGTTTATTACTTCAAAGACAATAAGGCAATGTTTACTGGGTTGACGTGTACACGGTTAAATTCATTAGTGTGACTATGAGATGTGAACTAAGCGAAGGTTAATATGAATGAGAACAATTACCCGATACCAGCTATTCCTTCAACAACCAGATTGTCACTGGTTAATGTTCCCGTCTTGTCGAAACAGCAGATCTCAACTTTGCCAGCGAACGGGATGCGGAACGGCTCCGTGCAGTAAACCCCTGAAAACATTCGATTGGTAAATTAATTTAAGTCTCATTTTTATTGACTTAATGCAAATTTGAATTAATTACTAAAGATAACATTCTACTAACAATCAAAACGTTTTAAGGTAGTGAAATTGTTGTTACAATAGTGTTTAGCACCATTGTAACCACTGTTTATTTGATTTTACACACACTTTTTTAATAAATTGTACAATGTCATAGCCTGGTTAATAAAACCAAAGGTTTTTTGAATATTGTTATATGACATGACTACGCCTGTTTATATAACATGAATCGATAAAATAATATATACAGACTTTTAAAGAAGGAAATGAACGGATAGTACAAAATAATCCTTTATGATTTCACAAAAACATGACTTTAGAACTTAAGGAAACAAGTTTTGTTAAAATAAACAACTCATAACTAACACTTGGAATGAAACAAACCAGTATTTATAATTTTTACAATAAAGACTTACCCAATTTTGACAGAGAAATAAGAGAAGTGTTAACAGCCAGTGAAAGTTCAATAGGAAGTTCTGGCGGAACAACAGAGGTCAAAATCAAAGTGCATTCCAAAAACAACTTGTATTTGTTTCTGTTTTCATCTTCTGATCCTGAAAATCAACCACAAGGTAAGTAAGGTATAACTGCAACATCTCTGTAAATAACTTATAGTTTGATCGGCAAATAAATTCTGAAGTTAAAAACGAGGTGGGTCCTAAAGTGTGATAGAAACTTTAAAATATCCCTCAAAAACTTAAATATTAGGGGTATATACTCGAACTCAGCTCGAGCTGATCGGTAAAGCTCGAAATTTGGTCGAGTAATTTGCCGAACGGTATCGGTCGCGGATTTGACCGCTGGCGCATGGTGAGTCAGAGATCGCCGATCGGTATTGAAGTCGTAATTTTAAAATAAAAAGGTTTTGCCTTGGGAAAAATACTGCTCTGGGGATAAAGATGCAGAAAATATAACAGAAAGTTATAAAGTTTATAAGTCAATTTTCGTGGATTTATTTATTGTTTTATTTTTTGTTTTGTTTATATTTTTACTGTTTGTTTAAACGTTAACCAAGTCTTTCGCTTCGCTTTGTTTCGTGTGAATTTTATGTGATATATTTAATGTATGTGTTCATATTTAATCAATTTAAATTTGAATAGTAAAATTTGTCAAGAAAACTCCAAAATGAGCTAATTATTCATTTTGATACAATAATACTCGACTCAAAACTCAAGCTTTTCTTAACAAACTCGACTCGTTTCGACCTGAAAAAATGATACTCACACACCCCTATTAAATATATGTTATTATCTTATGTATAGTAGTTTTCAAACTCATACAAAGTTTTGTCTACAAGTTAATTCTTATTAGACTTCTTAAAAGTACCGGGTATTGTTATTTGTCTAGCTGTGTTGACTTGTGTTGTTATTTTGAAAAGAATGCATGTTTCAAGGTTTACTTGTAAATAATGGCATTATTATTTTAGAACACCTCTAAAACTTTTAGGTTATAAACTTGGGAGTCCCAATGAGGAAAGCACAATAACAAAAGGCTTACATTTTGAGAGTATTTTTGTTAGGAACATTTCAAAAAGATAAGTTAATATGTAAATGCATGATTAGCGTTTTTAAATTTGTAAGTAAATAAAAGTATATAGGTAACCCCATTCTGTTCACTCACAGTTACTAACATTTACTAACCCTTAATCCAAACGTAGGCAGCCGCAGCAATGGCGAATACCAGTAAGAACAGAATGAAACCGAATGTTTCCAAATTGTTTGCTGTAACTCTCTTCACGCCAAACAAGATTGTACGCAGCAGTTTCCCTTGAGAGGTGTTAAATCCTGTCCGTAAAACATACGCCACACACCCGTTGTCTTGAGCTGGAAGAAAACTGCATTTATTGACAAATGAATGTATCAAAGAGATTTTGTGAAAACTATAGTTCCGACTTTACTGTCAAAAGACAAACCAGGTTATTACTACAGTTGAAAAGTACACTTACCAGATATACTGAATCTAAGACGACTTTATTTACCATATTTTAGGCTCTAAAATTAGGCATCTTATATGGCAAGCGCTCTTAGACTGACAATACAATAAAAATATTGAGTTAATTTGAAGAGTTACAAAACCCTCAAAACATCACAAAACATTCAGATAGGCCACGAGAGGTAGGAAACACAACAGGATTGCACTGCATTGCCTGTTTTGAAGAGTGGAATGAAAAATTGTTTGTGACTAGAGGGGACTCAGAATTGCTTTATTGCATTGTGTGTTCTCCATCCTTCTTCCCTCCCTCCTTGTCTGTAGGTTGGTGGGGAAAAGAAGGAAGAGAAAGGAAGCAGTAGCATACAAGAAGGAGACGATCTATTCAAAGCAAACACTAGCTTTGAAATATGGGGCAATCACCAGTGGCAAAACATGAACTAACTGACTACAAAAATAGTCCCTCACCAGAACCCAGGTGGTCCTTTATCTCTACCTGCCTTTCTTATCTGCTCACTGCTGACCCTTGTTTACAACATTTTTGTGCTGTGGAGGGCCAGTGGTGGAGCAGGACGGGTTTGGGATGAGAAAGGGAAGGCAATGATGCATTCTTTGTTCTGCTTTTACTCTTGACAGCTGCAGCTGGCAATTAAGTCACTGGTTGCTAAGGAGGGGCCAGGGGCCTGACAAATCATAGCCCTCTAGCTGTTGACATTATAAAAAACGGGGGTGCGTCTTAGACTCTGGTATATACGTATATGCTAATTTGCAAGCATCTCAGTCCATCTACCAATGACCAAAACAGTTGAGTCTACAAAGTTGAATATTCCCTAGCTTTACCTTCAATATACAGTATACTCCTTCTGGTTCAGCCACCTTGGCCAACCTATCCGAAAATACAAGAAAAAGGCGTTTGGGAGCCCTTTAGCGCTCCGGAACTGATGTAGATTAGCTTTAGGCCTATGTTAAATGAGTTAATACAGTCAAAAGTGTAAATAAGACTCAGCAAACCCTTGGGATTTAAGACTAATATAAAAAAAATCCACTCAACAAATACACTTACCAACAAATTGTAGATGTATCCGACATTTAGGCCTAAGGTGTCTGGCCAGACCAACGGACCATCAATGCCGAACAAGAGGGAGTCTACTGTAATGGATATAACTGTATCCAAATAATGTAGATCAGATTTATATCAATCATCAAGAATGGCTAAAACTAATCAGAGTTCGGACTAAGTACACCGTTCGAACTAACCTCTGAGTCCAGCAGAAGACTTGCTGGGAGGAGTGTGCTGGACGACTTTGGTGCCTCCGAACAGAATATGCAGTTTCCCGTCACTTTCCACATCTAGAATCTTCTGTGAATCCAGGCCATCTATTGGTTCTTTCATTTGAGGCACAGACTCTCCTGTAAGTTATAAAAATTAAAATAATACAGTTTGAAAATATTTAAATTACTCTAGTGCAATGCAACCAAACAATTAATAAAACTGCCAATAAGATAAACATTTCTTTTGGAATTAAAATTGAGTTCATAATTTTTCTTTCATTGCATAGAAGATCAAATTTGTTGGTTAGTCTTTATAGTGTTTGCCCCTAACGATTGGGTTTAGAACTGTCGGAGAGTTCTTTGTAAGAATATTCTAGGTACTTTTACTATTGGCCACTTTGTCGATTATAATGACCGCCCTCAATCAAAATCATTTCAACCTCATCTTTTAGAAGGTTTTTCTGGGATGACAGAAAATGTTTAGTTTCAAATGGAGTAAACTTACCCCTTTAACTTAATTCATAGTTATTTGATTTTTAATTTCCTCATAGTAAATGCTCTGTTCTACCTAACATATTGTATACTAGAAGTTATTTGTATTTCTTAATCAACTTTTTAAATTTGAGTTTTGCACTTATGATTTTTGATCCATCCTTGGTATAGATAAGTTGAACTAGAGACTTTTGCAACAGCTTAAAAATTAAAACTTTTAGATTAACCACAATGAAAACAGTATTTAATCAACACAAAACGTTTCAATATGCAATGATAGTCATCATCAGTTGCATAGAAGAGAAAAATAAAATAATTATATATATGAAACTAGCGGACCGACAGTCTTCGCTCTGTCAAAAGATTTGTAATGTGGTGGTCTTTTGTTCCTAATGTATAATCACTCAATACACGATATACTAATTTGTTTCATGTATTAGTTAACAAAATCAAACTCAGTAGATTAGGTTACAGCAAATCCAAGAAAACAACACAATGTACAACGGCAAATCGACATTGACAGTTTTAGTTGTTTTTTTTTCTTTATTTGATTTGACTTGAAGTCCTTCAAGCAGTACATATGTTTTATGTCTGTAAAATAGGGTTATCAGCTTACAACGAATAGCAATAAAGCTCAAATTGACTACATTTAGTTAGAAAACGTTTGTATGGGGCTGTTTTAAGGGCCCGCAATTATTCAAATTTTTTTCGCCGTAAAAAACCATCCTTGAACTCCAAACGAACATTTTAAAAAAAATTTTGCCAAATTGGTCCGTATGCTGTTGAATGCCTACCAACACATTTTGCAATTCATTTTATATCATAGATGAAAGTGATTTGAAACAAATAATAATTTTAAATTGTAAATAATAAAGTTTATTTAAATTGTAAATACATACAATTTATTTATTTACAATTTAAAATTATTGTTGTTTCAAATTACTTTTATTTTATGTATATAATTTTTTTAATTTTTCCTCTATGCAACTGATGATGATCAGCATAGTCGAACGCTTTTGTGTTGATTAAATACTGTTTTCATTGTGGTTAATCCAAAAGTTTTTATTTCAATTATATCAAACCACATAAGTTTTAAATCCAAAATAGCTTTAAAATTAGTTTACTCTATTTCGCCTGAGGTCTTAAGAAGAGTTTTCTGAAGACCCTAAGAGTTTTAGTTATTGATTTAGAAATAACAGAACTGGTCAAGACAGATCCTGAGATATCCTTTTAAATAACATCATTACCTGTTAACCAGTGAAATGACCACAGTTCAAACAGTTGTGAACTAAATGATTAAACAACACTGACAAACCCAATTTTGTTAAACATAAAAGTTGTTACCAGTGAGCATGCTTGTCGACGCATGCAAGGACCTCGGATAAGCAGTAAGTCACAAGGCACCAGGTTATCATTCTGCACCTGGCAATGGACAATGTCACCTGGCACTAGCTGGTCACTCTGAATGGGGCGCCAGCCGGTTTCGACACACCTACTAAAACATATAATGTCAATTAAGTCATTACTAAATAAACAGCTGACACTCAAAAAAGCAAAACTCTTATTGGGTGTCCACTTAACCCTGAAAAATTCATGGTTTTATCCAAGTTCTGAGAGGCTAATTTTCAGGATTATAAACCAATTTTGAATAAAATGAAAACGCCTCTTTATTGGTGGTATAAGTTAGACTTTAAAGTCCTCTTTCCACTCAACCACAATTCAAATATAAATTCCAATATACAAATACAAATTGAAATACAAACATATAGTTGAAATATATGCTTATAATTTAAATATTTACTATACCGTATAAAATAAAATTGAAATCCTTCAGAAAAACTTAAATGGTTAAAAAACATCACTTCAAAATATCATTTAACATGTCAAGTTTCTCCTGCTACTTGACTGTATGAACAACCTTATTCTTAACTGTTTCAGATAATTCACTGTAAGTTACAAATAGCCATATGTTCTGTATTACATAAATTCATTAAATTTTGCAAAAATCCAGTTGTTATTGAAAATTTAATTTCAATTCAAATTTCAAAAACGTCTTTATTCACAGAAGCAAATCAAATCATCTTTATTCAAGAAATTGAACACATAAACTATACAGGACATTTCTATGTACAATTCCTGAATGGCGTTATTACGTAGTTCATAATAATACAAATACAAAATTCAACACATGTCACCAAACAACTACAAGTGTGCAAGAGTGGCGCAATATACCAGGTAGTCATGCAGACAAGTCCGTCTGGAGAACACCGCTGTCTGCCACAGCTGTAGGGCTGTAGCAGACACACTGCAAGTTGTGCGCTCAGTAACTGCCTTCACGGCGGGAAATGTTGCAGTATGCGAAAGTTGACTGGATAAATGACTCTCTGAGCCTTGACTAACCTGAACGGTGTAAGGTTTGTTTCCCATCTTGCGGATCTCTGCCATGTTGCGCAACTGCTGTTGGACCAGCGTGTACTCGAACAGCACAAGCATGAGCAGCGTGAAGAGAGAGTAGTACCAGTACCGGTCCAGACACCACAGACCCACACAGAACACTTGGAATACAAAGAACGGCGCAGTGGCGCGCTTCTTGAACAGCTCCATGAACTCCGGCACCACCATCTCCAGGCTGTGAGCAACAGTAGGCAATTGTACATTTCAAGAAGGGCGGACAGGTTTTTTAAATTTTGAGACAGGACGGAACGAGAAATTTAAATTTGAGGGATTTTCTAGATAGGATAAGGGATTTTGACTTGGATTTAAGGTACAATATATAGTCTTTAGTGTAGCCTAATCAGGGCACCATCCTAGCGGTAGGGTAAATCTAGGCCTGTGTGAGCAGGATCATATTCAGAATTTAGAACTTTATGGATCTTAACTTAGCGATTATTTTAATAGACATTTCAACTATTTATATAATTTTCCGATTACATATACTAAACACAAATTCACAACATAAACTGAACACAGTTAAGCTGGAATTTCAAAGTTACAAGTTGTACTATTCCGAGGTAAATGTGAATTGGTTTTAATTGAGTAAATCTGTTAATTTGGGTTGTTTAACGGATAATCCCCTCTCCCCAAACCCATTCTTCTGGTATGGTAATAAAATAGTGAATACCATCATTAAGATACTGGAAAAAGGTGCAGTCTTCAGTAAAAACTTAGAAATCGCTACATTGTCACTGTCATTATTGATTATTTCTCTCAACAAAGTGTGGTTTTACACAATGTAATAATTTAGCTTTATTGTTTCTACTAAGCAAAATCTTACAGACTTTCTTTGTTACATATAAATGATTCTTTCACAACATTTAGTTGACATTGATTGTAACCTATCTAGGAATGAATTTATCAATTCTTTGTGAAAAGATAATATTCTATTGATAAATTGATAAATTCATTCCTAGATAGGTTACAGTCAATATCAACCCAGTAAATGTTGTGAAAAGAATCATTTATATTTCAAATTTAAACTTCAAATTTAAACTGAAGAAGTTAGACTGAGAATCTTCAGTTTCTCAGTTCATATGGTTCAAATCTTGTAAGATTAAAATCGTAATTCTTTAAAGATTTCACAAAGCAGCAGAACTTCCGCTGCTGAAATACTCACTTGTTTTTACCGTACAACATTTCTGCACTGGCGATCTCGTTATCTTCTTGATAGCCTTTCCATTCATTGTACTCCTTGAAGGACGAATCTGTTGGGAACTGCAAGCCTCTAAACTGTTTTTTGTTTGTATCCCAAACGTATTTGGTTTTTTGAAAGATAAACCAAATGGCATTTTCTTTTGTTGAATTTGAATCCTGAAAAAAGAAACTTTACTATAGAATGTCTTACATCATGTCTGTAGTCTCCTTACATCATCAAAGTAGACTCCTTCTTCATTAAAGTGCATTCATTAAAAGTATACTGGTTCAGAAATAGTATCTATATAAGTACTTATCATTTTTAGAGATTTACATTAATGTTCTATAATTTTTCACTAACGTACTAAACCTAATTCTGTAAGTGATAATAATAACTATCTAAGCTTTCTATTAAGATGTTATGCCTACTAATACATATTTTCAAGAATTTTTCTTCCCACATTTAAACTCATTTGCTTAATTTAGAGTGACTTGAATTAAACACAAACCCACACTGTTTTACGTAAAGATTTATTTATTTTTCCATTCTTTCAACGGAACACCAATTTAACTGTAATAATAATTACGATTAGGTCCTACATAGAGGTAATAAAATAGAGATGTATAAGTGGTTTTGATGGTTTAAACTAGCGGGCAAGACGGACGAAGCCCTTGAGAAGCCGGACGTTTGTAGGTGCCTTGGCGTCAGGAAGTCGCGGAAGACTGTTGTATATACAGTAGAACTCAACTATCCGAACTAGTGGGACGGACCTCATTGGTTGATCAAATATTAGGATAATTGGAGTTTTCACCAAATAGAAATTCAGAAAAAAACTCTTTTACAATATAATAATATTATTGACTTTAATTACAAAAGTAAAAAATACACACACCAGACTTTAAATGGTAGCTTGTCCCAGTCATTATTTTTCCACGAACTTTGTCCGTCCTTCTTCATCTAATGTTCTAAAATTTATTTTGTCTGAGTAACAACAAAACACTACGTTGCCTTTTTAGAAGCCATACGATATGATCATACAGTACAACTCAATCATAAATATGTAAAAAATGCATAAAGCAACACAAGACCGGCACAGACAGATGTAAGTCAGCTTCGACTCAATAGACTGACTGAGTAAACTAACAAAAGCAAGTTCAGAGTAGACAGTAGACAGACAAGCGCCACAGTGTCCGCCTGACTGTCTAGTGCAGTCACTGCCAATACTAGTAGTGTCTTGTACTGTCACTGCCACTAGTGTTTTGTACAGTCACCACTTTAATCGTAGTTTGAAAAACAGCGGTGCGGCGGCTCATAATCATCCTTCAAATTACGTGTAAAACTTTGTGTAATTTCTTTTCTCTAGCTTGATTTGGATAATTAGCAAATTGGATGATCGAGTTAGGATAATTGGAGTTCTACTGTATGTGTACAGGATTAGTATGTGTGTTTTTGGCGTGTAGATCTACAATTTTCAAGACATCTTAGTCTTCAGCTAACCATAAGGTGAGTGAGGCTCAAAGTCAGTTTTAGAGATTTATAGTTATAAAATATTTAAAAGGAAAGTTAGTTTCTGAAAGCCTTGTTGTTGAATGAAAATTGTTCGTTGCTTGCTTAAAAATAGTTATTTATATGTCTCCTTCAAGACAGTCTGCTGGTATTGACATGCTTATGTTTGGTTGGTTAATAATTTCCCTGCAATTGTAATTTTTCAAGCAGCTACTTCGAAGCTACAAGAAGCTCTTTATAAATTTCAAAGAGCTCACTTACTTTCAGGTGATGCAAAGTAACCAACTCAGATGATCCATTGTTTGCAGTTGGTACCACTTTGACGAGAGTTGCTTCTTCTGGGCTTTTGGCCTGAAACATTTGTTTGAATGTAATATTATGAAACATGCAGCAGAGTTCCAAGGAAAGGAAGGCCTCTGCAAAAGGATATGATATCTACTTTAAGTTATTCAAAATAATGGTCCAGCAGGTTGTCATGCCTGATAGTAGGCACAGTAGATCTAGACCATTCAGTAGGTTGGCCTGACAGGACGGTTAAGGAGTTTCTAAAAGAAAGGATGGTGTATAAGGGTGTAAAAAAAATGAGTTTCACACATGTTAAACTTGTTTGCCGACTACAAAACAACTTAAAAACCTGGTAATTTTTTACTCAAGATATGTGCTAGTCCACGTTAAATATGTGTATAGTCACAAAATAGAGTTAAAAGTGGTAGTTTCATTTGTTACTGTAGGGGTTTTGCATACTTCAAACATGCAAACTTTTAATTTGTATGTAGGATTTTTAATTGTTGTTAGCCTATTGTAGGACTAAAATAAATGCTTTCAATATGGAGTTTTAGGCTGAAATTTGTTGATTGTTTAATTAATTTATTGTAAGTTGGAAGAAAATAATATTGGAACTTATAACTTTTTTAAAATTGCAGCCTGGTCTACAAATTATTCCAAGCCAGATAGCTGACATCACAGCCTATTAGCGCATTCTGTGAAAATCATGTGTTAAAACATCCAAATTGCATATGATTAATAGCTCAGAGCATCAGCAAGCCTGAGGCAGTGGATGCGTTAATAAATTCTAAGCATAGCAGAAAACAGGCTGGTCTATGAGACCATGGGAGTTGGGGGACACAGAGTGATGAGTAGGATCTAGGCCTAAATCTGGAGAATCTGAAGAGGGAAAAATACTTGGCCAACCTCACAGACAAGTGTGAGGAGGGGGGTGCAGAGAGCTATGATTTAGTGTAAGGTTTAATGTTTGCTTTTGGTCAGGGCATTAAAATAAAATAAAAGCTAGGGTTCATATCTTAAATGCTACAAAAGTATTTTAACTCATTTTATGTACTAGCCTATGTCTAATGAGTTGGAGAAACTACGTATTATCTTACCTTATTACAAGTAAGAAAACACTGGATGTGAACTGACCAATAGCAGCATAAACAGCTCAAAATCTGTACCAGACCAATGACAGCAATGCCTACAAACCCGGCTTCATTGAACTCATCAAATCCGTAAACAATCAACCATGTATACAACCAAGCGGAATAAAAGAAAATGAACGGTAAAACTGTCCCATGGAATATAACCGATCGGGCACCGTATAACGAGACCCTCTGGACTAAATCATCGACTGTGAAGTCAACTGCCATTTTGTAAGTATTGGTGTTCCCTAAACACCAGTATCCAAGAGATTAAAAATAATACCGATTTAACCTGCAAATAGAAAACTACTATGTATAAAACAAATCTGTAATACAATTTTATTCACTCGCCACTTTCTCTAAAAAATTGTTTTACTCCTGACGCCATCACGCGAAGAAACTTTTGAAGAAAGAACCTTCCATCCGAGACGTCTGAAATTCGGTCTGCAAGCAAAGGCAATACAACACGCCTGATGTCAAGTGACATGTGGAACACCAATAAGATCATGGACAATCAAACCACAGACTACGTCAAATTTTGAGTATAGTCTGCCACTATGTAAAGTAAACTTGTATCTGTCAAGTACCATTGAGGGATCGTGGATACATAGTGTTTCAGTAACCTTTACCAGTACTTAACTTAAGGCAATTATTTCAGGGTAAAATACTACCATAGAGAAATATCATAATTAAACCATTGACTTTAATCATTTACCTTAACATTTAAAATCAATGCTTTAATCATAAAGTCATTATACCATTGGTATTTTCGTGTTTCATTTTTATTCAAATCAAATCATTTATTATTTATATTATTGAACAAACTTTTTTGTTTATTAATTTTTGCAATTTGTTTGTAAAATGTTGCACAGTTTTATATTATTAAGGTGAAAATAAAAATGTAAATATTTACAATAATAAAAAGGTAACCGTTTAAAATGTTTGCTGAATTAACTTAGTAAATCCAATGGCAAACCAAACGTATTAAAATATATTCATAAATAATGTAGATGTGAGGGAAATCGATCGATGCTTGAAACATGACGCACCCAGGTGGTTTAAACAAACTATGGTCAAAAACACATTAAAACCAAGGTTTTAGGTGGGGAACGTGGTCCTTACAAATAAATGAGTAAATTAAAGCGGCTTTAGCCCCACAAAACGCTTTTAGGGAAATGTGTGCCTTGTTTGGAGGTTTTAGTGGAAGAATTGAATATCAATGCTGGGAGTTGCTATGGATTAGTAGTATTGTGCGTGCCTTGCACCAAATCAGCCCGGGTTCGATTTCCGGGCGTAGTGATAACTTTACACAATAGCTACTCCCCGCATAGTCGGAAGTCACGTTACACCGTTGGTCCATTCCATTCCATTGTCCATTCCACCGGTCGTTGGGTTATTAAATTATTGATCCAATCTGGGGAACAGTCGGCCCTAGTTTGTAACAAGACTACAGCATCTCATCATCCATAAAACACACAAGTCATAATACTCACAAACCCTCACTCGCACTGCGCTACCCCAGCCCCTGCTTTCTTGACGTCACGCTTTGTAACGAATCAATGACAGGGTTCCTTAGCTCATGGTGTAATAAGTAAGGTGTGCTACCGCGCATCTGGCTGTGACGTCACGTGGAGAAATTCAGTTGCCGCGGCAGACCTGTCTAAAACTATAACAAATGTTCTGTCTCCAAAAATTAAAACTTTCCTCACAGGCCTACTTTTTCAGTACACTAAGATTTTAATACTTACTTTCGGTCTTTATGTTATTGACATAAAGGTTATACCATTAGATAATGTGTTTCATACAGAAACGAAAAATATATACGTTGTAACACTTTTACAGCGTCGTTAGGGAGTTATCGCAGGTTGAACGAAACGCTGCACTTTTTAATTCTCCCCGTGGAGAGATGCGCAGAACGAACCAAAACTCGTACCTCTGAATAGCACACCTTACTTATTACACCATGCGTTAGCTTACGTAGGCCCCGGATCAACAGGCAACACAGTCAAAGGCTTTGGACACGTTGAGGAAGACACGTACCTGAATGTGTTCCTACGCTTTCGTTTACTGCTACCATCAACATATATACATACACACACCAATGCTATAGTTCAATAATAAATTCTTGACTAAATATAATATTATTCTTTTAAACCTAATACAATGTAATATGTATACAGCATTGTTTATTTTGTATTGTGACTATTTTATGTTGTATATAAAGAATGTATAAAGATATTTTGAAATTGAAATATGAATTGAAAATTCATAGGTTGGCACAACTGCACAGGCTTTTTTTACCTAGAAACACAGAGTATTTCTTAGAAATAA